>CM072520.1:17424779-17677279 GCA_036898135.1 Oncomelania hupensis
CTAGAAAGTGGGGATACTATTTATACTGAAACCCCCGGCACCCGAACGGGGGTTATGAGGAAACGGGGGTGTGGACGGGGGACATACGAGCGGAAGCTAAAAGGGTAATTTTGGTATAAAAGGTGGGGAAAGAAAATGAAGGAAAGATGGGAAGAAGAGCGTGAAACAGGATGCAGCGACAGGAGAAGAAGGAGGGGGAGAAGGGATGGGAGAAGGAGGAGGAGGAAGGAGAAGGAGAAACAAGGAGGAAGTTACAGAAGATTGAGAGAAGAACAAGTAAAATACGAACTTACAGCAAGTGATGAAGACAAGGAGAAAGAAGAGAAGTGTAAGCGCGTGCGTGTGCGTGTAAGAAGCAACTACACTCAATCAACGATATGAGGGAGAAGAGATTATTGGTCACTCCCCACCCTCACTACCACCACCTACCCCGCTTCTCACCCGCAGCAATATAAGTTATAGTACAGTTGGAATCGTCTGTTCTCGGAACGTCAATCAGATCTGCTTTGATATCAAGCAAGGCCAAAAGCGTGTAGATGTCGATCTAACCCTTAGGCATTGCGGTTAGGACTCAAAACCAGTGCGCTCACAAACACTAACGAAGAGGTTGTTTTTAAATTTGCGCATGTATGAGATAAAAAAAAAAAGCTGCCCAGCAGCGGTCCCTACAAAGCTAACAGATTGTTTTCATCACACAGCGCACTTATCCAATCAAAGACCTGCTCATGGTATTCCATGGTTTGCAGAAAGTAAAGACTGGAGATTTCGGTCTAGATTGTTTAGTACCGATTTCAGGATTTTTTAAACATCCGTTCGATGGATGGAATTAAGCGTGCGTAAACAGACTAGACCTCGGTTTATACTCTCGTCCTCCTGCTCTTTGTTAACATATCTCCCACAACCCACCTCCACCCCTCCCCTACACCGACATTGTTGGTTTAGTAAAAAGGCCTAACGTGGCGGTTTAGTTTAAATGTACACGACCCTGTTTCTACTCTTCTTCTCTTCCCTATCTTCCTGAAGATCCTCCTCCTTCTATTTTTTTGTCCTCTTCCTCCTGCCTCATCTTCCTCTGTCTTTCTTCTCTTCATCGCTCACCACAGAGGTTGAGGGTTTTATTGAAGTAAAAGAGATAGAGGGTCGTTCATGTCAAGTGTACATGTCGACCCTGTCTCTCTTCTCTATTCCCATTCCTTCTTGACATCCATTTTCCTAGTGAACGACGTTTTGGTCCTAGATTTCTCTGCCTAGGTCTCCCTGTCTGTCTGCGACTCTCCTTATCTCTCCCTCACACCCCCTCTCACCCCATCCACCTTTCTCTCTCTCTCTCTCTCTCTCTCTCTCTCTCTCTCTCTCTCCCTCTTAAACACACAAACATAGAAGACTGCAACAGACTATGAGTGAATGGTTTGGGTGTCTGTTTGTGGGAGCGAGGAGTGGAGAGGGGGGGAGGTTCAACTGAGAGATGAAATCGGATATCGGGAAATGAATAATACCACTGTAAGAATGTTGTAATTGTTTTATGCAGATTCAGCACTATCTACACAAGCAATAAGCAATTTTCACTAGAGACGTACTTTGCCAAATAGAGATTGATTTATAAATGTAAAATGGTGCAGAAGGCAGGTTTGAGCAACAACAACGCCATCAATAATTATAAAAAACAAGTATATGTATATACAATAGAAAATAAATAAATAAATAATAAATCAACAACAATAACAACAACATTAATAATAATAATAATAATAATAATAATAATAATAATAATAATAATAATAATAATAATAATAATAATAATAATATAATACAGCGCTCACAACAGACTCACGGTCTGCTCTCTGTGAACTCGCAGTCGAGTCGCACACGAGGAAGAACATACAATCCATATTAAACAACAGCAACAACAACAGGCTATAAGTTTGGAAACGGGCCTGTGAGGCAAAGGGAGAGAAGAAGTATTAAATTAAACAAAACAAAAAAGTCAGATAACAAGATTGTACAAACAAAAACAATCTCAACCCAGACAGACTGTTTGAAAAGAAAGAGAAAAATGTCAAAGCAGCGAAAAATATGCAAGCAACAAAAGATCAATAATACAAATGGAATTTTTAAAAATTTCCAGAAGCCAAAATAACAGATTGCAGAAAGAAATCAAAAACAAATTTTAAAAAACGTGGAAAACGGACAGGCAGACAATGACTGTGAACGGGAGAGAGGACACCAAAGCAACAATCTAATGCACTGAAACAGGAGGTGGGAGGGTGGAGGTGGGGGGATGGAGAAAAAACCGATTGTACACAACAACAACTACCAAAAAAAAAAAACAGAAACCAAAACCAGCTCAAAACAGGTACAGGTACATGAGACTCAAAGAGAGAGAGGACTCGATCACACCAGGGAGAAGATGCAAATGAAAGGACAAACAAAAATTCAAACTTAGGTTTATACCTTGGCAGACCGAGGTAGAAGAAGAGGGAGACCGAAAAAAAGGTGGGAGGACAACATTCGAGAATGGACTGGCTAGACACTGAGCGAAGCCATCAGGGTTGCTGAGGAAAGACCAAGATGAAGTACGCTGGTTAAAGGATCATCTGTGGTGCCCCAACGACTTCCGAGTTACGGGATAGGATAGGATAGGACAGGATAGGATTAACTGTTATGCAAAGTATGCGACAAAGCACAACAAAACATAAAGAACCCTCCAAAAATTGGGAGGAGCAGGGGAGGATGGGGTGTATAAAAGAAGGCAAACACTCTCTGACGATGGGGTGTAGGGTAGGTGGGTTGGAAACGGGAAAGAGGCTGGGGTGGAGAGGGGAGGGTGAAATACAATGACAACAAGAAACAGACGGATCAGGTTTATATCTCGCCACACTGCCATGATGCCATTGGAACAAGGCACACCAGGAAGAAAGTATCCCAATGACAGACATGTTGTTTGTGATTTTAAAAGATGGGGTGGGGTGGTAGTCAAGACAGCGGAAATAAGAGGTAGGCTGAAAAGGGGAGACCGGAAAAAAAACGACAAACAAGATGGTAAATCATTCAAATGTATTTCCAGACACAGAGAGAGAGAGATAGAGAGAGAGAGAGAGAGAGAGAGAGAGAGAGAGAGAGAGAGAGAGAGAGAGAGAGAGAGCTAAGAACCATCATTTTCAAAAAGTGCCAGTGTTTCGAGAAGCTGGTCTGTCTTGGTTTTCTCCTATAGAAGCAAATTGCCAACTTAGAATGATTGCTCCCTGTTGCTCCCTATAATGAACTATATAAAGCTCAAATTTTATCCAAAATGTGTCAGCAAATTTTGAGATATAGCACAAAACGTGGTGTTTTTTTTATTTTTTTTTTAAGATTGACCTCGGCGACCTTGATCTTTGAGAAAGTGCAAATATAATTGACCTAAAATGCTCGTTAGCATTCAATACTAACAGTATTTTAATGTATCTGCATAGTAAACAATAATCACCATCGTTTCAGTCATTTTTTGGAAAAAATGCAACCAAAAAATGTTTTGAACAGAAAAGTGAAATTCGGATCGACGGATCGACGGATCGGCTGAATGAAAATCGGATTGCCACTGGATGATTGGGCATGAGTTGCAGTACATGAATTCCAACAATAAATCTTCGAAACCGTTCAGCCGTTGTAGAAATACTGAACAGAACGTGCATGTGTAGCAAATAATTGACCTCAGGAACCGTAATCTATGGATTAGAGCAAAATCCATGGCTGGCCACTAACTAAAGATAATGTTCCTATGAAGTTTGAACAAAATCTGTCAAGTGGTTCTTAAGATATGGCGTGAAAGGGACTGATGAGCCGACGGACATTTGGCTTGTCCCGATTCCCGACTTATTTAAAGACAAATAAGACAGAAGGAGAGGACAGTATCTCGGCAGACTGAAGCGATTGTACATGTAAAATGCACAACAGAATAGGAAAAGACAAGCTTTTCATTTCGGGGATGGGAGTTAAGGGTAGGTGGAGCTATGGAATAGTAGAGGGGGATTAGGGGGTCATAGGGAAGGCAGAAACAGGAGACAAAAACACCAACTAAAGAAAGAAAGAAAAATAAAAAGGAACACAAAAAAGACAAAGTTTGTATCTTGGCATAGTGTCACGCGATTGAGACGTCCCGGGCTTCCGTCTGCCCACTGGCCTGCTCTTGTTTTGAAAGGAAAGCTCCCAGCCTGTCTTCCAGACTGTTGATGGCAAGTTAAAAATCCAGTCCTTTCTCGTATTATTCTGCTTCTTTTATCCCCCATGCCCCCCCACAAAGGCATCCAAGCAAAACTTTCTCTTTCTCCTCCTTCCCTCTCACACTGCCACCATTCCATTCCCCTCCTCCCCTATCATCCTTCTTCTTCTTCTTCTTTGCTTCCACTTCTACTCTTTTTTTCTTCTTGTCCAGGCCAGGGCGTCTGGAAAGAAAGCCTACGGCCTGTCTTCCCAAAACATGATGGAAAGTTAAAAAGTCTAATGCTGTCCTTGTTCGTTTTGTACCTCCGCTCCTAACATTGCACCCTTCACCGTCACCACTCCTTCCTACCTCCTTCCCTCCCTCCCTCCCTCCCTCCATTTCTCTCTCTCTCTCTCTCTCGTTTTTCATTATTATCTTTTTTATCTCCATTATTTCTTCGTTTTTATTCTGATCGCAGTGCATTTCTGTTCAGAACGGCTAGACATCGGCCTGTCTCTCTGAATTTGATGCAATGATAAAACTTTTAATCCATGTCTCTTATTTTTTTCAAGATGTTCTCTGGTTGGGGTCCTTTCGGTGTGTGTGTGTGTGTGTGCGTGTGGGCATGTGTGTGTATGTGTGTGTGTGTTTGTGTTTTATTTTTCTTCTTCCAAGGTGTCTCCTCGTCTACCATATTGTGGTTTTGTTTCCTGTATTGAACGAAAAGCCTACGGCATGCTTTGCTAAACCGTTATCTTCTCCTTTTCCGTTGTCGCTTTCCTTTTACCACCCCTACATCCCTCCCCGCATCCCCCTCAAGTCCCTTGTTTCTCACACCCCGTTTGTGCAGGTCATCTTGAAGACGCTAATTCTGAACTTGAAGGAGAGACGTTGAGAAAAGTGCGCGTTCCGCGTATAGAGAAAAGTTTGGACGAGTTAACATCGATGGTAATGATGACAACGAAGATGATGGCATCTGTACGTCTTATGATGTCTTCATATTTAGCTTATTCTTCCCTGTCGCTTCACATGCCTAATGTATCTGTATCTATCAAAAAACGATATTGCTTAAAGACATCCAGTGCTTTAAAAGCTTGCAATACATCAAGTTAGATCTTCGCTACAAACTTATTTTTCTTCCCCTCCAATAGTTGTATGCCGTCAACATGATAATGATGGTTTTATTGGTGACGCTGGCGAAGATGAAGGCAAGGTAAGGAAACTTACAAATAATGAAAGTAGTAGTCCCCGAAACCATATTTGCGAAGTAGGTGCAATTGCGTTTAAGCAAGCTTCGTGTGTGTGTGTGTGTGTGTGTGTGTGTGTGTGTGGGTGTGTGTGTGTGTGTGTGTGTGTGTGTGTAGGTGTGTGTGTGTGTGTGTGTGTGTGCTACTCCGCCTCCCCCTCCCCACTCCAGATCTCCCCACCCCCTTTTAATCCCCCCCACCCAGCCTTCAGCTTCTTTTGCGTCAAAACTTTGTTAACACCATTTGTGCACCGTCATATCCCCGTTGAGTTGGAAGAAGACGAACAAATGTGCCTTTTTATGGCAATAGTGCCAAAGAAGAAAGAAGAAGATGGAAAAGTTCTTCCATAGATGTTACCGTTTCATTAGGGACGTCAACTGGATTGGATCTGCTACTAACCTTCTGTACAAGCTAGTTAGTGAGTGAGTTAGTTAGTCATTGTATATAGGGTCCACCGTTCTGTAAAGAGCCAAATCAAGACCACACAAATTTCAAAAATTCACAAATAATGTTAGGTAGGTAGGGTTTGGGCGCGCCACTGGCTGCGACTACGCCTTCCCCGGGGGAGGCGGCCCAGAGTTTCCGGATAGAAAGGGATAATAAACTGCAACCAAAAAACAAAAACAAAAACCTTGGTTGAAAGAAGGCTCACCCCTGATCCATATAAAAGATCTGCTGAAACAACCCTAATGGTAATACTGAAGGCGGTCACTTTACAATAAATGCATTCCATGCAGGAGGCGCTCGGGCTCGTGTATTCTAATTTAAAACCCCGTTTACAAAAACAAAACAGAATATAAATATTGTTAAAACATTAACCAAACATACATATATAAAATACATACATTGCTAAATAATAATACCATAGAAAGCCTTTGGCAGAAAGTGTCTAATATCCCCAAGCTGACCCAACAGACCCCAAATACAAATGGATTTTGGGAGAGTTTTCAAGAAAAACGTTAGGTAACTCACAAGATAGCAGATTGATAGAACAGATTAGGGACGAGAAAGAACAAATGAGAATGACAGAAACGGTGGTAAATTTCCGCAAAGTGGGGATCATATTTAAACTGAGAACCGCGGCACCCCAACGGGGGATTTCTGTACAAGTGAATATAAGTGAAAGAATAAATGAATGAATAGTTGGATTATTAAATTAATTAATTAATTAAACGGTGGCATTGCAGACTACAGATCTTTGTTAGTTAGTAATTCATTGCTTACAGGGTCCAGCGGACTGCCAAGAGCCGAATCAGGACCACACAATCAAGACCACAATTTGGCTGAAAGAGGACTCACCACTGATCCGCATAAAAGATCTCCTGAAACAACCTAAGGACAACCCTGAAGTAGCTGAAGGCATTCCACCAGCCGGTCATTGTACAATAAAGACATCCCACGCAGGGGACGCTGATGTAATACTCTTAATTTATTGAATCCCCGTTTACAAAAACAAAATAGAATACAAACATCATTATAAAATGTCAACAAAACAAATACATATACATGTAAAATGCCTACATTGCTAAAAATATCATAGGAAGCCCTAGTGACCATTTGGTAGAAAGCGTCCAATATTCCCAAGCTAATACAACAGACCTCACACATAAATGATGAGTTTTGTCCCTAAAGAGTTTTGAAGAACAAAGGTAGGTGACTGGTCTAGCGAAGAAGAAGATAGTATAGTAGATTGATAGAACAGAGTAGGAATGAAAAAGAACAAATGAGAAAGACAGCGACAGTGGGAATTTAAAGCACTAAATTTCCAGAAAGTGGGGACACTATTTATGCAGAAACTAACGGCACCCCCACGGGGGAACAGATTTTTGTCTTGACGCAGCTGAAAGGAAATTGTGTGCATCGACACTTATTTATGTTATTTCATTTTAACGTTATTAAATAGCGCTTTTCTAGCTGAAGGCGCTGTTCGATACAGGATCTAACTTACAACTGCCCGAGGCCTCCAAATTGCTGCTTTGGGCGCATCGTATAGGCTCACCGAAACATGATGAAAACACCAAGGTTGAAAAATCATGATTGAAGTCAAATACCCACCTCTTGCCAGGTCAACATGTGATTATATTATTACAAACATTGATTGCGTTGAAACAACATAATGCGAAATGATAGGAGCAGAGATGCTGACAGGATGGGAATGATGAAGAAGCAGAACGAAGGAGAAGAAGGACAATAATAACTTAACAACATGCCTCTTGCATGGATTGGATTACCGGATTCTTTAACGTGCCGCTGTAAAACACCATATCAAGAGTAATTGTTAAAAAATCGTCTCTGGTGGGGAAAAAAGAATCTCCCTGTCATACCGTCGTGACTCGAACCAGTTTCAATCCAGGCGAGCATCTAATTACACTGCGAATGGTGTAAAAACACTGATCCACTCTGTGACCCCCACAACGAGGACATACAGACATTTACAAACAACAACAACGTTTCATTTAGAGACAAACATACAACAACAACAACAACAAAAAGACCGACGGAGGGATGTGGGGGACAGAAAAAAATGACGGACACAAAAACCGCCTTTTGGGAAGGCCACCACTGCATCGTAAATTCCCCAAACTCCGACACAGGCGGAAAGGCTGCATGCCGAAAACGAAACTCTCACCCCTTTCGAGTCCCACAAGAGACTCGTGTGCACGCGCATGAGCGGCCTCTGCTCCGGAAGTAATATGAGGGTGGTCCGCGGTGGCGCAAGGGGAGAAGCAAAGCTTGAAAAACGAATGACGTAAAATGCCCGTCTCATTACCCGAATCGAAGAAGAAGGGGAATTATTGCCGGGCGCGAGACCTTGCACTCATTCGGTACTCTCTCTCTCTCTCTCTCTCTCTCTCTCTCTCTCTCTCTCTCTCTCTCTCTCTCTCTCTCTCTCTCTCTCTCCCCCTCTCCCTCTCTCTTTCTCACTCTCTCTCTTCTTCAAATAGTTTGGGGGTGGGGTATCAGCCAAATGAATGGTTTGCCTTCTTGATTTTCTTTGCTATGGAAAGTTGGTGTAGTAAGCCTCCAATCACTATATCGTGGGATGTGTGCGCGTTATAAACTCTTGTCTTCTTCTTCTTCCAAAACTGCCTGTTTTTTTTCCTTGCCATCTTTGGTTCATCTTTTCTTTTTGTTTTCCTTCACCCTTTCTGTATTTTGTTTGTCTTTTGATCAGTTTCTGCATACTGCTTCTTTTCTTCTTGACGTATTTTCACCATTCCTCTGTACCTTTATTGCCGTCTTTCTTTCATTTTAACTTTCTATACTTTCTTTTTTTCTCTGTCTTTTCCTCCCTAATGTAACGTTTCTTTCTTTCTTTCTTTCTTCTCTCATCTTTCTTATATTTTGACTTTATTATCCTTCTTGTATATTTTTGTTCTTTATTTCATTCTATCTTTGTCCGTCGATTAATATGCAGCCCTGTCTTTCCAGCTGACCGCTATCAATCTATTATGCGTAATGTACCGTTCTTTTAATATATGTTCCTTCCTGTCCTTTCCTTCTTTCAGTCCTGTATAACGAACCGTCTTCATGGGTATTTTCTTTCTTTCTTTTTCCATTCTTTCTTCGTTTTCTTAGACGACTTGTCCGGAAGAACGCAAACCTGCCTTTATACACTCGAATGCAGACGGTAAGCAAAATTCAATTGCACATGCGCCTTGCACGGTTTTGTTATCATTATTTTATGTCTTAGCGCTGCGACCGCCATTATTCTGCACAACTGCAATTTCCAGTTGCCAGCTGTACTCGATTATACACAGACTATGCGTAACGTATCGTCTCTTTATGTCGGTGCACTCGATTGTATATATGCGTCGTGTACAGTCATTGCACATCTTTTCCTTTCCTTTCTTTTGTGCTTCCAGACTTATCTGGAAATACTTTGAAATAGTTGTTTGAAAATCAGGACGAATTAAGCTAAGTGCCGATTGGTGGGTCGGTCTTTCGGTCTATCAGTCCGTGGGCCTCCTTATCTCAAAACGCACTAAACGGATTTTGACCAAACTTAATTGGAACAATACCTAGGATAGTAGCCTGCCTCCCGTCCCTCTTATTTGCTATACAGCGAAGGTCAAGGTCATAGTAGACATTTTGATGCTAAACACATTTTGCTCAATTGTTTCAAAAACGGCTAATCCGATTTTGTTGAGTTTTTGTATCTATCTTATCCTATCCTATCCCGTAACGCGAAGGTCGTTGGAGCACCACAGATGATCGTTTAACCAGCGCACTCCATCTTCCTCTGTCCTCAGCAACCCTCATGGCTTCGCACAGTGTCAAGCCAGTCCATTCTCGAATGTTGTCCATTCTCGAATGTTGTCCTCCCACCTCTTTTTTCTGTCTCCCTCTTCTTCTACCTCCTTGCACCGTCCCTTGCAGGATGGTCTTTGCAAGGCATGATGCTCTGGCGACGTGGCCTCACAACACCACTGGAGCTTAAGTACCTCAAATCATGGGCCATCCTTCAGTAGAAGTCCGGTTGTCGGAAAGTCGGTACGTCGGTCGGTCCGTCGTATCCAATTTTATTTTCTTTTGTTGTTCAAAAAACACTCTTTGCCTGATCTCAAGAATAACAGCCGAAATTCATCATTTTTACTTTGCGGCTACTTTACCTGCTGTTTTGCGCTATATCAGAAAATGGCCTGGGCCGCTTTGGATAATATTTTGCTTACAGATGGTGGCCTATCATTCCAGGTATCCTTTTTGCACCGCTAGGATAAAGCCAAGTCACAACACCACGAAGAACATTAACTCTTTTGAAATTGCTTATTTTTATTACGTGTGCGAGTGTCTAGGAAATACATTTGGATGGTTTACCTTCTTGTTTTTCTTTATATCATCACCGTCTGTTCTGCAGCCTGCAAAAATCATAATAAAAAACTACTGTCCTCTCCACTGAATGCAGACTGCTGTGTTCAATTACGTACAATTACGTGTAACGTACTGTCTCTGTCATGGCTTTGCACTTGCACAACCTGTTGTTTGGCTTGGGATTGGTTTAACAGTGTAATGCATCCAACGTACCCGCACTCTCACGCCTATCATCACCATCGTTCTCCATGTCATCATCATCATGAAAGTTAATCCAACTCATTGGCGGGTAACAGTCACGCTGCCACACTAGTGATAGGAACTTGTGGAGTCTCCGTTACGCTGTGTGGGTAGAATAGCGCGACATCCTTCTGTATAGCCAATGTCCCTGGCACTCACCCTCCCCATCCCATCTACAGCTAGAGATATAGTTAACTGACAACAAACGATATAAGTTCAGCAGATGCAATAAAATCATTTTGTGTGAGCCTAGCATAACCCAAAGTCTAGTCTATGCACGCATGTCTTTCATCGCACGGATTTGGAGGATCACATCTAATGCCCAAGATCCTGTAAGCAGCTCGACTGAGAACAATCTTCTGGCATTAGCGAACAGAAATCAAAAACCAAGAACACGTTGCTTACCAACAAATGGCTTTGGAGCCACTACTCCATAATACTCGAGCATCTAAGTTCATCTGTAAAACGATTGGAAAACGCACGAAGTTGCGTCTTTACATGTTAAAAAGCTTGGTTCCACATCAATTTCGTATGCAAATTGTCTGCAGTTTGCCCTACTGTTCACTAAATTGATCACTTTAGCATCTGATCCTCAGTTTTGCAGGAACATAATAAAATGCAATAATTCAAAATGTTAACTTCGGTTTGTCAGCTGGTGTTTCTATTCTGTCAGCGGTTAAGATTGATCATCTGTGTGTGTGTGCGTGTGTGCGTGCGTCTGTGCATGTGTGTTTGTGCATGTGTAGGGAGGAGAAGCTCAGTACAGTTATACGTTATCTAAATGTGCAGTGTCGAGTGCGTATTGTGACTGTGAGGATGCGTATCTTTGTGCCAGTGTGACGGTGAGACTATGATTGCTGGGCTCTGCACAATGGATTGCTATTACCCACTCGTCGTTCGTCTGCGGGGATCGGCTAGTAAATCACCCTATGACTAATCTTAATACATTTATAAGTTTGGCCCGGTCTGTGTTAGGATAGAGTTACAGAGATAGGGAGAAAAGTGTAAAGATTCACTGACACACTAGCCCTCACACGTCTATGAAACATAGATAGTCCAGCCACTTGTTAACAGTAAATATCACACATTTATTTCCTCTACTCTATTAAAAAAAAGTTCTGATCACTATACTAACTTAAATGTCCAAATTTCACTTCGAGTAGTTCGCTCCTTGATAGGTCTATGCAGCTACTGTCTCATCATTGGGCTAATAGTGCTTTCTGTCTTATTGTTCGTTTTTCTGGAAGAGTAGACTATCGCACAGTCCTTCTAGAGCAGTTTTGGTGCACGGTTTCTACTGACAGTAGAGCTCACTGCTCTCGCTACTCAAGGTTGCAGGCCACGTGACAGAGTTGCCTCTTTGTGGAGTTTGTTCCCAGCCGTGGACCAAGATGCTTGCTCGTCTGCAAAATATGAGACGATTTTCTGCAACGCCTTGTTTACAAAGGTTGTGCAGAGCATCTCACTGTTGGCACCAATAGCCCTCAGTGAGATCATCTCCACTTATATAGTTAAGAGACGAACAGTTTCTAAGTCCGAGGTCCACTGTAATCTCCAACATAATTCCTATACATATATACATATATCATGGCTAGAATAAACACAGGGAGAAGTAATTAATAATGTACATATTCTCCGGTACAGCCACTGGTCTGCAATAATACAAATAGGAAAAACAATCGGTCAGTGGGTCTACCTCGTGGTTGCAAATCCGGTCGGGTTCGCCACGTGGTCAAGCAAAGTTTCACTAACAGTCACAATTCTAAAACATGGCAAAACTTCACAAACATAATCCAATAATCATATCAAATAATCACAATGAAACAAACGATTGATCATTTACCTTCTTGACAATGTCAGGCTCTGGCTATACTGTCGATGAATGATTTTCATCCGTCACCTGCTTAGTCTTCCGCTAGAGAGATCTATCAACGTGCGTCTTGCTACGATGATGTTCGGACAAAGACTAACTATCGTCACGCTGTGGTCAGCCCAAGCGTGCGAGATCTCAAGACTAGTAGCGCCACAGCGGGGGTGGCGGGTGATTGGTCAGCTGGGTAACGTCACGGCTTATCTTATAAAGCTGCAGCCTACGTATGCTTAATACAACCTTCTTCTGTCGTCTGCTAGTCAGCGAACTAACTGTATACAGGTCAAAGCAGACTGACCGAGTAGGCATGAAACTTTAGTGCTGGGTTGAACTTGCCTATCGCGACAGCCAGTGTGTACGTGCGTCGGTGAATGTGTGGGTAAATAATTAAACATTGCACTCTTTGAGATTCAGCAACATATATCGACTGAATCTGTACATAAAATACATACATACACGGCAGGTTAGTTAGTTATTCATTGCTTACAGGGTCCAGCGGACTGCAAAGAGCCGAATCAGGATTAAAAAATCAAGAACACAACTTCGCTGAAAGAGGACTCACCCCTGATCCGCATAAAAGATCTGCCCAAACAACCCTAGTGGTAACACCGAAGACACTCCACCAGCCAGTTACAATAAAGACATCCCACGCAGGGGACGCTGAGGCTATACTCTAACTTATCTAACCCTTGTTTACAAAAACAAAATAGAATACAAACATCATTATAAAGCATCAACAAAACACACAAATATATAAATTGCCTACATTGCCAAATAATATCATAGGAAGCCCCAGTGACCACCTGGCAGAAAGCGTCCGATGTTCCCAACTTGATCCAACAGACCTCACTCACAAATAAGGAGTTTTGTCCCAGAAGAGTTTTCAAGAAAAAAGGTAGGTGACGACGACTGGTCTATCGAAGAAGAAGATAGTATAGTAGATTGATAGAACAGAGTAGGAATGAGAAAGAACAAAGGAGGAAGACAGCGACAGTGGGAATTTAAAGCACTAAATATCCAGAAAGCGGGGATACTATTTATACTGAAACCCCCGGCACTCCCACGAGGGGTACACGGCACGTGAAATAATATTTAATTCTCTTCTCTATATAGCACTTAACTACTTCAAAACCCAAATCCTCGGGGTATCTATTCTGTCTTCCCCATTGCCCACATCCCTCTATATTTCCTCACCCTCTCCATCCCTTCACTCTCTTCCCTCTCCCGTTGTTGTTATTTTCCTTCAACCAAAATTCTCTCTCCCTCTCCCTCCCTCTTCCCCCCCTCTCTCTCTCAGCTATAGAACTGTCAAAGAAATGTAAACATATAAATCAGCTGGTTCCAGCAGTTGAAATATTTTTGCTTTCATTTGAAGACGACGTGCTTCTTACGTCAGACACAGTAGTAAGCTTGGTAACTCTGACATAACCTTTATATCCTCTGTCAAAATTCTTGTGTACATCATACCCCACCCCATCCCTAATGGGGCTGCGGGATTTTCGGTAATATTATAATATAATAAATAGTATCCCACCTGTGGAAACGTAGTGCTTTAAATTACCACAATGTTTGTCATTCTCATTTCTTTTCTCTCGTTCCTAATCTGTTCTACCAATCTACTATTATATATTTTTATTGTGTCATTATTGTAAATCTTTTTAAAGTCTATCATTGAAATTATTTTGCGAACCCTGGTTCGTTATACGAGGAATATATATATATATATATATATATATATATATATATATATATATATATATATATATATATATATATATATATATATATATATATATATATATATATATATATATATGTCGAGAGATGTTTTTGGCACATGATGTATAACTTTATATATATTAACACAGGATGAACATACTTAGGAGGGAGATGCGTATATGTTAATCTCATTTAACGGCGTCATTCGAGCCATATATTGGATAGCTGCTCTTCCAGAACACAACATTAATTCGTCTTCGCCAGAGAAATTAAGACACAGAACTCTGCCCTTGATTCCCTTGGCAAGATATAAATTTACAATACGCACCAAAAAATAACTGAACAGGAAACATAATTCACGTTTAGAGTTCGTATATTTTAAAAAAAAAAATCTTTTAAGATGTTGCCTTCCTTGTGCTCAACTGTAAATTAAGAAAAACCAACACACAATCCTGACGGAATGCGACCTCGAGTTTTTTCAACCGTGATTTTAATGGCCTTCTCTCCGTCAGCACGCGCAGCCGGACATGACATAACGAGAAGCGTCAACGATAAGACGTCATTCCCTAGTGGAATCTTGGCGTGATGGAATACGTTTATAAACGAGAGGGGGAATGAGGATGAGAGATAAGCGGGTGGGGGAGAGAGAGAGAGAGAGAGAGAGAGAGAGAGAGAGAGAGAGAGGGAGAGAGAGAGAAAGAGAGAGAGGGGGAGAGAGAGAGAGAGAGAGAGAGAGAAAAAAAAAAAAAAAAAGAGAGAGAGAGAGAGAGAGAGAGAGAGAGAGAGTATGCGTATTTACCCGTGTGTTTTAAGTGCCACAAAGTGAATTCTGAATTCTCCCTTTTTGAAAACTCCCAAATTAATCATGCTTAAAATCAAATCAGTGTAAAAAAAATTTAAAGATGGAGTTGCAACTCTTTATTTCCATTTCTGCTCTTTCTTTTAAATTTTCCTTATTTGTTACTTATTATCAGATATGTTCAATGAAAACTGAAGAAAAAAATCAAAACCTGTTAACAGTTTTTTTAAGATTAAAAAAAAACCAAAAATTATGTTCGGCTTCTTGCACGTCTTTTTGCTCAAACAACTATGTGATTAGGTAAGCCACATTGAATTTGAAACTTGGATTTCGATTTCGTTTTTTTGATGTAATTAAGTGGTTTTTCTCTTTTACCTTCTTGAAACATTAGAGCATCAGCAATGAGCAAAAAAATCCCATATTGAAAAAGATAATGTTGGTGCACAACACAAGCAGCTGAGAACGCAGCAAAATGGCTACAATTTTCCTCAATCTTCTTCCTTCCCAAGCACAATAGTTCACGGAAGAACGTACTTTTGGCTTCGGTGATGGAGATAAGGTCCTTGCACCCCAAGATTATTTCCGATTAGTGCCATTTTTCTTCTTCTTAATGAGGTATACTAGTTATAAGGTCGTTTACATGTACAATGCTCTTAATCTATTGATCTCGTTACCTTGTCATTGCTCGTGCTTTTTCACATTCTTTCAACAGTCCCTCTCCTTGTTGCTACTGGCTTTTTCGTCGTGAAGATTTTATCGTAGAGGTGAGTTCACAATCTAGAAATGCTGTTTAATTCCAATTCGAATAAAAGGCCTCAATTCGAAGGCTTTGTTTACTTTCGGCGAAAACGGAATTACCCTAAAATTCGCACTGTTATTACATTAAGCAAAGATACAGTGGCTTTCGTTGCTCAAACCAACCGCTTAAGTTTGAATTTTCCACTTCCGTTTCTGAGAGGGAGTTAGTTCCCCTGTTTGAAAGGTAAAGTCGTTTGATCTTTGATCTTATTTTTGAATGAACAACAGAGTGTGCGTCTTTAGTGTCAGGGACAGCTTAGGGTAGGGTAGGGACTATAAATGTATCAACTTAAAACGAAAATCCTTACGAGCAATTGTATTTACGGGTTCTGACTCTTACCGGCTTGGTAGATGCTATATTTAGCTATAGGATTTTGGCGAAACTTTGCTATTAATAGGCACATAAATTACGGGATTTGTTCTATTTAAAACCTATACTTTGAAAAGAGTTGGTTTTTTTTTGGTTGTCAGCTTGTTTCTTTTGATTGGGCCGACACTCACTGTGAATGTTAAAAGAATCTGTCGAGGAGGCGCGGTTAAAGTGGGTCAAATTAAGTCAAGTCTCTCAAGAGATTAGGTCAAGTCAAATTGCGTAAAGCGCAACTACAGGTCAAAGGAATGCTTGCAGGGAGCGTTCCTCATAGCAGAGGGAGAGAGAGAGAGAGAAGAGAGAGAGAGAGAGAGAGAGAGAGAGAGAGAGAGAGAGAGAGAGAGAGAGAGAGGGGGGGGGGAATTTAAAAGAGACTTTCAAATGTGAACTTTTTTCAAATGCATAAAGATTTTACACTAAAAATAAAGTCTAATTTCCAATAGGTCTCTTACAAAATTAACATAATAAAGAACCTTTAACATAAGAGAGAGACTTAGAGAGGGAGAGAGACAGAGACCTGGAGTGAGAGAATGGGAGGGGGGGGGAGGAGGGAGAGAGAGAGAGAGAAAAAGCATGTGTGTGTAATTGTGATCATGTCTTTCTGTTTGTCCACATGACTATTATGTGTGTGTGTGTGTGTGTGTGCGCGTGTGCGCGTGTGCGCGCGCGAGCGAGAGAGAGAGGTGGAGAGAGAAAACGAGAGAGACACAAAGAGCAGTCTATGTGTGTACATGTAAGTGTCTGTATTTGAGTGTCTGTCCGTCTGCGGTATCATATTGTTTGATCACAAGTCCGCTCCACGGTGTAGAATAGGTTACTGCAAAGGAAAGTTCTATCAAAGAAAAAGAGACAGACTGCATCACATTTCAAGTCATTGTACGCCCAGCTGTTATAAACCTTGTCATTTGTTCAAATCATTCATATTACATACGACATATCTTACGTTAAAACAGTTTTTATGCTATTTTGGCACACTGTAATTATGTCATTGTTTTTTTTAAATGTATTATAAGCGTAAATATGGTGCTGGAAGGTGTATTTTACTGTCTTCGCGATACCTCTACATTTTGTTTTCTCGTTTTCTGTTTTATTATCGATGGTATATTTATCTCTTTGTTTATACTTTAATGTCTTTTTAAAATGTATTTTTTCGTGTTATAAATGTGCACGTTCGCATTAGAGCATTTAGTGCAAACTGTCAGTTTGAATTTTGCGCTTTATAAAATAAATAAATAAATAAATTGATTTAATAATAATAATAATAATAATAATAATAATAATAATAATAATAATAATAATAATAATATTATTATTATTATTATTATTATTATTATTATTATTATTATTATTATTATTATTATTATTATTATTATTATGAAGTCAAGTCAAGCGAACACGTGGCGTGTCGCTCAATTAAAATAAATTCATAACTAAATCAAATCTATTCAATAGGCAACACACACACACATACACACACACACACCCCTTTGTAAAAACGCCGTTGTTAAGACTTTCACAAAACTTCCATAATGTTATTTTGACAATTTTTGAAATTTCTCCTTTTTTAAAAAAGTTAACCCTAACCCTTAACCCTAACTCTAACCTCAACCCAAAAACTAACTCTTAAGCAAACTAAACTAATCTCCGCCTGCCTTGCTTAAGCGCATCGTCAACTGAACAAAATCCCGCTCGCTAAAGAAGTGGGTTGAATCTTTTTCCCTTTGTTGTGAAAGGATGGTCAATGACCCGCCTTGTTTGCAATTATTAATCCTGTGCGTGTGTGCGCGTGTGTGTGTGTGCGCGCGCGTGTGTGTGTGTGTGTGTGTGTGTGTGTGTGTGTCCGCCTGTCTCTCTATAGGCGTGCGCGCGCCTGCGTGCGTATGCGTGTTGCTACTCTTTCTTTGTTTTGCAAAATGTCCACATCGTTTTCTTGCTCTGATGGGATAATTAAAATCAAACAATCTGTTTGCCATTGGAGTTTTTGGAAATCTCCTGTTGATGACTTTCACGATCAATAAAAAAGAAATTCGCTTGTCACAAAATGCAGATAGATCTTGTTTGTGAACAAAAGACAACAATCATTAACACAGCCAGCAATAAATTACACCGTCTCTTTTAATCCAGCTAACCTAATGATACTGAAATTAGTGCACAGAAAACAACAACAACAAACACAACAATGGGAATAGTTGGGAAAAAGCAACACTAATATGACTTTAACTTTAAATTGCTCAGTACCACTAATTTCTCGACAATATTATAAAAGATTTATTGATACCAATGTACTAACTGTCGAGAAAGTTAGTTAATAATTGTTGAAGGGGTCCAGCGGACTACAAGGAGCCGAATCAGCACCTCAAATGTTATATATGAAAACGTTACAAAAGCATTCCAATCTTTAAAATAAAAATAAAATAAAAATCCAATCTCTCTTAAAATTCAAACACACATCCACTTCACTTCTCTAAATATGTTGTTTAAACATGATGTAATAAAAATTATTTCTCTTTCTTCCGTGAAATCAGAGCGCTCAGTTTTAAAAAAATGACGAACTGAAAATAACTTATTACAGTCAAAACACCAAGGTGCTTCTACCTCTCTGAGAAGAAAACCTTGAGTCACGTACGTGTGTATAGTCAATGACGGTAGAACAATAAGGAGGTTCCGGTCAACATGGCCGTCTTTCAGCAAACCTCACAACGAGCTGAATAACTGGAGACTTATATTTTCTTACTGGACAAGAGGTTTTCAAAAATAATTTTTAAGAACACTCAAATGATTTGCATCTAAACCTTCCAAGCACTGGGAAAATGTTGCAGTTCATTGTCCTGCTATACCACAAGACTGTCAACGCCTGCTTCCGCTTCTTTAGCAACGGAAGTCAAAGCGAAAGTGGCTGTGAAAAAGGGATAGCTGCTGGTCCAGAATCAGTAAGTTTGCATTTGCAAGATTTGATCTGCGTAGTTCGATCATTGCAAAATCGCATCGATACGCTTGAGGAGGTAATACTTGTGCAAATGCCGTATCGCCGATGGTGGGTGCGGACGCACGCTTCAATGTTCAGTCATTCGTTCTCTCGTTCTATAGCACACTACCCTAACGCTAACCCTAACACTCATGCGTGCCTGTGGCTACACCATGATCATTTCCCCCCAAAAACATTCCTCACCGATTCATAACAATAATGATTAAGACAACCAGTTCTTTGCGTGACCCACATACAGCGATATACACTTATTACTGGACTAATAGAGTGGCTTAGTGTCAATCAATACACATTCATCATGTAAGATTTTCTTGTTCGTTCTATTGCATATTAATAATAGTAGAACTACCACCGGTACCACCATAGCTTAAAGACATGTGTACCTTCCATTATCATTCATGGCTGTTTCTGATTCATAACGCTAGGACTAGGACTGCGAGGACACCTATAATTTGCATTGCATACTATAATATGAAGGACTGTGGAATTAGCCTCAGTCCTGACCTAACCTGTCAGCCTGTCTTCTCCCGCAGTTATCCCCAATGTCAAGACACTACTGACATGCAAAACCCCGCAATCCTGGATCAGTATTCATAGTGCCGCAAGGTTAGTCAAGGACAATATTGGACGGACTATTTGGGTCCAAACAGTTGGAATTCCTTTAGCAATGCCTCCGCACCTTCTTCCACCACATCCTAGCCCAATCCCTCTACACACACACTCACACCTAACCCTGCTCCAATCACCTACAAATACAAATTAAAATGAATTACTGCAAAACCACCATCACAAGTAGGCCTACAGCTACTATGCTTCAGATTTCACAACCATCCGCCTTGATATATTTTCAGAGTATCTGCATTTGCTGGGTTCAGAAGTCTCAGTACTAAGAATACACAATGTACGTTGTCCGTCACTCTCTCTCTCACCTTCCTCCTTCTCCTCCTTCCTCTTATTCATCACCATTTTCTTCCAATATCCTCCCCTTCTTCTCATTTCACAAAAACCAAGGACTAACCAAATGTACGGCTACATCCTTGCACAGGGTCCCAAGAGTGAGATGGGATGTGAGGTAGCGCGCGATTCGCCGAGACTTTCAGCATCTCGAAGGCCTGCTTCCGGTCGCTGTCTCTGCTTTGTGTATTGCGGTAGCCATTTTGTTGACAGGTGACAATCTAGCAAGCTTGCGTAGCATGATTCTTCATTCCAGAAGAGGAATAACGTCGACGATGTAAGTACTGAGGAAATGTTCAGACCTGACTATATTCAGAAATGTGTGTGTGTGTGTGTGTGTGTGTGTGAGTGTGTGTGTGTATGTGTGGGCATGTTTACACGGTGTTAACTGGACAAACCAGTGAACATCTACATAACTTGTTTTGACAGACCTACTTGTTTTGACGTCAGAACAAGGATCCGTTAGGGTTAGGGCTGGGTTAGGGTTAGGGTGAGGGGTAGTGCTCGCACACTTACAAGTACTTAAAAAGGGGGACGAAATATGACCCATTGTCAGCACAACGTATGTGGCGTTTCAGGAAAGTCATGAAAATTCTGTGTACCCTCGGCTGTGTGTGTGTAGGGGAAGGGTGGAGTTCAAAACGTCAATTTCTGTAAAAATCGCAACAAAAAATTCCACCATTTTCTCTTCTTTTTCCCTACTGGTTTCCATCCTTCTACAATTAAGGACATTTCTGTAGGTTTGACGTTGACATTCAAAAAGGTTGTTTTGTCTCGTTCTTTGTCCAAATTAGCATTATTTAATAATAATAATAATAATAATAATAATAATAATAATAATAATAATAATAATAATAATAATAATAATAATAATAATATTATTATTATTATTATTATTATTATTATTATTATTATTATTATTATTATTATTATTATTATTATTATTATTATTATATTGCGCAACATCACAAAAATGTATGCTCGAAGCACTTGTCTCGCGCATCCACTTGAACTACTGGCTAACACACAACAGTATATACCAATGAAAGCAAAAGAACAAAAAAGCTTAAAACACCTACAAAAGAAAACTTTCAGTTTTTCTAAAAATGTGTGGTTGTTTTTAGGTGTGCAGCCTTCATAATATCAGAAAGCATAGCATGCAGATATGACTGGAAAAACGTAAAAAAAATTGTCAAAAGTTCAATATTTAATTTCTAGTGAGACTTAATACAAAATCCATCTATATGTTCCACGTGTCAGCACGCTTGCTGTTTTCGATTATTTAATATTTGAAATGCTTGCAATGCGATGTCACAGAAGAAGGCATGGGGCAAAGATTTTCATCACAACTAAAAACAAATAAAAAGGTTTATTGTTGCGTTCGTAATATCAAAATTTTGCATTCGGGTTAAAACCTGCATAGAAAGTGTCCACATTTCTATTGCGAATATATGGAAAAAATCAATCAATATGATTAATATGTAAAGATGTACTAGTACGCCTGATTTGTTTAAATGAAATATTTAACACGCTGACAATGCAATGTCAAGGAAGACAGGAAAGGAAGATTTGCAGCATTTCGGAAGAAAAAAAATCGTTTAGTGTTGCATTCGTAATCTAGTATTATGAAGGTTTGGTATTAATTTCATTAGTACCCGATCGTAAGCTCTGTGTGTGTGTGTGTGTGTGTGAGCGCGCGCGCTGAATCTGACACTCTTCAAAGGTCAACTGATAGATTGTATGTTGTTGTTGTTGTATCAAATGTTATTCATCAGATTAACATAAGTTGTACTAGATAGATTGATAGATTGTAAAAGTTTGCTGGTGTATGCATAACAGCATTTCATAACGTGCAAGGATTATTAGAGTTTTTGTGATGAGATGATGCTTATATTATAGGTCGTTACAAAGTCTAAAAATTTCATGTTTGTTTCAGCTGTCATGACAGCAAAGAGGAATGAAGGTGTAAGAAGGGTGGGGTGGGGAGGGGAGAGGGAAGGATCCATGTGTGATGGCATTTAAGGTTAAACACCAGTTGTTGTCCAGTCACACGTTTTCTTCTTGTTTTTGATTATATATTGAACAAAATGTTAACTTGCTGGAACTTTAAATGGTTTAAAGAAATATATTTGTCGTTTCGGCATCCAATTTTGACATGCCGGTAATGAAACTTCACAGCAGACGCAAATTAAAACAACAAAAAAGAACAGAACAACAAAGATTAAGCTCTAGTGTTAAGTTATAAACTCAATATGTGCCTGTGTTGGAATTGAAAGCGCAAAAAACTACAGTACAATACAATACATCTTCATTACCTCAGTAGATTTCAAATTGTATAGAAATTATACTGGCTCAACAAAAATGTAATACTAGTTTATAAAACTATTTACAGTTAACAAGACCGCGAAAGTTTCTCAGTGGTAGGCTTACTACGACATATCATTTGTAGCTTAATCTGACAAGGATCAAACTTGTATCGTGTCAAAATTGAATTTAAAGAATCTTTTATTACTATTAATTTATAAGCAGGCGGGTTGCGAGAGGGGAATGTGTTCTTGATATAATTCTTGATTTATTACATTAATTTGATACTGTAAGTTAAATATTTACATGTGATGGTCTTATATTATGTAAAGTTAATTTAATCAAGTGAATTTCAAATTGTGAGAGGGGAGTCGCGTGTACCTGTATGTGAACGTGCGTGGTCAAAACAGAGAGTTTATATTATGTGCATGAGGCATTTTTATATTTTATACCTTTGGTATCTCAAGTTTAAATGTCTAACTTATTTGAGGAATGTGTATTGCCTTTAATAATTCCTAGTAAGAAGTAAAAAAGATTTGTTGAATTGAATTAAATTGAATTGAACATCCACAATCCTATCCAATTCAGTTCAATCCTATAGTGTCAGAATCAAAAGTTGACGCGCAAGAGCCTCAAGGATATCAAAGAAAATGTTCGATAGAAACAATATATTGAAAATAATAATAATAATAATAATAATAATAATAATAATAATAATAATAATAATAATACATTAATTATTATTAATAATAATAATAATAATAATAATAATAATAATAATAATAATAATAATAATAATATTATTATTATTATTATTATTATTATTATTATTATTATTATCATATTATTATTATGTAATAACAACAATAACAATAATAATACTAATACTAATAACAATAAGAAAAACAAACAAAATAACAATAACATAAATATATCGGTCCTATTATTATTGATTTATTCCTAAATCATACTCAAAGCGCGGCGATCTGTAACAAACATGCACGTACACAAGCAACAGACACTCCTAAATACACAACAAATACCCATTGATCACACAAACATATACATGTGGTATACAACCAAGTCGCAATCAGTAGTCGGAAAAGAAATCAAATTGCTGTTAATGGATTTGTTTTTAGAGTGACTGCATTGGGGGTGGTCTTCAGGAAGCATGTACTTACTGGATACATCCGCGAAGCCGTACAGCTAAGGTACAGACTTACCCACTGCTTCGCGGATTATTCCACTGGGTAAGCACTGCACCAAACTAAATAAACAACGAGATAAATGTATTACGAAGAACAAAACAAACATAAAATCTAATTTATTTGTTACGATTACTACATTAAGAGCTTCATATCCCATCTTATCCTATCCCGTAATTCAAAGGCTCGTTGGGGCAACACAGATGATTTTTAACCAGCCTACTCCATCTTTCTCTGGTCTCAGCAACCCTCATGGCTTCGCTCAGTGTCTAGCCAGTCCATTCTCGAATGTTGTCCTCCAAACTCTTTTTCTGTCTCCCTCTTCTTCTGCCTCTTGAACCGTGCCTTGCAGGATGGTTTTTGCAAGACCTGATGTTCTGGTGACGTGGCCATACTATCTGAGTTTCTGTTTGTTCACCACTGTGAGCATGTCATCGTGTAGTTCAATGGCTTGTATGATGGTCTGATGGACTTCGTCGTTGGTGATGTGCTGGGTATAGGAAATGCCCAGAAGTCTCCCGTAGCATGCTATCACCTCATCTCCAAGCTTTTTATACTTTGTTGTAGATCTGCTGTGAGGATTTATATTTCGCAGGCGTATAGGAAGATGGAGGTGACAAGGGAGCGCATAAGCCTTACATTGGAATGTAGACTGATGGTCCTGTCTTTCCAAATGTGTTTCAACCTTGTCAGGGCCGCAGTTGTTTGTGCGATCCTGGAAAGGACTTCTTGTCGAGACCCATTGTCTGATACAATGGCTCCTAAATATTTGAACATTAAGAACTTCATAAATATATAAAATATACATCACCCAAACGTCAATTGAGCTCTTCGCATCAATTTTTATTTCATTCAAATTTAACCACACACACACTGGCCAAAACACGAAAAAGCCTCCTTTCTTTGATGTTCCTTTTGCTATCAATTTCTCGTCTCCCAAGAAAAATTTCCAAATAATGGTGTCTAAAAGCAAGGCCACAAATTCACAATCGGTCTGTTTATAAAAGTGGCTTTAACACTGAGAAAGTTGGCGTCAGGTCGAAAAAAATAAAATATATATAGCTTTTATCTCGCCTGCCACAGTAATCGCACCAGGGATTTTCTGTGTGCCAGATGAACGCTCTACCTCAGAACTAAGGTGCGTGAGCGGAAAAAGCGGTAAATAAAAGCAATAAAAAAAATATATATATATATAGAGAGAGAGAAAGAGACGTCCAATATTCTTTTATTTCCACCTTTGTTGTTCCCTGGACATCTTAGCCTTGCCCTGGGTTTTCTGGAAATCAAATGAAAAGCCCATCCATGCAAGCAACAAGGAAAACGAAAGAGGGAAATCACCAAATGCACCAATAATGAGGCAGCCAGATAGGGGCGAGAAGAGGGTGGGTGGATAGGAAGGAGAGGGAAAGGGAGGAAGTGGAGTAGAGAGGTCGTAAGGTCAAGGAGAGGGGTGAGGGGAAGGGGAAAGGATGCAGAAAAAATAACAGAGAAAAGGAAGAAAGAAGAAAACCAGAGAAGAAGGAATAAATCAAGAAAGCGCTAAAATGCAAGAACGATGATGCACCCTGGGCAAGTAGAAGGTGAAGGACGGGATATTGGGTGGGGGTCGTGGTAAGGGTTGGGAGAGAGTTCATGGGAGGAGAACTGAAGGCGGAGAGAAAGAGAGAGAGAGGGGTGAAGAGACGGACATAGACGACTGCATCTAACAGGACAAGTGAAATAGTAAAGAAAAGAGATACGATTTTATAAAAGAAAAAAACTAAGACAGAAGGAAAGAAAGAAAGAAGAAACATGGCACCAGAAGACGTAGGAGGAGGTGCATGAGAAGAAGTAAAGAAGAAAGAGAAGAAAGAGAGGACGAAGGAGAAGAACAAGACGAAGAATGAGAGGAAAATGAAAGTAGAAGAAAAAAAAAGAAAGAGTGGGGATCAGAAGACGAAAGAGATGAAAGAAGAAGAAGAAAAAGAATGAATGAATGAATGAATAAAAGTAGAAGAAAAAAAGAGGAAGATGGGGGATCAGAAGACGAAAGAGCTGAAAAAGAAGAAGAAGAAGAATGAACGAACATTGAGGTTTAACGTCTACACCCACCATTGGCGATATGGCAGACGGGGATAACCATCCCAGGGAAAGAGGGGTAGGGACCTGAATCAACACTGAACCACCATGTACCAGAGCAATCATACTGCTAAAATGGACAGTAAAAATAGCCACATTTTATATCGCCCACCACGGGATTCGAACCTGGGTCATCGGTGTGCCAGGCGAACGCTCTACCACTTGAAGAAGAAGAAGAAGAAGAAGAAGAAGAAGAAGAAGAAGAAGAAGAAGAAGAAGAAGAAGAAGATCGCCAAAATGAATCAATAATAATGCAGCTCTGGGCGAGAGAAGGGAGGACAGTAACTGTTGATGTAGAGTCCGGGTGGCGAGATGAGAAAAACCCGAGAGAGGGTGAGAAAGATTTATATCAATAGCTATCAGCATCTATAAGAACCAAAGAAAGAAATAAAATGATAGCTAAATTATCAAATGCAGCTATGATGACGCACGTTAGGCCAAAGAAGACAGGAGTTTGGGATTGAGGGGCAGGGGGAAGGAAGTGGGTGGAAGGGAGCAGTGCTGCTATTGTAGAGGAGGGGGGCCTGGGAGAGGTGAAGGCAGAAGAATGCCAGGTTACACAGCAGAGAATGAAAGAAGATGCAAAGAAATTAATGACAAGAATTGAAGAAAGCACTGATACAATGAAAGAATGAATGGACGGTTAAAGATAGAAAGATCAATGGAGACAAAGTACAAACAAGAGAGAAAGATATAGAGATATCGAGAGAGAGACCGACCGACAGACAGACAAAGAGACAGACATAAGGATGGAAAAAGATATGACAACAAAATGAAATAGGATAATTTTTATAAGCCATCCAAAAAGGGTCTGTACATTTGGATAGAGCCGTCTTCAACAAAATCCGAGGAATTACCAAAATGAGCCTGGATTAGCGTGTGTGCGTCAAATCGGAATTATACAATCGGCATGGCTCTACTGTACAAAATAAATAATTACATAAAGGGAACTGAAAGGAGAGATGATGCTAAGTACAAAAGATAGCGAAGAGGAAGGTGCTTGGAAAACCAATAGCACTGCCCTAAAAAGAGATGACATAAAAACATAGGAAAAAGAAGAAGAAGAAGAAGGAGATGAAGAAGACCTCGAAGATAGAAAACACATTCCAAAGGAAAAAAAAGGCATTTATATAAGCGAAACCAACTCCGCGTCACTGAGATCATTTATAACCACTTAAAAAACCACGCCAGAATGAAATCTCCAAATATGTAATCCTTACTAATATAACCTTTTTTGAAATGCTTGAATCTTCCATCCCCGACTGTTTACCCACACACACAAACCTCAATGGCTCACCCCCGACCACTCTTTACCCACACACACAAACCTCAATGGCTTCCCCCCTGATCACTCTTTACCCACACACACAAACCTCAATGGCTCCCCCCTGATCACTCTTTACCCACACACACAAACCTCAATGGCTTCCCCCCTGATCACTCTTTACCCACACACACAAACCTCAATGGCTTCGTCCTGACCACTCTTTACCCACACACACAAACCTCAATGGCTCCCCCCTGATCACTCTTTACCCACACACACAAACCTCAATGGCTTCCTCCTGACCACTCTTTACCCACACACACAAACCTCAATGGCTCCCCCTGACCACTCTTTACCCACACACACAAACCTCAATGGCTCCCCCCTGACCACTCTTTACCCACACACACAAACCTCAATGGCTCCCCCCTGATCACTCTTTACCCACACACACAAACCTCAATGGCTCCCCCCCCTGACCACTCTTTACCCACACACACAAACCTCAATGGCTCCCCCCTGACCACTCTTTACCCACACACACAAACCTCAATGGCTCCCCCCTGACCACTGTTTACCCACACACACAAACCTCAATGGCTCCCCCCTGACCACTCTTTACCCACACACACAAACCTCAATGGCTCCCCCCTGACCACTGTTTACCCACACACACAAACCTCAATGGCTCCCCCCTGACCACTGTTTACCCACACACACAAACCTCAATGGCTCCCCCCTGATCACTCTTTACCCACACACACAAACCTCAATGGCTTCCTCCTGACCACTCTTTACCCACACACACAAACCTCAATGGCTCCCCCCTGATCACTCTTTACTCACACACACAAACCTCAATGGCTCCCCCCTGACCACTCTTTACTCACACACACAAACCTCAATGGCTCCCCCCTGATCACTCTTTACCCACACACACAAACCTCAATGGCTTCCTCCTGACCACTCTTTACCCACACACACAAACCTCAATGGCTCCCCCCTGATCACTCTTTACCCACACACACAAACCTCAATGGCTTCCCGCAGCGCTATATCTGTTCGTATGAAGGTGCCCCTTTCTAAATATCAATGAAAAAAAAAATTATAAATGCTGTAAATACTCAGGGAAAACACATGAACCGCAACATACATGTCTGCTGCATTTACTCCTAACCATGACCATCCCACCACCCCTCCATCAACTTATTCACCCACCCTTGCCTATTTAAAAAAAAATCTGCCTTTGCCACAACGCGTTGCTGTTTTTTCTAACATCAATCGACAGCGGAGCGCAAATCCAATTTTTGGCTTGTTGTGTTATGTAATTCGGAAAGGCGGTCCTTTTCTTTCTACCTCCCCCCGCCATGTTTGTTTGTCCTCCTCTTATTTCTCTCCTATTTATCTCGGTCTTTCAGTCATCTCTCACTCTCACTTTTCATGCAAGATTCTTAGGTCTTATACGTCTTTTCTTTGTTTTCTTCTTTTCTGAGTGAATGAAAATGTATTATCCGCATAAACATGTCTACGCACAAAAAACTCCTTCTTCTTCTTTCTTCTTCTTCTTCTTCTTCTTCTTCTTCTTCTTCTTCTTCTTCTTCTTCTTCTTCTCCTTCTCTTCTTCTTCTTCTTCTTCTTCTTCTTCTTGTCTCCCAATTTGTGAACGTCATCTTAGTAGTCAGCCTGCCCGAGGGTGGGTCTCCGTAAAAAAACCGTTTCCTTTGCAAAGTCTCGCCGCTGCGAGACTGCGCACGAGAGCTTGGTGCAGGAGGATTTTTTTTCCCGAGCCGTGCGCATTCAGACAACCTGTCTCTCGGAATACAGATAGTATGGGACCGCGAGACTAGAGCAAAAACATAGAATCGTCGAAGAAAACGCATTAAAATCTGATCAGTCTTTGGATAATCTGCACACACAAAAAGATGCCGTGCATATTCTCGCAGCGCCGAGATTTTCTTGTCCATTTGAGAGGCATGATGGGATATGTGGTTTCCTGATAACGGGAGGGAGCAGAATCTAGGAGGAATTCATTCCCCACAATTGCAAGAAGAGGACTTAAGCAAAAACAATAAGCTAATAGAGAAAAAGAGACCCCACCCCCTCACCCTCCCGAAAATGAATGCACTAATCGCTCATGCACAATACCAGGCAAGCACACTGGATTTATCAATATTGTGTACTTCATAACAAATTCATGGAACGCAGAGCTGTGGGGCAACAGAAAATGGAAATTCTGGTGCAAACGATATTAACATAATGGCATTAATGTTTCTTTCCAGTAAAAAAAGTAATACGCGACCGGGTTATCATCTTTCGTCAGTTAACACAGGGACCTGGTGATCACACTCTGCCTAATTCGACATTGTTGACAACAACAGAAATATATATACATTGTGACGAGATGACTAGTTTTACCCTGCCTCTTTACGATTTTGCTTGTATAGGCAGGTAACCTTAGAACGTTAATGTAGTTTTTAGCATACGATGAGAGTATACGGAGGTACACACAGCGAGTTTGACGCAAACAGTGTAGTGACGTCAGCACTGTGTGCCTTGAATCACAAGGCTTATCCAATTAGGACTCAGGCTGAGCGGCTAGATCCAGTTCTGGCTGATTCAGTCCAAACCAGGTATTAGGTCAGTTGAGAGTAAGACGCCAGAGTGTACACAGCTACACCTGAGTAGAGCAATATCTCCACTGTTGGACCAGGAAGCAGGACTTGAGAATCTTAGAATTCAATCAAGTAGCCACGGGCCTGACTTGTCAAACAGGTAAATGAACGTACTTCTGTTTCATCGTGATATATTTATATTATTGTTGAAAGTATGTTTGTGGAATTTGCTATGCATAGATTTGAAGTGTTAATCCGAATTTGCCTTACCACGTGGAGAAGCCGAACACGTGTTAAGCACGACCGGTTTGGACGCCATGTTGTATACCTGACGGAACCACTGTTGTTTAACCTATATGTATGTTAGCAGACCAGTGGCTGTACCAGTGAATGTTTATAATGTTATATATTCTTTATGTGTATAATTAGCCACTATTTATATTTATGTATGTATGGGAAATTAGAGTTGAGATTCCAGTGGACCACGGACGTAGCAGAATGTTCGTCGCTTATGTATAGAGATGTGGAGCTATCACTGAGAGCTACTTTGGCTTTCAGTGAGACGCTCTGCACAGACCTATTATTCAGGGTTGTGCAGAATTTCGTCTCTTATATTACAGACGAGCAGGCGAGATATCCCGTGCGCCCAACACAACAGGAAAACCGAGTTGGCTGTTTAGTCTCTACAGCACAGGACTGAGAGAGCAACCCTGGAAAACACTCTCCGAGACAACACAGCTTGTCAAGGAACCAAACTACACGACGACCCAGCGTGTACCAGAAGCTACCTCAACGAAGGGCTTCACACCCGCTACCTGACAGTTAAGTGCATAGGAAAAAGTGCACTAAAACTGATAGAAAAAGGACCACAGTAGTCCACTCTTCAGAAACTATAGTAAAACGGACCACAGTAGTCCAATCTTCAAGAACGCTAGTAGCCAGTGCCCTATGAAGACATAACAGCTGCCTAGACTATCAGCGATCGAATCATTTGCATTGACTTATGACATTTTAAGGTAGATTAGTACATCGAAGATCTTGTATAGAGTAGAAGAAATAAATGTGTGATTTTAACTGTTATCAAGTGGCTGCATATGATTCATAGCCGTGTGAAAGCTAGTGTGACAGTGATCTTTTACCATTTTTTCTATCTATCTCTGTACCCCAGCCTTACCACAGACCGAGCTAAATAAATAAATGTATTAAAGTAATTCACCGGGCGACTAACTAGCGGTTCCCATCGAATTGTGCAGAGCCCAGTAACTACTAAACCCCACGTTACATACATACACTGTAGTCGGTGAAAGAAGTTTGTCTGCCCTGAAGACGTGTATCGGAGTTACGAGGTGAGTGTGCGATCGGGGCATGCTGATTGCCAAACAATGTGTAAAATATCTGCTGATCCCATCACCGGCGCAGTCTTAAGCCGTCCATAACCAAGGGAAGTTGTGTGATCACAGAGTGTTGATAGCCTGCAGTCATAGCCTCTTCGGTCAGAGGTCATTTGCACTACACACAACAGGGAAAGGGATCAGAAGGGAAGAGGAGTGGGGAAAGCTTTTGAATTACGATGTCAAAAGTAAGGTCAAATCTCCGATTCAAAAGAACATGCAGCACTCTGATCGCTATTACCAGTATTCGTATCAATAAACAATACTTGTTCACGGCTTTTCAATTCCAATAATGGAAAACCGCACTTATGTCAAAGGCAGTGCAAAGTCTGCGTCAAGATTTGAGACGGAAGTTTAATGGGAAGATCTTGGATATCTATTACGTGCTATCCTCTCAGGAATAAGGGAATGATAGGTAAAGACCAATTTTTCTTTCTCTGCAGCATGCGAAGGAGAGGTATATTTAAAAATTCCGGAAAATACTCTTAAACACAGACAATTAAGCAATTTGCCCATTCAAAAACAATAGTAGGATAAAAACTAAAAGTATTTGCTCTCTCAAAGCGCGCTTCCCATCTCAGAGAAAAGCCCAAGGTGCAGGACAACCTAAATGTAAATTGATGTTTTATTTAACCGTCCTTATATATTGCTTTTGCTGCTTAAGAGTTCCTCGAGGAGCTGGCCGATACAGGTTCTTACTCAAGCCGACGGAGGCGCGCAGTGGCAGCAACTAACAGCCCAATATAATCCGATCCCTCCCTACATCCTTACACCCCAAATTCCCACCTGTCTCTGTGTGTGTGTGTCTCTCTCTCTACCCCTAACCCTCCCCCGCTTACAGTTGCCATTAGGACGCTAGCACGCTTGTACGGGTGCACAGCCTCCCACCACTACGATCATGCCCCCATATTACCAAGGCCCCGATTCGTTTATAAAATTAGATTAAGAGAGTGATCAGATGGGAAGTAATTGACAGACGATCAAGAAAGATCTGTGCGCACAAGCAACCACCCACACACAGACACACACACACGCAATCAAAACATGTTAATATGCAAAACAAGAAGACGGAAAAGGAAAATGAAAGAAAACAAGCAAACAAAAAGCAATGGGGAAAGGTCAAGAACAGAAAGGAAAGAACAAATATAAAAATCTAGGCTATAAGAGACAAAGAAACGAAGTTAAAAACGGAAAGAAGAAAAAGGAGTCATTAATCGAGAGAGAGATGAAAAGAGAGAGAGAGAGAGAGAGAGAGAGAGAGAGAGAGAGAGAGAGAGAGAGAGATGAGAAGAAAAAGAAAGAAAGGAAAAGATTTCTCTTATATAGCGCACTTACAAGCTCAGAAAGTTTCTCAAAGCGCTGGCCCGTAATATCCAGCAATCACACAATAGTCTGCTGAAGTCAGGATTCGAACCCACGTCGCCCAAGTCGAAGAAGAAGAAAAAGAAGAAGAAGGAGAATGTTACGTTGGAGACGCGTGCGATGGTACATGTAGGTTTACGTGTGAAATGCGCACAATAATAGGCTTGCGTGTGTGACGATAGATCAGATCGTTTTGTTTTGCTAAGCATGCAGTAATGGAGTGTATTCATCTTTGATTTGATTTTGCGTTGTTAGAAGAAGCTTTGTATAACGTTGATAATTTTAGTTGTTCGATATTATTTGAGAATGTTCTCGAGTCAGTTGTTTACTATCGATCGAAGTATATGGATAGTTCTAGTGGTAACCATGGAAGCTTCCATTCCAAATAGGGTTGTATGACGTGAGACAGTGATGATGAAATTAATTCTGATTGGTTGTGGTGTTTTATGCAGGGGTATTCTCGTTTGTTCTGGAGTATGTAGAGACTATATAAGTGCCGCACTGTTTCAAAATAAGAGATAGTTGGAAAGTAAAAAGTTGAGAGTGGAAAAAGTGATTGTATGCAGTGTTGATGTATGCTGAATAAAGTTGGAAAACTACATACAAAGACTTTGCCTTGTTGCTGAGTGAGCAGGCTGCGTGGATTAACGAATCTGAGTTACACTTTATCAGGACTTCAGCATTGGGGCTGAATCAACTACTGATACCAACATCAAACGAGTGTAACAAAGAAGAAAAAGAAGAAGAAGATCGAGGGGAGGGAGAAGGATAACAGACAGAAACAGAGAGACAGGGAGGAAGAGAAGGAGGAGCACAGAGACAAATTGGCAGAACTTGCCCCAATAACCTTCTTGAGAGAGTGAAACGACCCTTGCCTAAATAGACCACGTAAGAGGCAAAGATGGGCGCTCCTTTGACCAAAGGTCAGCGCAGAGATGGTCAGCTAATTGACTATCATTCTGATTTGCTCTCGAAGGCCTTAAGGTCACTGTAATGATGTATACCGCAGATCTTGATATTGTAGACCGTCAGCTGGTTTTCTGCGCCAATCTTGTTTCATCAAGCAGGCGAGTTTCCTATGTTTCCAAGAAATAATAGCTAATACTAAATTTTAACATAGTGTTACGATTGAGATGCGCACGATAGTTCTGAATATTTTGTTTTGCAAAGCGTGCAATAATAGCATGTATTACCTTTGATTTGAGTCTGCGCTGTTGTTAGAGAAAGATGTGTATAATGGTGATAGTTTCCGTCGATCGTTATTGTTGTTTCATTAACAACTTTCTGCAATTATATTTTTTTGTAAAGTATCGATCGAATTTTCCAGATCTATCTGGCGGTAGCTTGTAAACTGTAGAATGGTCTTTGACGTAAGACAGTGCGTAGTTCCGGTGACGAGTTTTATTATTGCGTCATTCTGGAATGTTCGAAGTTTCTCTGGATTATTGAGAGACTATATAAGTGCTTTTTGGAAAGCGATCTTGTATGCAGTTGTGGGTGTTTCCTGAATAAAGTTGGAACACTTTATGCGACGACTCCTGCCTTGTTGCTGAGAGAACAGGCTGCGTAAAAAAATCATGGCTTTGTCGAAAATCATGAAGAAACTTTCTTCGGGCGGCTGTGTGGTCATCGTCATAGAAGATTTAATAGCTAGCGAACCTTTTACTGGCGATTCTAAATGGACACTTACTGCCGACAGCAAATGTGTGAAAGCGCAAGATGCGAAGATTTAAGTCACCACCTTTTCTACATTTGCGAAGTAGAAGCGGTTTGACTGAAGAAGCCACTGTACGATTTAATGATCGGGAACATCAACGGCGCGAGACAACCCTACTACCGCGATCCAGAGTGGAGTCCAGCCTCAACTCAACACGTCGGAGTTACATTACATTACATGTTTATTGCTTTAGGTCCAGCGGAACACGTCGGAGTTGCGGAGGAGGATCCATTTTCATTTCCCAAGGAAGACGCTACAGACCTGATACTGGCCACTCCGGGTCAGCTCTGCCGGCAGATATCGTCGGTGCTGTCACTACCATGGCACAGGCCAGGCGAAATAAGATCATTACGCCACTGAAGGTCGCCGACAGCACCAAAGCCGCCATCGTGGACAAAGATAAGCTAACCCAGCTCCATGAAGCTCCAAGAGCACGTGACCAAAGCAGTGGCACGGTCTATTTCGAGGTGAAGGCCAAAGACCCTAACAGAATCTTCCAGCATTGAGGGTCATCGGAGGGAAACCACTACCTCAAGTCTTGGTACCGTTACACTTTGTCGCGGTGCGATGTGAAATAAATAAGATGTAGGATAAGAAGTAGGGCGGAGATGAAGAGAAATACGTAGAGGGACCCGGATTAGTAGTATAATAGTACAGTGTGTGTGTGTGTGTGCGTGTGTGTGTGTGTAGAGGGAGCGGTTCCGTGGCTGCCAAACCGGCCAGAACCAGTTGGTGAACTCTGAAACGCTTGAGATGCGAAGTCGCAATGTGACAGGGGTAAGAACCAGGCAGAGCAGAGAGAGAAAGCCTTGGAGAAGGTTGTTTCTAAGTGTAAAACTGTATTCTTTGAAGGTGATAGAGAACGTAGGTAAACCAGAAGAGTGTTTAATACGTGACAGTAAGAAGGGACAAGAAGTGTGTTATAAAGTATAATAACTTGTAGTCCTTCTTTTGTCGAAAGTGGTAGTACCAGGAAAGTTTATTGCTGGGACCTGTCAACGAATAATTAGTTGTCAGGGGAATAAGCTGAGGATAGTGTTTGTCAGTGTCATTGACGCCAGTTAGGTGGAAGTTTATGCGACGGCATAATAATTAAATGAAGAACAAGCAGGATTCATGGCAGAGCGAAGTACCACTGAACAGATTTTCAACCTCAGAATAATCTGTGAGAAATACCTACAGCACCAACAACATCTATATCATGTGTTCATAGACTTCAAGAAGGCATTTGACCGAGTCTGGCATGCAGCTCTATGGGCAACCATGAAAGTGTACAACATCAGCCCTAAAATTATAGAAGTCATCAAAAGCCTGTATGACAAGGCTACCAGTGCAGTCCTCCATAACAGCGTCATCGGGAACTGGTTCAGAACAACAATCGGTGTGCGTCAAGGATGCCTACTCTCTCCAACACTCTTCAACATCTTCCTAGAGCGCATCATGTCAGATGCTCTTGCAGATCACGAAGGCACAGTCAGCATAGGGGGCAGAGCAATCTCCAATCTTCGTTTTGCGGATGATATTGATGGATTGGCTGGAGAGGAACAAGAACTTGAACAGCTTGTACAGAGGCTTGACACCACCTCCAGAGCTTATGGAATGGAAATAAGTGCAGAGAAGACCAAAATGATGACCAACAACACCAATGGCATCAACACGGACATCAAAGTACAAGGCCAATCCCTCAACACAGTGCACAGCTTCAAATATTTAGGAGCCATTGTGTCAGACAATGGGTCTCGACAGGAAGTCCTCTCCAGGATCGCACAAACAACTGCTGCCCTGACAAGGTTGAAGCCCATTTGGAAAGACAGAACCATCAGTCTACACTCCAAGGTAAGACTGCTGCGCTCTCTGGTCATCTCCATCTTCCTATATGCTTGCGAAGCATGGACCCTCACAGCAGATCTCCAACGAAGAATACAAAGCATGGAGATGAGGTGCTACAGAAGACTTCTGTGCATTTCCTATACCCAACACATCACCAACGTTGAAGTCCGACAGACCATCACACAAGCCATTGGACAACACGATGACCTGCTCACAGTGGTGAAGAAACGGAAACTCCGATGGTATGGCCACGTCACCAGATCATCAGGCCTTGCAAAGACCATTCTGCAAGGCACAGTGCAAGGAGGTAGAAGAAGGGGGAGACCGAAAAAGAGGTGGGAGGACAACATTCGAGAATGGACTGGTTTGACACTGAGCGAAGCCATGAGGGCTGCTGAGGACAGAGAAAGATGGAGTATGCTGGTTAAGCGATCATCTGTGGTGCCCCTACGACCTTCGGGTTATGGGACAGGATAGGATAGGATAGGATAATAATTATGCAATGACAGCTGGACTCGTTATTGGGTAGCTACTGCTAGCGCAGGATAGGCCTGTGTCGGTGACTTGCCACATGTTGGATGTCAGTCTATCTACCTTGTGTCACTTGGCCAGTGATTCTCTGTTTTCAGTCAAGAGCCGAATTGGGTGAGTAATGCCTGAATATTTGGTGGTCCTGTATTGTGCGCGCATGCTTGTGAGAGTGCATTACCTGTGTGGGGGTGGATGGCGTGGTGGTGTAAACATGGGGCGTATGTTGCGTGAATGCTGGTATACATGTAGAGATGTATGCTAGCGGGGGGAAGGTGGAGTATGAGAGGGAGACCTGTCATGGTTGCCTCCAGTGAATTCTGGTTATGGTTAGGCTTTGAATAAGTATGATAAATGATATTATGATATGCTTACATGTATTATGAATAGCCAGATAGCATGTAAATTCTTTTTCCGGGTCTTTCTTATCGATGCATATATGTTGTTTATTGTGCGTGGAGATTGACAGCCTTGACGGAGAGAGGACACTCTAGAGGAGTGTAGAGAAGAGGGGGGAGGGGTGATCGTCGAGGGGGATGGTAGGGATGGTGAGGACGAGGGGGGGGGGGGGGTGAGACATAATACTGTAGCCTGTCCTAAATGGTTGCAGGCTCGTTGTGTCGCCTCACATCATCGCCTTGAGGATCTCTTTATTTCTCACCGATCTTCACATCATTCTTCTCATCTTTCATCGTAATGGCGGCCATCATACCAGACTTCTTCTGCGGCGTCATGGAATGCTGCTGGCCTGGTCTTCTCTGGATGTCAACAAAGCCACGTGGTGCAACGCGGATGACAGTGGTGTTGTATAACCATAGGCGCTGACTTCACTAGGACTTCCGGCAGTTAGTCTGCTATTGTATCAGCGGAAGTCTCATCTGGGAATTCAGGCCAGTACCGTCCTTTCATACCATCCCCATTAATTCCCCTCCCTCCTCCTTATTATTGAACGGTTTATTTTATAATAAATTGAGAACTTGTTGTAGTTTCTTTACAGAGAACATTCGGTAGTGTTTGTGAAACTCTAGACATTATTATTATTCTGTAACTGTGTTACAGAGACTCTGGGATTGATCTGCAAAAATTCTATTCTAAGTGATGTGTTATTATATTATCATGTGTATGCAAGTGGATATGTATGTTGTATGAATAAAGTGTGACAGTGATTGTAATCAACCTCTTCTCTTATCATTTTGTGGTTTGTGTTTGTGGTTGTCTCTGCTCGTCTCAACAACTATAGGTGACCGCCAGCGGACATTTTGGCTGAGTATGACGGTTATATGTTTGTACGTTAGTGAGGGTGATTGTGGTCCGCTGTTGCGCGTCACACTTAAAACGCCAAGTGATGGAAGTAGCTCATGACTCCATCACGGGAGGTCACCAGGGCATCAATAAGACGTCGGACAGAATTCAGGCAGTGTTCTACTGGCCAGGACTTCATCCTGACGTTTCTGCCGATCATGTGACATTTGCCAGAAGACCGTACCTCGAGGAAGGGTCCCTAGAATGCCTATGCATAGGATGTTACTGATTGACCGACCTTTCAACAGGATGGCCTTGGACCATCGGCGAAAATAAAACCTCTAAGTGAAAAAGGTCTCCGGTGGGTATTGACCTTAGTCGACTCGGTACCCAGAAGCAGTGCATCTGAAGAAGATTGATATTGAAACTGTAGCAGAGGCGCTGGTGGGCATGTTCAATAGCCTTGGAGTCTTGGAGTACCCGAAGAAACCCTGACAGACCTCGGGATACAGTTCGCCTCTGACCGCATGAAGAAGGTCAACAGAATGTAGAACGGGCTCGTCGAGAAGTTCAATACTATTCTAAAGTCCACCCTGAAGAAGCTGTGTAGCGAGCAGCCCAGACAATGGTATCCTACCTCAACGGCTTACCTTTCTCGCCTACAGAGAAGCACTGCAGAACCATCCGAGGGTCGATGCACATCCTGAAAGAAATGTGGACGAAAGATGTACAAACCTCAGAGGTGAAGAACAACTACTAGTAAGTACCTGTTTGACTACGGGAGAAGCTGAAGAAAACTTTCGAGATAGTCAGAGAAAACCTAAACCTAAAGTAATGCATTGTCTGTTTGCGAGAAGGGATTTCTAGAAAGCTATCTTGTATGCAGTTGTCGGCGTTTGCTGAGTAAATTTTGAAAACTTTATACGACTCCTGCCTTGTTGCTGAGTGAACAGGCTGCGTGGATAAACGAGTTGGAGTTACACATATCAATATTCAAGCGTCGAGGCTGAATCAACTATTGATAATCGTGTAACACATGAGTAACGCGTTCTCTGACGCACGCAACACACATGTGCCAAAAGTAAATACAAATGCAACACAGATTTTTAAAATGAAAATTACCCTAGTATACTGAAACTAAATTCACTTTACGTACTTACAAAGGAGATTTATTTAAACTATAAACAAAAACGCGTGGTTGATCTCGCATAGATACGACACGCACAACTCCATCAATCATATAGTAGCTCCGGTAACTTTCTTTGCCCGCTCTGAGCCAACGTATGTGACTGTATCATTCCATCCATTGCCTCCTCCGTAGCTTAGAGCTGTTCCCTTGGCGCATTGATCACCAAGATTCGAATCCTGTCATGAGAGAAATGAAAGTGGCTATTTTCACTTTCCCTCTTAGCATTATGAATATGATTGCTCTGGTGGTTCAGTGTTAATGTAGGTACCTCTTCTTCCCTACCATATCGACCATGATGGGTATAGGTGTGAAACGTCAATGGTCATTCATGCACTGTCTCTCATTCGCACTGTCTTGCAGATTTTCCTGTCTTGACGCTTGATTTCTTCAACTTTGACATAAGACATACGACATTTTATTTCGCTTCAACTTTAACATCGAAGAAATCTTGGTGCGCTTGGGGTACTCAGTTGTGTAGGCCTATAATTATAGGTAATTCGCTTATGTTTATACAGAAGCGGAAAAGCACACAATTAAAAGCAAGCAATCCTGAATGACAAACGCAATCATACACACACATATAACTGTATACAACTATTTCGACACTATGGTGGTTAAATCAATTATAGATTAACACAATGTGTCACTTTGATTTCCTTCTTTTTACAATAACTTTTGTGTAGTCTTGTTTACTCTATCTTGCTTCTATCTTGAAAACTATGGAAGTCATAGAGCCTATTGTATTTAAAATACTCAGTATTGTCCCTGGTTTGAAGCCTAAACAGATGTTACATAGAAGCCAAATGTATCTGATTTGCTCCGTCTTGTCTCTGTCTTGAAGCCAATGGATGTCACAGAGCCTAAGATCGTTTGATTTACTTTGTTTAGTTAGTCACTTTTTCTGTTGGGGTGTCGGATAGCGCAGTGGTTAGAGCACTCGCTACTGCGTCGCAAGTTAAGCACCGTCCAGTGCGGTTAGCACTTGGATTGATTGATTGATTGATTGATTGTTGCTTTAGGTCCAGCGGACTCTTCCAAGCCAGATCAGGACCGGACAACCCCCGATCCGCATAAAAGATCTGCTGAAACAACCCTAGTGGGAAAATTGAACGCCCTCCACCGGCCAGTCACTTTACAATAAAGACATTACACGCAGGGGACGGCTGAGGCTTTACCCCAACTACTCGAACCCCCGGTTACAAAAACAAAATAAAATACAAACATCATTATAAATTATCAACAAAACATATACATATAAAATGCCTATATTGCTAAATAATAACATCATAGGAAGCCCTAGTGACCACCCGGCAGAAAGCGTCCAACACTCCCAAGCTGATCCAACAGACCCCATACACAAACAAGGAGTCTTGTCCAGGAAGAGTTTTCAAGAAAAAAGGTAGGTCATTGATCTAGCGAAGAAGAAGATAGTATAGCAGAGTGATAGGACAGAGCAGGAATGGGAAAGAGTAAATGAGGAAGACAGCGACAGTGGGAATTTAAAGCACTAAATTTCCAGAAAGTGGGGATACTATTTATACTGAAACCCCCGGCACCCCAACGGGGGTACTGTTGCCGCAGTGAATTGGTCATGCCTACAAAGTCAAGACAGGTTTTCAACTGGGGCTTTCACTTTTCCCTTTATAGGTTAGAACAATCTACAGTGGCAAGATTGCTCATGACCCCAAGGGGTTAGCACTTGGATGGGTGACCGCAAAACGTGAAGCGACAAATAACAACGCCCCCAGTTGACTCAACTGTGACTGAGTACCTACTCTCTTAAGAGTGGGGAAGGTAAAGCAGCGAGGGAGAGAGATGGGCATCACCCTCATTACGCTGGCCCAAGATAAGTGTGATCTCCAACATCACGCTCCCCTACGGCCACAAGGCTATGGGACTACCTTTACCTTTCCCACACACAAGCCTAATGTATTTGTTCTGCAGCCTGTCCGTTGTAGTCATCTTGCCGTCTGTGTGACCGTGTTTGATTTTGTCTCGTCCGTCTGCCTGCAAGCAACATGGGAGAAACACGGAGGTGTTGGTAGTAAGTCGTTCCTACTCTCTGCCTTCTCTGGTCATTAAACCTTAATCACCGTCTGAAACCACTACCAGCCACTTTGCAGCACAAGATGGCCCGCCTAGTTCGTCTGGTAGTCGGGGCTCAGGGTGTACAGATAACCTAAGAAACAGCAGTTGTGGAGGGATTCTTGTGTAAAAATACTGATAGGAACGCGCGCTCCCGTAGACCACGACTACTCCCTGTACAAGTCGCTACACCTTTCTGTGGTCTAAATCTGGAACTTTCCATCCATTCTTCACTATCGTAGCACTAACTTTGAGATCGATCTGAGCTTGTCCAACAGTCTTCCCTCTTCAAAGGGTCATGTCAAGAAAATTTTATTCACAAAAATACAGTGAAACGTTGGCGTGCGCTTACAATATGCAATAGCTACATGCGGGCCTCTAGGAAGAGGATGACAAGGAGAGGAAGGAGGAAGGAGGAGTAGCAGCCGAGAGAGGACGAGGAAGTGAAGGGAGGATGAAGAAAAAAAGAAGGAAAAAAGAAAAGGAGGAAAGGAGGAAAGCATTGTGATGACGAAAAAAATGAAGATAGCGTTGACGACGACAAAGACGAAGAAAAAGACAAAGAATAAGAACTACAGGCAAGAAGAAATAGAAGATACAAGAAATAGACGATAGAGAAAAAAAACTGCGACGACGACAAAGAAAAAAAACGAAAAAAAACCGAGAAAAAGATAAAACCTGGTGGCATGTGCAAGATGTGGGCATGCGGTCAAGGTCAGTGGTGGAGATCGATCAAACACTTATCAATGATTTAAGGCATGTTCTCTAGCACAAAGGGTCGCTTGAGTGCTGTCAGGGACGAAACGTAACTTGACATTTAAATAGGAGAGGGCAGGACGGGGAGGAATGCGGGGTAAAGCATTTGGACGAGATGAAGAGGGGTGGGGGTGTTGGAGGATTCGAGGAGTGAGAAGCGAAGTGAGGTTTGTCAATTTCTGTATATTTATTGTGTGTTGATATTGTATTGTTGTTGAAAGTGGTGGCGGTGGTAGCAACTCTTTGCATCTCTCTCTCTCTCTCTCTCTCTCTCTCTCTCTCTCTCTCTCTCTCTCTCTCTCTCTCGCTCGCTCGCTCGCGCGCTCTCTCTGTCTTTCTCTCTCTTTGTCTTTACCTCTCTCCCTCGCTCTCTCCCTCCCCCTTCTTCTTCTTCTTTTACATACTGTACTGTAAGTTAAAAGACCTGCATGAGCAGTCTTATATTCTTCTGCACTTTTAGCTGTATATGACAAAGCTGCATCTTCATCGTCATCATCATCGATCATCACCATACATTTCGTCATCAGTCACCACCATCATCGTCAACCAGAACTATAAAATACAGACTGCTGAACCAGCCTCACGCGCGTGACTTAGTTTATTGAAGAAAATATACACGGCTTACTGAGCACAGAGTGTGCAAACAGAAAAACCCCAAACAACATTTGGAAAGCAAGAATCCTGTTTCCTAAACCAATGACAAAACCTGTTACTGAACGCATTCCAAAGCCTGTTACCGAGGTTACATTACATTACATGGTTATTGCTTTAGGTCCAGCGGTCTCTTCCAAGCCAAATCAGGACCAGAGAAGTGAAAGAGGACTCACCCCTGATCCGCATAAAAGATGTGCCGATACAACCCTAGTGGTAACACTGAAGGCAATCTACCAGCCGGTCACTTTACAATAAAGACATCCCACGCAGGGGACGCTGAGGCTATACTCTAATTTATCGAACCCCCGTTTACAAAAACAAAATAGAATACAAACATTATGCAATATCAACAACACACACACCTATATATATATACATACAAAATGCTAATAATATCATAAATAAGCCGAATATTATCACCTATAAATCGTCTTTTAATAAATCCTGTTTGATCTTCATAAATCAGAGACGGCAGAACAACCTTCAGACGATTTGTAATGCAAGATGACCCAATCTTATAAACTACATTCAATAAGGAGATAGATCTCCAGTTTTTTAAGTATTCTTTGTCCTTATCTCCCTTGGGGATGCAAATAACAGCGCCTTCCTTCTGTGTAGAAGAAAGGGAACATTTTCTGAAACTATCGTTTAGAGCTCGGACAACAAAAAACTTTAGCTGTACCCAAAAGACTACAATATTCAGCAGTGAATCCATCTGTGCCAGGACACATATAATTCTTCATGTTTTTTTTAACGCACCGCTCGCTTAGCTAATGTTATTTCTCCTTCAAGACTCTTATATTTCTGACAAAGTGTCCAAATCTGCAACTAATTCTCCGATCTCACATTCCTCTAGGGCATCTTCTGTGTATAGGTTTTGGTAAAATGTCATTACTTCAGTTAGGATATAATTCTGCTCTCTGATTTTCTGTCTGAAGTTCAATGAGCTTATTTTTACATTCGGCTAGCTCATTTTCATCCTGTGTTAAAGACAACGTTTTTTCTAGTACATTAATACGTTCTTCTAATTTTATTTCTAATTCTGCATTTTGGCGTTTTTTTATATGAAGCACATGATATGGTCTTTAGTCTTATTTTCATTAATAAAACATCCGAAAATACCTGGTCCGAGACTGTAAGCTTAACTTCTTCCCTAGGAATGTGTACTAAGTTGCCTCTGCTATATGATAGTGCTGCATATTCTTCTAATACAGTATTAATAGTAGAGTTAATATTATCAACATACGTTTTATCTCTAAGTAGGGAAGAATTAAATTTCCAAAAGATTTCTTTTTGGAAACGCTCCAACCAAAAGTCAAGGTCAGAGTAGTAATAGAATGGTCTGTTTTTGTATTCAGAAACTATATCAGCATCATTTATAAAGGTAGACAAAGAGTCAGAAATCAAAAATATGTCCAGTCTGCTCTGCTGTATTGGGGTACTTCGTCGCCATGTGTAACGTCTACTTTCCAAATTCAATTCCCTCCAGATGTCAATTAAATCTAAATTTTCCGCTATTTGAAGTACTTGTTACTGTGCTTTTTCATTATTGTGGTGTCTATAATTATCAGTCTAAATCAAAATCCATTACTAGGTTCCAATCGCCCCCAATAATACATCTCCTCTACATTCAACTCTCTAATTCGTTTTTTCTAAGTCACTATAGAATTCAGGATCATAATTATTAGGGCCATATTATATTTACCAGCCGGATATCTCTATCCATTGACCTACATGTAAAGTGAGCAAGAATATAATTACCTCCCACGTCCCTATAAACCGTCTTTATTTCGAATTCAACATTATTATTAAATAAAATAGCCACCCCTCTAGAATTTGTAGTATAAGAAGCAAAAACAGCTTTATTTCCCCATTCTGCCCTAATGCAGTCTTCAAGCTTAGGGTCAAAGTGTGTATCCTGCAATAGATAGGAGGATTTTTGTCACAGAAAATAAAAAAGCATCACGTCTCTTAGGGTGATTGGCTAAATCCCTGCAGTTCATTGACATTACGCTAATACAGCAATCATTATTAGACGATATATATATTTTATTTTATTTATTTATTTATTTATTTACTTACCATTTAAGTCTAGTCGAACCTCTCTTGACGTCAAAACGTACTCCTCCTATTTAATGTTTATATGTATCCGTTACATGTGTGTACAAACTGAAACAAAAAAACACATGAGATGATATTAAAAAAAAGGAAAAAAATTACATGAGAAATTATCACCAAGTGTCTACCATACCATGAAACATCTATCCCAAAAGCAGATAAAATGAGAAATAAGAGACAGTCACTTACAGATTGCAAAGGTATAAATTATACAGTCGAGCACTCTTACAATGAATTCAAGGCGTAAAATGTTCCCCTTTGTTATAGCAGAAATTTGTTTTGCCGAATTCTGTGTTTGTATTTCGTTATAACCGTCATGTCTCTAAAATGAGTCTTTGGAGTAAGATTTACAGCCCGGAACTTGTCAAATTCTATTCTCGTCAAGTTATTGAGGGTTGATTTGGCGGATGACATCGATGCATTGGCTGCAGAAAAACAAGAAATTTAACAGCTGGTACAGAGGCTTGAAACCACATTCAGGGCCTTTGGACTAGAAATAGGTGATGAGAAACCAAAATGATGGCCAACAACACCAATGGCATCAACATGAACATCAAAGTCCAAGGCCAGTTCCTCAACACTGTAAATAACTTCAAATATTTATGAGCCTATTGTATCAGACAATGGATCCTCTCCAGGATTGCACAAACAACTACTGCTCTGACAAGGCTGAAGCCCATTTGTAAAGACAGGACAACCAGTCTCCACTCCAAGGTAAGACTGCTTCGCTCCCTTGTCATCTCCATCTTCCTATTCGCTTGCGAAACATGGACCCTCACAGCAGACCTACAACGAAGAATACAAAAGCATCGCGTAACTCAAAAGTCGCTGGGGCACCACAGATGATCGTTTAACCAGGGTACTCCATCTTCCTCTATCCTCAGCAACCCTCATGGCATCGCTCAGTGTCAAGCCAGTCCATTCTCGAATGTTGTCCTCGCACCTCTTTTTCTGTCTCCCTCTTCTTCTGCCTCCTTGCACCGTGAATTGCAGGATGGTCTTTGCAAAACCTGATGCTCTAGTGACGTGGCCATTCCATCGGAGGTTCTCTTTCTTCACCACTGTGAGCATGTCATCGTGTTGTCCAATAACTTGTGTGATGATCTGTCGGACTTCGTCGTTGGTGATGTGATGGGTATAGGAAATACCCCGAAGTCTTCTGTAGCGCTTTGAGCCTGATTGATTTGGGGAAAGGCGCGTATATAGCATCCAATATTATTATTATTATTATTATTATTATTATTATTATTATTATTATTATTATTGGAACATTCAACTGAAGGAAAACAGTCGCAAGGAAACACCTAAGTTTTTGTGTATTTTGAAACGAACAGAAAATCACTGGTATCAAGAAAACGGATCATTCAGTCTCTATAGAAAATTGTACGTTACCAAACGTTCGATGACCACGTAGATTAAAAAGACAGCACCCGTATAGGCTAACTCGGTGCAAAATAAGAACTGGATATGTAAACTACGCAACAAAGTGTAGCAACTCATCTTGCCTCAGTTTATGAGGAATCTTCTTTCCTTTGAACTGGAACGAAAATTTAGAGCTATTTCTCTGCGTGCACATTTGCTACGTCTGCACAGTATTTACAGGATGTTTGACCAGAGCCATGGATTGTTCTTAAACAACAGCGGTCCTGCTATAATAGATTGGAAGAAAGTATTGCACAAAGACTGTTACCCTTCCTTCAAAGTGTCAGGCAGTATGATAAATTACATTACATAATTGTTGCTTTAGGTCCAGCGGACTCTTCCGAGCCAAATCAGGACCGGACAACCCCCAATCCGCATAAAAGATCTGCTGAAACCACCCTAGTGGGAAAACTGAATGCCCTCCACCAGCCAGTCACTTTACAATAAAGACATCCCACGCAGGGGACGGCTGAGGCTGCACTCTAATTTATCGAACCCCCGTTTACAAAAACAAAATAGAATACAAACATCATTATAAATTATCAACAAAACACATACATATACAATGCCTACATTGCTAAATAATAACATCATAGGAAGCTCCAGTGACCACCTCGCAGAAAGCGTCCAATATTCCCAAGCTGATCTAACAGACCTCATACACAAACAAGGAGTCTTGTCCCGGAAGAGTTTTCAAGAAACAAGGTAGGAGACTGGTCTAGCGAAGAAGAAGATAGTATAGCAGATTGATAGAACAGAGCAGGACTGAGAAAGAGCAAATGAGAAAGACAGCGACAGTGGGAATTTACAGCACTAAATTTCCAGAAAGTGGGGATACTATAGTCTGAAACCCCCGGCACCCCAACGGGGTAATATGATACTGTTAATTTTGATTGAAATCTTAATTGGGAACACGGAGTCATTGGTTCTTTTTTTCTCGCATGATCGAGTGTTAGGAAATGCTCTCTCTCTGTCTCTCTCTTTGACGGTGGGTCTATTGTTGCTGGGCTCTGCACAATTGAATGCTATTACCCACCCGTCTTTCGTCTGTGGGGATCGCTAGTAAATCTCCAGGTGACTAATCTTAATACATTTATAAGTTTAGCTCGGTCTTTGTTAGGCTGGGGTTACAGAGATAAAACGAAAATGGTAAAAGGTTCACTGTTACACTGGCTCTCACACGGCTATGAAACATAGGTAGTCCAGCCACTTGTTAACAGTAAATATCACACATTTATTTCCTCTACTCTATACAAACTCTTCTAATCACTATACTAACTTAAAAGTCCAAATATCACTTCGAATAGTTCGCTCCTTGATAGTTCTAGGCACCTACTGTATCATCATTGGTCTAATGGTGCGTTCCAAAGGGTCAGTCTTCTGGAAGGGTGGACTATTGATGACCTTCTCCAACAGTTTTGGTGCACGTTTTCCAATAACTTAGCTCTCGTGTAGATGAGCGGTGTTGTAGTGGAGTCTTCTCCTGGTTGACAGACTGGTGGGCTCTCGTAGCTCAGTGCGTGAGGCTCCAATGCAGGCCGAACGTCAGTGAGGACTTTTAATGGTCTTGCTTCTGATTCGGGCCAACGATGCCTGCTCATCTACAAAATATGAGACGAATTTCTGCAAACTGGTTCACTAAGGGTGTGCAGAGCGTCTCACTGAAGGCAGCAATAACTACGAACATTCTACTAAGTCCGTGGTCCACTGGAATCTCCACTCTAATTCCTATACCTATATATATATCATGGCTAAACTACGCACATAGAGAAATAATTAATACGGTACACATTCTCCGGCACAGCCACTGGTCTGCAATAATACGCATAGGCTAAACAACAGTTGGTCCGTAGGTGCTACTTCATGACGTCGAAACCGGTCATGTGCCCGCCACGTGGTCACACAAAGTTTGACTAACATTTACAATTCTAAACATGGCAAACTTCACCAACATAATACAGCAATAATATCAATACATTGTGATGAAACAAAAGATAGATCATTTACATTTTTGACAATGTCAGGCTGTGGCTAACTAGGTTGAATAGAATTTCACCAGTCCCTGCTTTTAATCTTCAGGTAGAGAGACCTTTCAGAGCTTAGCTCCTTCCTCTATGCAGTTCGAACAAAGGATGGCAATCTATCCCTGTGGTCAGCCGGAAGCCCGGGAAGTCTAAAACACAAGAGGCTTACTATGGCGTGGATTGGGGTGTTACCGGCAATACGTAAGCTGAATGAGGTCACTGCCTAACTGAGCCAGCGTCAGGGTACATATGCTTAGCCCACAATTGACCTATGTACCAGAAGGTCTCCTCTCTGAAAATCCTTCTCGGGAAGAGAGGGGACCATAAACTGATTAAATAAATAAAATGACCTATGTCGTCTTCGGTACAGCAACGTTAATTTACAAAGGTTACAGGCTGACTAAGGTGAGAAGCCATAGCGCTGTGTTGTACTGGTCCTCTTATCACTCTCTCTCTCTCTCTCTCTCTCTCTCTCTCTCTCTCTCTCTCTCTCTCTCTCTCTCTCTCTCTCTCTCTCCATATACCCAACGAATTTGACAGTATCATACTGCATTACGTTTTGAATTAGTATATATTACTGACTAACATTTACAAACAGACGACTGGTGTGTGCATCCTGTTTCTCCATTAATACAACAAGGGTCAAGGTACCAATGATGTTTGCTTAATTATTTTTGGTCACACTGACTTCAAAACCGGGCTTACACAATATTCAGTGTTTGTCAGAGGGAAAACAAAACAATTTCGCAAGGCAATCAGTTTATATTGCTCTGAGATAGAGAGAGAGAGAGAGAGAGAGAGAGAGAGAGAGAGAGAGAGAGAGAGAGAGAGAGAGAGAGAGAGAACACGGTACTATTAATTCTGCCATTAGAGCGTAATAGGTGGTTTTCGGAAATAATTAGCAAATAATCAGATTAAATTGATTAGACTGAAACCGTGGGGTAAGGGACATCGAGGAGGAAAAATAAAGAGAAAGAGGGGTAAGAGAAAGAGGGGAAAGAGAAAGAGAGATAGGGAAAGAAAGAGAGAGAGGAGAGAAATGAGAGGGAGAAAGAGAGAGGGAAGAAGAAAGACAGGGACACATTATGACAAGAGCTGGAGACGGAAAGGGATACAAAACAAGAGCGGGAGTTGGGTACTGTGTGTACATGTGCATATTTTTTTAGCGGGTATTTAATCGGAAGATAATGAGTGGTTTGTGAAAATTAAAAACAGATGTAAACTGAAGCTGGAAATGCAGCAACAGGAGGAGCAGCAGCAGCAGTAATAGGAGCACGAGCAGCGGCAGCAGCAGCAGTAGGTGTAGAGAACACTGTGGGGTTGGGGGATTAGAAGAAAGGATGGCATTGAGATAGAAATTGAAGTACTTTTTGGAACAACATTTCAATAGTTTCACATTCGTTTTTATTAGCATTAGCGAAAATTAGCTTTTACCGTTTAGGAACACAAAGTGATAGTTACGGGGGACGGGGACGAATTGTGTGAAACTTTGAAACTTTGAAACTTTTTGAAACTTTTTTATCAGGGATAAAGATTTTAGACTAATAAGAAGTCTAATCTTCCAATCTGTCCCTTAACAAATTAACATAATAAATAACCTTTAACATTAACTTGGAAATCATAGAAATCACACACACATGCACTCACACACATGCACACACAATCACACCAACATCTTCATCATGATCTTTAAACAATGTGAGAGAAAGAGAGAGAGAGAGAGAGAGAGAGAGAGAGAGAGAGAGAGAGAGAGAGAGAGAGAGAGAGAGAGAGAGAGAGCGCGCAAAAAAATACTTTCAAACTCAGAAAGGTTGCTGGATCATGAAACACTAGTGTTCTGAAAACTTGTCGAGACTGTTTTTCTGAAAACTGGCGCATTGCTTTTTTTTTTGTTTGGTGGAAGGGGTGAGGGGGGGGGGAGGGGGGTACATTGTTTTTGTTGTTGTGGTTGGTGTTTGTGTTTTCAAATTTTCTGTCCACCTGGAAACTGGCGCACTGCTTTCTTGTGGGAACTGTCGCACTGTATGTTGGTTTGTTTTGTTCTTGTGGAAGCTGGCGGACCGGTTTATTTGAAAATGGACGGGCTTGGTTTTATCTGGTATCCGACAAACTTGGCTGCAGGGTGTAAAAGCTGGCGGATTAGTTTGGAAAGTGTCAGTGGATCTGAATGTCGGAAGGAAGGGAAGAAAATACAATCAGACAAACCAGGCACCTTCATTTCACAATTATTTTCTTTAAATCGGTTTTGCCCTATGAGCCGTACAAACAGATCGATATCCGTCTTTTGGGACACGGGGTGTTTTCAAAAGCCATTGAAACCTTCTGGCCTAACCCCGGACTCCACCACAATTTCAAATCAATGATAGCAACCCCAGGTCCACCAGCCGTTTAGAATTTATTCCAGAAGGAGAACGCGTCTCCTTTCCTTCTCTTCTCCAACCTCCCCCAACCTCATACACCTCCTCTCTCTCTCTCTCTCTCTCTCTCTCTCTCTCTCAGACACAGGCACACGCACCAAATTCTTCAATCCTCCCTACTCCTTACTGATGAAATCAGTGTAGGACACCCTCAGCACAACCCATCCCACCCCTCTCCCAATGCAACATTTGTTATAACTTAATACAAAGTCTCCAACTTTACCCCTCCCCCAAAGTTCTTACCTTCCAACTCCAGGTCAGGCAACAGGTTACATTATTTGTACTAGCAGTTCGCAAACCTTCGGCTTCATTAAGACTTTTCACTCAATTATCAACACATATTTCTTCTCACACAGCAAAAAAACAACAACAACAACACAACAACAACAAAATAACGTCAGGTTAAATTTCATTTAGAACCACCATCACCACATTCCACGCTACTCATCACGCAACCTTGGTCCAAACGTGTTCCAAATATGTTCCAACAAAGAGCTACTGGCTTGGTGGCGCAGTGGATTCCTCGTCTGTTTCCTATGCCGAAGGTCGTTGGTTCGATTCCCGCAATGGGCAAACGTATGTGACTTAAGTACGAGACTCATTATTCAGGTCGACCAGCGTTGTCTCTAGATACTCCGGTTTAATCCCCCTCTTCAATACTGCTAACTGGATGCAGTCAGTTTAAAAGTTCAAACATACAATTCCATTTCCTTTCCGTCTTTGTAACAGCGATCTTCCTACATTTACACACACATGTTCAGTGATAAATGTGCGTGTTTGTGTAAGAAAGTGTGTTGGAAACATGCGAGTTGTGACGACACGAGTTTCAGAGTAGCAGAGAGAGCTATATTTTGTACGAAGTTGCACTTCTATTTTATGTAGTGTACATAGAATAGCTTGACCGTTTTCTTTATTGCGTACGAAAGAGTGCAGTAATCGTAAAGTCCGTGCGTAACGTAGAAGACAGGGGTAGGCCAAATACAGAAACAGGGCTATGCATAATAAGAAATATGTATACTGAGGAGAACTCGACTGTTTGCTTGTGGCCGGGTGCATTTGGTAAGGCAGAGTGATTTGAAGTGCTTTTGCGAAGAGGTCAACTCTAACCAGGCAGTAACTCTGTGACTGTGTGTCATGTTAGAACTAGGTTTCTGTGTTGGAAGGGTGTGATATTGTTGATACAAGCCACCCAAGGTCTTACGCCCTCGTCGGGGTAGGAATGTTTAGAGTTGGAGAGAGGAGGGATGTAACTGCCATTTATAGAGAATAAGTGTAGAGTTCATCTCCTAAGGTGTGTGTGGTTCTCTATTGAACACCCACCGAGACTCAGTTTCTGTGACAGAATTGAGGTGTCCTCGTCCTCGTTTATCAGTGTTATTTTTTGAGTGAGAATAACCAGCAATAGCCAGACACGAAGTAACTCTCAAAGACTAACTCAAGATAATTTAATTCAATTCAAGATAATTTATTGCCAAGTGAATGATACACAAGGAATGCATTTGGTAAACGCTGCAGCACCACACAAAAGCACGTATAAAAACATATAAAGCATAGTGAACATGTGAACAAGCTGACAATAATCACAATATAAAAATAGAAGATAAAGCCATAAAACAGATGAACTGTACAAAATTGGCAAATATATATTTGCTAGTCAACACACACACACGCACGCACGCACATTGCTGAATCATCCATTCGACCTCGTGTTACTTTAACATTAACACGCCTATGCGCAGCGAGTAGGCCTACTTGTACGAAACGTGCTCTACGACAAATTACTGGCTCTCACAATAAGCATGGCGTCCGCATGTACTTGTTGATGCCATGGTCAGGGACCTGGGTATTATACAATAAATTTGATAAACTGTGGTTCTGAGTAAGGACTACACTGTCGAGTGCACTGACACTGGATACACTGAAATTGGATACCGAGGAACAAGAAGAAGAGACGGCTTAGCATAGGAGGTAAGCGAATATTAGTTTCGGCATGCGGAAATCTGTGTTTAGCCTAGAGCAGAGGTAGGGTCTGTCTGAAAAATACACGTGTCCAATGTGACACAAGCCGCAGCATCCGTCACCCGCACACACACGGAGCATGCACAGCAAGAAATAATAATAGTAATAATAACAACAATAATAACAATAATAATAATATGTCATAATCACAAATTTAAAAACTACTGCAGTCACAGTAGCAGATATTGCCGAAAATCACAGTACACAAATAGCACAAGTACAGACACATCAGTTTTATCACAAACACTGCACCATCCACATCAAAAGGAGTAACATAGTGACTTTATAAAATATGCATAAGAAATACCACCGATAAAACAACAAGAATAATAACAATTTAAAAAAACACAAACTAATTCAACAGAAACAACTTCTAACCATTTGTGTTGTGACAGTGTTGTGTCGTATTGTGTTGGGGAGAAGGTTATCACAAGTCGAGGCCGAGACGGTGAGTGAACCCTGTAATCCAATTTCTTAGTGGCCGCACTCCGAGAATGCGTACGCGAACGAATGGTGATGAATGTGGGGGAAAGGGATGTATTTTTGATGCATAATGGTTTTATTGATTTTGTATGATTTTCTTATGATTTTCTTATTATGTATATGATGGAGAAATGTCGTTGCTGTTGTTGATGTAAAAGTGGGTCAACGGCGACGATGAAGAATGCATGTTAGAGAGGGAGAGAGAGAGAGAGGGGGTGGGGGTGTATGTATGGAGAGAGAGATAATTGTACTAGACTAGAGAGGCATGAAGGAAATGATGATTATGAAGAAAGCATGTTACAGTATAGTACGTCAAGATAGTAGGGATGAAGGGAGATAATCGTGATGTGTTATAACAGTTGGGAAAGATGATGAGGATGAAGGGAGATGGAATGAATCAGGACTGTGTGATGGAAGGGTGGTCGCAATGAGGATGTATATTTATATAAATGACTGTATTTATAGAAGATATGAATTATTAAGCATCAAGGGTTGCATTGTATTATTGAAATGTATGCATAGCATCTTGTATTGTTGTCATTGTGGCATAAACAGGTCAAGATGGCGGACGGAGGACGGCGTGTTATATTATATAGTGTTTATGTTTTGTAGGCAGACTGTTAAGACTGTGTATCTGCTTACAGGTTTGGGCTGTTGACGTTACTGATGTCGTTGATGTTGTACCTGTTATCATCTGTATTACGCTGACTAATTCCTTGCCAGTATAGCTGCGTTCCGCTACACCGACAACTTGCGCAGTTGTGATTCTGTGTTGTGACCTTGCCTCTACAGTGGGGAAACGTGGAAGTTAAACTCCGCCACTGCTGCCTGTTTTGCCCCAGTATCAGGGCATTACCTTTAGTACAGGAACTCCACACACCACACTCACGCACACACAGACTTGCACAGCGCCACACATAAAAACATATTTCATTTAGTTGTAAGAAATCATCCTTTATATTGTGAAGTGACTGTTTAGCTCCCTCTGAGCTACTTGACAAAACATTTGAACAGTGCTTCAGTTCTGCAGTTTCACTTGGACAATAGTTCGAAGATTATAGATTCATAGCACCATCATTTCTTAGTTGAAATTTTATATTTTGAATTGATTTACTGATTGTGATTTTGTTGTGCATTTTTGTAAAAAAACTGTTGCTGTTTAGTTCTGTTTGGGGTTGAACAAAGGGAGGTAATTGTTAGTTAATTTTGGGACGGGGGTCTTGATAGGGGTGGAGGGTGGTTAGCTCCCCATTTGTCCTGTGTGTGTGTGTTTAGATTGTCGAATAAAAGAGTGTGATTGTTATTCTGGCATTTGTGTTAGTTTATTTTGTTTGAGTTTTATTCCTATCACTCGCTTAATGTGCTGACGTCACGTAACCCGCTCGGGTGACGTGACACGAGTGTGTTGGAAACATGCGAATGTGTTGGAAACATGGGAGTGTGTTGGAAACATGGGAGTGTGTTGGAAACATGGGAGTGTGTTGGAAACATGTGAGTGCGTTGGAAACATGTGAGTGTGTTGGAAACATGCGAGTGTGTTGGAAACATGCGAGTGTGTTGGAAACATGCGAGTGTGTTGGAAACATGCGAGTGCGTTGGAAACATGTGAGTGAGTTGGAAACATGTGGGTGTGGATGTTGGAACAGATCGGCGCGCTTTGAGCCCGACTGGTGAATTGGGGGGAAAGCGCCCATATCGTCCAGTGGTAGTACTAGTAGAAAGTAAATGCAATACTATGACACCTTTTTCCTGCTAACTTACTATTGAACTCACTACACTTCCAACACCCAGTGGGACGCTGTAATTTAAAATCCCGTTCAATAATATCCATCCTGTAAACTACAACAGTTGAAACACGACTGGAAAAATCCCTAATCTGTTGATTTATTACAAAGGAAAAACATTCTGGAATACTTCTCCCCCTTTGAAAACAATCTAGTTTATAATAGCACCAACTTCTCTCTCTCTGCCTCTATCTTGCGGTCTGTCTGTCTGTCTGTCTCTCTCCTCTCTCTCTGTCTCCGACTCTGTCTCTGTCTCTCTGTCTCCGTCTCTGTCTCCGTCTCTCTCTCTCTCTCTCTCTCTCTCTCTCTCTCTCTCTCTCTCTGTCCACTCCCTTCTTACCGAAATCACAACTTTCCTCCATACAGATACCATGTATCTCCAGACAAAACTTGTAAGTAAACCTACATGTATAGATAATATTTCGTCGGATTGTGTTCTATATCTTTCAATCCCCCCCCTCCCCCCACTTTACACCTCCCAATTTCATTGAAGTTTAAAACCCACACGCCTAAATAACAATCCCCTGCTTCCAATACCATTTGAAGCAACTTGTTGTAATCACTGAATATAATCAAAAGCAATTATTACAGTTCTAAATTACTTGAACTGCGTTGCAGTTTCAAATGTATAAGTTGCGTAATAGCTGTTTAATTCCTTGCAAGAAAGTTTTGTTAGGCAATTTTGTAGTATAGTATTACATTATTTTTTTTAATAACGAAATTCAAAACTGGGTAGTTATGTTCGCCCTGGGATGAATATCTCTATTTTTCATGCCCGGGAATAATTAGGTCGAACAAAAAACTCTCCGTTGTAGACATAATGTTGATTTCTTTAATTCCGACATGTATGATATGGAATTGTGCGTGCGTGCGTGTAGAAGTGTTTATATATGTGAGGGTATTTTGTGGGTGGTGTATACATGTGTATATGTGAGGGAGAGAATGAGTGAATGAAAGCCGTTTAAAATCACAATTTATGTACCCTATCCTATCCTTTCCCGTAACTGGAAAGTGGTTGGGGCACCACAGATGATAGTTTGACCAGCGTGGAGAGAAATTGTGTATAGACGTAAACTTAAATTAATAACATAAATACATTCCAAATGTATTTTGTATTTATGTATTCCACTCACAGATACTACATCACCACAACTGTGTGGAAACACCAGCGGCCAGTGTTATGAACGGGTACAGGGAACGAATGGAAGACTTGCGTCTGTACGTTTTAAACAACTGTTACTATAGAGGTATACCAATACTCTATTATCTCAACAGAGAAATGCCATTGTGATGCAAATATAGGACACAAAATTACTTTAAAATATACAAAATCCGTATAATGATAAATACATTGAAACTAGAAAGACTTGTTTGGGGAACAAAACATTCTACCTTGCACCAATTATTTATATAACATGACAATCAAAACCAGGGAGTAAAGCAAAAAAACATAATCCGTTACACTCAACACACTCTTGATAATTTGTGTGCGCACTCCCCCATTCACACACACACACACACTCATTCAAACAAACAAACACACACACCCATCGCTGCAGAAACCAAAAGCGTATTATACACATTAGATTCAACTGGCTTGTGACTTTGTAACGAAAATGTCCTAGGAACAGTCAATTTTAGGACCCGATTACATCTGCCTGAAAGGAGGAGTTTATACTACATACGTCTGCTGCCTGTATAATGCTTGTTGTCTTTCGTACCACGCGACAATTATACAATACACTTGTCTTGCTTCCTTCCCACAATTTTACTGCACACATTCACAACACGATCAAAACACGTTTGTTCTTCACAGACATCTTACTTTTACACCAGCAGATAAAATACATTTAAAATAGATTTATTATAAGCACCATAAAACCGCTGAAGGATGTCAGGGTCAACATTTTAGATTCCTGAATTTCTGGAGAGTACAGATTTGTGACCGATATTTTCGGTGAAGGTGTTCGGAGTTGGGGGTAAAACAGAACTTCATCGAGAACGGTTCCAAGGTACCTGTATTCAGTCACCCGTTCTACTTGTGTACCTTCAATGAAAAGATCAGTAACAGCAGTAAGGTGTTGTCTGAAGTCAGTGTTAAGTCTCGTTCCTGATACATCTTCATAAAACTGACTCGCCGTTGTGTTCCGCTCACACTTTCACATATCAAAGTGTATTTCTTTTAAGATTTCAAGCGAGCGAAGTGTTTTAAAGTTTATTTCTCCAAAGACCTCAAATTATGGAACTACAGCTCGAATTTTATTATTCAAAGATATCATAAAGAGAAAAGTTTAATTCAAATTAAGTTTCTCCTAACAAATATTATCAAGCGAGGAAAGTTTTATGTTACTTAACTTCTTATAAGATACCAAGCGAGGAAAGTGTTTTCAAGTTTATTTCTCCAAAGACATCACATTATGAAACGGCGGTTTGAGATTTTATCATCCAAAGGTATCATAATAAGACATGTTTAATTGAAATTCAGTTCTCGTAAAGTGTTATTATCGAAAGAAAGATTTTAATCAAGTTCAATGGACTCTGGTACATATTTTGATAATAACTAAAAAAAACTCTAACCCACTAGAAGAAGAAGAAGAAGAAGAAGAAGAAGAAGAAGAAGAAGAAGAAGAAGAAGAAGAAGAAGAAGAAGAAGAAGAAGAACCATCAACATAATAACAATAAAAAATAAACATCAGAAAATGATGACAGGTCACTTCAGTTCAGCGTATTTCACCTTAAACAACAAGAAATGTTTGATACTGCATGATAAATAAAACGAAATCAGATATTCACATTATGCAACATTGATTAATTGATTCTGTGCTCATAATCCCAGAGCTGTAATCCGACTATCATCTTCGCAGTTAGCACGGAGCTGCGTTCTCTGGAGGTCAGTCAAAAGGACGCTAGACCCACGCGTCGCCATGGAGACACACGTACAGTCATAGATCTGGGAATGCCAGGGAACAAGAGGAGTTATGCCCCCTTCCACACCCCCCACCCCCCCCCACTCACACACACATTGCTATCATTTCTCACACCGTTCACTCTAGCATCAGCCACGCATCACTGCCACTCACAACAAAATATGTTACATCGACATGCATGCTCACTTCTTCCAACACAAGTTTTCGCTTAAAGCATCAAACAATCAACATGACACGACATTAGAATGCATAGAACAACATTCGCTCCCTTTTAATTTGTTTTGTTTCGGGCTTTTTGTTGTAAAACCCTCAATTATATGAAATGTAAATGCTTCAATTCAAATGTATCAACACACTTTTGCTGTTTTCGTTAAACACATTGATTGACTAACTCAAGTTTTTGTCCAATAGTCTCACTCGTTAAGGTGCGCAGACTGCATGACCAACAATATAAAACGAATATTAAATGCAAATTAAACTTCGCTCCCTTTTAATTTGTTTGTTTTTGGGTTTTTTTGTTTTCATAGTATAAAACAAGAATTATTGTATGGAACAGTGTTTTGCTGTTTTCATTTGTTTAAAACACAGATCTGATTGACTGAACTCCCCATAGTTTTTGTTGTTTCCAATATAGTCAGTAAGTTAAGTGTTCAGCCATTAGTGTTTTAGTGTATTTTTAAGATAAGAAAGTTGTGTAGTGTTGTTTGTAGTGTATTTAGTGTTTATAGTGTAGTGTAGTGTAGTGTAGTGTAGTGTAGTGTAGTGTAGTAGTATATGTGTAGTGTGTGTGTGTGTGTAGAGTGTAGTGTAGGTTAGTGTAGTGGTAGTGTAGTGTAGTGTAGTGTAGTATGTAGTGTGTGTGTTGGTTATGTGTGTAGTGTAGGTAGTGTAGTGTGTGTAGTGTAGTGTGGTGGTGTGTAGTAGTGTAGTGTAGTAGGGTAGTGTAGTGTAGTGTAGTGCAGTGTAGTGTAGTGTAGTGTAGTGTAGTGTAGTGTAGTGTAGTGTAGTGTAGGGTAGTGTAGTGTAGTGTAGTGTAGTGTAGTGCAGTGTAGTGTAGTGTAGGGTAGGGTAGTGTAGTGTAGGGTAGTGTAGTGTAGTGTAGGGTAGTGTAGTGCAGTGTAGTGTAGTGTAGCGTTGTGTGGTGTGTAGTTGCGTAAGGTAGTATTGTTGTGTTGTGTAGGGTAGTGTACATAAAGTGTAGTGTGTTATTATGCAGTATGTAGTATAACGTAGCGTAGTGTAGTGTAGTGTGGTATGATGCAGTATGTAGTATAATGTAGTATAGCATAGTATGGAGTAGTGCAGTGTAGTGCAGTATGTAGTGTAGTGTAGTGTAGTATGGTATAGTGTAGTATGGTATAGTATAGTGTAGTATAGTATAGTATAGTACAGTATAGTATAGTATAGTATAGTATAGTATAGTATAGTATAGTATAGTATAGTGTAGTGTAGTGTAGTGTAGTATGGTATAGTGTAGTATGGTATAGTGTAGTATGGTATAGTATAGTATAGTGTAGTATGGTATAGTATAGTGTAGTATGGTATAGTATAGTATAGTGCAGTATAGTGTAGTGTAGTATGGTATAGTATAGTGTAGTGTAGTGTAGTATGGTATAGTATAGTATAGTATAGTGTAGTGTAGTACGGTATAGTATAGTGTAGTGTAGTATGGTATAGCGAGGTGTAGTGTAGTACGGTATAGTATAGTGTAGTGTAGTATGGTATAGCGAGGTGTAGTGTAGTATGGTATAGTGTAGTGTAGTATGGTATAGTATAGTGTAGTATGGTATAGTATAGTGTAGTGTAGTATGGTATAGTATAGTATTGTGTAGTATGGTATAGTATAGTGTAGTGTAGTATGGTATAGCGAGGTGTAGTGTAGTATGGTATGGTATAGTGTAGTGTAGTATGGTATAGCGAGGTGTAGTGTAGTGTAGTGTAGTATGGTACAGGGTAGTGTAGTGTACTGTAGTGTGTAGTATGGTATAGTGTAGCGCAGTATGTAGTGTAGTGCTGTGTAGTATAGTATGGTATAGTGTAGTAATGTGTAGTGTAGTGTGGTGTAGTTGTGTAGTGTAGTGCAGAACAGTGTGGTATAATGTAATGTATATTGCTTCTGAGCCCGTTTTCTGCATACCCGACATTTATTTATTTATTTATTTATTTAGCTACAATAATAAGAAACAAAAAAGATGAATAAACATAAGGAATGCTAATGTGGACAAGAAGAAAACAAAAACAAAACAAGAAGCAATACACTGCAAATGTTCATTAAGTATTATTTACGTGCATGTACCCTATTTTGGGTCACATTATTGTCGATGATCAATGTTCGCCGTTTTATGTTTTACTACAATCATTTAATTCACTTAGTGCTTGCTTTTCTGTTTGTTTATTAAATCCATCCAGCGGCGGGGGTAGCTCCGTGGTTCAAGGCGCAAGCCTTGTGTGTGTCTTGGGAGATGTGAGTTCGAACCCCGACTTAAACTATTTTTAGCATGTTGTACGGATATTAGTGGCCAGCGCCTTGAGAAGCTCTCTGAGCTCGTAAACGCGCTCCATAAGAACAATCCTTTTTTTTAAATCCAGACTTATGTCCGCTATCTCAGGATTTATTAGGCAAAGAGAACTGAGTTTAGAAGCAGCGTTAGCTAATATTGGTGTTGCTTCTGTTGCTGCTGCGCAATACTGATGTTGCTGGGTTCTATTATACTTCTATGAATATGCCTAAAATCGTTGCATTAAATCAACAGACGTTAAATAAAACAACTGAACTGCTATGCATAGGTTTGGGATCAGCAAGTAGCCGGAATGATTATTCGGTTATCCATGTCTTTGCCGTTATGGGCTTTGCGGATTCTTTGAGTATAGACTCCAGACATCATGGCTCGGTTTCCAATGTCAATGTATTACTAAGGCTACAGCTAACAATGATAACGTTTCAATGTTGATGCAGAGCTACAGGAATGATTGGGGGCTGGCTCAAGCCAGGTGCCATATGTATATTAATTATGATTTGCCCACTGCACCTAAGAGAAGAAGAAGAAGAAGAAAACACAGTCATGTACACCGTGTCTGTGATATTCAGACCAATCAAAAATCATCACAAAGTGGAGGGTCTCTTTGAAAGGGAATCTCAACGTAAACTGAGGATCATCAACATTAGCAAGCAGTACCAGCACTCAGTATTGGACTGCGCGTGACGTAGGAGGGCGACGCACAAAGCCCTGTTTCCGGTGGCGAGAACGCGCGGGATTTGGAAGAAAATCTCCTCGCCAAGATGGCGGCGGCGTGGTCTAGCTCTCCTGCTAACGAATTGGATTGACTCAATTTCCTGCAGGGTTTCCGAGGTCTTTTCAGTCCCGTGCCAGATCCGATGACTTCAAGTACTGTTTCCCCGCGCAAGATCCGGCTTGGGGAGTGGAATCTAATAAGGATCTGGAACAGCCCGAGACACAGGCAGCCTAAAACCTGCAACACGTGGCCAGGCCCCTGTTTTGTTCTCATCATCTTTAAAAAAACCCACACAAGATGGCAAGCCATTCCAATGCATTTTCAGATGCTAATACACATAGCTGAAAAACAAGCTTTTTCACTTTTTTTTGGGCGGTGGGGTGGTTCGGCTTTGTCTTTACAAAACAAAAAGAAAACATAAAATCATAGACCACTATCTGAAATTCAATTATTAGATAAAACGCACAAAGTGTTTAGAAAATGGTGAAGTACCTTGACCTTTGAAAAAGTGCAAATATAAAAATGATGTAACAGGCTTAAAAGTAGTTACATTACATTACATGATTATTGCTTTAGGTCCAGCGGACTCTTCCGAGCCAAATCAGGACCGGATAAAAGCAGTTAAAGTATCCGGAAAGTTAAAGATCAATTTCGGTTCAGTTATTCTTCCGACAAGTCAAGTGTGTTTTGAAAATAAAAATCTTCGGAGCGACGGACCGATCCCCGACTGACCGGCAACCTGACTGCAACTGAAGGATGGCCCATGATCTGAAGTACGTGTATAGCAAAACTCAACCAAATCGCTTCAGCTGATTTTGAGATGTCAAGCCAAACGTAGTTAGCAACCAAATGACTCCAGTGACCTTGACCTTTGGGGTAGGTCAAATACGAAGGTACGGGAGGCAGGCTACTAAAGGTAGGTAATGTTCCTATGAAGTTTGGGTCAACATCCTTTCCGTGGTACTTGAGATTGGTTTACAACGGACCGACAGACAGACCGACATTTGGCTCGTTGAAATCCATCCCTCCCCTCCATCCTCCCCACCTCCCCCGACCAATTCAAAATTGGCGGATTGGCACAACGTCTTTTCTTCAATCTCGTCCTTCTTTGCAGGTTTTCTCTTCTTCGCCTTTCGCAACTGGCTGATTTTCGTTTCTTTTCTTCTCCCCAAAAATAGCGGTTTAAAAAAAAAAACACCTCTCTCTCTCCCTCTTTTTCTTATTCTTCTTCATTATTCTCGCAAAACACAATCTGAGCCCTCCACAACTCCCAACATGCTTATCGAAATAAGGACTTCTGCTGTGCCACGTGTTTCTCGTTCACTTCCTTCGATGTCTAAATTGAAACTGTACTACCACTTCAAGGCCACAAAGTCGAATCTCTTTTTTTCGGCGAACAACACATGCTGTTCTGCACTCAAGATTGGAAAGTTTTAAGTGGACACGGTGTAGGTCTACAGCCTTTCCCAATAACATACCAAATGTCGGTGGCTGGAACTGCTGCATCAGAAGTAGTCTCGAAGAAAGAGCAAAGAAAAGGTGTTCGGGTGTGAAACCAATTTAGACAACTTTCATTGCTGTAAAAAAAAAAGATTTCTCTAAGAAAACCTCTTAGTGGTTTAGGTGATTGAAACCTTTTTTCCGCAAATAGATACGAGTTTCCTTTGGTTTGATACTTCTTTGAGAGATTTGTCGAAATTATTATATTTTCTTTGCCATAACATTGTGCAAACTAAAAAATGTGTCGATAGGCAAGGACATAAAGTGCGATCCCCATAAATTGAAGAATATTAATAAGTTCCGGTACAAAGTGTAGAAAAATAACTTTCGAGAAAGAGAGCCGCATTCCATGCCGGTTTTTCATGCTATGATGATGCTTAGTGCAAAAGGCAGCAAAGCTTATGTTGTGTTTTGTTTTTCCCAGTCCCTACCTCATATTTTCCATCTAGTTTCTTGTCGAACTTCCTGCTTTCCTCACACCAGCCAAATACACTTTTACTATTTTCTTCTACAGCAGGAGTACTGGGTATTTGAAGAACACGCACTCACACGCTGTCTCCGCGCACTCCCCCTCTCACATTTTCTCACCCATTTTCCCCCACTTCTCCAGCCCATTTCTCCTCCCCCTTCCCCCACCCTTATGCCGAGTTTCTATCAAATGTTCTACGTTTTCGGATTCAACTATTAGCTTGCTAACTTCTTTCTCTTACTTTCCTTTGCTAGCATCTGTCTGCAATTCTTAAGCCACCACCTCCTTCCCTACCCCTTCAACCCTCTCCCCCCCGCCCCCAAACACCCTCTCCCAAAACCTTTACCCCCACCTTTCACATACACATGTTCTCCATCCTACAGTTTCGTTGTGTCCCTTTCGACGATGTACTGGACGTTCCTGCATGTCAGGGCCCAAACCCATATCCGCCTGTTCCTTCTGTAAGGAGCTGTCTACGGATTTTCCAAGGTTGCGCTTCCCCCCTCCCTCTTCCCTTCCCCTTCTTTAAAATCTTAACACACTCGCACTTCACAAAGCCATTTATGTTGTGCATGCCAGGATGTCAGTAGCCAGCACCTTGAGAAGCTCTCTGAGCTTGTAGGAAAGTGCTGTATTTAAGAACAATCCTTTTCTTTGTCTTTTTTATTTATTTATTTATTTATTTTGTGTGTGTGTGTGAAGGAGGGGGTGGGGTTAGGGATCGTCCATAATTGTTAACGTGTATTATGGCGTCAACTGCTATTAAGGAAGGCGCGGGGACAAACGCCTTAGGCCTTCCACCTACTGTTTCACCTTCTCTCTGTCTGTTCCTCTGATATTTATATTCAAGAATGGGACAGTTCTGTCTTAATAAAAGACAAATATCAAAGATACAGAATGTTCAAAAACGTGTTTGAGACGGAAGCGTATTTTGAGAGTATGCATGTAAAATGTTTTAGAGACTGTCTTACAAAGCTACGGCTTGGTGTTTTGCCGGTAAGAGCATCCCACTTTAGATTGATGTTTGATGCCACTGGAGATATTCTTTGCAAATGTTGTAATGTACCAGAAGATGAGGACCATTTTCTAACTAAATGTACATTATACAATGAATTGAGAGTTAAATATATAACTTTTCCTTTTCAATCCTGTGTAAATTTGCTACAATATGGATCCCAATTTCACATTTGGAGAATATGTTTGTTTACTTTTCACAGAATATTATGAGCATGCTGCTTTTACGTAATCCCAGGAATAATTTTGCTGTTATCTGTAAATTGTCAGACTGTAATAAGTAAATCACGTGACCAACTATACCCATATCTATGGGCTGGTGGCCCGAAGATTGTGCTAATTTATTGTATGTTATGCTTTTGAGAATTAAACGGACGATGTCCAAATGTCAAATGTCTGTCTGTTCCTCTCTTTGTCTTTCTGTATTCCTCTGCTTCTCTCTCTCTCTCTCTCCCTCACTCTCTTCCTCGTTACATCCCTCCATTTCCCCACTCTCCCTCTCAGTGTTGGAAGTTTAACGTTTACCTCCTGCATTGGCAATATGGCAGACCGGAAATAACCTTCCAGAGGAAGAAGTAACAGGCACCCAAATCAACACTGAATCTCCACAGCAATCCTACAGCTAAGAAAGTGAAAAAGTGGCCACGGACCTTTTGACCCTAATGGGCTCTTAATTAAGCTTATATAGGCAGTCAGCCCGAAAGCGAAGCTGACCCCATCCTATTCACACAGAAACCCCCGGCGCCCCCACGGGGAGAGGGTGGACCCCCATTTGAGCGTTAGAGGGTGTTGAGGGTATACGCCAACACAGCCTGGGCTTGATAGATCTCCCGACACTCGGATAGGGTGAAGGTCGTCCCTGTGTATAGTGGAAACCGGCCTGTGTTAGTTTGCCCTAACACGGGGTTGGACCCCGGCTCACCGGTGTGCCAGGCGAATGCTCTTACCACTGAGCTACTACCAGTGGGTCCTCTCAGCATGTCAGAAGGTGAAGCAAGGGCAGGAGAAGGGATAATGTCACCCTATTACCCAGCCAAGCGTAAAGCTGATGGAACGTGAAGATGGAAACACGCAGTATGGCGCACTCGCTGCCTCTCCATTGATTTCCTTTGACAGCTGGACCCCGAAATATGGAACACTTGGAGAAATGCGACAGGACAGACGACGGAGAGAGAGAGAGAGAGAGAGAGAGAGAGAGAGAGAGAGAGAGAGAGAGAGAGAGAGAGAGAGAGAGAGAGAGAGAGAGAGAGAGAGAGAGAATTCCACTTTGGAACACATTGCGTCTTGAAATTCGGGTTGATTTCTTAAGAACCGCAGTACAGCTGAGCCACAGTTATGATTTTCTATAAAGGACCGTGCTCACGCTCAAATTCACCAGCGCGCATTTACTTCAGACAGCGATCCCTGTATTTTGATAGAATGTCGCCTCAATGGTCCGTTAAAGACCCCAGTAAGTTTGGTCTGTCAAAGTACAGGCTGTGGTCTTTAGAGAGTTTCACAGTGCGTAAGTTGGCGTAATTTCGACAGCCATGAGCAGCGGCTCCTTCAACTGTCAATCGCGGGTATTATAAGAACAGGAACACCATCTTGCCCTTTCCTCTGTGTAAAGCAAGCACGTGAGGTCTGCAACTAACAACTGGACTTTGAATTCCATGCCAGTGAATGGCAAACCAACATCGCAGGCTTACCAAAACATATTCTGTACAAAAGTGTCAATCCTTTAATAATAATAATAATAATAATAATACAGGATGCTATACGCGCCTTACCCCAAATCATTCAGGCTCAAAGCGCGGCGACCTATACCAACATACACGCTCACCTGTCTCATCCACCCTCACACATACCAAACACACATCCATCACTCAAACAGGTGGTGTAAAGGCAGGGAGATCGCTATTAGAAGACGGAAAGAAAATCGAATTTTTATTTTTTTGAAATTTTTATATTGACTGCGTCCTGTACCATTATTTAAGTTCAAGTTTCTTTCCCTATTTATTTGAAAAGTACAGATTTGTTACCCCTTTCATTACAGGAGATTCCGTTTCGTTGCGGTTCGATAAAGGGAATTCTAAATCACAGGAGTTGGTGTCTCGTTAAACAGCGACGCCGTATTGATCTTCATTGGCCCTCGGACATGCGATTTTTAAGCAGGTGCAGCGAAACGTGTGCAATTTAAAAAAAAAAAAAAAAAAAAAAAGTTACCGCCCCACTACAGTCTTAGATTATCAGTCGTTGGTATGTGTTTCACTTCACGATCAACTCAATTCAATCATTTGTTTCAACGCCTGTTCACCTTATGCATGTAATGCTAGGACCACACACACTCTTTCTCGCGCATGGTCATACAAAGACGCCAATCTAAAAACTAAAAATGTTGACCTACAGCCATAGAATGTAACAGTATTACCCAAGTTTACACACCTTTGCGGACATGTAAATTATATGGGGACATACCTCTTATTGCTGGACTGTCAACGGAATCGTCAATATTTACGTTGACGCTATTTTGTTTATATAGTGGACTCAAATTAAGGCATCAATATAAAAATATGTTTAACACATATTAGGCATTACCATACGTTTTGAACACTATTATGTAAGCACTTTTTGTGCTGTTTACAACAGAGAAATCAGTTTTGATATGGCATGATTAGTTTCTGAACTAGATGTGTTTAAAGGAGCTCAGAGGGGTGGAACTGGAAACAAACTTTCTTATTTGGTGTGTGTATCATGTATCATGCTGCTGACACCATCGTGTCGCAACAATGTAGACATAGCAGGGGGCTCTCCGAACGGTCAGTAACTTCGGCAAAACGTGGCACACATCCAAGCCCGCGACTCACAAATATATGGCCTTGTCTTCGCCTCAGTTCCTCTAAATCTGGCGAGCATAAAAGCGTTCAGAAAATACCTTTTGGTTGATACACTACATGGCAATTATGATCATGAAGTACCCCGATCACAACGGTACCGTCTGGGGCGAGATGACCTGTCCCCCTCTTCAAATGTGACACACACACACGTCCAGTCACCCTCCACATACCAACCCCATCCCTCGGGGACTTGGCCATACCAAGTAACCCTCACTCCCATCCCTTTCTCCCTCAGTCAACAAACTCCCTCCACACTCCTTAAATTCCCCAACTCACTCGTATCTTATACCCCACACTCCCTGCAGTACGATGGCACTAACAGAAGAAGCAGACGGTGAAGAAGAAGATGACGAATGTTGGTTCATGCGGCAAAAACAACAACACAAAACAACAACACAACACAAAAACATGAATTTAAGCTTTCGATGTCGGGCCTTTGGGAAGCTAGCGTGTCATTTGAAATTAATGAAAACAGAGCGCTTTCACGCAACCCCGAGCACGCGAGCGCGCGCGCGCATACACACACACACACACACACAGGCAGAATAGCTACGCACACAGAGTAGCTACACACAAAGGCAGAGAGAGAGGGAAGGGGAAGGGAGGGAGGGAGTGATAAAAGCAGATACGCCCAGTCACACGTACTTACGCACGCTCAAAACACACACATTCACACGCGAATAGGAATAAACACAAAATACATACACAAACTATGAGACTGATTATAATAACATTCCTTTACAAATTCGCGCAAAACTCGTAAGATCTGTCAGACATGTAGACCCGACTCACACACGTCGAGTGACAGTGACTGACTCAAAATGAATTACAAATACCAGACAGACCGCAGATTCACACACACACACACACACACACACACAACAAACACACACAAACACACACCCACACACACACACACACACACACGCGCGGTTTTTCTAAAATGAACAGAAAATCCATTAAAGTATAACAATACAAATAAGGTGTGAGTTACATCGGGCCAGAGCTTACTTTTCAAAGCAGAAACACCTGCTTTCTGTGATGGAGTGCTTTGAAGAGGGGGAGGTGTAGAGAGGGCCATGGGGTGAGTAAAATGGACGTGAGGGTGGTCAGGAGAGTAACGCACCAGGACGATAATTACATACTCTTTCATCTAACGGTCAGGAAATAATGAGTGTGACTATAAAACCATGAAGGAGCCAAGCTCTGCCGATACAGACGACGACCCTATAGGGCATACCGACTTACCCATGAAACAGACAATCGAGGCCCAATTATGCGTAAAAAAGCAGCCACAAACATCTGCGACAAACCGTCGCGTCTGCAGTATGACAGATTAGATGAGAATATTCTGGAATTGGGACATAGACACAAGCTAAAGGAAAGACACACTAGCAGTCACAAACACACACACACAATATGAACACAACACCGCGCGCGCGAACATGTAGGATTTCTTTGTCTCAGTAACGACTTTCTAAATAGATGAATATAGTGTTCATCCTGCAAGCTTGTCTCTGTGTGTGTGTGTCCCTCCGTCCGTCTCTCTCTCTCTCTCTGAGTGGAGCTAATTCTAAAAAGAAAAAGAAAGAGGGGAGTGAGAGGGGAGGGGGAGGGAGAGAGAGAAAGAGAGCAAGAGAGAGATACAGAGAGAGAGAGAGAGAGAGAGAGAGAGAGAGAGAGAGAGAGAGAGAGAGAATTAGCTCCGATCCGGTATCAAGAACCGAAACATTTCAGTGCCGACACTCTGCCGATCATATTTCGTTGTTATGACAACACAGACCACAATGCAATAAAGCAGACCGTGCCACTTTCGACACCCGGCCAAATCCGACCAGTAGCTTATGTACTGCTCAGAAAACACACGAGAGCTGCATTAAAAATGAAGCGAATCGAAATTCAGTTGGGGTCAAGCATTGATCCTTGCGTATCGAACTGTGCGGGAAGACTTCTATCAAAAATGCCTATGTTTCTATCAATGATAATCCACGCGATGAAAGATGAAAGGGGATATGATACGTGTACCTAACCCTTATTACACTGCGTGAACAGAAACGCAGCTGAGGCTCTCTAGCACCTATCTAGGTCTATGCACTCACTCTCACTCCTCAAATCGTCCTCAATACGAAGAAGACCCAAAACCAGTAGAAGTCAAAGAGAGGATGACACTCAATAGGTCTCAATTTGACACATGTTGCCATGCCATCGTCTCAAGCAGGGGAAGCCACTCTTAGCGCGTCTGAGTACCAAAGGGAAGTCACTTCACAGAATACAGTTTTGGGGGCAAAGCAAAGAGTTTCTGAAGTTCACTCTCACTGTCTGTCATATAAGGAAAATAAAGACATTAAATACTATCGACATCTACACTTAGTCCTACAGTCAGCCATCTGCACGTCCTACCATATAATATTTCAGTTTGGGGCAAGTCGGATTCTGAAGTTTCATCTCGCTGTCTTTCAGATTTACCAGATAAAGACATTGTGTAGTTTCGGCTACGCCTAGAACTTCACTGGCTGGCTTTCAGTTTCACTAAATATAGACATAGCTCCGTAGTTTTCGGCGAGTAAGCTTTGAAGATTCATCTCTTCTGACGTTTGACATCCCACCAAAATAAAGACGTAGAAGTCATGAGACAATATAACTGCCGCAATTGGCTCGGTGATGGCACGTGGCATACGCAACGGCGGAACAATTGAAGCATTTGATGTTAAAGCAATACATCTTCGCAGCCCGTGCAGGCAGGCAATGGTTGACGCATACTCACCAAAATAGCTTAACTCTAACACACAGCTGACCCAAGAGAAAAATCAAATGTTGTAAAACTATTTGCTGCCTGCTGTATGTGCTGGTCAAAGTTGCTGAAAGTCTTGTGGAGAAGATCCCAAACTGCCTACTTTGGATCGTCATTATTATTGTCCTCATTGTCCTATATTTTACAACAAAAAGTTTCAAACTTTCCAAAAGACTTTCAAACAAGAAACAGATTTCTAAAACGAAAGGGGAAGGGAGATAAAGGGGGAGAGAGAATGAGACAAAGAGATATAGACAGAGAGTCAATGAGAAACAGAAAGATATACACAGAGAGTCAATAAGAAACAGACAGAGATGTAGACAGAAGTCGAAGTCGAAGAAAAACAGAAAGTCAATGAGAAACAAACTGAAAGAAATATAGACAGAGGGTCAATGAGAAACAGATTGATAGAGATAGAGAGCCAATGAGAAACAGACTGGAAGAGATATAGACAAAGAGTCAATGAGGAACAGATTGAAAAAGATATAGCACAGAATCAATTAGAAACAGACTAAATGAAATATAGACAGAGTCAATGAGAAACAGAGATATAGACAGAAAGTCAATGAGAAACAGATATTGACAGAGAGTCCATGATCCATAAGAAACAGACTGAAAGAGATATAGAAAGAATGAGAAACGGACTGAACGAGATATAGACACAGAGCCAATGAGAAACAGACTGAAAGAGATATAGACAGAGAGTCAATGAGAAACAGACTGAAAGAGATATAGACAGAGAGTCAATGAGAAACAGAGCGCTATAGACAGAAAGTCAATGAGAAACAGATTGATAGAGATAGACAGAGTCAATGAGAAACAGACAGAGAGATATAGACAGAACGTCCATGAGAAACAGACTGAAAGAGATACAGACAGAGAATAAATGATACACAGAAAGAAAGATATAGACAGAGTCAACGAGAAACAGATTGATAGAGATAGACAAAGTCAATGAGAAACAGAGATATAGACAGAGAGTCAATGAGAAACAAACTGAAAGAGATATACACAGAAAGTCAATGCGAAACAGACTGAAAGAGGTATAGACAGAAAATCAATGAGGAACAAACAGAGATATAGACAGTCAGGGAGAAACAGAGAGATGTAGACATAAAGTCAATGAGAAACAGATTGATAGAGATAGACAGAAAATCAATGGGAAACAGACACAGATATAGACAGAGAGTCAATGACAAACAGACTGAAAGAGATGTAGGCAGAAAGTCAATGAGGAGCAAGCAGAGATATAGACAGTCAATGAAAAACAGAGAGATGTAGACAGAAAGTCAATTAGAAACAGACAGATAAAACAGAGAGATGTAGACAATGAGTCAATGGGAAACAGACTGAAAGAGATATAGACAGAGAGCCATTGAGACACAGACTGAAAGAGATATGGACAGAGAGTCAATGGGAAACAGACTGAAAGATATATAGACAGAGTCAATGAGAAACAGGCTGAAAGAGATATAGACAGAGAGTAAATGAGGAACAGACTGAAAGAGATATAGACAGAGAGTCAATGAGAAACAGAGATATAGACAGAGAGTCAATGAGAAACTGAGATATAGACAGAGAGTCAATGAGAAACAAACTAAAAGAGATATAGACAGAGAGCCAATGTAAACAAACTAAAAGAGATATAGACAGAGAGCCAAAGAGAGACTGAAAGAGGTATTGACAGAGTCAATGAGAAACAGACTGAAAGAGATATTGACCGAGTGTCACGAACAGACTAGTTTTACCCTGCCTATTTACTATTTAGCCTTGTTTAGTCATTGTAACATTAGAAAGTGAGTGTATTACACAGCAGAGATTACAGTATACGGAGGTACACACTCAGCGAGTTTGACGCAGACAGTGTAGTGAAGTCAGCACTGTGTGCGTGATTCGGAAAAAGTCGTAACCAATGGGAATCAGGCAGAGCGGTTAGAGCCGGTTCTGACTGGGTCAAAACCTAGCCTAGCTTAAGTCAGTGCTATGAAATACACCGAAGTCTACACAGCTAGACCGGAGCAGAGAAATATCTTCACTCATAGACCAGGAAACAGGACTTTTGAATCTTAGAATTCTATCAAGTAGCCACGGAGCCTGACTTTGTCAAACAGGTAAATGAACATACTTCTGTTTCATCGTGATATATTTATATTATTGTTGAAAGTATGTTTGTGGAATTTGATATGCATAGATGTGAATTGTTAATCCGAATTTGCCTTACCACGTGGAAAAGCCGAACACGTGTTAAGCACGACCGGCCGACGCCATCTTAAATTATGTACGGAACCACTGTTGTTGAACCTGTATGTATGTTTGCAGACCAGTGGAATGTTTATATTATTATTAATTCTGTATGTGTGTAGTTAGCCACGATTTATATTTATGTATGTATAGGAAAGTAGAGTTGAGATTCCAGAGGACCACGGACCTAGCGGAATGTTCGTCGCTTATGTATAGAGATGTGGAGCTATCACTGAGGGCTACTTTGGCTTTCAGTGAGACGCTCTGCACAGACCTATTATTCAAGGTTGTGCAGAATTTCGTCTCTTATATTACAGACGAGCAGGCGAGCTATACCGTGCGCCCAACTCCACAGGAAAACCAAGTTGGCTGTTTAGCCTCTACAGCACATGAGAGAGCAACCCTGGCAAACACCCTGCAAGACCCCACAGCGTGGCAAGGGACCAAACTACACGACAACACATCATGTACCAGAAGCTACCTCCACAAGGGCTTCAAACACACCACACTGCAGTTAAGTGACACAGCAAAAGTGCACCCAAACTGCTAGCAAAAGGACCACAGTAGTCCACTCTTCAGAAACTATAGTAAAACGGAATACAGTAGTCCAATCTTCTATAACTGTAGTAGCCAGTGCCCGATGAAGACATAACAGCTGCCTAGACTATCAGTGATCGAATTATTTGCAGTGACTCATGACTTTTTAAGGTAGATTAGTACATAGAAGATCTTGTATAGAGTAGAAGAAATAAATGTGTGATTTTAACTGTTATCAAGTGGCTGGACTATATAATTATGATTCATAGCCGTGTGAAAGCTAGTGTGACAGTGATCTTTTACCATTTTTCTATCTATCTTTGTACCCCAGCCTTAACACAGACCGAGCTAAACAAATAAATTTATTAAAGTAATTCACAGGGTGACTAACTAGCAGTTCCCATCGAATAAAGCGTGAGGGTTACAGCATTCCATTGTGCAGAGCCCAGTAACACCTAAACCCCACGTGACACCGAGTCAATGAGAAACAGACTGAATGAGAAACAGACTAACAGACAAATACAGAGGGAAAGAGACACATACAGACAGAGCCGGGGTGGGGCAGGGAAAGGGAGGGGAAGAGTGGTGTCACTTTGTTGTTTTTAGGAACAAGTTCCTATGTATTTGTTAACACCAACGAACGTCATCTCCTGTTCAAACAAAATGTCTGATGCCGACAACAACAACAAAACCGAAACAAAACGAAGAAGAATAAAAAAAATTGGAATAGTATTTCCAATTCTTCTTCTTCGCCTTTTCCTTCTTCTTCTTCTTCTTCTAACTCAAATTATGTCGCCCGTAATTCTTCTATTTATATTTTGTAAATCAAATGTTCGTAGAAGGAAATATCTGCCTACGTTGAAGTCCGAGAGGTCTGGTAAAAAAAAAATACCTGATACAACTACGGGCAAGTGCACGAAAGTTCACAACCTACAGTTAGTGTTGTCCTATCTCTCTGTCTGTCTGTCTTTCGCTCTCTTCTCACCTTCGAACACGCACACGCACGCACGCACACACACACATTACATCAGATCGCATATCCAACCCCTAACATAGAGACATTTGCATAGTAGATTGCGTCTTCATTGTACTTTCTTTCCCTCTGTCTCTATCTCTCTCTCTCTCCTTCACTCTTTCACGTTATCTCTCTCTCCCACACACACACACACACACTAACAAACACACTAGCACACGCATCTACACGCAGACGCACAGACACAAACCACACTATACACCACTCTATACACGCACTCCACACAAACAAACACACACGCACACACACCATCACACCTACACACACACACAGGCGCGCGCGCGCGAGCAAGTCTACTCCACACAACATCCATCCCTGCTAACTCCCACCACCCACCCCCTTTAAACACCCCCCCCCCCCGCTCACTCTATCTAAACCCAAAATGGAAAGTGTTCATACACAACCAGTAAGACTGCATCCACACACTTATCAACATCAATGCCGGCAGAAACTTTTCGCTAAACTTTTTACCTGTTTTCTTTACGGCTTTCCCCAGCCATATCGTAAGCTTGACCATCCTAATAAAAAGCAAAACGACGCCGTTTCCTTAAACCTCTTACTGCAGCTCACTGACGTCAACGCCCTGAAAGAAAACGACATCGTTTTCCTCAGAAAAGCTCGCTTGTAACCCACTTTCAAAACGTCTAGGCACAAAGGTGGGGGAAAAACACGATGCAGTGCATCCAATTTCACACTGTTTGAAATGGTTAAGGACGGCGTGTTCGTAAGACGAGGCAATGTGCATTTTTGAACAACGATAAAAATGGTAAAAGAGGTTACTGACGAAAAAAAAACACACCACAAAATCCATCGATGCAACCCATTCTGAACGTATCACGGATGTTGCTTTTTGCCAGTTCAACATTGTCTTCCTATTCCGACACCGAATGTACGGACGTTTTTTTTTTTTTAAACCTGAACGAGGTGCAACAGCAACAGGCGAGCTCCAACAAACAAAGATGATAAGTTACCATCTTGCGATGCACGTGTAAAAGCATGTTTTGGGGTTGGTTTGTTTTCTTACAGCGAGCCCTGTCATGGGGCGGCAGTCAACCTTCTCAAAATCAGATAACGACATAAGCAGCCTTTCAAGTAAAATATTGCTCGAACTCCGATGCTGTGGAGTCACCCGATACACATCGCTCGAAGGCTACTAGAAGCATGCTGTAGTAGTCGCCTCAACAGGCCATAAAGCATGCTCTCATGCTTCAGAGCACTGCTTCCTATACGCTTCAAGCCCTAGGTGCATTGACCAATCAACTCATAGAAAATGTAAGTTTCGTCTCCTCTAGGGGACGAATTAGGTCAAACTGTATTTGTTTCTAAGTCAACTGTCTTTTACGAACCGTTTGAGAATGCTTTTGAACCGTTTGTTGACGCCGGATAGTGTCCTCACTTGGTTTAATACAATTTAAGAATCCAAGAAGGCAAATGGGTTTTGGGGACGGAAAGAGCGGATTGTTGTAAAGCAACATTCTATATATATTTAATATTTACATGGAAATTGCGCTTTTTCCGTCTCTATAGAGCTTGAAGCGTATAGGAAGCAGTGCTCTGAAGCATGAGAGCATGCTTTATTGCCTGTTGAGGCGACTACTAAAGCATGCTTCTGGTAGCCTTCGACCAATGTGTACCGGGTGGTGGAGTGGGGTATCTTTTCTTCTTCTTCTTCTTCTTCTTCTTCTTCTTCTTCTTCTTCTTCTTCTTCCTCCTCCTCTTCTTCTTCTTCCTTTTCCTCCTCTTCCCTCTCCTCCATTTCGTCGCCTTCTTTTTTTCCACCCCAAAGAGTGGGTTTTCATTTTTTCCCTCTTAATTTATGGAAAGTGCAAACGGCAATAGTAACGATTACTCTGACAGGTGCGTGTTACACTGTTGGTCTTTTTATCAGTAGTTGATTCAGCCCCGATGCCTGAATCCTTAAAAGTGTAACTCAGATTCATTTAGCCACGCAACCTGTTCACTCAGCAACAAGGCAGGAGTCGTCGTATGAAGTTTTTCAACTTTATTCAGCGTACAACAACAACTGCGTACAATCGCTCAATCGCTTTTTCCACTTTTCTCTCTTTTTAACTTCGTGCATCACCTATATAGTTTTTCTATAATCTAGAGAATGTTCGAACATTCCAGCGTGACGCAATTACAACCAATCAGAATAAAATTCGTCATCAGGACTATGCACTGTCTTACGTCATATCAACTTTCTTCGGGCTAAAAGAATCTCTCAGGTACTAGTAGATCTACCTAGATGCTTCGATTGATAGTAAACATGCAACCCCAGAAAATTCTCCAATAAAATCGACCAACCAAAATCATCAACATTATACAAAGCTTCTTTCAACTACAACGCAAAATCAAATCAAAGGTAAATACACTCTTTTCTTGCATACCTTGCAAAACAAAACGATCGGATCTATCGTGCGCGTCTCACACGTACTATCGTGCGCACCTCAAACGTAACAGTGCGATAGTGCCCGACTCCTCCTCCAAATGTTAATTTGGTCAACAATATCACTGTACTGGTCAACAATATCACTGTACTGGTCAACAATATCACTGTACTGGTCAACAAGTTTGCGCGGTTTAGACCCACAGTGGAATTTAAACCTGCGGCCTTTTAAAACACGAGCATTTTGCTTTTACTATATACCGATTGCGTCTTCTCGGAGGCGGAAACCTCATGATGGGTTCTGAAACTACAGCTCTATTTTAATTTTCTGTTTATTCGGTGGTTACTATCTATCGCAGAGAAGAGATAGGGCTGACATTAACTTCCAATCAAGGGTGCATCAAATGCGAGCAGCTGTTGCTGCTTGGATTGTGCAGTCTCAAATGTATATTCTAGAAGAAAAAACCCCTTATTAATAATTATAATCCTCTCTCTCTCTCTCTCTCTCTCTCTCTCTCTCTTCTCTCTGACAGAGAAAGACAGTGTGTTTAGGTAAATAACCAAACGTCACAATTTGAAATTGTTACAACTGGAGTACCGCAAGGCTCTGTTTAAGGACTTTTGTTATTTTCTATCTAAAAGGTAGGGTAAAGGTAGTCCCATAGCCTGTGGCCGTAGGGGAACGTGATGTTGGAGATCACATTTATTTTGGGCCAGCGTAATGAGGGTAATGCCCATCTTTCTCCCTCGCTGCTTTACCTTCCCCACCCTTAAGAGAGTAGGTACTCAGTCACAGTTGAGTCAACTGGGGGCGTTGTTATTTGTCGCTTCACGTTTTGCGGTCACCCATCCAAGAGCTAACCGCACTGGACGATGCTTAACTTGCGACACAGTAGCGAGTGCCATTTGCTATCTACATAAATGATTTCCCCCTTCATATATCCACTTCTTGTAAACTCTTCGCTGATGAAACTACATTACATTCTCAAAATACAGACTTGAATTAGCTCTCCTCCTCATTACAAAAAGGGGCTAGTGAACTACAGGAATGGACTAAATACAACCACATGGTCCTTAATCCAGACAAAACAAAACCCATGCTAATTACAACAAGACAGAAAAGACAAAATGTATCTATAAAACTTCCTCCATTAAAACTGTGCAATGCAATAATTGCTGAAGTACAAAGTCATAAGCTTCTTGGTGTAACTTTAGACAATATTTTGTCCTGGGTGAAACATATTTCAAATATTAGTAAAACTATTTTTAAAAGGACTTACCAATTATCAAGGATAAAGCATTTATTAAAAGTTACATTCTCGTAATATGTTTTATTCCGGTCATATTCTATCATTTTTTTTTAAATTATTCCTCTACTATTTGGGATTCTGCTAATGGCATGCAATGAAGCTTTTAATTATAATTCACAAACGTGCAATTAAACAAGTTATTCTTAAACACAAAAATCTCTCTAGATGCCTATAAACGGATCTATTTTCTACCTCTTACCGACAGACTAAAATGTAATAAAGGTGTTTTCATGCACAAGGTCTTTTCTGGCAATGCACCGTCTTATCTTTCTTCTCTTTTTTCCAAAAAACAAAACAAAACAACTGCCATATCGTCCACAAAATTAAATGTTCCAATTCCAAGAATTGACCTCTTCAAAACTAGTCTAGCTTATTCCGGTTCCACTTTATGGAATAATTTTCCTGAAGATCTCCGCATGCCAGCATCTAAATTTACATCATTTCGAACATGTATCCTAAACCACATTAAAAGTTAAATACACATTAATTTTTAATGTTGTAGATTGATATTAGCAACATTAATTTGATTTCAATTGTTTGAAAATGATTTCATCTAATGATGACTTTGTTTATTTGCTATTGTTCCATGATGTGAACGTTATAACCTTGAGTTGTATTTAATAGTTATTGTTAAAGCCTCAAGGCAAGATGTACAAAAGCGCATCCAGCGCTTACTCTTTTACCCTTGCAAATTAAAATTGTTTTTTTTCTCTCTCTCCCTCCCTCCCTCCCTCCCTCTCTCTCTCTCTCTTTCTCTCTCTCTCTCTTCCTTCCCTTTGGGATTTTTTGTATAGATAGTATCCCCACTTTGTGGAAATTTAGTGCTTTAAATTCACACTGTCGCTGTCTTTCTTCTTTGTTCTTTCTTATTCCTACTCTGTTCTGTTAATCTACAATCTTCTTCGCTAGACCAGTCACCTACCTTTTCTCTTGAAAACTCTCCCTAAACTCCTCATTTGAGGTCTGTTGGGGCAGCTTGGAGATATTGGACGCTTTCTGCCAAATGGTCACTGGAGTTATCTATGGTGTTGTTAAGTATGTGTTCTGTTAATATTGTATAATGATGTTTATAGTTTATTTTGTTTTTGTAAACGCGGGTTCGATAAAGTATAGTACAGCCTCGGCGTCCCCTGCACGGGATGCCTTTATTTTAAAGTGGCCGGTTGGTGGAGTGCCTTCAGTGCTACCACTAGGTGTGTTTCGGCAGATCTTTTATGCGGATAAGGGGCGAGTCCTCTTTCAACCAGGTTGTGGTCCTGATTGGACTCTTTGCAGTCCACTATAACCAAGAGACTAGCCTAAACCTCTCTCTCTCTCTCATAGTGGACAATCCTTATTAGGTGACATCGTCCTAGGATTACGGGAATGCTAGAAAAGACCTATCTCCACCTTTCTCTGCTGCCGTTGATATAAGTTTGTGGACTTGCACCATAGATACACAGTGAGATGGACATTTCGCGTTGTTCTCAGCCGGCCAGTGTATCGGCCTAGACGATACTTGGTTAAAGTCTTGAGGAAAGGCATCTTCATGCCAAACGCATGTCCGCACATGGGCTGGCTGGCCACATAAACGGGCAGAAACCGAACTTTTTTTCCCAGGAGAATTCGTCAGCCAAAACTATTTCTAAAATCTAGGGTTGCAGACTGGGTTAGTTTTTCCAAAGATTACATTGAAGAGTGACCGCCAGTGAGGATGAACAAGGGAAACATAGGGGAACACCTGTTATCTTCTTGTAATCACTACAATCTCGTACGCTTACCTCCAAAAACTGCCTGGACGACAAGCAATGAGGAAGTGGAAGACCACACTGGTATACAAGTCTGCAACTGTGTCGTGCGTGACAGAATCTCTGGTAAGGACGGGTCGTTACCTTAATTGAAAATCAGCAGCCACCGTATCAGATTTTTTATTCAGCCCTGCTCAATATACTTCCTATCATGCTTATGAGTAGTGGCTCTCACGAAAGGGGCCGTATAGCCCCGTAGTATGGTTGAGGTAAATGGTGGTTGCCATCGACTGTCAAATTTCACCGTGATCACTGGCCATTTATCTGATTCACTCATTCTGTGTCCGAGGACACACTAGCAAAGAACTCTCTCTCTCTCTCTCTCTCTCTCCCTCTCTCTCTCTCTCTCTCTCTCTCTCTCTCTCTCTCTTCAAAATCCTATTTCTTTACTTTTTCTTCTCTGAAAGTCGGTATTTCCCTTTCCAATCCAAAAATCAAAAAGGCACTGATTATTCAAAGGGATGAAGCAATCACGGATCGTTGTGGGCAGATTGCTATCAAAGATTGTAAAAAAAAAAGTATTATATTGAGATATTATTTCCTATTCTTTTGAGTTATTTCCTGATTTCACTCTGAGCTCAATTGCGATTTTGTGGAGAAAAGGCGCTCATTATTATTATTATTATTATTATTATTATTATTATTATTATTATTATTATTATTATTATTATTATTATTATTATTATTAATTATTTATTTACCTTTTTTATTATTATAATTCTACCCCCACCACTTCACCCCTTTTGGAAGTTTTTCATTCTTCTTCTTTTAGTACTACGTCTTTACCCGCCCATGCAAACAAAGCATTGCTCATTTGTCCTGGGCGTCTGACAATGCACATAATGCTGCACATTGTCGTCCTGGGTGGCTTTAGAGTTAGATCTTGATTTTTTTCCAGCACCACGAGCAGATCTTGGAGTTCGTAAGTGCGCTATATCCGAACAACGCATTTCAATTCCTTTTCGGTTTTGCTGTCATCATCGTAATCATCCTCATCATCCTGTCTGTATTTATTTATTTCATTTTTACTTTCTGTATTTTTTGTAATCTTCTTTCCTTTGTTCTTTTAGTTGTATGCTCTCCTATTCCCCCCCCTCCCCATTTATTTCCTCTATATCTTACGTCGATTCACATCAACTGGATGCTTTGGATTCAAATGCCAATTTTCATATCCTCAAAATGCATTACCATTTTGATTTCTTTGGTTCATCAATCTCTGCATATATTAAAATGTCAGTCTTTTTCTTGTCGTTTATTTATCCCCCAGAATCAACGTCTGTCTGTCTGCCTGCCTGTCTGTCTGTCTCTCGGGTTATATATTCTACAGTTTTAAAGACAAACACACACGTTCAATGTTCATACCTAGACGCCTAATAACTTCCTCAGTCCTATTATACCTACCTCACTTACCAAATCCTCTCCCATCTACCCCACGCCAATCCCCTCCTGTCATCCTCGCCTTCCCTCCCCCAACCCCATCCTCTCTCTCTCTCTCTCTCTCTCTCTCTCTCTCTTCACCATGCCCTCCGACCACTGCATACACACACCAGCTGTCCCAGGACAAGATCCCGACGTCAAAAAGGGCCAGCAATCGCGACAGGCAAGCGCTTTGCTTCCCGTCGGTGCTCTCCCCTTTGTGAGTGACATCTTTTTAATGGGAGATCAAGAACAGACGGCCCAGTTGTCAAAATGGCCGCAGCTTTTTGAATAACGGCTCCATGCTTTCGTGCTGGCAAAGTACTGAGACACGACGAAATCTAGAACAAAACCTGAAACAATACAAATCTCCAACAACGCGCTTTCAACTGGTTTAATACAATACAAAACAATACAATACAACAAAACACAATACGACAACGCAGCACAACATTATTCGGGTTAGATAACCCCCAAGTGCCTTGATTTGAAAGAGAGAATGGGGAAAGAAAATAAAACACAACATAAAATGACAAATTCTTTGGACAACGTTTTATTCATTCACCCTTTCCTTTCTTCATTTGTCCCATTACCGCCCCCTCGGCACGTAATAGAATACGTTCATGTTTGTCAAAGTACGGGCTACAGAACCCATTATACACGCAGGTTTGTCTGGGTTCGTCGACTGAGTGGTTCACAGTCCTACACAGTGTGTAGACTTGATGTACCCTATAAACGTGTCGTGAGCGGCGTTAAGCTCTGCTTTGTGAGTACTCTTCGTCGGAAATCTGTGCTAGCTCCAGAGTTGTTTAAGGCGCTGACCGATACAGGATCTAACTCAAGCCGCCCAAGGTGCCCACTTGCAACCTTTGGGCGCATAGTCTGACGCCCAGACGACTGAGCACAAGCCTAGGCGACCGGGGATGGGGATAACAGACCTAGTGCGTGTTGGGTGTATTTGTGGCAAGGCAAGGCGAGGCAAGTTTATTCCAGAAAAAAACCCATTCAGGGCACATGGACATGGTTAAAATGATATACACACACATGCAAAATAATTAATAATATAACATTTTAAAATTTTAAAATTAAAACTATTTATGTACACAGAGGGATTGCGGGGAGGGGTGAGGAAGCGATGGAGAGGGGAAAAAAAGAAAAAAAATTGATTGGGGGTAGCAACTATGAATCATAACTAACAATACAATTCAATCTAAACACATCAATGACAAACTACTGAAATTGTTTTTGTTACACACAACCTGTAAATATGAGAACTAGATTAATTTTTTTTACATGGGATAACAACGTTACAATTGTTTAATTATTAATTTAATTAGACGTACAAGCTTCAATAATACTGACTTTTTATTAGATGACAATAATTCTTGAAATTTGATGGCATTGGGATATCTATAATAATATGATTTTAATAATTCTCTTCTCGAGTTACAAAAATGTGAACACACAAATAAATAATTAAACTCGTCACCAAGATCTCCACTATTACATTTTTGACATACACGTTCGTGTCTAGGAATGTTAAAATATCTGCCTCTCTGCACTGGCATTCTGTGGTTTACATGTAAGTGTCCTAAACTTTAGAACAGATATTGCAAGAGTTGTTGGTAGAACATGCAAATATTTTTCAAATTCAAAATGTAGCTTAAACATTTTGATAATTATAGTAAATTTCATTATTGTGTAGCCGGCACTTTCATGATCTTTAAAGTCCATGCGATGGAATCCATGCGTGCAGACTAGACCTCGGTTTATACTTTCATCCGAAGAAGGAACTATCTGTTTATTTTGAGTACAAATCCTATGAAACAGAACTAAAAATACACCTTCCAATACTAGGGATCTTTCGGAAGCGAGTGGTTAGGCTTCATTCGAAAACCCCACTTCGTACTTCGTCGTGCTTTTCGTATCGTACAGCGCGCGAATCTGATAATTCTTATGCTACTGGATTGGGTACATCAGACGGACATAACCTACTTCCATTACCTCGCTTGAAACTATGTTCTAAGTCTCAAAACGAGTGTCGATCTCCATTTTCACATCCAAAATGCTTGAGTAAGGTCCCTTACACCAAGTCATCATTCTGGGTGTCATTCCAGCGATGTAATAAACGAATTTCGTGGTAATGTTTATTTTGACGAACTCACATTGACCCGATTCGTGAACTTTCACCTTTGCATACTAATGATTGCATAAACTTCTGAGGTCACGGCCAGAAAGTAGTGCGGAACCACTTTCACAACGAAAATCACTCGCTTCCGAAAGATTCCCCATTTTATTTGTGAAAGCGATTCCGTACTACTTTCTGTCCTTGACGTCAGCAATTTATGCTCACATTAATATGCAAAGGTGAGAGTTCACGGACTCTTTATTAGCGGTTTCGTACGCACTTTCCCACGACGTTGACCTTAAAGTGTAACGTCTACACTCACTATTGGCCATAAGGCTGAAGAGATATAATCATCCCAGGAAAGAGAGAGTAGGGCCCTAGTTAAAACTGAACCACCAGAGCAATCATACTGCTAAGGCAGACAGTGACAAATGCCACTTTTAAAAAAAAATCTTGCCCACCACGGGGTTTGAACCCGAGTCATCGGTGTGCCAGGGGAACGCTCTAACCACTGAACTATTTAGGCTGTGGGGGTCACCTCTTCAACTGTACGATTCTACTTAGTGCTTTAGGAATGATCTGGCCTTCGAGCGCTCAATTAACAAACGAAAATTCGGGTTAGCGTTTTTCCTTTCTCCAAGAAAACTACATTACATGGTTAGTGCTTATTTTTTTCTCTTGACGGCAATAGACAGCATCGGTTTATTTTGGGGAGATTTCCTTCGAGCAATCGTCTGAGTGTTTTCTTAAAGAAAGCTATTAAAGAGACAAGTACCGTGAGGCGTTTGCAACTGACAGATTTCTGGCAGGCATGTAGATAAGGCTGGGATCCAGGCAAATGCACATCCAGGGTCTGTTTTCAGAAAAGTAATACCCGCTGGTAATTTAACCATGGCGCGGAGGGTAAAATCTTTACCTTTCGCTAGTTTGGACTTGTCTGTTGTTCAGAGAAGTTGAAATTGTTTCTGGGCCGGATATGATAGGAAAGATCTAGAACTGTATTAGTTTAGGACACAACCACCTGGGGACATTTTAATAAACGGTGTCCATTACATTACATGATCATTGCTTTAGGTCCAGCGGACTCTTCCGAGCCAAATCAGGACCGGACAACCCCCTATCCGCATAAAAGATCTGCTGAAACAACCCTAGGGGTAAAACTGTAACGTTACCAGCCAGTAATTTACAATAAAGTTAATCTTATGAGGGGACGCTGAGGCTAATATTCTAATCTTAGGGTAATGTTTACAAAAAACAAAATAGTAATGTCATTATAAATTAATAACAAATAAATAATAATAATAATAATAATAATGCTAATAATAATATAATCATAGGATGCTATGTACCACCTGGCAGAAAGGCTCAATATTCCCAAGCTGATCCAAAAGACCTCACACACAAATTAAAGGATCTTGTACCGGAAGAGTTTTCAAGAAAAAAGGTAGGTGACTGTCTAGCGAAGAAAAGATAGTATAGCAGATTGATAGACGAGCAGGAATGAGAAAGAACAAATGAGAAAGACAGGACAGTGGGAATAAAAAGCACATATGGTGTCCAAGGAATCTTTCACATCTATAGGTATAGAGAGATTATCAGTCCCTTTAGTCTATCTATCTCATCCTATCTATTGTATCTATCCTTTTTGTATCTATCTATCTTATCTATTTAAATCTATCTATCTATCTATCTATCTATCTATCTATCTTTTATCTATATAATATTTCTCTCTCTCTCTTAGTCTCTCTATCTCTCTCTCTCTCTCTAACTAACTAATGTAATGTTAATGTCATGTAATGTCATGGTAGGTTAATGGTATGTAATGTTATTCCTATGAAATGTTAATCTTAAGTAATGTTAATCCCAATCTTATGTAATATTTACATTTATGTAATGTTAATCTTCCTGTCCTGATTTGGCTCGGAAGAGTCCGCTGGACCTAAAGCAATAATCATGTAATGTAATGTAATGTTAATCTTAATGTATTGGTAATGCTATGTAATGTTAATGTAAAGTAATGTCAATGTTATGTAATGTTAATCTAACTCAACTCAACTCATGTAAATCTAATCAATCAATATCTATCTCTTTATATCTATCTCTATCTATCTAATCTATCTAACTTCATTTTTGGATAGGGGGGGGGGAAGGAGGACACTTTATTGTCCTTTTTAATATAGCGATTTTCCAGCTCCAGAGCTGCTCAAGGCGCTGGCCGAAAGAGGACCTAACTCAAGCCAATCGAGGCGCCCCCTTGCAGACTTTGGGCGCATAGCCTGACGCCCAGACAACCGAGCATCAATCTTCGTAAGGGTTAGGGTATAGAGAAGAAGTTAGAGTTAGGTGCTGGGTTGTATTTGTGTAGCCGCTCACAAACACTGTGACCCGGAGTTATCTTGAGCTACGTTATGAGGTAACAAGAGTGGATAAACCTGTACGAGAAACTCTGGGTCCGCATCTCGAGGTCTGTGCAAGTCGGATTTTCCCGCAGTATCCTGAAGAAGAACAAGAAGCAAGAAAAGGTGGAAGGAAGGAAAGAAGGGAAATAAGAAACGAAAGATGCTGATCGAGGGGGTAGAAGAAGAAGAACAAAAGACCATCACCAAAACAGCAAGATTTAAAAAGAAAAAGAACAAGAAGAACAACAACAACACCAACAACCACAACAACAAGAGACCAACAAGAAGAAACGATTGCCCAAACCTCCATATTAATTAGTCGATGTTTACGCGCATCCAGCTGTGCCGCACCGCAGGAAACGATGCCCGAGTGGTGTTTCTCACCGCCTCTCTTTTCGGATGATCTAAGGGAGATTGGTCGCGGGGTTCCAGAGAATTTCTTGATGATTTTTCATGTCTGCATCAATGATAAGGAATGTAAACACGCGGATGGGAGGCTATCGGTGCTCAATTGTCTGGGCGCCAGACGACGTTGCCTAAGACAGCAAGTGTGCGCTTCGTGCGGCTTGTTAAGATTTTATGCGCACTGACGTGGAAACAGCGTTATACAAGACATCATCCATCATAATCATCATCATCACCTGGCCAGCGCTTTCAGCTGGAAAATTAGTTAGTTATTCATTGCTTACAGGGTCCAGCGGACTGCAAAGAGCCGAATCAGGACCACAAAATCAAGCCCACAACTTCGCTGAAAGAGAACTCACCACTGATCCGCATAAAAGATCTGCCGAAACAACCCTAGTGGTAACACTGAAGGCACTCCACCAGCCAGTCACTTTACAATAAAGACATCCCACGCAATGGACGCTGAGGCTATTATACTTTAATTTATCGAACCCCCGTTTACAAAAACAAAATAGGATACAAACATTATAAAATATCAACAAAACGCATACATATAAATTGCCTACATTGCAAAATAATAACATCCTAGGAAGCCCCAGTGACCATTTGGCAGAGAGCGTCCAATCTTTCCAAGCTGATTTAACAGACCTCACACACAAATGATAAGTTTTGTCCGGGAAGAGTTTTGAAGAAAAAAGGTAGATGACTGATCTAGCGAAGAAGAAGATAGTATAGTAGATTGATAGAACAGAGTAGGAAGGAGAAAGAACAAATGAAAAAGACAGCGACAGTGGGAATTTAAAGCACTAAATTTCCAGAAAGTGGGGATACTATTTATACTGAAACCCCCGGCACCCTCACTGGGGGTTTCAACTGGAAAAAGACATACAATAATAATAATAATAATAATAATAATAATAATAATAATAATAATAATAATAATAATAATAATAATAATAATAATAATAATAATAATACAGGATGCTATCCCGCACATTTTCTTCAATCGAACTCAAAGCATGGCGTTATGAAGCGATCGCCATTACAGAAGGCGCGGAATAGAAATCAATGTTTACTTTTAGACATTTAGATCGACTGCATCCAATTTCATTATTAAAGGTAGGGAGGAAACCGGAGTACCCGGAGAAAACCCTCGTGTTCCTGTAAAGTCTCGTTCTTAAGTCACGTAAGTTGGTCCTAGGTGGGGTTGGAACCCGCGACCTTCGGCCCCGGAAAGCAGCTCACTGTCAACGCGTGCTGCCAGCCTGCCAGGCCAGCGACGATGAAATAGCAAAGGACGAGACAGAGTGCTGAAGGCCAAAGGTGATAACACACCACATTAAAAGGTTCTCTATACACGTGATTCACTAAAGACCTTCTTCAGGGAGATAAAGGACTTACTAGAACGATTAAATACATAAAATAATATCAATCTTCAATCCCCACACTCAAAAAAAGCCAGTCAACTGCCATTCCGGGTTGTGTTGAGTTCATTTCTTGACATTTTGATACATGGGCCAACCCTGTACAGTAAAACGTTGTCAAAGTTGTGGCCGCTCACGGGCAGTAAGCCATTAGTTTAACAGGACTGTTTATTCAAGACTTTGTGACAGGGTTACATCCCATATGTATCGGGGTTTACTCTGAAAACTTCGATGGTCTTGATGTATATTACGTCATCGTTTGATCTAACCACCAAAGCTCAAGGGTAGACCCAGGTTCAAAGTCAAATGGTGGCAACTTTTCGATGTCCATCGTAACAATACGGTTGCTCTGGTATTGTAAAGTTGATTGAAGTCCCTACCCTTTCTTCCATGGGATGGTTATCTCCGTCAGCCGTATGGCCAAAGGAGTGTGGTATGGACATTTATTCATTCAGTTCTATTATTACGCTTTTTTCTTACTCTGCAGCAGGCTTGGAGGGAGGTGGTGATTAATAAAACTGAAAAACAATAATTCTAGAATTAATGCAAATGATGTGGTTGCAAATGCAAACCACGTCTCTGAAGCATTTTGTCTTCACAGATTTCTTTGCGCGATTGTTTTTATTAGCCTGAAGACCACAACATCACAGAACGGCAAATGATAAAAAGGCATTGTTGATCTCTCTGGCTTAAAAATTTATAATACGTGGACAGCACAAGGAGTCTAGCTATGTCCCCTCAGGCCTATATTTCTCCAGGTCTATGTTTTCTCCGCTCTAATTTCCCGAAATTAGCCCTAAAGTCTTTGTGCCTCAAATCTGTGTTCCCCCAAGATCGTTTCCTTACATATGTTCGTGAACTCACAGTAACTGTTGGTTTAGGTCTTTAACCCCTGTACCCTGGGATGGCTATCTCCGTCTACCGTATCGCCAATAGTGGGTGTAGACGTAACGCTTTCTTTCACAGGAACTGAGGTCTAACAAAGGAATATTTAGCTCACTAGGGCGCACGCACGCACATACAGACAACCACACATACACAAACCACACCTACATGTATACACCCACACATATACACGCAGACTAAAAATGTACGTAAATATCCTGGGAGAACATAGACTAGGGGAAACACTTTCTGTTAGATTGAGAGTATAAACCGAGGTTCTTCTAGTCCGCACACCCACTCCATTGCACATTCCTGACTGTCATGTCCTAGACGGGGGAAAACCTGCTACACAAATACACCCCAGCAAGTGCTAGATCCCTTCTACCCCAATACCCGTCACCCACGATTGTGTTCAGTTGTCCGGGCGTCAGACGATGCGCCCCAAACATTTGCAAGTGGGCGCCCTGAGTTAGATCCTGTATCAGCCAGCGCCTTGGGCAGCACATGAGCTAGAAAAGCGCAGTATAAGAACGATGAAATACATACAATAATAGCATGGACCCGGGGGAACTTGGGCTTGGGAGAACGTTCGTCTGAAAAGCCTAGGTGGTGTCTTTACTTGGGGTATATAGACATTCTCCCAAAAAACCTGGGGGGAGACATAAAACATGCTCCCATAGACATTGAGATGGAGGGATGGGGGGGGGGAGGGGGGAGAGAAATATAGGCATGCTCCAGAGTCAATCCTACCCGTGCCGAAGAAATAAAGGCCCCGGGAAATTACATTTCTGAGTTTTCTTCATTGGACAACATGATCAAATGCTCACAGTGGTAAAGAAATGGAAACTCCGATAGATGGCCACGTCACAGAGCATCAGGCATTGCAGAAACCATCCTGCAAGGCACGGTGCAAGGAGGCAGACAGAAAAAGGTGGGAGGACAACATTCGAGAATGGACTGGTGTGACACTGAACGAAGCCACGTGGGTTGCTGAAAACAGAGAAAGATGGAGTACGCTGGTTACACGATCATCCGTGGTGCCCCAACGACCTTTGAGTTACGGGATAGGATAGGATAGGAGTTTTCTTCCAATCCCAGACAAAGCATGAGGACAAAAATGATTTGCGTGTCATCAATATTGGGTGCCAATAGGGACACTGGCTGAGGGAGAGAAGGGAATGATGTGACGGATGGGCGGAAGGGAGGGAGAGAAGATGGAGACAAGAGAGAAAGAGAAAGTGAGAGAAAACAGAGAAAGAGAGAGGGAGGGAGTAAGAGAGAGAGAGAGAGAGAGAGAGAGAGAGAGAGAGAGAGAGAGAGAGAGAGAGAGAGAGAGAGAGAGAGAGAGAGAGAGATGACCTTGCATTAATATTCTGTTTTCTTTTCTTTTCTTTTATTTTCACCTTATCCTGACAGATCTGAAAAAAACAAAACACAAACATATATTGCTTGAATATTGGAATTGATTTGACAAATAATGAAAGTCAGAAAACCACACAAACAAATAAACTTGGCCTACTGGCCATATTTCTTGCCATGAGCAATCTTTTCTTTGTTCATTCCTTGTGTGTGTGAGTGTGTGTGTGTAAATGGGTGTGTGCGTGGGTGTGGTTGTGTATGTGTGTGAGAGGTGAGGGGTGTGTGTTTGGGTGTGTATGCGTGTTTGTGTGTGTAGACGAGCGGAGACTTTAACTCCCGTCTCTCGGCCACCAACCGTTGGGAACATTGCTCCACCCGAGCTGTCATTTTCATGTAGTCCCTCAAAAGAACATAAAAATATTTGCCTTGCAAGGCGGTGGCGCGTGGTTGGGAATTGCCGGCTACTAGTGCCACGCATTCTAACTGCAAGTCGCTGCCACCGACCTGCAAAATGCCTGCCGACAATGTGGTCCTACCAGACGCAGCGGGCGAATGGTCAGCCGGGGAGAACAAATGTCGTGTCGCCTTGTACTGCTAACCCAATGGCATACCCAAAGGATTCTGCAAAGCAGTAGCCAAGGCCAGTCTAACCAAGAAAACTCAAGGAAGACAATTTCTCTCCCAAGCCTCAACCAGTCGCCTCCCTTTGCTACAGATCCCACAGCTCAAATGGAACCATGTTTGGTTTTCCTGTTCCGGTTGTTGGCACCACTTGTAGACGAGCGGAGACTTTAACTCCCGTCTCTCGGCCACCAACCCTTGGGAACATTTCTCCACCCGAGCTGTCATTTTCATGTAGTCCCTCAAAAGAGGGACATAACAATATTTGCCTTGCAAGGCGGTGGAGCGTGGTTGGGAGCACCGGGTTGCCGGCTACTAGTGCCACGCATTCTAACTGCAAGGTCGCTGCCACCGACCTGCATAAAATGCCTGCCGACAATGTGGTCCCGCTCGGCACCAGACGCAGCGGGCGAATGGTCAGCCGTGGAGAACAAATGTCGTGTCGCCTTGTACTGCTAACCCAATGGCATACCCAAAGGATTCTGCAAAGCAGTAGCCACCCAAGGCCAGTCTAACCAAGAAAACTCAAGGTAGACAATTTCTCTCCCAAGCCTCAACCAGTCGCCTCCCTTTCCGCTACATGTGTATGTGAGTGTCTGCGGGTGATGAAGGGGGTGTGTGGGATGTGGGTGTGTGTGTTTGTTTATTTATTTATTCACTTTATTTATTTAATTTAACGTCTATTCACATTTGTGATATTAGACAATGTATTTAATTATAAACACAATAAATTTTAAAATAATAATAATTAAACCCCAAAAAATAAAATAAATAAAACCAAGAAAAATAAATAACATCTATTCCTATCCTATTCTATCCTATCCCGCAAATCAAAGGTCCTTGGGCACCACAGATGATCGTTTAACCAGCGTACTCCATCTTTTTCTGTTCTCAGCAACCCTCATTGCTTCGTGTCAAAATTACCGCACCATGAGCCTCATCAGCGATCCCAGCAAGGTTCTCATGAAAGTAATACTCAACAGATTGAAACCCCAAGCTGAACAAATCATAGCTGAAGAACAAGCAGGATACAGGGGAGGGCGAAGTACTATTGAACAGATTTTCAACCTCAAAATAATCTGCGATAAATTCCTACAGAACCAACAATATCTATATCATGTGTTTGTAAACTTCAAGAAAGCGTTTGACCGAGTCTAGCATGCAGCTCTGTGGGCAACCATAAGAGTATACAACATCAGCCCTAACATTACTGAAGTCATCAAAAGCCTGTATGACAAGGCTATCAGTGCAGTCTTCCACAACAGCGCCATCGGGGACTGGTTCAGAACAACAATCGGTGTGCGTCAAAGATGCCTACTCTCTCCAACACTCTTTAACATCTTCAAAGAGAGCATCATGTCAGATGCCCTTGCAGATCACTAAGGCGCAGTAAGTATAGGGGGAAGAGCAATATCCAACCTCCGTTTTGCGGATGACATTAATGGATTGGCTGGAGAGCAACAAGAACTTGAAAAGCTGGTACAGAGGCTTGACACCACCTCCGTAACCTATGGAATGGAAAAATGTGCAGAGAAGACCAAAATGATGACCAACAACACCAATGGCATCAACACGAACTTCAACGTCCAAGGCCGATCCCTCAACACAGTGCATAGCTTCAAATATTTAGGAGCCATTGTATCAGACAATGGGTGCTGACAGGAAGTCGTCTTCAGGATCGCACAAACAACTGCGGCCCTGACAAGGTTTGAAGCCCATTTGGAAAGACAGGACCATCAGTCTACATTCCAAGGTAAGGCTGCTGCGCTCCCTTGTCATCTCCATCTTCCTTTATGCTTGCGAAGCATGGACACTCACAGCAGATCTACAACGAAGAATACAAAGCATGGAGACGAAGTGCTACAGAAGACTTCTGGGAATTTCCTATACCCAGCCGATCACCAACGACGAAGTCCGACAGATAATCACACAAGGCCACAAGCCATTGAACAACATGATGACCTGCTCACAGTGGTGAAGAAACGGAAACTCTGATGGTATGGACATGTCACCAGATCATCAGACCTTGCAAAGACCATTCTGCAAGGCACGATGCAAGAAGGCAGAAGAAGAGGTAGACAGAAAATGAGGTGGGAGGACAACATTGGAGAATGGACTGGTTTGGCACTGGGCGAAGCCATGAGGGCTGCTGAGGACAGAGAAAGTTGGAGTACACAGGCTAAGCGATCATCTGTGGTGCCCCAACGACCTTCGAGTTATGGGATAGGATAGGGTAGGATTATCTTTATATTGGTGTTGTGATCACAATCTGTGTCCCATAATGGAGAATGAGAGTTGAAATTATAACAAAATGTTCTTCTTTATAGCTAATATTAGTCAACCAATCACAGTTTGTTTCCTTAGTTCTTTGTGGAAGGTACACACATAAAATGTTAATATGATGATCATTTATTCTGACTTTTATTGCAGATAGAAATGTATTGTTAACCTCGTTATGCACTGGAGACTCGCATGAAGCATATTCCAAATCATTCCTAATATATACTGCAGTTTGAACTTTTGAAGTAGTTTTAATAAAAGGCGTCCCTGGTGGGTAATAATATCCGTTTAGTTTTGGTAGTTTATTTCTATTTACTTTTAAAGATTGAATAAGCAGTTTTAACTAATTGCTGGCTAAGATAAATTATATCAGTATTTATAGAACTACAATTCTATTGCATTATACGAAAACCATTTTTCATTATCAAGATGTCTAATAAATTGAGAAAACGACATTATGGAAAGAAACATTTTCCCCAATGAGACTGACTAGAGTACTTTTGAAATCAGTGTGATATTTACTTTTTGAGAAATGTATTATGATGTTTGATTTTCATTATTTATTTCACTGATGTGGCACTTGTGAAAGGCTTTTTGAAGCTGTATTTTGGTGTTATCTTTCAAATCCATGTTTCCAACTGTTGCACTTTTGTATGTTTCTTTGTACAAATCCTCCAACTTCAGATTTGACTCATGAAACTTGATGTTGAGTATTGGAATTACGGTTAACAAATTGTTCAAAAGATGGTGGATGAAATTGAAATTTTGAAGCAACTGAGGCATAAGACTCTTTACTGGCACCTGGACCAGATGATTTTGAATCCATATCTATTGCCTATTTCGGGCTCATCAACCTTTTTGACTTTTTTTGTGCATTTCTGTACAGCCGTGATAAGCAGTACAGTGCGGCCCATTACATTTGAAGCAGTGTGGAACACTTGCTTTACATGCTTTTCTTTCAAGATAATCGTCGCATCTGCAGCATCTCTGTTTTGCAATGCAGTCTTTCCGAGTATGGTTCAAACGTTGACATTTTGTGCACCTCATTACAGGAGGGCAGTATGGAAACACTTGACATTCTTTGTCTCCAACTCTCAGCGTTTCCCGCAAAATGTCAGTAACAAAAACATTTATTGTGATCTGTTTCTGAGATTTCTTTGATTTGAAAAAGGTGAATTTTATCATTTTGTTTCTCGTTTCTCGGAGCATGTGAGTCAAAACGTCCAAATACAACTCCTTCAGTTTTAACTGTGGGAATGTAACATATAACATTTGCATCTCCTATCTCCTCTATTCCTTTTTTCTAAAGGTTTCGTTTGCTGGTTTCTTGAAACACACTCCACAAAAACGTCACCCGAATGTTGAGATTCAATACACTTCCTATTATGCCAACAAATAGGAAAGTTGTTGTTGGTTTTAGTTTTCGTAACAATACACAGCCTGGGTTTTGGGTCTTTGATGATAAGCTGCTGTTTGTCTGGTATTTTTGAATATGTTATGCTTATTTCTTTCTGTGGTGTCGTAACAATATAATCTGTATTAGTTTCTTGTATTTGATGTTGTGAGTCAATGTTATATTTTTTATGTAAATGCTGCATCTTTTTCCATAATCTCAATATTTTTCTATAATCACACTTCCGAAAAAAAAAGTTTTCATACGCCTGTGTTACGTCATCCTCTAGATGATCACCACGGGTTTGCATTCCGCAGACGAAGATCGGAATAGAAAAGATTACTAAAATCTATCAATATTAATGAAAACGCCACACAAACGTAAGTACAAAAAAACCAAAAAACCAATCAGTTTATTAAAAATGAAACCAAAACCTGAAAATTAAATCTTCCAATCTGAAACTTGACAGAAGAAAACTTGTTTTTGCACTTTCATATGTTCTAGAACACCAACTGATCCTCCAGGTGATCCGCCAGCTTAGAGCTTACAGCATCAAAAAAAAAATTGGTGCTCTTCCTAAAAAGAAACACTATTTTAGATGATTTGATTTTTTAAATCCAAGTTTCCTCCATCAAGTCTGTTTTTTCTCATCGAAACAGGCAATTGACTCATTTTTCAGAGCTATGTGGTTGTGATGATCATTTCACGTCGAAGACCGGAAGTCACATCGTGTGGGGTGTGTATCTATGTGCGTGTGTGTATATGTATGTGTATGTATTATATGTATGTGTGTATGTATGCATATGTATGTGTGTATGTAGAGCTAGTATGTAGAGCTACTAGTATGTGTATGTATTTGTGTATTGTATGTGCCTGTCTGCATTTAACAGAGTTTTAGATGTCTTTTCAATATTACCTTTTTAAAATATTCCTCTTATCATCTTTTTTTCTTTCTGTGACCGTTTCTTTCTTCTTTTTTTTTCGTAAAGAGATAAATTATACCTAATTATAATTTCTGTAGCGATGTTCAATATTTTAACAAGAGCACAAATAAAAGGATAGTAGACTTTTTTCCTTTTCTTTGTGGTATGACATTTCTTGATTTTCAGGCTTTATTTCTTTTTTTCCCTTTATTTAAATGCGTTAATTTTTTTCCCTTCTATTCTCATAACAAAGCTCAAATTGGGGTTTCTTCTTTCCACGGTTGACTCGTTGAACCAAAACTCAGAAAAACGCAGAAAAAAAACAACAACAAAAACTTATATTTTTCAGTTTTTGTTGTTAATTATGTTTAAATTATTTGTTTGTTTTATTTTGTTTTATTTGTAGCGAACAATACAATATATGTTTGGCAATGCAGATTGTTTACACCACAGGGAAACACAGAAGAAAAAAACTGCCCAAACCAAATCATGAAAAGGGTTCAAATAAAGATCACGGCAAATAGGACAACCAGCCAAATTTAAAAAAAACAACAACACAGCACCCTTACCATGTGAAATGTGCCTCAATCACCCATCATGAACATACACACACACATATACAGATACACACACGCATAATCCGTCACATGCATTTTGATTTTTTTGTTTGACGTCATTCCCAAGATTTGTTGTTGCATCACAATTTAGCAGGAATCAGCACGATAACATCAATGTCTTCATCTTCTTCATCATCTTCTTCGATAGAAACATGAATTATGGAAAAAAAAAATAAATATAATACAAAATAGATTCAATTCCCTACTGAAATTTAAACAAGAGACGGGAACATCTGTCCAAAAAAATTATATTTTGCAAAAGTTGTCTCGCTCGAAAATGCTGCAAAACATTTAAAATCCTGCATGGAAAGACACGACCGATAGTTCTGCATTATTTCCTAACCAAACGTAAAATCTGAGTTTGACAATAAGGAGAGACAAAGAAAGAAAGAAGACAAAGAGAGGGAGTGAGAGAGAACGTACACTTCGATATTGTTCGTTTTATTTATTTCTTCAGCAATGGCGACAAAATTTGTCAATTCTAAGTGTTTTACATTGCCACTAAATTGTGTCAATAATTCACGTCTGCTTGTTTGTTTGTCCGTCTGTTCTAAAACAGCTGGCTTTCCAGCTCAAGAGCTGCTCAAGGCGCCTATCGATACAGAATGTAGCTGAGCTGAAACCGCCCGAGGCAGCCATTACATGCTACATGAATGACGGCGGTAATGTATCCGCTTTTAACTCATGTTTCGTGAACCGAGGCTTTACGCAAACAGACTTGACAGCTTTTCGACGTTTAACCACACACACCACAAAGAAACAGTAATCAGTTTAGTAGTGCTTACATAACCAATGTTAAAGATAAAATATTTTATTTAAAAAGCTTCATCGTGAACAGTGCACAAGAATGAAAGATGTTCTTTAGATGGATGGAAAGAACAAGCTAAATTGCTTTCATAATGCAATATTCTTTTCTTTTCTTTTTTTTAAATATAAATTTTAAACGAAGTAAAACAAAACGTGATCACTTCCTGAAGATTGCGTACAACCAACCTCTTTCTCCTTCCCTCTCCCCTTCCCCCCTCCCTAGAAAAAAACATCCAAAAATGTCAGTGTTCATTAAAGAACTTGTTTGGCAGACAAAACAAAATATGATCACTTCCTGGAGTTACTTATTTGTTGTTTAAAATCAATGTTATACAGCGCTTTTGGCTAATTTGCATACCTTTCCTCCCCTCCTTCACTCCCCTCTCCCCACCCCACAAAAATGTCAGTGTTCATTAAAACAACATTTTTTGTTTGTCAGGTAAATTTTTACAACGCTTCATTATCTTCAATAGCTGACAGTACATGATTGTGTCTGGCTGAATGTCGAGAAGAAAAAAGCACACCTGTTTTACCCCTTGAATACACGTTTTCGACCAAAACTGTTTCTACAATTATTGCTTTACACCCTATCCCTCCCACTACCCTTTACACCCCCCCCCACACACACACAAATCTAACTGTAATAACTGGGCAACTTTTATGCAACGTTTAGCAATCCTTCATTATCTACAAAACATCCATATATGAAATAATCTGCCGCGGGGTAAATAGCCCAAAGAAAAATAAATCAGTTTGTCTTTGCTCGATCGAAAAGTCGCGAGAACAGAATGGTTTCCACAATGCAAGACTTTGTTCAATTCTAATGACGAATGAAAAATCCAAAGTAATCATTTTGTAGTGTTTAACTAACAAAATGTCAATGTGCATCACAGGAACGATTCCATCGTGGAACACGTTTACCGCTGTCCTGTTCTCTTCAAGCCAGATTGTCAGTTCCCATCACAGACAAGGAAGGAGAAGAAAAAAAAAGAATAAGAGCAAGAACAATAATAACAAGAAGACAGAATAAAAAGAAAGAAAAACGTAGAGTGAAAGAAGAATGAAATACACAGAAATTAAACAGCATCATAACAATAATAACCAAACTACAAGCAGCGTCATAACATTAAAAGCCAACAAACAGCATCATAACAATAATAGCTAAAACACCAACAGCATCATAACAACCATAGCCAACACACAAACAGCATAATAACAATAATACCCCAAAACACAAACGGCTCGAGCATGGCTCAGTGATCGTTTCCTCAAGCACAGGCAGATGGTAGAGAGGGGATTATCTCCGGATAATATCATTCACAAAATCGGCCTTCGCTATCATTAGCACAGCTTTATTGCCATCTCAAAAGTTTAGATGGATTGCAATGGCGAAACATTTTGTTAATGCTTCTGTTTTGGGGCTTGTTCAGTTACCTTCTTTTTATTATTTTTTTTAAAATCCAGATATTATCTGGGAATACTCTGAAGTGGTGGGGAATCACGAGACAAATGTCCGTCTTTCCGTACGTCAGCTCCTCGTGCCATCGTATTTGCTCTACCCCCAAAGGTCAAGCGCAAGACACTTATGCATGCCACAAAGTAAAAGTCGATTGAAAATGATTGACGTGAGTTTTAAAAAGCCCTGCTACTGTCTTGGGTACTGAAACTCACTGACACCAGAAGGAACGGCATATGGAAATCGTATCCAAACCACCTGCTATCATCATGTGGCACTGGCCTTGCTTTTTTCAAATGTCAACACGGTGTGAGTCCCGATCATCAGATTCAACGTGGCCTATCCTATCCTATCCTATCCCATAACTCGGAGGTCGTGGGGGCACCACAGATGATCGTTTAACCAGCGTACTCCATCTTTCCCTGTCCTCAGCAACCCTGATTGTTTTGCTCAGTGTCAAACCAGTCCATTCTCGAATCGAATGTTGTCCTCTTCAACCTCCTTGCACTGTGCCTTGCAGGATGGTCTTTGCAAGACCTGATGATCTGGTGACGTGGTATATTATTTTAGATAGGCACACTCGCATGCCGTAAATTGTGACATTGTCCACATTCTTCGCCTGAGAATTGGCCTGCGTATCTGTGGGTTGCACAATGGACATGGAGATTGCATGCATTATTGTTTACTTCCTATGGTCATCAGACAGGCTGTCACAATAGGCTAGTTTGGACCCAGCACTAAGGCTTCACGCCTCAAATAGTTCATCCTGCTGTAGCCTTTGTAACTTAAAGTCGATGCCTAGCAGACAGAATATAAATATATATATATTGATATTCTGTCTGCTAGGCATCGACTTTAAGTTACAAAGGCTACAGCAGGATGAACTATGGAGCCAATATATATAATTTTTTGACACTTAATTGTCCTTTTTAATCGAGAAATTCTGGGCCGCCTCCCAAGAGGAATGCATCATCGCTGCCTGTGGCACGCCCAAACCCAACCAAATTAGTTGGGTTTTTGAAATTTTGCTGTAGGAGCAAACCGGAGTGCCCGGATAAAATCCGCGAGTCGTTGCCCGAGTCAAAAGTAAATAATATTCGGAGAAACATAACGCCCAGAGGCGAGATCGATCCCACACCTGTCAGGCGCCATTGGTTTCTAGCCAGTGGACAATCCAAGTTAGTCCCGCCTTAGACCACTCGGCTGCAAATGTGTAAACAACATTACTGCATGACGACACCGTATATTAATCCTAGGTACAATAAAACAGCATCTACATTACTTTTTTTTAAAGAAAGAAAGAAAATGAAAAAAAGAAAGAAAAATAAAACAAAGGAAATGATGAGGAAAAAGAAATAATCCAAATGAAAAAAAAAGAACAAGAAGATAGAAAGAAACCTCCAATGCTCCATGAACTAATATGACCGGATATTAACCTGATCCCTCAACAAAAGAAAAAGTAAATAAATAAAATAAGATGCTGAATGTGAGAGTGTTGGGTGTGGTGGTGGTGCGTTTGCACTTCTACTTAAAGCCTGCATAGTGTACATCGTCATTACAGAGGCGCTGAAGTTCAAAGACAGGGTAATAACACCGTAATTACAACATACATGTAGTGCAGGTGAGCATAAATATTCCGCAATTATGGTCTGTTTTCTGCAAACGCTAGTTATACTGTTCAGAGACTACTACTTCAAATTTGATATTGCCGACACTGCAGACTTCGGATAAGTTCGGACTTAACCCGGCTGTCACGTCACCCGAGTGGGATCCGCGACGTTCAGCTCAACAACGAGTGTAGGAATAGAAACTCAAACAAACAAAACTAACACAAAATGCCAGATGACCAATCACACACTTTTATTCAACAATGTCACACACACACACAGGATATGGGATACTAAACCACCCTCAACCCCTATCAAGATCCCCAACCCGGTGTAGCAGGCCAGATTATACCCCGCCTCAAGTATACCCAGGGTATAAACTGGCCTAGCCCAGACTATGCCCCCGTATAAACTGGCCTAGCCCAGACTATACCCCTGGGTATTATCTGGCCTAGGCTCGTTTAACCCTCTCCTGCCCATTATAACCCCCCCCCCCGCCCCCCACTACGGAAGACCTTATCCTTCACGTTACTCTTTAATTTATGTGTTGTAATTGTTCTGATGAACTCAGATAGATAGATAGATAGATAGATAGATAGATAGATAGATAGATAGATAGATAGATAGATAGATAGATAGATAGATAGATAGATAGATAGATAGATAGATAGATAGATAGATAGATAGATAGATAGATAGATAGATAGATAGATAGATAGATAGATAGATAGATAGATAGATAGATAGATAGATAGGATTAGGGTTATGGTTAGGGTTTTTTAGTTGCTTTTTTACACGCAAGATAAAAGCTGTTAGCTGAGATAACTCAGTTTTTTTTGTTGTTTTTTTTAACACGCAAGCAAAAGGCTGTTACTTGAGAGTTGGTCACGCAAACGGTCATGTACAACAAACCCATGAGTGAAATCTCTTTAGGTGGGGGTATATTCCGGGCGCGAGGGGTATGACCTGGCCTAGGCTGATCTATACCCAGGGGGTTAAACCCGCCTAGGCTACATTATACCCAGGGTATAAAGCAGCCAGGGGTATATTCCGGCCTGTTACACCGGTATTTACTAAACAATTACCTACCTTGTCTAACTGAAAACCCCAGAACTATACACAACAGAATACCCACAACAGTATGCAACAACAATGACAATCACTTAAATTTCAAATAAACACAATTCAAAGTTAAATCCACAATCAGAAAAGAATCTTGAAATTTAATCGTATAGAATTAACTAGCTTATAGTTCAAAGTCAATGTTCGAAACCTAACTATCGATTAATTGAGCTCAACGTACCACTGCAGTTAATTACTCAGGTAAGAAAGTAATTTATACTAGATATGTTTTTAGGTGTGTGAATGCGAGTCCGTATGTGTGTGGATGCGGTGTAGCTAGGATCCTGTAGCTGATGGACAGCCTCGTCCGAAGCAACGGCGGTCCGGGCGGTGATGGAGGGTCACTCCCAGCAGCGGTGCCGATAGCAAAAGGGACGTAGCGGTGGTGGCGGTGGACCTAGGCAACATCCATACCCTCCAGCGGCAAGGGTAGAGGTCTCAAAGCTGACATATTCCCAACACAGTGGTACCGCAGAGACACGCAGGCATCGCAGAGTTATACCAGTAGTAAGGGCATAAAAGTTGTGGAAGCGGTCGATACACAGAAGAAACAATGCTGGCAAAGGCGGAAAAACGAATAGAAAATCGCATCGAATCAAAGCCCAATCCTGTTGACAAATAAGGAGTCTTACTAGTTTGTCCACAACAACTTAAACACTTCATAACAGAATAAACCCTTCGCCGTCCGCCATCTTGACCTGTTTATACATGCATCTCAAAACACAATGCATTTCTTAATTCTCTAATTTATCTCTTCCTTGACACATGGTTGTTTACATAAATATACATAATTATTACAACTGCATTCCCATTCACACCATAGCAATTCATCTCAACCACACCCTTCTTCGCTAGATCAATGACCTACCTTTTTTCTTGAAAACTCTTCCTGGGCAAGACTCCTTGTTTGTGTATGAGGTCTGTTGGATCAGCTTGGGAGTGTTGGACGCTTTCTGCCGGGTGGTCACTAGGGCTTCCTATGATGTTATTATTTAGCAATATAGGCATTTTATATGTATATGTTTTGTTGATAATTTATAATGATGTTTGTATTCTATTTTGTTTTTGTAACCGGGGGTTCGAGTAGTTGGGGTAAAGCCTCAGCCGTCCCCTGCGTGGGATGTCTTTATTGTATAGTGACTGGCCGGTGGAGGGCATTCAATTTTCCCACTAGGGTTGTTTCAGCAGATCTTTTATGCGGATCGGGGGTTGTCCAGTCCTGATTTGGCTCGGAAGAGTCCGCTGGACCTAAAGCAACAATCAATCAATCAATCAATCTCAACCACACCTCCATCTTCATCAACCCTTTCTACGTTATAATACATTATCTTTTTCCATTCACAATTATTTCCACCACGCTATAATACAAACGCGCTTCCTTCATATTCATCACCTTCATCACCCCTCTCCAACGCAATACATTGTCTCCCTTCCTTCACATTCATCACCCTCTCTCTCTCTCTCTCTCTCTCTCTCTCTCTCTCTCTCTCTCTCTCTCTAACATGCATACTTCATTGTCGCCCTTTGACCCACTTGGCAACAACAGCAACGACATTATTTATACACACATTTAACCCAGAAAATCATATGAAATTCATATAAAAATCAACATACTACTATTTATAAGAATACATCCCTTTCCCCCTCATTCACCATCATTCATTCACGTACGCAGACTCGAAATGCACAGTCACTAAGGAAAAGAATTGCAGGATTTGCACTCACCTCTTAGGTCCTCGGCTTGTGGCACACAGTACACGACACTGCACAACACAACACAACACTATAACACAGCACAGCACACTGGTTAGTCTGGGAGTTCAAATCCGTTTCTGGCTAATGCTAGCTATGGCTGGGACATCTCAATACTGGCCAAGTACTTGAGCATTAGCAGGTGCCCAATCGAGGGCCACACAGCTTTAGAACAGAACTCTACACCTATATTACACAATAGATGGCAGTCACAGTCCTCCCACTACAGACTTTTTAACATCCTTGTCCCGACGAGGGCAGCAAGACCTTGGGTGGTTCGAAACTCTGCGAACAACACACCCTTACAGAATACGTTACGCTAACCTGACATACAGTCACAACGTTACTCTGTCAAAAAGACGTCTGCTTGCAAAAGCAACCAAAATGACTCTGCTAACTAAATCATATACCAGCACACAGGACAAACTCGAGTCGAGCTCAGTAACCCCTTTTCCTAATTCCGCGTATGCCCTATCCGCGTTAATCACGTGAAACCACATATACTTTAATCTTTCATACGCAGTAAAAAAAAAACTGCTGATATACTATGTACACTGTATATTAGAGATGTGCAACTCTGCACAATATATGCCGTCTCTAGCACGTGTTAAAAACTCGTGTGGTCACACCGGCCATTTTGGGCTCTTTTCGCCAACTGCTAGCTGTTCTTTCTTCTGAGAGTCAGCTACCTTTTGCACTGCCAATACGGGAGACCTCGGATAGTTTTGGATCTACTCGGCAAGTTTCGAATCTTTCCTTGTATTTTTTAAATTCCCTCAGATAGCCGATCAAAGTTTAAAACTGACGTAAAATAATCTCATGTTTAGGTAGTGGTGGTGTTCCCCGATGTAGGGGTAATTTCGCTACCTCTAGTTTCTTTTTTCCATTGACAGTCGATTCCTCTCAACACTGCAGACCTCGGATATATCCGGTTCTTTCCCAACATCTTCTCAGGCAGTTTTCGGCTCTCTACGGACCTACTCGGTACCGCCTGTTCCGTTCATCGGAGGACAGTGGGACCATTTACATGCTGACCTATTCACACAAGCCTAGCTCGCGGCGTGCTCTCTGATTCTTTCCGGATATGTTCGGATCCATTCGTTTCTTTTCCTCGGAGATTCGACCCAGTAATATGTTAACTCGGATATGTTGTGGTGGTAGGTTTAGTTTGTGGTATTTGTGTGTGTGTGTATGTGAGGGTGTGTGTGTGTGTATGTGAGGGTGTGTGCGCGAGGGTTTGTGTGTGTCTGTCTGCGTGTGTATGTATGTGTGTTTGTGTGTTTGTTTGTTTGTTTTAGGCCACCTCGGGAGGACTTGTTTACTTTCCCCAGAGAGTAGACATTGACATTGTCTCGACTAATTTCGAGTCTTACCAGAATTACTCGGAATCATTCGTTTCTGGTCCTCGGGGAGTTGACCCAGCTCTACACTGACTGGTATAAGTACTTCAGGTATGTCGTCTTAGACTTAGAACCATTCGTTTCCAGTCCACAGAAAATTGACAGCCAGTGCTACCCTGATCGGTATAAATAACCCGGACCTTTCCGTCTAGACTCGGTAAATGTCGTGCCGATTCCTCCGGAGACATGGGCCAATTCAGTGTTGACCAGACATCACCGACTTCAGTTATTCCTTGGGTGGTTTTACAGACTCTTTCTTTGGGGCTCGACACCGCCACGACCAATGATGTCGGTCTGTTCCTCAAGATTGCTCAGGTCAATTCCAAGCCGACTTGACAACGGGGCTTCGGGTATTCTCGTCTCTTTTCGGCAATATCCGCCGCTGCTCGTTGTGATTCGTCGGAATATGGAACTGCCTAACAGCTGCATGGGGATGCGCTGCTCAAACAACTTCACACCCCAAATCCCATTGTGCGTATTTGAGACTTGTAAGCTACATTGGTGTAGCGCAGCTTTAGAACTGCGTCCTTTTAGGCGAACGTATATAAGCCTCGCCCCGTCTCAACTACGTCAACATCCGTCAATCACACAAAACAATGTTACCTGAAGTTAAAGGCCACCTAAAGCCAAAAATCCAAAGACGATCTCTTGCCGCATAACGTATGCAGCAATTCGTAACGTCACGGACCCCTGAGCCAGCCCTACTATAGTATATAAACTATACTATCTGCTACAGCAACCAACCCGTCAGCAACCTAGCTTAGCAGATGGACTATAATAATATTCATAGCCGCCCACAACAAATGCATAAGACTTAAGATTTTTATTCTTTTCAAGTGTGTGTGGGTGTGTGTGTGTGTGTGTGTGTGTGGGTGTGTGTGTTTCTGTGTCTGTGTGTGTATGTTCTGATTGTTGTCCTTTCTGTAAAGCGCTATGTGTAGTGAGGTAGGGTGCTGTACAAATGTATATTATTATTATGATTATGATGATGATGATGATGATAACAGGATAACAGGATAACAGGAATTTATTTCGCCAATTGACATGTAATAGATACAACAATCGGAATATTATTTGGTGTTGGACAATGGCAGAATGTTTTAGATTTAACATCTCTCTCTCTCTTTCTCTCTCTTACTCTTTCTCTCTCTCTCTTACACACACGCACACATACCTACATACACAAATACTGATGTACAAATAATGATGATGATGATGATGATTTTTATTATTATTATTATTGTTATACACAGAAGAATTTGCTTTGCGCACCTTGGAATAAAGTACAATAAAAACAATTATTAGAAAACGATACCACTATGTTCTTATAAACAGGAGTGCGAGTCTGTGAGTGTAGTAATATTGTAAAGAGCATGGAGCTCTCACATATACGCGCTCTATCTGTATGTAAATTGCCTGTAACAAATTAAGAAATAATCATTACACAATTATTTTATATTACAATGCTTCAGAAAGGCACAAAAGCAGATTGTAATACATTATTTATTTATTAGTAAGCAGAATCCGAGCTCAATGCATGATTTCAGAATGTGGAGATCGCAAAGATCTGATGGACCTTTATAGCCTGGACATTGTACCACCGATGTCCAGCTGCTCCTCGAGGTTTCCTAGCAAGAATCATTAACAGTTTTTCTTCATATCGCCGGCAACATTGAATGCATTTCGTAACATGGGAAAATGGCGACTGACTGCCGTGAATTCACACAGAAAACGTACAAAACAATTTCCATGAGAAAAACAAATCTTGGACATAGTACATCATAATGTGGCCGAATTAACCTTATGCTATCTAACACGAAATTTCAATTAATTGTATAATCCTATTGGAGATCCGTCGACTCAAACAATAATGATTATTAACAAACTCTTCTATGATTATACGATCTAGTGCAAAAGTTTGGTGTGGAAAACAATGATGTTAGGCTCGTTTTAAACAACACCAAAGTACGTTAAGTTCACAGACACCGCCATAGAAAAAACAAAATTCGAAAGTATTACAATAATTGTGAATATATATGACCGGATTTTTTTTGTTTTTACCAATTCCAACTTACACACACAAGACGTAGCATAACATCTCCATATACACTGCCCAAGACATAACCTTTCAATAACTGCACAATTACCTACAACACAGGACAACAGCAGACAGACAAGACATGCAGATGAGCCTACAGAAACGCTATTGCATGCAAATGAAATATCAGTGGGCATAATATTACAATGATGAGCCTGCGCATATAGACGGATGAGCGCATCAACCAAAGGCTATCTGTGCACGCATGCATTCCATCGCACGGATTTCAAAGATCCTGACGATCATTGAAAAGCAACTGTATCTACCCAGTCAAGCTTTCAAAAGACAAAGACAACAACAATAACAATAACAACAACAAAAAGCTCGATTTCTAAATTAAAATCTTCAAATGGAATCGAAATGAAACTGAAATAAAATAAAAATTGAACATAATACAGCGAGAGACACAAGGAGAACAAACAAAGTTACATCCACGTGCACTCACAGCAACAAAACAGCGACAGCAAGATTGACAATCCTAAAATTAATAATATCAAAATTACAGCCCGTTTCCTCTTTGATCAACATCAAAAACACATAAAAGCAGAGAGACAGAGACATGCTGTGGCAGCAGCTAAATAAAATCATTCGCAATTACCGAGCTCTGCCGTTCCTTCTGTCAACAACGGCAACAACAAAAACAACAACAACAACAAGCAAAGTAGGCCTATAGTGGCTCAGTATAGTGGTTAGTCGCAGGTTTTCTATGCGAAGGTCGCGGGTTCCAACCCCGCAAGGAGCCAAAGATACTAAGGTACGAAACTATTCAGGTCATCTACTCTTTCTCCGGGTACTGTGGTTTCCTCCATCTTTTCAATAATACAGGAAAGCACTCGACCTAACATTTGAAAACTACAATTATATTTCCTTCCCGTTTTCTGATAGCGATCTCCCTACCTATACACCACATGTTTGAGTGATGTCGATTGAGTAAATGAGAACGTGTGTTGATTACAGATCGCCGCCCTTTGAGTTTGAAATAGCATCCGTCATCCTCATCATCATCCTCATCATCATCATCATCATCACCATCATCATATTCTATACTGTCACGCATAAACAGTTCCCGATAGATGTTAATCTAGTGTAACGCTTTCAAACAAACTGTATCTGCAAGAAGATCTAGTGCTCTCTGCTACTGAGAACATAACGGTCTGTCTTAATTGGAAGGTTCGTTGAGGATCTCCAATCTTTATTCCAAGTTCTCAGATCTCAAATCTAGGTTCCCGAACTTTTTGACAAAACTAGGGGGGTTGAGGAACCTAGGTTCTGGCTCTTAGAACCTCGAAAAAAGATGCATGAATCTTCATGAACCTTCCAATTACGACAGGCCATTAGAGTGCTTCAAGGCAAACCGGCGTTTCCAAGCCTTTGTTTACTTGTTGCGAAAAGGGGTTTATCCTCAAATTGGCATTGCTATTGCACTAAAACAGTGATAAAGTGGGATTGCATTGCTCCAACCCACTGCTTAAATTTGAATGTTCCCTTTCTGTTCTGTGAATGTTCCCTTTCTGTTCTGACAGGAAGTGGTTTCCCCTGTTTAAAGGTACAGCGATACCAAAGTCGTGTGACCTTTGCCCCTTTTTCTGAACGCACCACCCCCGCATCAAGGGTGCGTCCTTGGTGTGTGGGGCAGAATAGGGCCTATTGTATGAACCTGAAACCAATAACCTTACAGACAAACTTTCTTTTGGACCTGCCTCTTACCGGCTTTCTCTACGTGCTATTTTTTTTAGCTTGGCTAGCGCTTGCTATGATTAATTAATTACACTTAATTGTTTTAATGTACAAAATCTACGAAATGTACTGATTAAAAAAACAAACAACAACTATATTTTGGAAAACAGTTGTTGTTGTTTGTGGTGGTGGTGGTGGTTGTAAGTTTATTTTTGTCATTTTGGCAACACTCACTGTGCATTGTAAAAGGGATCTGTCAAGGGAGCGTGGTCAAATTTGGCCCTATTAAATCGCACACAGACTACAGAACCTAACAAAAATAGGTGAGACAAAACAACGGCGCCAATGATGTACACAACAGTCAACATCCTTGTTGTGCCTTGAACATTACCTCCCTGTACTGAACATTCATTTTCAACACACACAAACAAACAATGCATAGGAGGCCAAGCAAAAACTAAAGGACAATCTAAATCTTGATCACAAGAATAAAAACATTTTAAAATTTTAAAAATCATAATTATATTCCTGGAATCAAAAATTCTAAAATTTATAGAATTTTTCACTCCAAGGGGGGACATCGAGATCTATGTTAGTGTTGAGTAAACAGGATGGCAAAATGCAAACAATACCAGATGGAGGCGAACAGCAACACTAAAACAAAAAAGATGGCGGTGGCAAATGGCAATACCCGCACAAAGAGAACAGCAACCCTCCCTCCCTCCTCCAATATCAAAATTATACACTATGTGCCGCTGTGATCGAATTCATGCGACAAAAACAATCCCACAAGCATCCGTGACCCCTCATTTGCATAAGGTCTGCCGCACTGGAACAGATAGGGTTCGGCTGACCAGAGAGAGAAAGTGTGAATGATGGGAAGCTTTGCGCCAGTTACCCACGTGATATCAATACAATGCAGCTGTAGTGCCAGATGTACTGCGCTGTGAAATAAAGTCACGGCTCGCAACAATATTTCCCGGTGGACCACACCTCATGACCTAATGGTCTCTCACGCGCGCGCGCGCAAACACACACACACACACACACACTTGCACACACACACAGCCTCTGCGATACGACAGACAGGACTTTGACTACATCCCTGAGCTACCGCGAAATCAGCAGAGCATCAAAGAGTTCAACGGGGTAATGACCGAAGTTCATTTTCAGCACAGATTGATTATTTATTTTGCGAAATTATCTTGTTGACAATATTTACCAAACAGCCTCACACATTTTTTCAAGAAAACTAAGGAATCTTAAAGGTCTTTATGTATGAACTTGGTCGCTACTGAAATATTGTCATTGACAATTGAACTGAAACATTGTGATCGACAATTCACGTGAAAAACACAATATTGCCGCGACCACTTTTCACTGTGAAAACAAGTGTACACACATGCGCTTGCTTCCTGCGCAGACAGGGTCTATAATTTCTTGAATAATAACTAATGGCATATCATGCATTTCTATACGAAAGCTTCCTTTTATTTCTATTGTATTTAGTGCATACACACTAATATTGTTGTCTTGTGTTTTTTTTTCCTTTAGCTGCCTGGATTTTATTATAGAACATTCGAAGGGTTACCCATCGCTGATGCGGCAGTACGTGTCGATACATCAAACCTAATCGCAGCACAACAACAACATGCAACTTGATTAGTCACAGATTACAGCTTCACACTCACGCGTAACAATATAAAAGCAATTTGATCTTCAGAATGATGAATATTTCTTCTTCTTCTTCTCCTTCTCCTCCATCTCCTCTTCCTGTTCTCGTCTTTAAAACGTTGTGGCCTTCTACTTAACTGTTTATAAGTGGTGTTTCACCCGTCCCCTATACGCTTATGTGTTTGGGGACGTTAATCTATAAAACTAAACTAACTAACTTAACTGTTTCTGCGTCAATCGCCTCCTACTCTACCCCATCCCCCCTCCCCCCACCTCTCTCTCTCTCTCTCACACATAACCAATGTGCACACATACGTTGTGGCTGGACCAATAAAATGGCCCGTTTTTAGATGTTAATCTAATGAAGTTCTCGTTCAGTAACTTATTTCGTTTTTGTAATTATTGTGATTGTCGTCGGAATGTGTGCATATGTAATGCATTTGTACATATTATACCTTGTGTTTCTCGAGTCTGAATGTCTTGTATTCTTTTGAGGAATGTTTAACGCCTGTCATAATTCCTTGTAAAAGGTAATAAATGTGGCGGAAAGGGAGGCGACTGGTTCGGGCTTGGGAGAGAAGTTGTCTACCTTACATTTTTTGGGATAGACTAGCCTTGGGTGGCTCCTGCTGTGCAGAATCCTTTGGTGTGGCCATTGGATTATGCAGGACAAGGTGACACGATATTTGTTCTCCCAGGCTGATCATTCGTCTTCTGCTTTTGGTAGTGAGCGGGACTACGTTGTCGGCAGGCATTTTATGTAGGTCGGTGGCAGCGACTTGTGTGAAGTGTCGTGGCACTACTAGCCGGCAACCCGGTTTTACTACTACCACGCATCACGACCCTGCAGGCAAATATTTTTTATGTCCCTCGTATGAGGGATAAAATAAAAAAATAACAGCTCGGGTTGGGCCGTGTTCTCAAGGTGGTGGCCGAGAGACGGGCGTCAAATACTCCGCTCGGCTACATAAAGGTTGGTTGAATTGAACTGAACTGAATCGAATTGAATGAGATAGTATATAATATATTATAATTCCCTATAACAAGCTTACACACAGAACGACCCACGCGAAACACTCATGCAAACACACACACACACACACACTCACTCTTTCTCTCTCTCTCTCTCTCTCTCTCTCTCTCTTTGAGATACACACACTTCCCAGCTTCGGTGAGTGTGCTATCCCTCTCCAGTCCAGTTCATAAAGAAGCAAGCCCTCCTCGAACAATCTGAACTCGCCTGCATGAAGACAAATGGGTCCGAGTCTCAAGATAGATAATAGAAACTGCCCCATCTTTCACACCATTACAACCTTCATACCCATTACCCTCACACTCTCCCCTTTCCCTGTACTTCCCCTCACATCCTCACGCTCCATGCACACACACACGCACACATCCTATCCTATCCCGTAACTCGAAGGTCGTTGGGACATCACAGATGATCGTTTAACCAATGTACTCCATCTTTCTTTGTCCTCAGCCCTCAACGCTTCGCTCAGAGTCAAGCCAGTCCATTCTCGAATGTTGTTCTATTACCTCTTTTTCTGTCTCCCTCTTCTTCTGCCTCCTTGCATCGTGCCTTTCAGATGGTCTTTCCAAGGCCTGATGCTCTGGTGACGTGGCCATACCATCGGCGTTTCCGTTTCTTCACCACTGTGAGCATGTCATCATGTTGTCCAATGGCTTGTGTGATGGTCTATCGGACTTCGTCATTGGTGATGTGCCGAGTATATGAAATGCTCAGAAGTCTCCTGCAGCACATCATCTCCATGATTTGTATTCTTCGTTGTAGATCTGTTGTGAAAGTTCACGTTTCGCAAGCATATAGGAAGATGGAGATGACAAGGGAGCGCAGCAGCCTTACCTTAGAATGTAGACTGATGGTCCTGTCCTTCCAAATGGGCTTTCAACCTTGGGGCAGCAGTTGTTTGTACAATCCTGGAAACGACTTCCTGTCGGGACCCGTTGTCTGATACAATATCTCCCAAATATTTGAAGCTATGCACTGTGTTGACTTTGATGCCCATGTTGATGCCATTGGTATTGTTGGTCATCATTTTTGGTCTCTGCACTTATTTCCATTCTACAGGCTCTGGAGGTGGTGGCAAGACTCTGTACCAGCTGTTCAAGTTCTTGTCCCTCTCCAGCCAATCCATCAATGTCATCCATAAAACGGATGTTGGAGATTGCTCTACCCCCTATGATGACTGTGCCTTCGTGATCTGCAAGGATGTTGAAAAGTGTTGTATAGAGTAGGCAATCCTCTCAATCCTATTAAACAATAAACGCCTCACCTAACTAATAGTCTCTGTCATCGTGGAAGGCCGCAATTCTCGGAAGCCAAAAAAAAAAGGTCTGGAAAGAACAACGCTATGCCAGACCATTCGTCATCAACCACCTTTCTTCTGTAGCAGTATAACCGATGTCCACGATCCCAGCCTTCACCATTTCCCTTCATTTTTATCTTTCCAAAACTTTTCAGATCACCGAGGGGGGATTTTCTCAGGGTAATCTGGCTTCCCCTTTCCCTTCAAGAATGGTAATAAATGCAATCAATCGGGAAAAAAAAGAATCCCAATAAAATTCGGTTTCTATTCAATCTCCTAATAGCGGTCTCTTTTAGTTCTGCCTTTACGCCACATGTCTGAGTGAAGGGATGCCTGTTTGTTGTGTTATGTCAGCACGTGTGTCGCATGGGATCGTGTACATTGGTACAGATCGCCGGGCTTTAAGCCTGATTGTTGTTTTTGGAGGAGGGAAGAGGACTGCTAGTGTTAGCAGGGCCGCCTCAAGATTTTATACCGAGTAAAGACCACAACTGTCACTTGTAATGACCATCGGGGCACACAATGAAGAAACATATTCCCCCCCCCCTCATCATCGTCATCGTCATCATCATCAGCAGCAGCAGCACCATCATGATCACCATCATCTTCATTACAACCACCACCGCCACCATAACCATCTTTATCTTCTTTCTTTCTTTCTTCTTCGTCGTTCTTGTTCTCCGTCTTACCATTGGCATCGTAGCGCATGTAATCTAACTGTAACATACGTTGACAGGATGACCACCTCTAAGTGAGAATCTTGTACTGTTTAAAATAATACATAAATATAGTCATAAGCACAGTAGCCTCTAAAATCCACTTTCCTCCTCCTCTTCCTTCGTATATTTTCTTCCTGTTTCCTCTTTCTTACTCCTCTTCTACCCCTCTTTACCTTCCTTCTTCCCCTCTTCCTCTCCCCTACCTCTATTTCCAACCCTTCGCCACTACCATCACCGACTATTAGAATTACATTTGGCTGGGAAGAAAGATCAAAGGTTTATCATACAAATGCAGAGATGTACGTCTGATTGAACAACTAAATCAAAGTTGGCAGAATTTTGTGTTTTTGTGTGCACGGCATGCCCCCCAAAAAACGCGACTGAGACAACCAGGATGTTCTATACTTAGTTTTTGTTTCTTTTGTCTTTTATAATCGTTCTTCTATGTCTAGTTTGGCTATTTTTGCTTTTAGTGATGGGGTTGGTGTTTGTTTTGCTGTTGTTGGTGGTGAAGGCGGTGTTCTTCTTGTTGATTTTGCTGCTGCTGTTGTTGTGGTTGTGATACACCGGTATGCTACAATATCTTGATCGTATATTCTCTCTCTCTCTCTCTCTCTCTCTCTCTCTCTCTCTCTATCTCTCTCTCCTTCTCTGTGCGCGCGCGTGTGTGTGTGTATGTGTGTGTGTGTGTGTGTGTGCATCTTCTTTAACTCCACCCCTTAACCCCTCTCATTCCCCCCTCCATACACACAATGATATTGATTGATTGATTCATTGTTGCTTTAGGTCCAGCGGACTCTTCCGAGCCAAATCAGGACCGGACAACCCCCGATCACCATAAAAGATCTGCTGAAACAACCCTAGTGGGAAAACTGAATGCCCTCCACCGGCCAGTCACTTTACAATAAAGACATCCCACGCAGGGGACGGCTGAGGCTTTACCCCAACTACTCGAACCCCCGGTTACAAAACCAAAATAGAATACAAACATTATTATAAATTATCAACAAAACATATACATATAAAATGCCTATATTGCTAACTAATAACATCATAGGAAGCCCTAGTGACCACCCGGCAGAAAGCGTCCAACACTCCCAAGCTGATCCAACAGACCTCATACACAAACAAGGAGTCTTGTCCAGGAAGAGTTTTCAAGAAAAAATGTAGGCCACTGATCCAGCGAAGAAGAAGATAGTATAGCAGAGTGAGAAGACAGAGCAGGAATGAGAAAGAGTAAATGAGGAAGACAGCGACAGTGGGAATTTAAAGCACTAAATTTCCAGAAAGTGGGGATACTATTTATACTGAAGCCCCCGGCACTCCAACGGGGGTACTGTTGCCGCAGTGAATCGGTCATGCCTATAAAGGAAAGACAGGTTTTCAACTGGGGCTTTCACTTTTCCCTTTATAGGTTAGAACAATCTACAGTGGCAAGATTGCTCATGACCCCAAGGGGTACACATTGGGATGGCTCTCGGCTAAACAAAGAATGACAAATATACGCACAAAAGCAGCGACACATTCCACATAGAGCCTAATACATTTGTACACTGACCACAAAAAAAAAAGACTTGAAATTTGCATATTGGGAAAATATTACGATCACGTAAAAATAATGAAAGAATAATTAAATTTGTGTAAATATTCTTCTTCTTCCGACAGCCCTTTCCTTTATTACTAAGAGTGATGCACATAATTGTCTCCATTCTCATTCGTTGTCTCCACCACCTCCTCCACCACACGCACCCTTCTCCCTCTCCCTACAATTTTTCCTTCCATGTTCTCCACCATCGCACAACTCTCACCCTTCCTATTGTACATTCTTCCTTTGACTAAATAAAGATCAAAGGGCCGCAACATGTCAAACAGGCAGTTAGGTGGGATGAGCATGCCATTGCACAGCTACAATTACACAGCAATTAGCGTAAGGCAGGCGGTTTGACGTAATGATGTGACCCACCGCCGTAGCTCGGTGGTAGAGCGTTTGGCTGGCACACCGAGGATCCATATTCGAATCCCTTTGGTGGGCCCCCCAATGTTTTTATTTTATTTAAGCAGCCACTTTTCAGCCCAACTTAGCATGCTTAGACTGATCCGGTGGATCAAGGTTGATGTAGGTTCCCTTAGCCCTCCTTCCCAAGATGGTTGATCTCCTCTGTCTGCACTACAGTGGTGAAGAAACGGAAACTCCGATGGTATGGCCATGTCACCAGATCATCAGGCCTTGCAAAGACTATTCTGCAAGGCACAGTGCAAGGAGGTAGAAGAAGAGGGAGACCGAAAAAGAGGTGGGAGGACAACATTCGAGAATGGACTGGTTTGACACTGAGCGAAGCCATCAGGGCTGCTGAGGACAGAGAAAGATGGAGTATGCTGGTTAAACGATCATCTGTGGTGCCCCTACGACCTCCGGGTTACGGGACAGGATAGAATAGGATAGGATAGTCTGCACTATCGCCAACTGTGGGTGTAGACGTTAAACTGCAGTGTTCATTAATTCACGTAATGTGTAACACTTGCAACGCTGCAACAATTGGTAAGTGAACAACACAGGTCTTGTTTAGTCTAGTTCAAAACTACTGCACTGCAAGCCTACATTTTACACATACTGTTGACAATGATTTCTCTTTTTTTCTTTTTTTAAAGCTAGGTTCCTTTCCGTTTCTGTGGCCAACTTGCGGATACTGTTTTTTGGCATGAAGCTCTTTTATTTCCTCCCGAGGAGTTCATTCAGGAGACTTCTTATGTTTGGGAAAATCAATCCCTTACCCAGCTGATACACTGAGCGGGCTGAGCACAGACCACAGAGGTTTAGGCTACGGGTGTCGGTTTAGTCTTTCTTTGATGCATCCACAACCTCAGTGTAGGGCCTTCTGATCTAGGAAAGACTGTAATGCTCACACTGATATGACAGTAAAGTTTTGCTTTCAAAAGATTATAATCATCACCCAAACGTATATGAATTTAACAATTTAATAAGTAGGGAAATAGAAAACGATTGTGCCAGTTAATATAGATATTAATAGCCAATAGGTCATTACTCAAGTAGTTCGCTTACCAAACGATATCCTCTTCCAACCCCCACCCACCCCCCTGTCCTTGCCATTAAATTTCAATTTGTCATTATGACATAAAAATGTATGCGCTGATGAACATTATTTTGTGTTCGCCTATACATTGATTATATTATTTGTGGTATGGAACAGTGTGAACGCAACTACTGTTTTGCTCATTTTGATACTTCTTCTTCGATGTACAATGTTTTTTTGTTTGTTGGTTGGTTGGTTGGCTAGATTGTTCTTTCTTTCGTTTTGGCTGAAAACCCATTGTAGCAAAAGCATGAATAAAACTGAATTTAACTGAACTGACTTGGAACTGGCTGCACATGACTTAAAATCGTATATCTGTTTCCTTCTTCACAAAGTCGCAATATCAACCTCATCGCAAAACCTCACATCAATATCCACTTCATCCGTGGCAAGTCTGAGGCCCCCTTACCTTGGCACGGGCTGGGTAAGACTGGTCTCCATATCCTCACGTTGATGGTAGCTGACCAAGCATGTCCACAGCTGTATGCTGACCGTCCTCCAGGCCACGCTTGACGGCACACCAATTGAGTTGTTGGCACTGACGACATTATCACATTTGCCTTGGTCAGTTACCTATGGGCCCCACAAAGCACGAGAAAGAAATGGCGGCTTGGCGGGAGGCAGAGAATGAAAGAAAGAAGAGAGAGACAGAGAGAGACTGAGAGGCAGAGAGAGAGGTATGTCAGGAACTCGAGAGTTTGATTTGATAACCCTAAATGTCCTAGATTCCATGAAGCATAACATCTTTAAGTACATCAAAAGAGAAAGACGCTTGGGAAAAAAAAAACATTGGTCTAGTTGAAAACAATATTGACGCTGACAATATATGCATAAAAAAAAAATATTTAGCAAATGCATTCTCATCCATCATCAGACCCAAAACTTGAGTACCCCATGCCCTCCAGAAAGAGCAGTCGATACAATCACAGCCTTTTGGGCACGTACCGGGCACGCTGCGGGCACGACGGCTTTCGTCACCGGGCCGGGGGCACCCGAACCTTGCGTAAAACCACGCGAGGCGCTTGGTCAAGCTGGTCCAATGTAACTTTTTTTTCTTCTTTTTCTTCTTTCAACAATGTGTTACGTAAAGCAACATTTGAACTAGCGAGTATATGTGCATTATAATTAAGAGCAAGTGAATTTCTAGTTTAGGTTAAGTATCAATCCTCACCAAGACTAAGTACATGTACAAGGAGCAAGCCAAATTTACATGTTGCTCTTAGATCTGTAGAACGTAACCCTACCACTTGTTGATTTGAACATAAGTTTACGTTTACATTTCTGTAGCTTAAATATTTAAATGCGCTTGAAATTTCACAATCGCTTTTTAAAAGATGTCGCAATCAAGTACTTGTAAAATTTTTATTTTTGTTTTTGTTGGTTTCTTAAGGAATTTTTTAATTTATTTCGTAGATCACAGTACAATACACACACACTAGAAGAACAATACAATAGGTTGCTATACATGAAGGAAAACAAACTATCAAACATACATGCACTCAAAGAGAAGAGAAAAGATGAAGAGACATAGGACAGGAATCAGCAACAGACGATATTGAACTAATGAACTGGGAAAGTAGAAAAGAGAGGACGCCAATCCCAAAACAAAATTTAAACAGAAAAATACCAACAAGCGAAGAATTGCTTGAGGTCAGCGCCCTCGAAATGTTAAGACATTACCACCTGTCGTTTCAGAAACGATAACGAGACATAGCGCTCAAAGAGTCAGTCAACTAGCCACAGCCACTGGATCAGGAGAACCAGAATTAGCCCGGCGAGTTTTAAGCTTGTGTGCTTCTTCATAAAAGAAGTGGATTCCCATATTCACAACAAACAAACCAAAAATCCAAATGGAACAGATTGCCGAATCACAAAAAAATGAGGATATTTCCATTCTGGGATCTGACCTGCTTACTGATTTTCCTGTTTGAAGAATATCTGTGTGGCGTGAAATTAAAGTTGAGATTTTTCTGTCGCAGATTTTTTTTGTCCCTTTTGTGATTTGCTATTCAGTCCGCGTCTTCTTCTATGTCTTCTTCTCCTTCCACTCTTCCTCCTGCTGCTGCTGCTTGTCCTTCATCTGTTATTACTCTTTACTTATGCGTAACCCCGACGATTTTAGCAAGTCTTTTTGTCATTCACTGTTCAGCTCTTTCTACCCCGCAGACAATTAGTTATTATTTACAGGGTCCAGCGGACTGCAACACTGTAGACTGTTCTAACCTATAAAGGGAAAAGTGAAAGCCCCATTTGAAAACCTGTCTTTCCTTTATAGGCATGACCGATTCACTGCGGCAACAGTATCCCCGTTGGAGTGCCGGGGGTTTCAGTATAACTAGTATCCCCACTTTTTGGAAATTTAGTGCTTTAAATTCCCACTGTTGCTGTCTTCCTCATTTGCTCTTTCCCATTCCTGCTCTGTCCTATCACTCTGCTATACTATCTTCTTCTTCGCTAGATCAATGACCTACCTTTTTTCTTGAAAACTCTTCCTGGACAAGACTCCTTGTTTGTGTATGAGGTCTGTTGGATCAGCTTGGGAGTATTGGACGCTTTCTGCCGGGTGGTCACTAGGGCTTCCTATGTTATTATTTAGCAATATAGGCATTTTATATGTATGTGTTTTGTTGATAATTTATAATGTTTGTATTCTATTTTGTTTTTGTAAACGGGGGTTCGATAAGTTGGGGTAAAGCCTCAGCCGTCCCCTGCGTGGGATGTCTTTATTGTAAAGTGACTGGCCGGTGGAGGGCATTCAGTTTTCCCACTAGGGTTGTTTCAGCATATCTTTTTTGCGGATCGGGGGTTGTCCGGTCCTGATTTGGCTCGGAAGAGTCCGCTGGACCTAAAGCAACAATAAATCAATCAATCAAAACAAGCGGACTGCAAAGAGCCGAATCAGGACCAGTCAACACACAGCCACGCAAGAAGAAACACACAAAACATCACACCTGCACACACCACACACACGCACACACACACATCTTTACTTGGCCAAGACTTTATTGCTAAATCCGTACAGAGAACAGAAGCGCAATATGTGGTTCAAACAATACAACAGCAATGCAGTGCTTTATAGTAACAACGACCAGAAAATCTCCGAACACCAAAATAGCGACAAAGAATATAGACTTCATTCTTCAAGCAGAACTACCACGTAAAACACACACACACATATTTGCAATACATCAGAACTGGGTTTAAGAATGTAGGAATCGGAAAGTGATTTTTTTGACGGAAAGAACGCAAACTTCTTCTAAAAATGTAAGAATCTAATGCAAAATTGGCTCTTTCCGTCTAAAAAGTTGACCTAGTTCGTCTCCTATAGGCGACGAAATAGGTCGAATTTTCTTCAAAATTTCTCCGAAAATTGACTGTATTTTCTCCGTCCCGGATAGAGCACTCCTGCGTACTTAAAACACTCTCATGCACTACAACTGCACTCCCATGCACTAAAAGAGCACTCCCGCGCACTTAGAAAAAAGTGGGTTCCTGGAAAAAAGTGGGTTCCAAGCAAATAAACCCATTTGTTACTAAGAAAGACAAGGTCTGAAACCCATTTGTGCGTTTTTTCACGTACACCCACACCCACACACACATTACAGTAGAAAGTAACTACACTTATGCCCTTCTCTTACCCTCCCCCCTTCCCTCACACCTCCTCCCATAGGCAAGAGAAAATCAATATTCGTGCATTCACTACATCACACAAGCGCTCACACACACGCGCCCACACACTCACACCTCAACATTTGTTGTGGAAACAACCTTAAAAAACAACAATCCTGTTGTTGTTGTTGTTGTCTGCAGGCAGCACGCTTCAACCTGTAATGAAGTTCTTGTGATCAAGAGAGTAATTTTTCATTTGTTTGCTTGGTTTGTTTGTTTGTTTGTTTGCGTACTTAATCTCCCTAACATTCTTCACAATAATAGAGTAAATCTTCAGAACAGTGTTTCATGAGTTTGTCTTTTATGTTTGTCAATTTCTTCTTCTTTTTTTTTTGTATCCGCGCGCACGGGGACAGAGAGAGAGAGAGAGAGAGAGAGAGAAAGAGAGAGAGGAGAAGGGGGGGGGGGGCGAGGGAGTAAGGGAGAGAGACAGACAGACAAAAAGAGAGACAGAGAGACGGAGACGAGCTGACAATTATTCATACAACTGTCTTTTAGAGAGAGAAATACAGAGAAAGAGAAACCGATAGACAGAGAGGGGGTTGAAGAATATTCAATAAATGTACTGGATGCAGACTATACACAATTTTCTAAAATAAAAATTCGATTTTATTTCCGTCTTCCAATAGCGATCTCTCTGCCTTTATACCACCTGTTTGAGTGATGGATGTGTATTTGTTGTGTGTGTGTGTGTGTGTGCGAGTGTGGATGAGACAGGTGAGCGTGTATGTTGGTACAGATCCCCGCGCTTTGAGCCTGATTGATTCGGGGAAAGGCGCGTACATAGCATCCTGTATTATTATTATTATTATTATTATTATTATTATTATTATTATTATTATTATTAGATTTAGGTGCCTTCAATCTTTTCCCTGTGAGAATCATCTTCCATCCCCCTCTCACCTCTCTCTTCCGTCTACTATATAATCGCCGGAAGATGTTAAACTTAAATGGTCCTTCATTCCCATTCACATATATCTCAGCAAGCACTAGGTCCTTTCTCCCCATATCCGTTTGCTTGAGGATTATGCTCAGTTGCCTGGGCGTCAGGCGATGCCCCTAAAATTGCAAGTGGGCGCTTTGGGCGGCTTGCGTTCGATGCTGTATTGGCCAGCGCCTTGAGCAGCTCTTGAGCTGGAAAAGCGCTACATAAGAACGATTCAATTTTTTTAAAAGAAAAAAGATAACTCCCCCTCCCCCCTCCCCCCGTCCTTCATCCCCATATATAAACTTCTCCCCACACATCCACACCCACACCCTTCATTCCCATGGATACCGACACTATCCTGTCCCCCACCCCATACCCAACAATTAATTACAATCGGTGTCACCTTGTTATTGTTTTGGCCGCCACGGGGAAAACACGACCCGAGGACTGAAGAAGAAGGGATACAGCAAGCCAAAGTAGGGACAGAAAGGTATGAGTGATAAACATTCATCATCCTGATTGATATCGTCCCACTTCCATTCTGACACGCCGCTGAAGCTCTGGTCCCGGGCGGGGTGTTCGTTTCAGGCAATTTCGGTCCCCCCCACTCTCATTCCTAACACAAGCACACACATACACACACACGTACACGCGCGCGAATACAGACTCACACCCCCATTCACACACCATAGAGAGATAAGGAGGACGAGGAGCAGAAGAAGGAAGGTGGAGGAGGACTTAATATCTTTCAATCTGCGTCTTTACACATTTCGTGATTTTAGACGAAGAGGATGAGTGCGAGGAGGAGAAGGACGAGGCGAAGGATTCAATGAATTGATGCTAACCGACTGTTATTATACTCGAGCGTAGTAGTAGCAGCAGCAGTGGTGGTAGTAGCAGCAGCAGTATAGTAGACGTAGTAGTGGCAGTATAGTAGACGTAGCAGCAGCAGTAATAGTAGTAATAATAGTAGCAGAAGCAAAATAGAAGAAGCATCAGGAGGAGAAAGGGGAAGAAGATGGCAGTGTCGCTGGAGCGTTTGACATAAGGACAGTCATAATATTTATTTCATAAAAGCGCACTGTTCCATCATTCCCTTCTTACAATTATTCGGTAATTCCGTCAAATTTCAATCTCCTAGACCAATTATACTTGCTTCGTTCATCTACTCCAATTCTTGTTATCCCAAGTATTTACTGCGCTCTTGCATTTGTCATGCTTTCATCTATTTCACGGTCCTGATTTGGCTCGGAAGAGTCCGCTGGACCTAAAGCAATAATCATGTCATGTAATGTCATCTATTTCATTCGTTATTTTCCCAAATCTTTACTGCGTTTCTTTAATGTCGTCCGCACGCATCACTCACTGTATGTCAAATGACGAATAGAGCGATTGTTTTTCAGCATATCACATGTATTATGATTGCCACCGAGTTGTTTATCACAGGTGCTTGTTGTAGCGAATCGGAAGAGTGAGTAAGCAATCTGTATTTACCTTGTCATCTGCGTTCTGTGTTTTTACCGAGGTATTTACCGGTTCCCGCAGTAGCGATACGGAAGTTAAGGAACAATTACAGAACGTTGACTCCGGGTGTCCCGAACAGTGGTAGATTTTTTTTTTAACAAGGAAAATTGTGTTGTGTGGATATCGGAACGAAGCTATTACAAAGTAAAATAAAATCAACCTCTTTTAAAGAGCCTCAATCGAAAGACTTTGTCTACTTTCGGCAAAAAAATGAGTTTACCCTAAAATTCGCATTGTTAATTATTATATAAAACAATGATAAAATGGGCTTTCGTTGCTCAAACCAACCGCTAGTTTGAGTTTTCCATTTCTGTTTTCACAGGGAGTGATTTCCCCTGTTTAACGGTACACCAATACGCTCCACGACCTACTAAATGACATTGTTTTGTTTTTGTTTGTTTTGTTTTTGCGCCAGAAAGGTAAGCTAGCGGTTGTTTGTAATAGGCACGCACAAAAAAAACTACGGAATTTATTAGTTTAAAAAATAACTACACTTTCGAGAATCGTTTTTTTGTTGCGAAGTTAATGGGTGTTGTTTCTTTCAGTGGGTAACATTCACTGTGAATGTTAAACGGAGCTGTCGAGTAGGCGTGGTCAAAGTGAGTCTCTTTTAACATTGGAGGGCAGATCGACACTAAAACTAGGAGGTCAATCTCCTGCCCCTTCTTCATCTCCCCTCTCCGTCCTTCAGACCCACCCACCCACCATCATATTCATCCCTCATCCTCCGTCTCATATCTCCGTCCCTCCCCTCCTCCGATGCCTCTTTCCATAACACATTCGTCAGCGTGGACACCTAGCACAATTACCGCTTGTCAATGCCCCTTGCAGGTCATCTTTCACTCTGTCACACGCAAACACATCGAAAGGGGGTCCCCCTTTTAGTGATCTCTTCGCTTGCCACTCAAGGAGGACAACAGACAGGTCTGTGTAAAACACAAGTGATCGTGGTGCTTGGCCCAAAGGGATGGGACTGCAGTTTACTTGATAGCATTTTGGGCATACAATCCTAAAACTAGATCCTCTCCCGCGCGCAAAGAGGAAACGACAGGAAAAAATCTATCTCTCCCTCTCTTATGCCAATGGTTTGCATCTGTGGATTAGTGAGATACAGAGATCCCATTTGGCTGTGTTCTGAGCTCGTCAGTGTATGGGTTGGGCTTGGTGACAATCAAAGGGACTGGGTTAGTTAGTCAATGTGTATAGGGTCCACTCATTTTCCAAAGCATTACAAGACGCCTGACTGAAGTTCTCAGGGCAAAACATCTTCATGCGAAAAAAGTCTCCACAATTTGGCTGACTGGCAACGAAATGGGGTGGTCCTGATTGGGCTCTTGGCAGTCCGCTGGACCCTATAAACAATGACTAACGGAGCGGAAATAGGAAGCAACATAACATTTTTAAAGAGACTTTATTGCCAAAAATAGTTCTGAAAACTAGGGTAGCAACGTCATTTAAGAGGGTGGAGGGGATGGGGGCTGGGGACCTGGATTTGAATACCTCCAGAAGTGATTTTACACGCAAAACAAAGAACTTTGCAATACCCTAGCCACCACTCCAGAAATCGTAAGAAGCGGGTGCAGTTTGCCTCTTGTAACCAACGTTCTAAACAAATGATTCATTGCAATGAGCTGTCATCATGCCCCTCGGCGGAAAGATATGTACGCGCTTTACAAATTATTCATCCATTTTATGTAGTGCCACAGCTGCACGTAAAAGGATACGGTAAGGATAAGTCATAATCAACACTCTCAAAATGGATCCTGTGTCGGCCACGCTTTCAGAAGATCTTAAGGTGGAAGGGCGATAAGTTATAACCAATAAATAAATAAATAAATTAATTAATTACTTAATTTATAATAATAATAATAATAATAATAATAATAATAATAATAATAATAATAATAATAATAATAATTTTAAAAGAAAAAAAAATAATAATAATCACAGGCGGCGGAAGCGGGGGGGGCAAGGGGGGCACTGGCCCCCTCCAGAAAAATATTGGGGGGGCAAACCTATACATTTGCCCCCCCCAATATTCAGCCCCTCAAAAAACATTATTTGGAGGTTCAAACCAATATTTTCCCCCTTTCTCTGGACTGATGCAAGTTAACAATATCTGTGCTGAGACCATTTTCAAAGCACTGAAGGACTGCTTGATCACACTTGACTTGCCAGTGCAAAACTGTAGGGCCCAGGCCTACGACGGGGCTAGTAATTTTCAGGGTCATGTGTCAGGAGTTGCAAAAAGATTCAAAGATGAGATCCTTGCTGTGACTGAAGAGTTGGCGACAGTTCTTGAAAGAAAACAAACGACTTGTGATGACGCAGTAAACGCTGCTGACATTTGTCTGAGAACACTGGAAAGCATGCGGCATGAAGATTGTTATGAGACATTTTTTGCTGACATCACAACGAAAGCTGCAAATTTGTGTGATGAGCCCTGCGTTCCTACACAGAAGCAGCCTCCACGAAGACTGGACGATGGCTCACAGGGTCACAGCTACTCTTGTCCATCTGCTTACTACAGACAGCAATACTGTGAGGCCATTGACAACACCAAAGAACATTTAAAGAACCGGTTTGATCAAATAGCTCTCGACTTACCAAGGAAAATTTAAGTTCTTCTAAGTGATGGAGCAGCAGGGAAGAGACCAAAAATTCCTCAAGAAATCAAAGATACATATTCCGCTGACATCGACTTGGACAGACTCAAAACTCAGCAAGAATCCTCCCACATGCACCGGGTGACACCAGGAGGCGGCTAACTCTAGGATCACCATCTTCCAAGCACTGTCGGATGAACTGAAAGCTTCTGACACTATGCGACGGATGCTGAGTGAAGTGGATAAACTTCTCAGACTGTACTGTACCATCCCAACCACAACTACAACGGCTGAACGCAGTTTTTCAGCCCTAAAGCGGGTAAAAACATACCTTCGGGCAACGATGACGCAGGAGCGTCTAAATAATTGTCTTATAATGCATGTGTTCAAAGACAAAATAGATCAACTAGACCTAGAGCAAACTGCTTACGAATTTATCAATACAAATGAACGCCGTCAGGAATACTTTGAAAAATTAACGGTGTAATTTCCCATGCCACATGACATGCATGACTGCTGTTTTTGTTACTGTGATGGATCAACATTGCCAGGTCAGTTTCTCTCCCTTTCTCTCTACCCTCCCCCCCCCCCTCTCTCTCTCTCTCTCTCTCTCTCTTATATGCACAGTTGTATAAATATATATCTTTTTTCTCTCTCTCACATAGTATCTATGAAAATAGTTCAAATTATTTGGAGTAAATGTCCAGGGCCGGACCCAGAGGGGGGGAGGGGGGGATACCTGGGTTCTGGACCCCCCTGTCACGTGGGGTTTATGGGCTCTGCACAATGGAATTATGGACCCTCACGTTTATTCGGTGGGAACTGCTAGTAAGTCACCCTATGAATTACTTTAATAAATTTATTTGTTTAGCTCGTTCTGTGTTAAGGTTGGGGTACAGAAATAGATAGAAAAATGGTAAAAGATTACTGTCACACTAGCTTTCACACGGCTATGAATCATATGTAGTCCAGCCACTTGATAACAGTTAAAATCACACATTTATTTCTTCTACTCTATACAAGATTCTCTAAGTACTAATCTAACTTAAAAAGTCTCAGTCACTGCTAATAGTTCGATCGCTGATAGTCTAGGCAGCTGTTATATCTTCCTCGGGCACTTTGCTAGTATATTTCATGTAGATTTGGACTACTGTGGTCCGTTTTACAGTTTCTGAAGAGTTGGACTACTGTGGTCCGTTATGATCAGTTTAAGTGCACCTTCGCCTTATGCACTTAACTCATGTGTGGGGTGTTCGAAGTCCTTCTGTGAGGTAGCTTCTGGTCCACCTGTGTCGTTGTGTAGTTGGGTTCCCTTGCCACGCTGTGGGGTCTGACAGGGTGTTTTTCAAGGTAACTCTTTCCGGCTTGTGCGGTAGAGGATCCTCTCCCAACTAGTCGTTTCTGTGGAGTGGGACGCACAGGATAGCTCGGGATAGCTCGCCTGCTCGTCTGTAATATAAGAGACGAAATTCTGCACAACCCTGAATAATCGGTTTGTGCAGAGCGTCTCACTGAAAGCCAAGTAGCCCTCAGTGATAGCTCCACATCTCTATACATAAGCGACGAACATTCTGCTACTTCCGGGTTCCACTGGAATCTCACTCTAAATTCCTATACATACATAAATATCAATCGTGTCTAACTATACACATACAGAATTAATAATATTATAAACATTCCGTGGTACAGCCACTGGTCTGCAAACATACATATAAGTTAAACAACAGTGGTTCCGTACGGGATACAACATGGCGGCGCAACCGGTCGTGTTTCGCCTCGTGGTAGGCTCTTCCACGTGGTCCCGCAAATTCGGATTAACAATTCACATTTATGCATAGCAAATTCTTCAAACATAATTTCAACAATAATACAAATATATCACGATGAAACAGAAGGGTGTTCATTTACCTGTTTGACAAGTTCAGGCCCGTTGTGACTTAATAGAGTTCTGAGATTCTAAGTCCTGCTTCCTGGTCTATGAGTGAAGATAGTTCTCTGCTAGCTAAGGAGATGTTACTTCTTCCTCGTCTCACACACGACTGACCAAGCTGTGCTAGGTTTTGACACAGTCAAAACTGCTCTACCCACTTAGCCTGCTGCTGATTGGTTAAAACGGTCCGATTCAAAGCTCAAGTGCTGACTCACTGCGATGTGGGTGGCTCGCTCGCCGTGTGTGGTCTGCTGTGTAATTTAATTGCTGCTGTGTAATATACTGACTTCTAAAGTTACAAAAACTACACAAGGCTGAATAGTCAATGAGCAGAGTTAAAACTAGCCAATTCATGACACCCCCCCCCCCCCCCTCCAAATTAAAAAAAATGATTTTTTTAAATGCAAAGAGTTTCAATTTTTTAACATTGTTTTTAAAACATTGCAGTTTTTAGTCACTTTTGGTCCAACGTACAAAGAGTTATTTATAGTCGATTCAACGGAAATCCATTTCAAGGGATCCGTTGAAACGTCCAAAGCGTTTTCCCGTTGAAACGACCAAGTAACCCAATCCCTAAGCCTAAATTAGTAAATGCAGCCATATTTTCTTGTTCTGGCCGCAAGCCTCTTCCAGCACCTTCACCTTGTTACTGCCCTAATCCACCAAAAATGACTTTTTAGAAATATTAATTAAGATGTTAAGTTGATAATTATGACAATTCGTTGTAACGAACATCCATTGAAACGACCATCGCTGAATCGTCCAAAAACATCGTTGAAATGGAAACCCTTGACAGTGAAGCTGCAGAAAAGGACAAAAGATGTTGTCGATGCCCCCTGGGAAATCAAAGAGGTCAGTAACTGCATGTCTTCTATTAGAAGAGATGTCGACACAGCGTTCGTTGCCTGGTTTGGTGAAGTCAGCAAAATGGCAAATGCTTTGACAACTGGTGTTATTGTTCCTCGTCAAGCATCCCGACAGACTCTCCGTGACATCCAATCTGCGGCCACTCCAGAAGAATATTTCAAGATTAGCATTGCCATTCCTTTCTTGGAACACATGTCAACCGAATTGGACTCGACGTTCAAAAATGCTGGCCTAGCAGTTGATGGTCTCTGTCTGGTGCCAAGCACTTTAATAGACAACCAGGATGGTTTCATGCAGGTGCCAGAAGGGGTGAAGACACTGGCAATGTTGTGGGAGTCTGACCCACCAGACAACGCTACCCTTGATGCAAAATACCAACGGTGGGTTTGCAAATGGCGAAGTGCTGCTGAGAATGCGACAGCTATCATCCCATCCACGGCATCAGAAGCACTGAAACATTGTGACAGGGATTTTTATCCCAACCTGTTCATCATGCTAAAGAACCTTTGCACCCTGCCTGTCACTACTGCCGAGTGTGAGCGTTCAAACAGTCAGATGCGCAACCTGAAAAACTACCTGCGCTCTACAATGGGGCAACAGAGACTCAATGGATTTGCTTTACTGAAAGTGCACAGGGATGTTGATATTGACTTCAAAGAGGCAGTGAACTGTTTTGCCAGAAGATACATTTCACAAATGGTACTAATGCCGAGGAACCTAGTGTAGCAAGACTGAATTAAATGAAAGCAGGGCGGTGATGTTCATAAACTACAAGGTAAAGCTTTATACCGTTAACGATCAACAAAAAGTAGTGAATAATAATAGTATACAAAACATCTCTGCTGATAAATAAATGTTTGTGTGTATGTGTGGGGTTTTTTAAGGGAGGGGCAGAGGATAATTTTTGTACCCCAGAGTTTGTCAGTTCAATTGTTCAAAACGCTCAAAGTCCCAGACCATCACAAATGGCTTTTTCAAGGTTCAGATTGCACCAGATTGCACCATTTTGCATCCTTGAAAAAAAAAATTCCGGCGGAGCATGCCCCCGGACCCCCCTAGAAGGCTCGGCGCTTCGCGCCTTCGCTGAATCTGTAACCTCCCCCTCGACTTTTCCAAGGTCCGGTCCTGTGTCAGTGAATAAAATGTGTTTGTGCCCCCCCCAATCCTGAGCAGCTTCCGCCGCCTGTGATAATACAAGGTGCTATTAGTATTACACGCTTTTTCTTCAATTGAACTCAAAATGCAGCGATCTGAAGAGAGCGCTATTACAGAAGGCGGAAAATAAATCAACTTTTATTTGTGAAATTCAGATTGACTGCATCGAATACAATGACCAACCATAATTATTAGAGCTTCAGTGAATAATTCATTGAAAAACCTGCTAGGTAACTTGTTTGTCAATAGACCCAATATAACACTATTTGCCCTATTAAACAGTTCGTCTTCCTATCTTTTATTGTGTCTGTGTTGTCAATGTGTACGTACAAGGGTATCCCTATATACACTTGGCAATACATTTATTCCATCTATGCTGACCAAAACTTATGACTGATTTGAAAACATTTCTAACTGAATGAGCTCCAACTCAATGCTAACAAAACTGAAGTTACGCTCACGGGTACTAAACGCAATCTGTCTTCTTCCCTTGTAGACACTGTCACTCTTGGCCAAACCATTATTCCTATGTCATATTCGGTCAAACACACTTGGCGTCATCCTTGACAACACCCTCTCCATGTCATAATTTATCCGCAAAACTTGTCAAACATGCAACTTTCATCTTCGTATAATAGGCCTTGCCCGCAAGCATATGTGACCACTGACGTCCCAAACTCATTTTGTCTCTTGTCCTGTCACGCTTTGACTACTGTATCTCTCTTCTGGCTGGACTTCCTTCCTCTACTGTTCATCTGCTCCAACGTGTTCAGATTTCAGCTGCTCGTCTGGTTCTCAAACTGAAAAAATCTGATCATATCACACCCCTTCTACATTCTCTCCACTGACTTCCTGTATATCAGAGGATTACCTACAAAATCTGTTGTTTGTGTAGCAAGTGCGTTCGTGGATTAGCCCCTTCCTACCTCACCCAGAACATTCACTTCTACAAGCCATCTAGAAATCTTTGTTCTTCCTCTGGCACCCTCATGCTACAAATATCCAGCTTAAAAACTCTCCTCTGCAGGCTGTCGGTCCTTCTCAGTGCTTGGTCCTTCAACTTGGAACTCTCTTCCTCTCTCTCTCTCTTCGCAGCTCTCCGAACATAGCCACTTTCAAGTCCAACTTGAAAACTCATCTCTTCCTTAAAAATTTCTGATCTGGCCTTCCATCACCATCATCATTCCTTCGTTTCTGATCCTGACCACCGCCGTCACACTGCACATCCACAGCCCCTGCTCTCCTCCTCCCTCTCCCACCCTTGTCCTTTATATTTTATTTGTTAATATCCTCTTTCATGTTTATAGTACGGTTTGGTATAGTTTATTATTGTCTCTTTTTAACGTCTTTTCGTACGTATTTCGATTTTAACGTTTACATAAATGCGTGAGAACTGCGCTTTGAACTGATGTCCTTAGGAAAACGCGCGTTATCAATACCCTTATTATTATTATTATTATCATCATCATCATCATCATCATCATCATCATCATCATCATCATCATCATCATCATCATCGTCGTCGTGGTCGTCGTCGTCGTCGTCGTCGTCATCATCATCATCATCATCATCATCATCATCATCATCATCATCATCATCATCATCATTATTATTATTATTATTATTATTATTATTATTATTATTACTATTATTAATACAGAGTGGGGAGTGGTCTACACCATGGACCCAGTCGCTTGTCATCACTCTTCCCAAAAAAGGTAACCTTCAGGAGTGTGAAAATTACCGCACCATCAGCCTCATCAGCCATCCCAGCAAGGTCCTCCTGAAAATAATACTCAACAGGTTGAAACCCCAAGCTGAACAAATCATAGCTGAAGAACGAGCAGGATTCAGGGCAGGGCGAAGTACCACTGGACAGATTTTCAACCTCAGAATAATCTGTGAGAAATACCTACAGCACCAACAACATCTATATCATGTGTTCATAGACTTCAAGAAGGCGTTTGACCGAGTCTGGCATGCAGCTCTATGGGCAACAATGAAAGTGTACAACATCAGCCCTAAAATTATTGCAGTCATCAAAAGCCTGTATGACAAGGCTACCAGTGCAGTCCTACACAACAGCGCCATCTGGAACTGGTTCAGAACAACAATCGGTGTGCGTCAAGGATGCCTACTCTCTCCAACACTCTTCAACATCTTCCTAGAGCGCGTCATGTCAGATGCTCTTGCAGATCATGAAGGCACAGTCAGCATAGGGGGTAGAGCAATCTCCAATCTTCGTTTTGCGGATGACATTGATGGATTGGCTGGAGAGGAACAAGAACTTGAACAGCTTTTACAGAGGCTTGACACCACCTCCAGAGCATATGGAATGCAAATAAGTGCAGAGAAAACCAAAATGATGACCAACGACACCAATGGCATCAACACGGACATCAAAGTCCAAGGCCAATCCCTCAACACAGTACATAGCTTCAAATATTTAGGAGCCATTGTATCAGACAATGGGTCCCGACAGGAAGTCCTCTCCAGGATCGCACAAACAACTGCTGCCCTGACAGGGTTGAAGCCCTTTGGAAAGACAGGACCATCAGTCTACATTCCAAAGTAAGACTGCTGCGCTCCCTTGTCATCTCCATCTTCCTATATGCTTGCGAGGCATGGACCCTCACAGCAGATCTCCAACGAAGAATACAAAGCATGGAGATGAGGTGCTACAGAAGACTTCTGGGCATTTCCTATACCCAACACATCACCAACGACGAAGTCCGACAGACTATCACACAAGCCATTGGACAACACGATGACCTGCTCACAGTGGTGAAGAAACGGAAACTCCGATGGTATGGCCACGTCACCAGATCATCAGGCCTTGCAAAGATTATTCTGCAAGGCACAGTGCAAGGAGGTAGAAGAAGAGGGAGACCAAAAAAGAGGTGGGAGGACAACATTCGAGAATGGACTGGTTTGACACTGAGCGAAGCCATCGGGGCTGCTGAGGACAGAGAAAGATGGAGTATGCTGGTTAAACAATCATCTGTGGTGCCCCTACGACCTCCTGGTTACGGGACAGGATCGGATAGGATAGGATATGAGCTCAGCTGTATAAACAGAACAAAAATCAGGTAAACGCTGTTGCAAAGGCTGCTCTAAGTGTCTCCCAGAGACCGACGTAGCAGCAACTGAATCTTCTTTCTTTGACCCGTCTGTAAAACGTTTTTCATATCCTGGGTATAAAGCACACTGCTCTAAATAAAGTTGGTTATAGATGGTTTCAGATGAATTGTTTTTGAGGAAAGCGGACAATCGCCAATTAATCTTTGGGGCACATAATTTCCATGGAGGAGCTTCAGTCCGAAGCTCATCATCGTTGATGGAATCAACATCAATGCCTGCTTTTTCCAAATGAGCCTGCATTCTGATGCCAAACGGAGGAATTGTGTTAGGTTTGGCTTCTAATTTCTGAACAAAATCTGGGTTGAAAACACAGTCATAAGCGGGGTTCATGGGATCAGGTTTTAATTTTAAATAGTAATTCAGTGACAATTTTGTACGTCTCAGATTCTCTCTTCTACCACTCATCGAACTGAAATGAGATAAGTAACGTGAGTAGCTTATGGCCTGTCCTAATTGGAAGGATCCTAAACATATCCTCCTAAACCTCTGTTGTTGTTGTTGTTGTTGTTTTAAATTTATTTGTCCAAAACAGTAAGGAGATTTGGTTCGGGATGTGAGAACCTTCACGAACCTTCCAATTCAGACAGGCCGTAAGTGATGCTCCCTCTTGTTCGGTGTGGCGCTGCCCTGTAGCTGTCACACACTCGTAGAGACAGGCGATCCCAATTTTACTAAATGCATTATGACTGAATTATGATTGAATGTTAAGGTCTTTATGTGGTTGGGTCTTTTTAACGGATAATACAGTTGTAGTGTATTGTACTGTATTGTATTGTATACCTGTTAAAAGAACACTTAGTCGTGCCATTTTGAAACCAGTCAAGATAATTTTATTACCCAATGAATTCAAAATACATCGGATATTGATTTTTGGATGAGGCAATAAAACACTCCAACCACTGTCTACAACATAATCATTCTGTCACTGAGCGTTAAAAGAATATTAAAGCAATGTTTAAACCGTGTAGAAAATGTTGGACAACGTATCAGTAAAACCATTCCTTTCTTGCTGACAAAACTACGTTACATGGTTATTGCTTTAAGCCCAGCGGACTCTTTAGAGCCAAATCAGGACCAGCTGACAGAACTACGGCTAAATCGAACCTCCCATCACCATGATGAAAGCAGTTCTGAAGAAAAAAAATCCAATTTACCCTCGTTTGTGAAATGGATGACATCGAGGCTAGTAGGCCGCCATTTTCATTTCGCGCGTGCATGCAGCGGGTGCTGTAATTGGACAAAAATGATTGGCTGTACCTACGGACTCAAAATTGGAAGTTGGAGGAAAACGAAATGAGTGGCGTATCTCTGTGCGAGTGTAATATACGGCTCATTGAGGTCATCTGCGTTCTCCTGTGTCTTTACAACATTCCTGAGGTCACCAATGCAGTGCATTTTCATATATTCTTGTCGTGAAGTCATTTGCCTTTAAAACGTTGTTTGATGATGCCAAGGACTTTGTAAAGGACATCTTTTTGTTTGATGATGCCAAGGACTTTTTTGTTTTTAAAAAAAGAACACCTATTTGTGAGCCCGCAGTAGAGTATGCTTCCCCACCGCCCCCCTCCATCCCACCACCACACAAAATGGATGGATAACAATTCTGTACGCCTGCAGTAATAACAAAAGGTCAAAAGCAAACGGGTTTTCTGTAACCTTTCGATCGTTGTAAGAAAAAAAAAAGGCGTTCGGGGCTTCCCTTTTCACAGGGTGTGCTTCATGAGGGCGGTGCAGTCGGTTCTAAACAAAGCCATGTACCCACTGTACAGCTGAGTGGAGCGGGCGTGTCTGTTTATAGGTGTACACCGTTTCATTCTTTGACAAACTGCTTGCATCCAAGCAAAGCCTCTCACTACCTGTTCCCACCTCAGTTCAGTTCAGTTCTTTTATTTAAAGTCTATTCATTTGTTCAATGATTTCAGACATTCACAAAATTACAAACACGTAATCAAAAGCAAACTCGCACACACACACAAACACACACACAAATATATATATATATATATATATATATACATATATAAACACATACACAAATATATATACATATATATAAACACATACACATGTGCACAAATAAATGTTAAAAAAGGTTTCTTAAATCAGTACTAAGAATAATGCTGGCTATTTTTTCTATTATTATCTTGTTGTACAATATATTATTAATTTCATCAGTGGTTTTTTAGCATTACTTCTTTTTCTGTGTATAATGGCAACAATGATGAACACTCAAATAATTATATGATTTCTATTAATTGGTTGCTGGCATGTACAAGTAATGCCTTTTACATATTTTGTAATCCACGAATCCAAGCGCATTTTGTATATAACTCTTGAAATATTTCTTGAGCAGGACATAATATTTTGCTTATTTACTAATTTTTGAAAATGTCTTTCCTCTAATGAAATGAGTTCGTGACTATTCCCACCTAAGTCGCGTTAACAGCTAGACCTCGACGTTGCTTAAAAACGAAACGCTTCCAGCGTGTGCCCACCAAGTCACTACGCTGTTGCGCCACTCGATCCTGCGGTATGATTATGGAAGAAATGGCTTTGATAGCTCCTTGACAATCTGCCTTTGACATGCTACGAATTACTTAAGTAATCTTCTGGAATATATTGGGTTCCACATCATTGTCTAAACTTAATGAGATTGTGAAGTTTCCCAAATGACGCAGTGGATGCTTTTTGCGCAGCAGCCAGTGCGAGTTTCAATTTAAATTGACAAACCGTTTTAAAAGTAAATTGCAATCTAAACGAGATCGACCTTGCAATCTCTCTCCATTGAAACACGAGTTTGACGGCCTATTGACTAAAGAAGCCCTTCTCTCTGTCTGTCTGACTGCCTTCCCCTCTCTCTCTCTCTCTCTCTCTCTCTCTCTCTGCCTGTCTCTGTCCCTCGCTCTCTGTCTCTGTCTCTCTCTGTCTCTCTGTGTCTCTCTCTCTCTCTCTCTCTCTCTCTCTCTTCTCATCTGACGTGGTTTTCTTCTCTTCCCCCTAATTTGTCTCCTCCCCGAATGTCCATCTACCTAGTGTGACAATTACTGACATTTATTCAGATTGGTACTTTAAAAAACTCACTCTCTCTCTTTCTCTTCTTCTTCCCCTCCTCCTCCCCCTATATTGTTGATGCATAATCAATGTGAGGTTTGATATGAGCATTATAAAAAAGCTTCTTAGCATCTGCAGTTATGATAGATTGAAGCTTCGACAACATAAATAATTTTGTTGAGAGAGTTTTACAAAGATTTTCAATATGTGAATGCCAACTGAGTTTGTTGTCTACGAGGACGCCTAAAGGTTTCTAAAAGAAAGAGAGAGAGAGAGAGAGAGAGAGAGAGAGAGAGAGAGAGAGAGAGAGAGAGAGAGAGAGAGAGAGAGAAGGGGGTTGGGTGGACAGAGAGAGCATCGTGATGTCTACACTGAAGGGAAAAGGTGGTGCGGGGAAACAGTTATGAATGTCCAATTTCTCAGGCCTTGTTCACAACTAGAAGGGCAAAGCCCATATGACTCGTACACTCCTTATGGAACTCAATATTTAACATGATAATGTGTGCCAAGGAAAAACAATCAAATCGTGGCATTAAAATATGTTCTGTTCATGTTTTATACAGTTTATATTCTATTTTGATTTTGTTTTTGTAAAAGGGGGTTCGATAAATTAGAGTATAGCATCAGCGTCCCCTTCGCGATATGTCTTTATTGTAAAGTGACCGGCTGGTGGAGTGCCTTCAGTGTTACCACTAGGGTTGTTTCAGCAGATCTGTTATATTGATCAGGGGTGAGTCCTCTTTCAACAAAGTTGTGGTCCTTATTTTGTGGTCCTGATTCGGCTCTTTGCAGTCCGATGGACCCTGTAAGCAATGTATAAGTGCAATGTTAATAATCTATAATATAAAAAAACCATGAAAGTTTGTGAAGTCATTCATTCATTGATCATTTTCGAAGTCTCATGGGTATACACCACACCATCTTACCAAATTTGGTTGTGATAGTTGAAATAGACTCCGAGTACTTAGCCAGTTAATGTTTTTACACAGACAGATGGCGGACAGACATTTTTTTCGGTATCATTTTTGGCTTATGTTACGATTGAGGCGGGCACGATAGATCCGATAATGTTGTATTGCAAAGCATGTAATAACAGAGTGTATTTACATTTGATTTGATTTGCGTTGTTGTTAGAAGAAGCATTTTATAATGTTGATAATTTTCGTCGGTCGATAGTGTTGATAATTTTCTGGAACTACTTGTTTATTATCGGTCGAAGCTTGTAAACCTTACGGGTAAAAGCTGGTCGAATCTAAACATTATATGACGTAAGGCATTGGATAGTTCCGGTGACGAGTTTTAGTTTAATTTGGTTTTATTGCGTTATGCTGGAATGTTCTAACTTTTTCTCGATTGCAGAGATATTATATAAAAGTAATGCACTGTCTGCTTGTATGATGACTATTGAAGTGATTTTTGGAAAGCGATCTTGTATGCAGTTGTTGATGTTTGCTGAACAAGTCGGAAAACGACTCCTGCTAAGTTGCCGAGTTAACAGGTTGAGTGGATAAACGAATTCGAGTTACACATATCAAGATTCAAGCATCGGCGCTGAATCGGCTAGTGATAAATAGCCGTGTAAGACTATTTTTTGATAATGCACAGGCTTGCAAAAATGTGGAGAAAACAATTTGGGGGGAGAGAGAGAGAGAGAGAGAGAAAGAGAGAGAGAGAGAGAGAGAGAGAGAGAGAGAGAGAGAGAGAGAGAGAGAGAGAGAGAGAGAGAGAGAGGAATGGTATTGCTACGCATGTGAGTCAAAAAGTATCCACAACACTCGGATCACCTGCAAAACTCTCACCAAACAAATTAACTAAACCAATCTCTCTCTCTCTCTCTCTCTCTCTCTCTCTCTCTCTTACATACACACACACCCATATTTCCACAAACTATTCCCACTAACCCCCTCCACCACCACCCTTTAACATAAGGAAGTGGACTTCGGAAAGAAACTTCTTAAAATAACTCACGATGCGACCAAAGGCCCGACTGCACGCGAGCGCAAAAAGTGCTGGGCGAAGTTGGACGTCATAAGGTCTTTTTTTTTTTTTTAAATGGGCGGCAAGCATTGCATCAGCCAATCACAGTGCAGATAGGGCTGCTGAGAAGAAGAAGAAGAAGAAGAAGAAAAAGAAGAAAAAAAAAACAACGCATGTTAAAGCCAGACACTGCTTTGATCCTTTGGATTGCTTTGTGTCGTGTCTAACCCAATAAGGACCCCTTCAGCGAAACAAAAGCTTTGTTTGTTTGTTTGTTTGTCGCTTTCAAACTACTCAATGCCACAAGTTTTTCATTGAAGCAACACAAAGGTCGCGCGAAATCTCTCTTTAAAAAACAAAACAAAAAAAAACATTGCCATCGAGTTTTACCAAACTTCAAAACGGTCTCTCCAACAATAATAGAGGACTTTAGATCGACCAGCGAAACATGGTTCGTAGTACATTACATTACATAATTGTTGCTTTAGGTCCAGCGGACTCTTCCGAGCCAAATCAGGACCGGACAACCCCCAATCCGCATAAAAGATCTGCTGAAACAACCCTAGTGGGAAAACTGTATGCCCTCCACCAGCCAGTCACTTTACAATAAAGACATCCCACGCAGGGGACGGCTGAGGCTTTACCCCAACTACTCGAACCCCCGGTTACAAAAACAAAATAGAATACAAACATCATTATAAATTATCAACAAAACATACACATTTAAAATGCCTATATTGCTAAATAATAACATCATAGGAAGCCGTAGTGACCACCCAGCAGAAAGCGTCCAACACTCCCAAGCTGATCCAACAGACCTCATACACAAACAAGGAGTCTTGTCTAGGAAGAGTTTTCAAGAAAAAAGGTAGGTCATTGATCTAGCGAAGAAGAAGATAGTATAGCAGAGTGATAGGACAGATCAGGAATGGGAAAGAGCAAATGAGGAAGACAGCGACAGTGGGAATTTAAAGCACTAAATTTCCAGAAAGTGTGGATACTATTTAGACTAAAACCCCCGGCACTCCAACGGGGGTACTGTTGCCTCAGTGAATCAGTCATGCCTACAAAGGCAAGACAGGTTGTCAACTGGGGCTTTCACTTTTCCCTTTATAGGTTAGAACAATCTACAGTGGCAAGATTGCTCATGACCCCAAGGGGTATGGTACGTAGTGATCCCTTTCGTTTCCGGTAATGCAATCTGGAAATCCTTACGAACGTTTTTTTTTTCTTGCCTGCTGTTCTGAAGTGGCAGCGCCTTTAGTTGCAGACGAAATTTTGTTCGTCCTTATCCAGGGGAGACAAATGCCATCATTAAATTCTCTAATTTGCGGAGGTTGTTTTCCTCAAAAACGAACCAGTCTTTAGATTTGGTTCATCACGGGCTAAAACAGACACTTTTTCCAACGAAAGTTTAGTTGAAATTTAGGATAGAACATTGGTACATTTTTCTTCTCATTTAAAAAACATCAATTGAGCTTCTATAGCCCCAACATGTGTTCATTGCTTATGCTAACCAACCAACTAACCCGTTTATGCCTACGAATCTAGGGGTATAGGGCTCATCTAAACCACATGCTGTGAAGTGCTGTCTTTCGTAGGCCTCAATCACATACTATACATAGGAGGCCTACGAGTTTACAAAGACGAAAGAAGAAACTTCAGAGCCTGTCATTTAAACCAAGGGCTGTTCGTGCAAAAGAATACACCAGAAAAATGATTTTCCATCTTTACCATGCCCATAAAAGACACTTGAAACCTAGGCGTGTTGCAAAACTTATGTTGAAAATCTCAATCGGAACCACAAACTCCTCCGCCATTTTACATCGGAAAGCGAAAGCAGCGCAAAAACAGCACCCTTTTTTTTTGGAGCAATGTACGCCTATTTTAATAAATCAACAACAAATGTTGAAATAATATAGTCAAAGCATTTATTCAAGCTTACGTTTATTGCAATTGACCCGATATATGCACACAATACCAGCAAGGATGGGCAAACTACTTTTGAAAAGTAGTCCGCTACACTACAGTTACATTAGTCTAAAAAAGTAGTTCGCTACTTTACAATTACATTTTGAAGGAATGTAGTTCGCTACTTTTACGCTACTTTAAAAAAAAAGTAGCTAACTACTTTTCAAACTACTTTTTTAAAAAACTGTAATCACAACTTGGACTGCTAAGTATTTTTTAAATGTAAGTAAATTTTTAAAAAAGACAAGAAAAAAACCACATAAAGACTTTTAATGATGTATGCTCTTCATCAAATTATAAACAAACAAAAAAATATATATATTACAAAATTTGTTATTGATAACATTGCAAGTCAAGATCATTATATAGGAGCACACTTAATACATTATGTATGGTATAAATATACCATTTGCAAAATAAAAAAAAAATATTATTAATAATAAATTAATAATAAAAGTCAAAAATAGAAAAAAAAGTTTTATGTACTCTTTTATGTCTGATACAAAACATAAATACAGCCATAAGGTTGTACAGTCAGTTGAGAATAAATGGGCCAAATTAGTTTTAACAAAATAAATACACACAGACTGCAGTCCAACTAATCATTTAGTGAATCAATAAAACACTGACACTGAGATGGCTTTTTTTTTTTTTTTTTTTTTTTTTTTTAGGAAAATTTACGTCCCCGGACACATTATGCGTATGGGGGACGGGTGACTGTCACAAGCGGACTCCTTAGTCTCTGGCCCTGCTCGCGGTAATCCTCCCCACTGCCCAATGACCACGCGACCTAAGTCCCGCCCCTCAGTACAGTCCCACGTGACTCGCGACTGGACTTTTGAAAACTAAAGGTTTAGCCCCAGCAGTCCACTATCGCAAGCCCACGACAACACATCCTCCTGCTAGACACGTCTGCCTCCGCCGCGACCTCTGAGCTCAGCTTTACTCTTGTGTTTTCACCCGTTCTTTGGTCAAGGTAAGAGGAGTGATTTATTCCATATCATTTAGCTACCCATCACCCGTCGATTTCCCCACATGTTCGTATGTCTTGTAGATACTTACGTCCGTGTCTGTATATCGTTGTGATGAATTGCTTGTGATATACCATTTTACTCCATGTACTCATTATCTGTAGTTTGATTGTTGTACATGAACATGCCATGCTTATATTTATACATGTATATATACCTATCTATATTCCTGTATAATCCCCCATGCCATGATCGCCCTGCTGTATAAACCAAAGTGCATAGCTAACCACCCTTGTGTATAATAGCCATTGCCCATGTATTTACACCCATTGTTTTCCCCTGATCTGAATGTGTAAATATCCACCCCTGTTGCTAGTACCCCTTCTTAGGCACCGAGACTCTAATACCTTATCGGCCGCCGTTAAATTCTCCCAGTCCCAACGGAAAAACCCCTGGCAGTCATTAGTTATATAGATGGACAATTGGAAAGTACTGGTCATTCCTGACCAGTGCTCCCAAATTCAAATCTGATTGGCATGCGCGCTGAACAGCGCGGCATCCCGAATGTGGGTGCCCTTCTGACGCAGAGAACTAATCATTTGCAGAACGGTTCCTATACGGGCTTCTGCGGGACTCAACCTCGCTGCGTGCCTCCCATATATCTGGTTGGCACTGGGACTCGAGAAGAACTTGACTCACCCAGCTGACCGGTGCAACGCCACGCCACTGCACACTGACGCAACCCAGTGACCTATATGAGTCACAACACCCACGCTCGCCTGACTGACCAGAGAAAGCCACCATCCAGTCTCCAGCGGCTACAAAAGCCGACTAAAACCAAGCTAAGTGCGCCCTCCGCGCACACCACAACTCTTGAACTATCTGGTTACCCACGCTTGGTCAACCAGCTGTCTCGTGCCACCTGATGAAAGCAGTCCATACTCGCCCCTATTGTCTTTCTTTAGTTAAACCAGAATAACGCAAGAATACTCTGTACTTCTTTAGACCAGTACTCGTGACCCAGTGTAACTTAACCCAACAACGGCTGACCTACATCCATATAATAAATTGTTGATATTGTATTATAAACACCCTGCTTCCCTTGTCTAAGTTCTCCACTACTGTTACCTCTCGTCTGTCCTTATAACTCTCTAGCACTCCTTAGCACTCCCAAGCATTACCCCCTGAATGTCATCGCACATCGGCCTATAACAAGGGAGGAGATACAGCGCGGGGAGTAATTGCTTACCCCACACCCCCACACCCCCTATATTCGTGACAGTGACGCGCGCTTTTGAATTTCAGGTGGCTGGCTTTTGCTTTCAGCCTATCACAATCATGCTTCCGTTCGCTGAGCGAGCGATCAATCTCGCGCAAGACAGCACTCGCTTCGGCTTGACTGAAAGTGCAAGTAACACGGCAAGGAAAGTAGCGTAGCGAAAAACACATTTTCGCTACTTCGCTACTAACAAATTAGTAGTTCGCTGCTTTACAACTACTTTTTTACAATATGTAGTTTGGATCGTTACAAACTACTCCAAATAGTAGCGAAACTACAAAATGTATCGCTACTCTCGCTACTTGCCCATCCTTGAATACCAGAAACTTACATGAGAATCACGATTCGTCAAAATGATGAAAATTCCGCATTTTCACTTAGCGAAGTTTTGTTCGTAATGCACATGAGGCGGTCGTGACCTTCCGGAAGCGCAAAAGTTATGACGTAGACGGGGGGTTTTCCTACAAAAAAAGAACTACGAACCAAGTTTATGTGCTTCCTAAAGCTCTATATTGTCATCGTGGTTTACACAACTTTACCACTGCTTTCACTGGAAATACACCAATGCACTGCCGTCCGTTTTGAACTAATTGCATTGCGACTGCTTAATGAAACCAAGTGCAGCCGGTTTTCTTAAACTTCAAAACTACGTGCGTTCCCTGCAAATATTTCAATGAAATATCATTTGCCTTGAACTAACTGCACTGCAATTGCACCTAAAGGAGAGAGGGCACGTGGGGGCGGGAGGGAGGGGTGGTAGACAGGGGCAGACACATAGGGTTTGATAGGATGGCTCGTAGCGCGGTTGGTTAGAGCGGTTAGAGGAAAATGTGGGTTTCATCCTCGCCAGGGACGACCTTCTCTACTCAAGGCCTTTCCCTGGCTCTAAGGACGTCCACTGCGGACTAGGGTAGCGGTAGGCGCCTCGAACGTTTTAACATCAAAACAATCATGTATCTTTGCAACTACTGGCAAACGACAGCTTCAAGATCTCTGTACTTAGCACACACGCACGCACGCACACACAAACACACATACGAGCGCGCACACACATTCATACCAGCAAACAGTTATTACTTAGCGTGAAGTAGACATGTCCCCTGTTCTTGTGCAATTATGATCTCGACCACAGGAACGCACTGGAAACGTACAGAGGATATCGGAATCTTCCTCTTTCCTTAAGTGTAACATCAGACCTGATAGTGATCTAAGAGAGGTTTCCGCGGAATGTGCGACTATGTCACGCCTTGTGACGACATTTTGAAGTCCAATGAGTCTGATGACGTCCACAAATCCACAACTTGAACGGCGAAAATATATACACAGAAACAGTCAACGCTGCACCACTATTCCAAAACAAAGTATGGCGCCGCAAAACCGGAAGCGAGTAAAACAACTTTCGTCTTCCGATACAAAACAACAACAACAAAAAAAAAATTTTTTAAGTGTCCGCAGATTGTTTCGCATTTCCTTTTTTATTTATTTTTTTTTATTTTTATTTTTTCGTTTTAGTTTTCGCGGATTTCCGCGATTTCGCGGAGAACTATCAGGTCTGAACATTGTACTAGATACAGTACCACGATTTTTCTTCCCTTGGTCCCAAATAATGGAACTTCAATATCCATGAGGAATAATACTGTTGGCTGCGGCAACAATATTGCACAAGCGGAAGACCCCCAACGTCGACGTCCATCTATTTTTTTTCTGGTGACCAGTTGACCATTATGACCATTAGTCAGTGGCCAATGCTCACGTGCATGAATAAAGTGATAAAGCTACCCCATCTTTTCCTTCACCCTATCTTCATTCCGTCTTCAGCGCAGATTAAGCAATGGCTATGTTCGCGGTTAGCTCCATAATTAGCAAGCAGCTTCGTCGTAGCATCATTATCGTCGTTGTAATCGTCGCTGTTGTCGTTGTCGCCGTCATCATCATCACATTTTGTTGTTATTGTTGTTTCTTCTTCTTCTACTACCATATTACTATTACTACTAATACCGCTGCTTTCGTGGTTTATTTCCATCCCCTTTAAAACCCGCTCCTTCTCTTCCTTTCCGTCTTACCCTTCACTTTGTCCCCTTCCACTGCTTCACTTCAAAATTCATAAGCTGTGTGTGTGAGAGTGAGAGAGAGAGAGAGAGAGAGAGAGTGTGTGTGTTTGTGTGTGTGTGTGTGTGTGTGTGATGGGAGTGGAGGGGGGTCGAGCGTTCGTGGGCGCGCGCGCTTAAAGAGATTCTGACCACTGTGTGATATTAAAAATCTTCATTCATCGATTTGTGTTGTAGTGTATAGTAATTTAGTAGCTGTAGACGCGGGCACTGCCAGAGACTGTCTTTTCATGCCAGTGTTGAACAATAAAATCTTCGTATGTCTTACGTCTTCTTTCATATTGAAATATTTTTATTTGATTTTATTTATTTATTTATTTCATACTTTGTTTTAACTTTAATTTTATTTCACGTTTGTTTGTTGGTATCTATTATTTCCGGGGCTTTTCCGACAGGTGCTAGCCATCACACCAAAACTAAGTTCAAACCCTCAACACAGAACCCAACCCCAGTCGCCCAAACACACACCACTCTCCCTCTCTCCTCCTCCCTGCCCTTTCTTGCCTGCCACGCTGACCGCTCAATGACGCTCATCAGTCTCAACATAGCCTTCAGTCAAACTGGTCACGGTGAGTGGACACCCAATGTCCATCAATACAATACAATACAAGATTATTGCTTTAGGTCCAGCGGACTCTACCGAGCCAAATCAGGACCAGACCCAATGTCCATCAAGCTAGCTGGCCACTTCGATCGATGGCTAATACAACAGAGAGGATCGCATGTGAGAGACGTTTAGAGATGAAGCAGCTCGATGGCGCTCTGTCCTAGGTCAGCACGACCTCTCGCCAACACAAGGCACACACTGAATAGCCTCTCACTAGTGACTAGTACTAGGCGAGACTCAGCTACGCTGTGTTATCGAGGCACTGACCTGTGTGGGACACCCCCTCTTGAGGTCAACGTCTCCAGTATCTGTCTCCAGTATCTATTAACTCCATTTTATTTATTTATTTATTTATTTATTTATTTATTTCATCGTTCTTATAAAACGCTTTTCCAGCTCAAGAGCTGCTCAAGGCGCTGGCCGATACACAGGATCTAACTCAAGTCGCCCGAGACGCCCACTTGCAACCTTTGGGCGCATACGTTCGACGCCCAGACGACTGAGCACAATCCTGGACAACCGAGGATGGGGACAAAGGACCTAGTGCGTGCTGGGTGTATCTGTGTAGCAGGCACTCGCCCGTCTAAGGCAGGAGCGTCAGGATCTTTTAAAGTCCTTGCGATAGAATGCGTGTGTCCACAGACTAGATATCAGTTTATATTCTCATCCTCAGGAGTAGGGGCCAGTGTTTCAGGTTAATTACAGTGCTTCGATATAGCGCACTTTCTAGTTCACACAGCTGCAAAAGGTTCTTGCCAAGGAGATCCAGCATGCCAAAACAAAAACATTACGTTGCTGAAGTGAAGTTCGCATTCACTTTCTTGTGACCTAACCGAAGACGGATCTTACACATTAAAATAGACCAGTCTTCTCTAAATGTAATTGCTCACATCACATCACATCACATCACATCACATCGCATTGTATTATATTGTATTGTATTGCATTGCACTGCACTGTATTGTAAGCGCGCTTAAGTTCAAAGAAGCTGCTGAAGAGCATGGGCCACACAGAATGGATCTTTGCAACAAACCCACCATCCAAGGCATGTTTGGAGTAAAGACACGATCGATCTCACTTTTTTTTTACAAGTTTCAATATCAATAAGTCAAGGGTTCGTCACTATCCTAGTCTTTTATACATGCATCCTTCAGGAAAAGAAATTCACACTTAGAAACAGACTACAGCCCAAGGTAGAATGATGTCAAAGCCAACTTCTGAGAATTAAGGTTAATCAATGCGGCTGTCAGTAAAAAAGCAGTCCGCCATAGCTCTGATCTGTTTCCAAGCCCCGTTATCTTCAAAGCAATGCACGCTTTAAATAGAAATACAGGCACATTATTTCGCTTAAAAGGAAAATAATTAAAAAAAAAAAACACCCAAAAGAAGCTTACAGTAATTGCGCCAGCTCGCTCTAATCGGAAAATTAAGAAAAACAACTCAATGCGCCTCAAAATAAGAAGTCCTTCAGCTCTGTACATTAGTATCCAACCTGCTACCTGCAGATTGTTTTAAAACTAAAACTATATACCCACATACAAAAGGAAAAAGAAGAAAATCCGAAAATAAAGGCTATAATAAACACAACTGCAAGGCAAAACCGTGCCTATTCAACGTAGTCTAACTTGAGAAGCCCACGCCTGAAAAACTACTGTTACCACGGGAATGAGCACACATGAGAATAGAATAAACAGACAAAAAAAGCAGCTACAAATTATTCCGCGAGCTCGCCGTAATTAGAAACAAAAAGAAAGTTGATTGAACGCAATCACCTTGAGCAGCCCTTGCAAACTCATTATTTCATCCCCTTTGCTAACTGTACAGTTTATCTATGAAGGTAGTCGATTCGCGCATATTATTCAAAAGATTTTTCCATCATATCTTGGTCTAAAGAATTTACAGTGAAATCTTTTTGAACGCGCCGAATTAGCACCCAAAATTCTTTCGTTGTTTTTTTTGTTTTTTTATCAGTATTTGTATAAATGTCACATGCCAAAATCGGTGTTTATGATTGTGAATAGACCTATGTGAAGCAGTCGTGAACAATCGCTGACTTTCAGATCTAAATTCTCCGCCCACACAAGTTTTGTTGCCCTGACAATGTTGAAGCCTATTTGGAAAGACAGGACCATCAGTCTACATTCCAAGGTAAGGCTGCAGCGCTCCCTTGTCATACCCATCTTCCTATACGCTTGCGAAACATGGACCTTCACAGCAGATCTACAACGAAGAGTACAAAGCATGGAGATGAGGTGCTACAGAAGACTTCTGGGCATTTCCTATACTCAGCCCATCATTGACGAAGTCCGACAGACCATCACACAAGCCATTGGACAGCACGATGACATGCTCACAGTGGTGAAGAAACGGAAACTCCGATGGTATGTCCACGTCACAAGAGCATCAGGCCTTGCAAAGCCCATCCTGCAAGGCACGGTGCAAGGAGGCAGAAGAAGAGGGAGACCGAAAAAGAAGGAGAAGCCAACATTTGAAAATGAACTGGCTTGACACTGAGCGAATCCATGAGGGTTGCGGAGGACAGAGAAAGATGGGGTACGCTGGTTAAACGATAATCTGTGTTGCCCCAACGACCTTCGAGTTACGGGATAGGATATTATGCCTGTACACATTCTGAAGTCATGTTGATGGCAAAATTACTTTGTATTAAAATAAAAACAATAAAATAAAATAAAATTCTGATGGCAGACTAACAGAGAGCAAGAGGAAAATGAAGAAGAAAAACATTCTAGTAGGGGACAATTTATCATCGTATTCTTATCTTGTTCGAATTATTGTTGGTGAACAGATGCTAAGAGTACTAAAATGAAATCCTTCATCTCGGTGATGATGTGACGGCATTTGTTGTGAAGAAACAAAGCGTGAAAAGTGCCAAAATAGAGTATGTGTCTTGTGTGTTTAATGACATCCCGATCAGTGCAAATGATGATGTAAAAGTGCCAAGAACTGCCTCTTGTTTTACTCGTTTATTCCGAGGTGATGTTAAAAAATCAATACTTAACTAATTCCTTTCATGAGTATCAACATTTTGCCGTTATTCAGTTCAGCCACTTGAGATTTGTGTAAGCCTTACAGTTTTTGGAGTCCAAGACAATTTCGACAACCATATATATTATTAGGGGTTGCATTGCATTTGCTTGGGAAGCTTAAAATAAAGTGACCACAATAACAAACGGAGACCCATCAGTTCTAGCATGTCCTGAGAACAGAGAAGAAAAACAAATCCTCCCAATTCTCCGAAAAGAAGTTGAGGCAGCAGTGCAATCGCTGAAAAAGGGGAAGTCAGAGGGAGTGGACATCATATCCGCGGAACTGCTTCAAGCAGGAGGAGAAGCGATGATTGACGCACTCAACATTATCTGTAACAAGATCTGGAAGAGAGTGGAATGGCCTACACCATGGACCCAGTCGCTTGTCATCACTCTTCCCAAGAAAGGTAACCTTCAGGAATGTTAAAATTACCGCACCATCAGCCTCAGTAGCCATCCCAGCAAGGTCATCCTGAAAATAATACTCAACAGATTGAAACCCAAGCTGAACAAATCATAGCTGAAGAACAAGCAGGATTCCGGGCAGGGCGAAGTACCACTGAACAGATTTTGAACCTCAGAATAATCTGCGATAAATACCTAATGCACCAACAACGTCTATATCATGTGTTCGTAGACCAAAAAGGCGTTTGACCGAGTCCGGCATGCATGAGGGCAACGATGAAAGTGTATAACATCAGTCCTAAAATTATTGAAGTCATCAAAAGCCTGTATGGCAAGGATACCAGTGCAGTCCTCCATAACAGCGCCGTCCGAAACTGGTTCAGAACAACAATCGGTGTGCGCGCGTCAGGGATGCCTACTCTCTCCAACACTCTTCAACATCTTCCTAGAGCGCATCATGTCAGATGCCCTTGCAGATCACGAAGGCACAGTCAGCATAGGGGGAAGAGCAATCTCCAACCTTCGTTTTGCGGATGACGTTGATGGATTGGCTGGAGAGGAACAAGAACTTGAACAGCTGGAACACAGGCTTGACACCACTTACAAAGCCTATGGAATGAAAAAAAGTGTAGATAAGACCAAAATGATGACCAACAACAACAATGGCGTCAACACGGACATCAAAGTCCAATGCCAATCCCTCAACACAGTGCATAGCTTCAAATATTTAGGAGCCATTATATCAGACAATGGGTCCCGACAGGAAGTCCTCTCCAGGATCGCACAAACAACTGCTGCCCTGGCGAGGTTAAAGCCAATTTGGAAAGACAGGGCCATCAGTCTACAAGGTACGACTGCTTCGCTCCCTTGCCATCTCCATCTTCCTAAACGCTTGCGAAACATGGACCCTTACAGCAGATCTACAACGAAGAATACAAAGCATGGAGATGAGGTGCTACAGAAGACTTCTGGGCATTTCCTATAACCAGCACATCATCAACGACAGAAGTCCGACAGACCATCACATAAGCCATTGGACAACACGATGACCTGCTCACAGTGGTGAAAAAACGGAAACTCCGATTATATGGCCACGTCACCAGATCATCAGGTCTTGCAAAGACCATCCTGCAAGGAACAGTGCAAGGAAGTAGAAGAAGATGGAGACTGAAAAAGAAGGGGAGGACAACATTCGAGAATGGACTGGTTTGACACTAAGCGAAATCATCAGGGTTGCTGAGGACATGGAAACATGGAGTACGCTGGTTAAAAGATCATCTATGGTGCCCATACGACCTCCGACTTACGGGATAGGATAGGACAATAGGTCATTCATCATATATGAATTTTGTATCCTGAAAAGATTTTACCTGTTCAAGGACGTTCTTAAATTCATTAATATTATTAGCATTTTAAACATGTGCCGGTAGTTTGTTCCAAAAGGATGCAACCCTATTACTAAAATAAGTTTTCACGTATGTTAGTTCGCAATTGTTTAACACAAATTTTGTTATTACCATTTCTAGTTTTTTCATGTGTTTGAATTTGAACAAAAGATGTTAGTATTAACATTATCAAACTAATTTATAATTTTAACAGCACTTTTTTTTTGGTGTTGACAATCAAAAAATGCCGGTGATCTTTTTTCTTCAGCTCTTTATTGGGTTGGACCTATATATTGTCATATCTAAATATGTGAATAACATATACTACTCAAAATAATACAAGGGCCACTTAGACATATGGGTCTCTCTTTAAATCAAAAACACGAATTCAATTTATTAGTTCATCATATTTTATTGCAATAGTTTCTGCATCAATAACAAAAAGGATTTTAGGCATCAGTCGCTTAAAATTCGAGTAAATTCAATTTAACTGGACATACCCCTCATTTACAAAATCAAAACTTTAGAAACCAAAAATCTATAGATTCAGTATCGGGTGTGGCCACCGTTTGCATCAATGCAGTCTTGGCATCGTTGTCTCATGGACCGTATCAGGTTATGGAGGATGTTTCCTGGGACGGCCAACCACTCTAGCTGGAGAACTTGGGCCAGAACTTCAAGGTTAGCTCCTGGAGGGAGGTTTGCCCGTGTCTGTCGACCCAAGACATCCCACAGAAGGTCTATGGGGTTCAAATCGGGTGATCGAGCCGGCCAATCCATCCTTATGACGTGCTGTTGATGCAGGAAGTCATTGACGATACGCGCTCGGTGGGGTCTGGCATTATCGTCCTGTAGTATGGCACCTTCCCCAATGGCCCGCAGAGCTGGAAGAACCCTAGGTTGTAGGACGTCATCCCTGTAGCCAATACCGTTTAAGTTGCCATGAATTTGGAGCAGGGGTGTTCTGAAGTTTAATGCGAAGCCACCCCACATCATGACAGATCCACCACCAAAGCGGTCATGCTCGCGCACCGTCGCATCAGAAAAACGCTCCCGTGGACGACTCCAAACATTCACTCGACGGTCGTTGAAAAACAAGGAGAACCGAGACTCGTCTGTAAAGAGCACCCTTGACCAATGTTGCCTAGTCCACACCAAATGACGCCGAGCCCAGGCCAAACGCGCTGCACGGTGAGCTGGGGTGAGCAAAGGCCATACTGCTGGTCGTCTTGATCGCAGGTTTGCCTCGTGTAGACGGTTGTGAATTGTCTGGTCGCTGACGTTAGCATTGCTGGCTGCGTGAAGCTGTCTTCTGATGGTGTTTGCTGTAGCGGACCTCATCCTCAGAGCTGACAGGGTGATGAAATGGTCTTGTCTTGTAGTGGTAACGCGGGGGCGTCCGGACCTTCTTGGTTGCTTCCAGTGTTGTTAAAGCGCTCCCGCAGCCTTTGGACAACGGAGTGGGACACTCCCAGCCGCCTGCCAACTTCTCTCACCCCCACCCCTTCCTGAAGCCATGCAATAGCTCTGCCTCTATCCGCATCAGTCAATCGTCGCCTTGGGGGCATGGTTAGAAAAGCAGCAAAAGCGCTGCCATTTATACCTAGAAAAAAGCGCTGATTGTTGAACTGAACTCAGAAAATGCAAGCATTTCGCGTGCAAATCACTTTTTAATGTTTAAAATTTTGTTTTATTAGCAAGACAACAGTAAATTAGGGTCATTTTTTGGTAAAAATTAGGGTTGTTTTTCAACTCAGTGCAGAAAGTTCAAAACTCACACATGTGATTACTTGTCAGAATAAGACTGTTTTGAATGTTACTGTACAGGATAAGTTTTGAAATAAGCAATATATGCGATATTATTGATAGCAGCAAAAAATAATTAAACTAAATGAAATATGAGAGTGGCCCTTCAATTATTTTGAGTAGTATATATAATTATCAAATATTATTATCACGATGGAAAGGGAACGAAGGATGGAAAAGTCGGCATTACCAAAGCAAGGTAAGTTGCGCTTAGCAAGAAGGGAAACACGTGTCCTCTGAATGTATCAACAATAACATGCGAATGTAAACGTGAGATTGACACATTGTTGCGTTTATTGTTTGATTTATTTTGTTATAAGCAGAAACGTTTAAAGATGTAATGTTGCAAAATGTTAATGCGTGTAGTGGCTCAATACATAAACTTCCGCTCGCTATCAAACTCTTCTTTTACACATAAAAAGAAGATAAAATACTGTCACAGAAAATGAACGATATTTACTAGTGATAATAAAATCACCTCCCTCGAAAGGTAGGCAATTTCAAGATAGTAACTTAACCACGATCGACGAGGTCAAGACCGTGCACGCGTTCGAATCAACTGATGTATGGTCTTTTGTATAATCTCTCGACACTCGGATCTGGCACAGTCATGGTTCTTCTTAGATGTCTTGACTGTAGCCCTTCCCAATGAATGGTAACAACACACCTGTGGAGGTAAGGTGAAGTTTCAGGAACAGGTTCCAGAATAAAGAAGAAAAAGAGGGTCCCACCTGTATTATCGAAGTACAGGTGAGTATCACGAAAACCCCCATTATAATGTTTGCCAGGTTATTCGCTTGGAAAGCGATTTTATTATTTACAATCGGCCTCTTGGCGATAAACAATGAAAAATAAAAATCCTGGCCCTAAATTATCAAATTATCCAACTCAACAATTATTTATTTACATTTAACACAAGAGCATTGCGCGAACAAATCATCAATAATTCATTCAAATGTATTTCTATTCTCGAAGACCCAATCTCCAAGAAAACGGTTACTCCATGGCAACCGGCTAACAGTTCGTATTGCGCAACTCGCAATCACAACTTCTTCATTTATAATCATCGTCATTGCGTAAATAATTACCATTTATTTACCCGCAATGATCACTCACTTATTGCATAAATTAAATGAATATAAACAACATTTCGTAACTATAGATGATCTAGAAAATTAAATAACTTATTTTTTTCATTGCGATTCTCGCACGAAAAGAAGACGACAATTTATTTTATGTTGCACCTTCTGCAACCAGAATTATACCTACACATATAAAAATCGTTCCGCTAATTAATTACCCATAATTAAACGAAGCAATTCTCTTACAAATGGTAGTTTCCATCCATAATTAAACGAAGCAATTCTCTTACAAATGGTAGTATCCAAGTATAGACCTAGACTCTCTACGATTTATTTTATTCCTAAGAGTTGCACCCACCAGTTACAAGACCTCTTCAGTTCGTAGCAATTCGACCCTCAGATCGTCAGTGGACAATGTGATTAGCGCAGATGCTTCTCTCAAAGACGAGTTGAAGGACATCGAAGTAGACAGTGGCTATAGCTGCAACAGGTCTACGTTCGACATCGTCTGCTCCCGGCTGTCTTCCATCTCTGGCATCAATCTTGTCAATTTTCTTCAGCAAAGGTGTCCAAACGGTTCTCTGAGGTACTATCATCAACACGTCACCGAAGGAATAGAAGAGGACGATGCCTAGATTGAACGTTCAGATTTTGCAATGTCTTGGATGACGGTTTTTGACCGTTGAAAAGCAGAGCTCGGAGGGTGTGGTCCTCTCGCTTTGAAGTCTGAGTCACAAGTGTTGGTAAACAAATGTGCCTACGAAGAAATACCTGTGCACCTCGTTGTCAATGCCAACTTTACGACTTACGAATGTGTGCAGAGTACGTACTACGTCATGTCTTCAAAATAAAAATGGCTGCCCTAAGAATACGTCACTTTCCTTGTGACGTCATAGATTCTTGACTAGATTGTCTTTTTACTATCAATATTTTTGAATATACAGTAACTTCAAATAATATAAACAACTACAATTATACTTTACTTCTCAGTTTAGAAGAGAATAATAATTTTAGATTATCTCGAGTGCTATGTCCAAAAATGAAATAACTGAATTTCATTACACACATATCACCGCTGCTACTCTTAGTTTTGGAGGTCACTGAACCTGGTACCCTATAGATCTGTTTTCCAACTTTCAATTCCATCGGACAGTAAGCACCGCAGATATGCGACCTTGATTGTGGTGCAGCATTGCGGCCGTGTCTCTTGAGCGGAAAACAGGAATTCTCTTTTCAGTGAACAGCTATCTAGCATTGAATAAAACGTGTATACCACGTTTCAGTTCAATTCGACCGTTAAAACCGCAGATCAGCAAACAGGCATGCACGTAGACACTGCCGCTGCCTTTTTCTCCGTTATTCTCTGTCGTTCCTACTCTGTTCTATCAATATATTATCTTCTTCGCTAGACCAGTCACCTCCTTTTTTCTTGAAAACTCTCCCAAAACTCATTTGTGTATGAAGTCGGTTGGGTAAGCTTGGGGATATTAGACGCTTTCTGCCAGATGGTCACTTGGGCTTTGTATGGAATTATAATCTAGCAATGTATGTATTTTACATGTATGTATGTGTTTTGTTAATATTTTAGAATGCTATTTATATTTTATTTGGTTTGTGTAAACGGGGGTTCAATAAATTACAGTACAGCCTCAGCGTCCCCTGCATGAGATGCCTTCATTGTAAATTGACCGGCTGGTGGAGTGCCTTCAGTGTTACCATTAGGGTTGTTTAACAGACCTGATAGTGATCTAAGAGAGGTTTCCACGGAACGTGCGACTAAGTCACGCCTTGTGACAGACATTTTGAAGTCCAATGAGTCTGATGACGTCCACAAATCCACAACTTGAACGGCGAAAATATATACACAGAAATAGTCAACGCTGCACCACTATTCCAAAACAAAGTATGGCGCCGCAAAACCGGAAGCGAGTAAAGCAACTTTTGTCTTCCGATACAAAACAACAACAACAACAAAAAAATTTAAATGTCCGCAGATTGTTTCGCATTTTTTTAAAATTATATATATATAATTATTTTTTATTTTTTTTTCGTTTTCGCGGATTTCCGCGATTTCGCGGAAAACTATCAGGTCTGTTTAAGCAGATCTTTTACTTGTATCAGGGATGAGCCCTCTTTCAACCAAGTTGTGGTCCTGACTCGGCTGTTTGCAGTTCGCTGGACCCTATCAACAATGCATAACTCAAACACACACACCCACACCCACACCCAGAGAGCGAAAGATACACATGGCGGGACACATGCACATCCCTTCACATACAGAAAAGGCAGACAGTTAACTAACAACCCCTCATGCTCATGTGGCTTTCAAAATGAAACTGTCGAACATTTTCTCTTTCACTGTCCCCTCTATACTAACATCAGAATAACTACTATCACTACCCTCAAGCAAGAACAAGTAACGTTAAATAACTTACTGCACGGAAACCAAACCTTTTCTCTATCTGACAATCAACTTCTTTTCATTACCACTCAAGAGTTTATCAAACAGTCAAAGCGTTTTCGTTAAGTGAAATTCTCCACTTCACAGCACAAACGTCCCGGTGTTCAGCTCAAACCCTCTCTCTCTCTCTCTCTCTCTCTCTCTCTCACACACACACACACTCTCTCTCTCACACACACACACAAACACATACACACGTCTCCTTTTTCAATTATTGGTTTAAAAGTGTCAATTTCTTATTAATATACGCATTTAATTTCTAGCTAATTATTTGATTCATTGTTTTTATTTGTTTCTTTTAGTTATTTATTTATATATGTGTGTGCGTGTGTGTCCGTGTAATTATTTACTAAACCTTATTATCTTTAATTAATTTATTATATTAATTTTTGAAATTGTTGTATTCTTCTTTATTTATATGCAACTATCAGTTGCCTGTCACTTAATTATTATGTCGAATTTTGTCATACAGGGTGGGCTTCTATAAGCTTGCTTGTTGCCTATCCTGTAAATCATTGTTTGAAATTATATGTTTTTTTCCTGGATTAAAATATTTGTTTAAAAAAAAGGCAGACAGGGAACACAAATAGTCCCAAATCACTGCAAGAGGTCGGCGTAATCAGAAAATTAAGGTTAATGAGCGCTGGATTGGTCACGAACCACTTCGAGACAGGTTCTTTGATTAAGAACGGGATCGAATTTCCTGTTCCTCGGGCTGCCTCCGGACTCTTTCTCATTTGCCAAGAGATCTTCCATCATGTTAATTACCCATCCTTGTTTTTGATCTGCTCCCTTTCGTCATGTCTTGTGTCACTCCACGTGAAAATCGTGCAAATCATGATCACAACACGCAACGCTGATTTTGGCGTTTCCTTTTCTGTTTAACTACGTCGCTGGATATGAAAAAGCAAGGATGATACCACCTTCTTGTTTCAAGCCTTTCCAGGCAAGGCATTTCTATGTCACTGCACGTGAAAATAGGGCAAATTTGGCCATGATAATAGCACACCCTTTGCTTTTTTGACCTGTCCGTCCTCTTTCCGTGTTGCTAGCTAGCTAAATCAGGGCAAGATAAAGTCGTCACACTAATCAAACATACACCTTGGGCTGTTATTTGTGTTCTGGCAGACGGACATGCATTTTGCTAGTTCTGATTCCCCCCCCCCCCCTTCCTCTTCCCCCACCCACCTTCCCTCCTTCTCCGACCTATTCAAAGTATTTCCAGAAAATTGTACAAATACAACGAGAGAGGGCTGGAAAAAATCTGGCTAAACGTTTAAGTAATAATAACGATAATTTGTTTTATAATGCTCAATACCAGCACGTAAGGTGACATTAGAAATAAAACATTCCATAATTTGGGGTGTGTTTCATCTCCGTTCCTGTTCTTCAGTATAAAATATGTTTTCAAGAACAAACTGCATATACCTTAACGGGTTAACCATACCCACATTTCGTGTTATCAAGTATAGACAGAATCGTCTAAAAAACAGCAACGTGTATTAAAAGACCCAGAAGAAACACCTACACGGGAATCAACAATACCACATAAAAAAACAACAGAAAGGTAGAACCATACAAACATTAACAATGCAAACTATTAGTAATATATAATCAAAAATTATATAATATATAATAAGGTAATCAAGAATGGAATGACAGAAAAAGAAACAAAAACAGAAGAAAGGACGGACGGAAGACAAACATGAAGGAAAAGAAAGAAAGGAGAGAAACAAAACTTTGAAAAAACGGATTTTTAAAATAAGGGAAGAAAGAAAGGATACCATAAGAAAAAAGATAAACAAAAAGGGAAGAAAAGAAAAGAAAGAAGGTAGGTAAAAGGTAAAGGTAGTCCCATAGCCTGTGGCCGTAGGGGAGCGTGATGCTGGAGATCACACTTATCTTGGGCCAGCGTAATGAGGGTGATGCCCAACTCTCTCCCTCGCTGCTTTACCTTCCTCACCCTTAAGAGAGTAGGTACTCAGTCACAGTTGAGTCAACTGGGGGCGTTGTTATTTGTCGCTTCACGTTTTGCGGTCACCCATCCAAGTGCTAACCGCACTGGACGATGCTTAACTTGCGACACAGTAGCGAGTGCTCCAACCACTGCGCTATCCGACCCCTTAAAAGAAAGAAAGACGAAAGAAAAAGGTTAGAAAGACATACGTGGAGCAAAAGAAACGTAGAAAAGGAGAAAAAGAAAGAAAGAAAGGAAATAAAAAGAAAGAGAGTAAAGAAGGAAGGTAGAAAAAGAAAGAAAAACAACGAAACGAATCGAATGAAATAAATTTTTAAAAAGGAATAATAAAGGTATAATTTTAAAAAATTTAAAAAGGAAAGGTACAAATCAAAGAAAGAAAATAATAGAAATACAAATAACATAAATGTACAAGATACAATACAAAGACCGAAAGAAAGCAAAAATGGCCTACCTGACTGGGACTGAAGAGCAGCAACAACAATAGTCCCTATCACGGGATCAGTTTAAAGTCTTGTTTCAATATCTGTCCTCCATTCACGATAAATAGCGTTAGTTCACAGCAGTTTCCTCTCTCACATTTCCACAAATGATAACTTCCAATAGCTGTACAAACTTGTCACAAGTTTTACAAACACATGCGGTGAAAGCGAGACGTCAGGGGCTAGGTGTCAAGATCTCATGTGTCGACCCACCTATCTCCCTAACATCCTGACAAGGCAATGGGACTGAAACTGGTGAGCTGCTGGGGAGACAAATGAGATATGATGAGATCCAATGATGACATCTGCTACCGCCTGTCTCTCAACCTGTTTGGCTTATCAGATGTGTTAGGCTAAGTTTCCAATTACTGGCTGGCAAAACAATTAGTACTTTCACACCTTGTTACAGGAACAGTAATATGACGGAATAAATGTCAACTTTTCTACAATCCATAAACATTTTTTCACCCCCAAAAGGCATGCTCACGTGCGTTATCGTCTACAGACTATCATCAACTTGGCTAAACCCCGTGCGTCCGATTTCGTTTCCGCACGAAGTATTTGTGAATCTCGAATATTGGAATGATTCGCTTCGCACACACCGAAGTTACCTAGATATTAGTCACGTGCTGTATAAATTATAATATTTTCTAGGTAACATGATCCTTGTGATTCGCTTTCTGTTTACGTCTACAAGGTGTAATATTGCTCATTTTCTACAATGCCCTGATTCATTCTTAACATTAATAGAGGCTTCAACGATGGGATGCCACCCCACCTCCACCGCCTAATATCTGCTTCGTGTTAGCTTATAATAATAATAATAATAATAATAATAATAATAATAATAATAATAATAATAATAATAATAATAATATTGGTTCCTATACGCGCCTTATTTCTAAATAAAACTCAAAACGCGGCGATCTGCTACAACATTATGACACATACACACACTCATACACACTCTTTCACGACCAACAAACACGTTCATCATCACTTAAACATGTGCAGGCGTTAAGGCCAAAGTCGCTCTGAGAAGACGGAAAGGAAATCTCTATGTTACATGTAAAAATGTTAAACTGACTGCATCTAATACCATCGTTGAAGGGAGGGAGGAAACCGTAGCACCTGGATAAAAACAAACAACAAAAACACAACTTCGCTGACCTGAACAATCTCTTACCCGAGTCACAGAGGCGCCTTATTCCTAACTCAGACTGGAAGTGCGGCGATGTGTTACCAACATACACGGAAGAACTATACATTTATTTCTGTTCACCGAGCCCCAGAAACGCAGGGAAAAAGACTTTAACAGAATACTGCTAATTCGAGGATATTCTTTCACAACACTGATCCATTGGCGGTTGGGGCGGTTCGAGTTAAATCTGGTATTGGCCAGCGCCTTGAGTAGCTCTCCACCTGGTAAAACGCGCTATAAAAGGACAATAAATACAATACGCTATAATCCACCACTGCTGGCAAGAAGAAGTAGTAGGAGGAGGAGAATAGTAGTAGTAGTAGTAGTAGTAGTAGTAGTAGTAGTAGTAGTAGTAGTAGTAGTAGTAGTAGTAGTACAATATTCTATAATCCACCACTGCTGGCAAGAAGAAGAAGTAGTAGTAGTTGACGAAGAAGAAGAAGAAGTAGTAGTACTGTAGTAAGAAACATGCTCAAACAACTGCTTAAGACCATGACGGAAAGCAGGACTAAAACTCAACGTTTTCCCCACTACCATGAAAGAACAAAATGAAGAAGACGAAGGAGGAGGAGGAAGGAGGAAGTAGGAAGAGGAAGGAGGAGGAGGAGGAAAAGAAGAAGAAGAAGAAGAAGAAGAAGAAGGAGGAGAAGAAGAAGAAGAAGAAGAAGAAGAAGAAGAAGAAGAAGAAGAAGAAGAAGAAGAAGAAGAAGAAACACAATAAATGGGTAATTACTGTCACCGTACTCTATAGTATATAACACTTTTTAACCAATGTTAAATGTTTAATAAGATTTTACAAAGAAGATACAAGACGACAACTGTTTCACTTATAACCATAAATCCACAGGGGCCTACACGGTATGGAAAGAAGAAGAACAAGAACAAGAACAAGAAGAACAAGAACAAGAAGAAGAAAAAAACTCTTTAATTAACGTGTATCAACTGTTAATGTACTATTATCTATTAATTTTAAACAATGTTAAAGGTTCAATGAGATCATACCAAAGAAAATATTCGACGATAATTGTCTCACTTGGAACCATAGATCCGCAAGACACTACATCATTGGGGAAAGAAGAAGAAGAAAACGACGATACATACACAATTTCAATAAATCGGTACCATCTGTTCCAGTCCTACATATAATACTACACTACTTTTAAACAATACTGATGTGTCAATGAGATCAAAGAGGCATTCAACAATTATTTCACTTGGCACCAACAAATCCTCCAGAAGAGAAGAAAACGACGAATGTGCACGTATACACGCCCCTTTAATAAATCGGCACCATCTGTCACCGTGCTATATATATAGTACTATCGGCACTATCTACTATCTTCCTGGCAAGTCAGAGCCCAAGCCGCAGACGGGAAGCGAGCCACCGCGAGGTGCAGAGGGCCAGTGTCAACAGAATCTGTAGTCCAAAGCGCGCGAAAAGGGGATTTGCAATTATAGCAGGCGGGACGAGACGGAGCTCAATCACAGCAAACTCAGGTGGGGGAAAGGGATATAGACCAGTTGGTAGAGAGAGAGAGAGGGAGAGAGAGAGAGAGAGAGAGAGAGAGAGAGAGAGAGAGAGAGAGAGAGAGACAGACAGACAGAGACAGAGACAGGAGAGTAGGTCGTGTTCCAGCAATGTTGGTTCGCTAGTTCGATCTCCACTCCCGGTAGCCCAGACGTTTAAACTGGCTTTGAGCACTGCCCATCTTGTGGGTGCTGTACGTTATGTTGTTGTTTGTAGATTATAGTCACACGACACTTTCGCATATAGGTGACTACTGGACCGATTTATACTGACACCAGCGGGCCAGTTGTTGGTAAAGGGGAAAATAATATGATCACACGTTGACCAATCCGGGATTCGAACCAGCGACCTTTCGGTTACTAGCAAGACGCTCTTACCAACTGAGCTACCCGGCCCCACGTCTGTACGTTACTGTATCAGTCCGGTGGTTATTTCAGCGGAGCCATGGTCTCTGTGTAGAGGACGCCACGACTTTCTTTGCCCGTGACGTCACAACTGTGTTGGTAGATGACGTCATACCGTTGTGACACTTGCAGAATCAATGCTCTTCCGCTTTCCGCTGCTTTTTATCACTGTCAGTGCATGTAGGCATATCCCAGAGACCAACAGTAGGTGAGTTAAGCGTGAATTCGGCGTAAGCCACCTTGACACTCGCCCGATTTTCGTTTTTGCAATGCACGCACTCCGGGCCGGCGTGCCAATGATTATAGTTTTCGCGAAAGAGTGTGTGGAGGGTTCGGGGGTGCGTGCCATGGTTTGAAATTTTGACATATTGGTCACGCCTCAATGTTTCGTACCAATGTTGCGTGAACAATGCGCGACTACTGCCGACGGTGTCAATGCGTGCCATGGTAATCCACTATTGCATTGGCGCGCATTGTTCACGAGCTGTCCACGTTGTGGGCGCGCCAGTGGGCACCGCGTTCACGCATCGTGCGGTCGTTAGGGTGTTGTCACGAGTTGTTCACGTGATCACGTCACGCCCAGTTCACGCTCAGTTCACGCTCTATTTACGTGTGCGGGAAGACCGCGGGAACTATGCGTAGCGTGCGGGGACACTGCGGGACAACGTTACCATGAACACGAACAAACACTTAGTCTAAACAAGTGGTGCCGTTGCGTGTCAATGCGTGCCAGTGTCGCCGAGATTTGGCCGCGCATTTTGTAGACAGTGCGCCACTTACGCGTGTACAGGGCGCGAACAAGCCTTCACGCTGCGTACCATGGCGCGGCATTGCGGTGACAAAACTCGGGCAAGTGTCAGGGTGGCTTTAGAATGCGTTGGTGGACTTCACCTGTTAGTGCCTTCGGTGGCGTTGCACTGTGACTACCTCGCTTTCTAAAAGCAACAGCAACCACATAATTGCGATCATTGAAACTCAGGCTAACTCTTCATAGTAATGGATGCTATATAATAATGGATATATCCGCACATTCCTCTCCTCCCTATCCCCCCACCAAATCACCAAACAATCTCAAAGCGCGGCGATCGGAACCAACATGCAAGCTTACATATGCGTTACACTCTCTCTCACATACACCAGAAAAGGGACATACATCACTCAAACATGTGATACAAAGACAAGGAGATCGCTATTTCAAAACGAGACAAAACTTTGGAGCTGATTGATCTCAGACACTCAGGCTATATAGCCCTTGGCCTATCTTCTGTGTGTATTCTTCTCACCCTAGCCAAGCGACCCGCCAGATCAAAAGTGGAGACTCGTTTGTTCTCCTCTTCCCTTAGCGAGCACCACACTCATTTTGCGCAGTCCTAGTCTTTTGTCTTTCCTTAAAGACCAAACTACGAATATAACTGTGGACGGAACCGTATACTTTACGAGACCTAAAATGGTGTACGTAGAACACAAGTGATAAAGGTGTCTGCCTGAAGAGATGTTAAGACTGAAGTTTATTTGATAGCATCGTGAGTGTCATCCTTATTGGATGCTTTTCTCCGTAGGATGAGGGAACGGTAGGACAGATTCATCTCTCCTCTGCTGCATTTGCATGTGTGGATGTGTCCCCATAGATACAGATGGCCATTCGGCTGTGTTCTCAGCTCGTCCGTTCATCGGCTGGGCTTGGCTTGAAAATCAAGAGACCGAGAAGACGCCTAAATGAAGTCCTCATAAGAAAAAAAAACGACATCTTCATGCCAAACCAAAAACACGACACATCTTCAAGCGAAAAAAAAAGCATCCACGCTTTGTTGGCAATGGAAATGACAAGGAACCTAGCTTTTTGAAAGAGAAGTCATTGCCAAAATTAGTTCGAAAATCTAGGGCAGTTTTAAACAAGGTTATCTAGAAAGTTCATAAACATAAACAATCTATATTATAAGCCGCCTCCCCCACCCTACACTCTCCCCTCTCCCTCCCATAGTATAAGACGCACCAGAAAGGGGCGCACAATATGTATAAATGTTGACTTCGTAAGGACTGATTTTAGGAACATATTTTCGAGAACAATATAAAGAGGCGCACAATATTTAGAAATGCTGACTTCGTAAGGACTAATGTTAGGAACATATTTTCGAGAACAAAATTGTTACATGTTGTTACTATCAATTGTTGATTCAGCCCCGATGGTTAATCTTCATAAGTACCCCCGTTGGGGTGCCGAGGGTTTCAGTATAAATAGTATACCCACTTTCTGCAAATTTAGTGCTTTAAATTCCCACTATCGCTGTCTTTCTCATTTGTTCTTTCTCATTCCTGCTCTGTTTTATCAATCTGATATACTATTTTCTTCTTCGCTAGACATTTTTTCTTGAAAACTCTTCCGGGACAAGACTCCTTATTTGTGTGTGAAGTCTGTTGGATCAGCTTGGGAATATTGGACGCTTTCTGCCAGGTGGTCACTAGGGCTTCCAATGATGTTATTATTTAGCACTGTAGGCATTTTATATACATTATGTGTTTTATTGATATTTTATAATGATGCTTGTATTCTATTTTGTTTTTGTAAACGGGGGTTCGATAAATTAGAGTATAGCCTCAGCGTCCCCTGCGTGGGATGTCTTTATTGTAAAGTGTCTGGCTGGTGGAGTGCCTTCAGTTTTACCACTAGGGTTGTTTCAGCAGATCTTTTATGCTGATCAGGGGTTGCCTGGTCCTGATTTGGCTCGGAAGAGTCCGCTGGACCTAAAGCAATAATCATGTAATGTAATGTAATCTTGATAAGTGTAACTCGAATTCGTTTATCCATGCAGCCTGTTCACTCAGCAACAAGGCAGGAGTCGTCGTATAAAGTTTTCAAATATAAACAACTGCATACAAGATCGCTTTCCGAAAATCACTTCAAAGATCATCATCAAAAATCATCATCAATCTCTATCAATCACTCTTACATGCAGACGGTGCATTACTTATATGGCCTCTCTGCTATCGATAAAAAGTTCGAACATTCCAGCATGACGCAATAACACCCAATCAAAATAAAACTCGTCACCGGAACTATGCACTGTCTTACGTCATTATGTTAGGAGAATCGCTTAGCTATTGCCAATTCCATCTCGAAACTTCGGCCGATAGCATTCAAATAATTCTAGAAAATTCTCAACAACATCGACCGACGAAAAATATCAACATTATACAAAGCTTTTTCTAGCAACAACGCAAACTCAAATCAAAGGTAACTACACTCTGTTATTGCATGCTTTGCAAAACAAAACGATCGGATCTACCGTAACAAAAAATAATGTATCCCTTGTAATCCGTGAAGTACGGTACATTATATAGTTCGTTTCTCAGGTTTATCTTTTTGCATGCCGCGTTTTGCTTTAGAACAAAGAAAAAGCGCATGATACATTACATTACATGATTATTGCTTTAGGTCCAGCGGACTCTTCCGAGCCAAATCAGGACCAGAAACGCGTTATAACATCCTTTATAAGTAGTAGTAGTAGTAGTAGTAGTAGTAGTAGTAGTAGTAGTAGTAGTAGTAGTAGTAGTAGAAGTCCACGGACTTGGGTGGAGATTCCTTTACCCCACCTCCCTTTGGCTGGCAAACTTTATCAGACAATTGATGCCTGAAAGCCTGCCAGTGTGGCAAGTAACACGTGTGCTCTTAAATTCACGTCTATCTAGAGGGCAAAAGGCCGATAGCCTACGATGCCTTCACTACTATACTATACTATACTATACTATACTATACTATACTATACTATACCATACTATACTATACTATACTATACTATACAATACTATACTATACTATACTATACTATACTAGTAGTACTACTGGTATTCTGTCTCTGGCAATGCAGGCCAATTGTGCTACATCTTCTATTTCCTTTGTTTTCATGCGCTGTTCTTCTGTTTCTACCCTTCTGTACTTGTCGCTCTTTTTGCTCGTCCTGCTCTATCCCTCTCTCTGATCTGGCGAGCTTTGAGCAGCGAAACGACGTGTCATGGTCTTGCCAAAACATGTCTATATTAGAGATAGAGAGTCAATCGGCAGATGGAATCACTGGTTGCACTGCTCAACTATGAATTCTCCTATTTCGATCTCCAAGACTTGCATGGGTCCACATGTAGGAAAGAAAACAAGAAGACAAGATGGCAATGATTAAACGGAAATGTACAGTCACGATCAGATATACTTTAACATTTTAAGTCTTCTCCTCGTCCTTCTCCTTTTTTCTCCCTTTCCGTTCTTCTTTCTCTTCTCCACCCCCACCCCCCCTTCCCTCTCCCCACCAATTCTTCTTCTTCTTTCTCTTTCCACTCCTCTTCATTCTTCTTCTTCTCCCCTCCCCCTCATTATCCTCTTTCATCATCATCATCATCTGCATCATCATCATCATCATCTTCTTCTTCTCTCGTCGTCGTCATCCTTTATGACGTGTGTCCACAATATATTGAGATTTACACAATTTTTCTGCTATTTCCAATGTCTCTTATTGAAGTTGTCCCTTAATGCGTGTGTACATGCACGTAGACAGGAAGGATAAAACGTAAACAAATTGATAAACATTTCTCACTACTACTTCTTCTTCTTGTTTCTCCTCTTCTCATATTTTATCTTCTCCTCCTCCACCTCCTCCTCCACTTCCTCCTCCTTCTTCTTCTCCCCCCCCCCATGCTACCCTCTCATCCTCCTCCTCCTTCCTACTCCTCCTCCTCCTTCTTCTTCTTCGTCGTCGTCGGTTTGTACGTGTGTCAATGCAGGTAAAACGTAAAACAGGAAGGCTCCCCTTCTCTTCAACTTCTTTTCCTTTCTCTTGCCGTGTAAATATGCATGTAAGGGGACGTAAAACAGGAAAACAAAATGGAATCACAATATATAAAGACATTTTACAATTCGTCTGCTACTTCCAATTCTTCTTCTTAAAGTTGGTCTTTAAGACGTGTGTGTATATGCACGTAGGACAGAAGACAGGAAGGACGAAATAAAAGACACACAGAGAGTGTTCCTTGTTTATTCTTCTTCGGCTGCTGCTTCTTCGTTGTTCTTCTTCACCTTGGTCCTTAAGGCATGCGTACATGCACCTAAGCCGGAAGACAGAAAGGACAGAGATGGCAAGACAGGAACAAAGAAAATCACGAAGAAACTTTACAATACAATTCCTCCATCTTCTTTTCTCTTTTTCATTTTTCTCTCTTCTTGTTCTTCATTATATTCTCTTTGGTCTTTAAGTCGTGTGTACATGCACGTAAGACAGAAGACCGGAAGGGCAAGAGATAGTAAGACCGGAAGGAAGCAAAGACACACACACACAGACTTCAGTTCTCATCATGTCCTTAACTCCCTTCTATGGAGATCGATATCTCCCAGACTCTACACAACACTCTTAGCATGTATGTTGAAAAGATGGAACAGAGAGCGACTATGAACCGCTACAGTACAACAAAACGTAAATATTCTTAGATTGTATTTGATGATGAAGATGATGATGATGATGATGATGATGATGACGATGATGATGATGACGATGATGATGATGATGATGGAGAGTACGACCTACAGACAACAGCAAAAACACGACAACGACTTGCCCGAAAATAACATCTCGGGGGCATGAACTTTTTGTTATCAATTGCCTTCCGTTCAACGTAATCGCAAAACCAGGCGTACACAAAAGATCTCTCTTTATCTTTGTCTTCTGTGCCAAAACACTGGTTCAAATGGAGGCGGTAGCATCTATATATATATATATATATATATATATATATATATATATATATATATATATATATATATATATATATATATATATATATATATATATATATATATATATATATATATATATATATATATATATTTCTGAGATAAATAAATAAACAAAATGTCCACAAACTGCAATAGCCTCATTCCGCGCGCGGTTTCGATTCAACCCGTGTCAAGAACGTGCCGTTCCGTAATACCGCAATTAAATAAAAAATCGAATCGAGGTTTCAGCATGTTTTCCCATATAGACCAAAAAATGTATGGTCTATATACGAAGCCTTGGTAGCTCACTTAGTAAGACATTCTCCTACCGTGCAGGCGACCCAAGTTCAAATCTCCCGCGGGCCATTTTTTTTAAACTACAATATGGATATTTTTTTTAATTTAGACTTTTTACTTTTAACTTACCCCTTGGGGTCATGAGCAATCTTGCCACTGTAGATTGTTCTAACCTATAAAGGGAAAAGTGAAAGCCCCAGTTGAAAACCTGTCTTTCCTTTATAGGCATGACAGATTCACTGCGGCAACAGTACCCCCGTTGGAGTTGTTGTTTGTAGATTATAGTCACACGACACTTTCGCATATAGGTGACTACTGGACCGATTTATACTGACACCAGCGGGCCAGTTGTTGGTAAAGGGGAAAAGTGGAGTGCCGGGGGTTTCAGTATAAATAGTATCCCCACTTTCTGGAAATTTAGTGCTTTAAATTCCCACTGTCGCTGTCTTCCTCATTTGCTCTTTCCCATTCCTGCTCTGTCCTATCACTCTGCTATACTATCTTCTTCTTCGCTAGATCAATGACCTACCTTTTTTCTTGAAAACTCTTCCTGGACAAGACTCCTTGTTTGTGTATGAGGTCTGTTGGATTAGCTTGGGAGTATAGGACGCTTTTCTGCCGGGTGGTCACTAGGGCTTCCTATGATGTTATTCTTTAGAAATATAGGCATTTTATATGTATGTGTTTTGTTGATAATTTATAATGATGTTTGTATTCTATTTTGTTTTTGTAACCGGGGGTTCGAGTAGTTGGGGTAAAGCCTCAGCCGTCCCCTGCGTGGGATGTCTTTATTGTAAAGTGACTGGCCGGTGGAGGGCATTCAGTTTTCCCACTAGGGTTGTTTCAGCAGATCTTTTATGCGGATCGGGGATTGTCCGGTCCTGATTTGGCTCGGAAGAGTCCGCTGGACCTAAAGCAACAATCAATCAATCAAAAAACTTTTAACTTATCTATTATTATTATTATTATTATTATTATTATTATTATTATTATTATTATTATTATTATTATTATTATTATTATTTATAAACTACTACTACTACTACTATTAATAATAATAATAATAATAATAATAATAATAATAATAATAATATTATTATTATTATTATTATTATTATTATTATTATTATTATTATTATTATTATTATTATATCTTATATCAAATTTTATTTTAAAACCTTGGTGGTTTTTATTTCTATTTGCATTATTTTATATTCAATATTATTATTATTATTATTATTATTATTATTATTATTATTATTATTATTATTATTATTACCAAGGATCGGGATGGGGTGGTACGTCTAGGTAAAAGGGGGCTACGGGTAGGTTTAAAGGGGCATGGGTTGGCAATAACGGGGATACGGGTATATAAGAGGGAATGGTGATGGTCGATTCCTTTCATCCATACCTGCGAAACGATCAACGGGGAAGTATCAAGGAGGGTACAGGTAGGTTACAAGGGGGGTACGGAAGGTATCAAGGGGGTATGGGGAGGTATCAAGTGGGTATGGGGAGGTATCAAGTGGGTTCGGGGAGGTATCAAGGGGGTATGGTGAGGCATCATTGGGGGGACGGGGAGATATCAGGGGGGGGGGTGGTATGGTGAGGTATCAAGGGCGATATGGGGAGGTATCAATAAGGGTATTTAGAGATATTCAGTATTATTCTAATTAAGCCTACTCTCTTCTTTCAAGCCCTAAATCAATTCTTTATCACTCTTATTTTCGTTTGCTCTTTTCCCGTCTGTCTGTGCGTCTCTCTCTGTCTCTGTGTGTTTGTCTTTCTCTCCCTTTCTGTCTCTCGCCGTCTCTCTTTCTCTCTTTCTCCCTCTCTCTCTCTCTCTCTCTCTCTCCCCCTCTCTCTCTCTCTCCCTCTCTCTCTCTCTCTCTCCCTCTCCCTCTCTCTCCCTCTCTCTCTCTCTCTGAGGGTTTCTTTGTCTGTCGCTGTATCTTTCTCACTCTGTATTTCTCTCCCCTCTCCATTTCTTCATCCTTCGTTTCTTTCATCTACCTCCTTCTTTCTAATAGATCCGTAGGATCTCATCTTTGATATGATGATGATAATCATTATTGTCAGGGTGGCGACGTGGTGATCGTCCTTAACGCTGATGCAATAGGACGTTAAGCTTCGTTGTTCCTCCTTCCTCCTTCTTTCTTCTTCTTCTTCTTCTTCTTCTTCTTCTTCTTCTTCTTCTTCTTCTTCTTCTTCTTCCTCTTATTCTCCTCCTCCTCTTGCTTCTCTCTCCCATCTCTTCTCTCTCTCTCTCTCTCTCTCTCTCTCTCTCTCTCGCTCTCTTTTTTATATCTTTGCTCGTCTTTTCCTTCCTGGAAAATAAATTCACAGGGAAAGAAGTTTAATTAGATTCGTTTGAATCTAATCCAAGAACAGTTGCACTTAGCGAAGAAAATAAATAAAACACAGATGTATTTATAGACTTTAAACAAATGAAAATGTCGTGGTCTTGCTTTTAATTAGTGTAAGTGGCACTAGTATTAATATTGCAAGCATGATTGTAGCCACTAGCACAACATTATTCATTTTAACAAAATTCTAAAACTTCATAATTCAAACTGAAATAATTAATAAGGACGAAATGTTGATTACCATTGAATTATTCATTCAAAAATGAATTGTTAAAATAATGACACTCATTAATTTAAAAAAAATAATAATATGACATGATGAGACAAGAACGTTATTTTAATTGTAAACTGGACAATCTATATATATATAAATTGCTTAGCCGGAAGTCCTTCTTCGCCTCTACTGTAAAGTTTGTCCGGTATAGCGTTGTTTCATAATGAAAGCGAAAGTGGCGGATCGGTTGCGGCCCTTGGGTTCGCTAGTTCCGGTTGAAGCAAGAAAGATGGAGGGTTCTTTGGACGCGTTCGAATCAATGAAAGTAAAAGAGCTTAAAGACTATTTAAAACGACACGACCAACTCCTTAGCGGAAAGAAAGAAGAGCTTGTGCGCAGGGCGAAGGGAACGTTCCAGCTACTGTTGCAAAAAAACGTGGATGGCGCGGACGAAGCTGAAAACAACGTCGAATCTCCTGCCGATGAAACAGCAGGTATTACAATTTTCATACACGTGGAATTCATTAAAAATCATTTTCAATATTCATAACTGAGTTGCGTTGCACCTAGGCAGAAATTGTGCTTGATCCAATGTGAGCAAAAATCAAAATAATATATTTTAAATTATTTTTAGTCTCAGTAAATATTCAATAGGCATCTGTTCAGATTTTCAAATAGAATCAAGAATTCAACGGAATCCAAATTGTTTGTAATGAGAAAATTCCGTGGCATATTCCGTATATTTGTTTGGTTAAAGTTTGCTTTGATTAGACACACCAGCTCAATGCCTATGTGAGCAGCACTCTTAGGTTCCCCCACATTTTGCTGGCTGCGGGCTATTTATAGCTTGCCTACACTCTCCCTTTTCAGTGAAAGGATAGGAAAGGATAGGAAAGAAGAGCACCGGCGAAGCTATTTATAGCTAGCCTGGCTGAACTAGCTTTAAAACCTAAAAGCTTTGGTTGAGTCGATGTGTAGAATTCTATTTATAATCCCAAAACATGCAGACGTTTGGTTTATTGCATTTCTCCTTGGGTGGTGTATAGCCTAGTATAGGTGGCACAACATGTAAACTACAGAGCCTGTTGTAATCTTTCCGAATCAGTCGCAAACGTTGTTCCCACAGTCGTTTCATTGTTTTGTTAGCTGGTAATGTGTGTAACTTGACAATGCGCCCTTCAATTACTTTTCCTGCGAAATTAGGGCAGCAAACGCAATACTGTTTTCCTCCGCCACAAGTCTTCCGTCTACGTTCGGCCATGCTTAATACTCAACCGGAACTAGCGGGTGTCCTTGGCATAGGTGAAGGCAGGGACGGATAACTCTATCTGCACTAGTTTTGCAACAGCGCTATGGATGCTGACCTGGGCAGGTGCTGGGCGCTGCGGATCGGCCTGCTGTGCGCTCAAAACCCGGGAAATCGTTATAGCCGACATTTCCTTACCGAACGTTTAACTGTTTCTGAGATAAATAAATAAACAAATTGTCCACAAACTGCAATAGCCTCATCCCGCGCGCTTCCGATTAAACCCGTGTCAAGAACGTGCCGTTCCGTAATACCGCAAATTTTGTTTTATTTCCATTCAAAACACTTTTGCACTCATGTTACCAATCTTACAGCTGAAGGTTACCTGTTCACTTTCTTTTTCATCCATACTTATATGCGCACAAAAATTCATTCGCAAACAATAAAACTGTCCAACTCACCAAAGTTAGAGGGAGAGGATGCCTTTGTACCCTGGCAGTACATTACGATTAATTTCAGTGCATTGCATGCTCATGTAACCAAGCCCACCCCTTCAAACAACCAGTCCCATGAAGCTTATTCATATGTGCATTGTACTTTTTTTTATTCCTATGTGCAGCACTTAGGCCAAAGAAAAACAAATTGTTTGTTTACGGTCACCTGACCGACCCTTTACATTTTGCACCAACCCTAATTTTTTTTCCAAAAAACATAAAAATAAAATAATACATGAAGATACTTTTAGAAGCCAAGGCAAAATCGTCCAAATGAAACTCGCAGACAACAGCTGTCTCTCTGTCTACATTTTAAACAGCAACCTGTGTACCCTGGCTTGCCAGGGTACAAAACCACTAGTATTCTATAAAGCGGGTCTATTATTTATCATTATTTATTATTATTTATTATTTAATTGTTCTTGTATAGCGTTTTTTTCCAGCTCAACAGCTGCTCAAGGCGCTGGCCGATACAGGATCTAACTCAAGCCGCCCTTGGCGCCCACTTGCAGCCTTTGGGCGCATAGTCTGACGCTCAGACAACTGAGCACAATCCTGGGCGACTGGGGATGGGAGGGCGGCGGTGGGAGGGCGGCGGTTAGAGGGCGGCGGGGTAGAAGAAGGGACCCTAGCGCTTGATGGATGTATTTGTGTAGCCGGCACTCACCCGTCTAGGACATGAGCGTCAGGATCTTCGGTCCTGATTTGGCTCGGAAGAGTCCGCTGGACCTAAAGCAATAATAAATCAATCAATCAATCAATCAATCAATCAATCAATCAGTCAGGATCTTTATAGTCCGTGCGTGCGTGCACAGACTAGATCTCGGCTTACACTCTCATCCGAAGGAGTACCTAAAAACATTAATCGATGACAAGGGGATTCGAAGAGAGACTGAGATGCAGGTTCAGATACTTGTTTTACCTCAGGAAGGATGGAGATGTTAGACTGTACGCCTAATTTTAGGATCTGCCCTAGCATCATTCACGCTCACGTCCATGCTAATTATTATGTGGTTATATATACAATTTCAATGTTGTAGTATTAATACTGCAAACATTCAAACATTCATCCACAATCTACAGAGAGAGAGAGAAAGAAAGACAGCCAGAAAGAGACAGAGAAACGTTGAGAGAATGCTTACGTAAGTTGACATGCTCTATAGCACAGATGGGGATTTCTTCAGATAGAACCCTGAAGTATATATTCAACACGCAAAATTAATAGCACAACGTAAAATTTGACACAAACCATGAGCTATAAACTCGTTCACGCACATTCACACGCAGCTATACAATAACAAACAAACGTCAAAACCCACACACACCCACGAAGGACATTCACAACGACAACCAGTGAAAGCATATACATGATTCAAGAGTAGGGGTTGGGAGAGGATGATGGTAGGGTTAAGAGGGAAGGTTTAGAGGTGAGGGGTCGGGGTGAGAGTAGAAGCCTTGAGCATCTCCCAGAAACGGAAAAAAATCGTAATTTAAGAACGACTACATAAAATCAAGTAGAAGAAAGGAAGGTACAATGTATCATCTTTAGGTGGAGGTCAGTTGAAAGTTACAAACTTGTCAGACAACAACAATCAAACAAAACAAAAACAATAACAACAATAACAACAACAACAACAACAACAACAACAAAATAAGAAGACAAAAACCAAACAGAATCGAAGCAAAGCAAAACACACACATACAAAAACAAAACAAAAAATAAAATCAGCATAACTCTACTTACTCCTATCGTACAGCAGCTTCACCACTCTGATTCATCGCCACAATTGACGTGTCTGTAGTGGCTGGGGAACACACTCACAATTCCTTCCAATCTTTCAGAATCTTCCCCAACAATCCACACAAAATCCACGTAATCCACATCAACGAAGCACAATAATCAAGAGCTGCTAAGCGGGATTCCGATGCCTCCAGTCACTAATATAATTATTGTGAGATGAGGGCGCGTGATAAATTATTGTTATTATCATTATTTTGATGCTGACTTTGCTCCTCGCAGACAGTAGTGATGATGATCGGCGGTCATATTTACCGCAGCAACAAAACTTCCAGTCTAAGTCAGCATGCGCCGTGTGGATCGGACCTCTTAAGTTCAGCTAACAGAATGATTGTTGAAAGTTCCTGTCATCCTGAAATGGCAACAACTGGTTTTGTCCACATTGAGTAAGTGACGTCATCTGCAATCAAACAAAAACGTGAAATATTACATTATAGCAGCCATTAACAATGTTAGTTACAGCAATCATTAACAGTGATGCAGCAATTTTTCAACTATTCAGTATGTAAGTTAACTAATGCATAAGTTTTAAAATCTGTGATTGTCAGTTTTAGAATGATACGCAGAGTATGATGATTGTATAGTTTTAAAGATGCTTTATAACGTTTATAATTTTGGTGTAATATAATCTAATGTCTAACCCATGTGTGTGTGGGTGTGTGTGTGTGTGGGTGTGTGTGTTTGTGGGCAGGTGTTTTATTTATTTATGTTGAAGTGCAATAAGGACATGTAGTGTGATATGTATTTTAAGTTTTACAATGTGTCGGAAATGTTCTTGTTAATATGTACATAAGCGTGAGTACACGTACATGTTTACATGTTTATAGTACTGTTACATTTTATTACCTTTTGCTGACAGCAAATCCATGTTAGAATTTCACCTTGGAGATAATAAAGTTTTCTGATTCTGAATCTGAATCTGAATCTGATGATTACAGTAATCATTAACAAGAATAATTACAGTAATCATTAATTATCAATAACAATTACAGTAATCATTAAAAAAATAATTACTATATTCATTAACAATAATAAATACAATTTTATAAAAGGGCTTTTTTTTTGGGGGGGGGGGGTGTTTTTTTTTTTTAAAGTAGTTCAACGGGAGAACTCTAGCAGTGTCAAACGGTTGCTTAGTGGCATGACCCTGGTTCGAACAGGGAGACATTTCTGTCATGCAGGAGTCGACGATGTTTCACCCCAGTCTTGTGACTGCAGCGGCACGTGAAAAGAACGGTCATTCTGTCACCCAAATAAAAAACAAAGCGGGCAGCTGAGTGACAAACGCGCATACGGTAACGTAGATTGTTCAGAATCGCACAGTTGTCTGAGCCGTGGGCGCATCAAAGTAGCAGTTTGGCGTTTTGGGCGGACTTAAATAAAAGATCTCGTTCCCGGTCCGCTCCTCGAGTCGCTCTAAGAGCTTGTAAAACGCTATATAGACTATAAGAACAAATCATTTCACTTCATTATAGACGACAAAATAGAGAAATACTTGAGGAAGAAAGATAAGAAGACCATGAAAAGTCTAATCACCATTGTAAAATGCATGCAGCAGTTATTTCGGTCTGGCACTGCAAGGTTATTTTCGTTTTGATTTGACAGTTTCCTTCTATGTTTTCTCATAATCTTTGTTATTCTTTTGTATTTTTGTCTTGGTGTTTTTCCCTTCTGTCATCCAGATCATCATCATCATCATCATCATCATCATCATCATCATCATCATCATCATCATCGTCATCATCATCGTCATCGTCATCTTCACCGTCATCATCACCATCACCACCACCACCACCGTCACCGTCACCTTCTTCTCATCCTTCTGTTTCTTCTTCCCACTCTTCATCCTTCTCCTGTTTCTTCTTCCCACTCTTCCTACGCTTTCTCATACTTTTTACTTCGTGAATAATACTTAGCATAATAATATCATAATATTTCGTTAGCTTATTAAGTTACTGAATCGCAACCACGGTAAAACAAGTTGCCGAGTTGATCTTATTCAAATACCAACGTCAACGCACTCTTTTCAAATCTCATCTTCTTCTTCTTTCTTTTTCTATTCTCGTCTTCTTCTTCTACTTCTTCTTGTATTCTTCTTCTTCTCCTTGTTCTTCTCCTCCTTCTCCATCTCCTGCTCCTCTTCCTCCTCCTCTTCTTCTTCCTCTTCCTTTTCTTCTTCTCCTCCTCTTCTTCGTCTACTCCCTCCTCCTTTCTCCTGTACTTTTTATGCCTCCTGCTTCTTCTTCGACCAGAGTACCAGTTCAACCGACGAATATAATATTTCGTTAGCTCCCAGCATGTGAATGGCCACGTCGATGAAACAAGATGACCACTCGATCCAAATCAAATTTGACATGTGTGCACCCAAATGCTTGACAACTAAATGTGGACGGCACTTCTCTCTCTGTTTTTTTTTTCACGTTTTCCATTTCTCTCTTGATATGTGCAAAGAGTAGAACTGCCATCATTGAACTACCACAGTATTGTTGGAAAAATTTGTTTCGAAAGTGTAATCAAAAGAAGAATTTAAAAAAAATCATAATTAAGTTAAAAGAAACCTATTGGAATATATTACAAATGTTCGTTACTGACGTGCGAGGTACTAGTCAAGTATAAAACAACCGCCATCGCACAATTACGGCAGCAAGTGATCGCTTCAGGCGGCTTGAGTTAGGTCCTGTAACGACCAGCGCCTTGAGCAGCACTTGAGCTGGAAAAGAGCTTTCTGGGCGTAAGACTATGCGCCCTAAGTCTGCATGCAAGTGAGCGCTGCGGGTGGCTTGAGTTAGGTCCTCTTAAGCTGGAAAAAGCGCTATATAAGAATGATTAAATGAATAAATTAATAAATAGACATTACAAACGCGTTTAAAAATGGCGGTCATTTCGCATCAAACGGCGAAAGAGCGGAAGGTCCCTATCCATCAATATAGCTCAATGGCACGCACTTCTTCAAACAAAACCCCCCAAAAACTTGAAGGATAGAAAAAGCCTGTGAATAAGATCCTAATTTGGTCACAGCCCATGAAGTTCTACAAAAAGAAAAGACGTGTAAATGTTTGACCAAAGCACCATAACGTTTCACTCACACAGCTCTGCGGCAGTGTCTTACATCAAGCGAACCCTGCCCGCTGTGACGAAATGAGGGAAGCTCTCCGAGGGAAACAATGCTGCGCCATGCAACGCACACAACGAAACACTTTTATCATTCAAAACATGTGGTGTAAAGGCGGGGTGATCGCTAATAGATGAGGGAAAGTAAATGGAATATTTTATTTTGAAATGCTTCTGACTGACTACCTCCAATACGGTTATTGAATTTCGCTTCTCAACAATGTCTCCATGACTGACAACAACAACAGCATACTCACACTATGTTAGCAGACGGTACAGGTGAGTTTCGTAAAAGCGAGTCGCGTTTAAACTAGAGCCACAACAACGGAGCTTGTAGTAACGAAGGTGATTGAACCTTCCATCTGCCCCTTTCGCTAAACCTTATCATTTAAATACACCAGTCGAGACGTGGGAGCTGTGTAACGAAGACGGTTCAACTATCTACCAAATATCACAGGCGCTCGTATTTCTGGCTACGATAGCGTTCTCTCTACAGAACGCGTCCCTCTCAGTACTTTTACATCAAACTCCTCACAGCGAAAATCGCGGGTCATCGCATTTTTCAAATTTATATGAGCGAACTAGAAGATCTTTCCCTGAAAGAAGCCGACTCCATCGATTCAACAGTGATTCATTCAAAAACATCCAAAGTAACAAATATGCGCAATCTATTTTCCAACCCGTTCAATTTCTGTGAAAGAAAAAGAAAAAGAAACCTATTCTACATCCGTCCAGTGATCATGATATACGTGAAGTAACGTATGATGGTAAATATTACAGTTGCCGAGAAATATAGGCTATTAACTCAGGCCTGTTTCATTTCAATCACAAAGAGCATCATGGCTGTAACACTGAAACCAGTTCTTACCGAAGGAAGTTATAGTTGCCGTAAGCCCACATTTCAGAGAGCCGACTTCCGTCAAGAATCATTATATACATGATTTTTTTTTAAATGTTTAACACAGAAATTTAAGTGGATTGAAAATAGACTGCACATATTCATTACTTTGGATGTTGGAAGTTGAATCGATTGAATTGGCTTCTTTCAGGAAGAAATCTTCTAGTTCGTTCATGTAGATTTGAAAAATGCGATCGCACGCGATTTTGGCTGAGAGGAGTTTGAGACATTGATATAAAAGTACTGGGGGGGGGGAGGGGAGGGGGACGCGTTCTACAAAGAGGAATTTGAGAAATTGATATAAAAGTACTGGGAGGGACACGTTCTACATAGAGGAGTTTGAGACACTGATATAAAAATACTGGGAGGGACGCGTTCTATAGAGAGGAGTTTGAGACATTGATATAAAAGTGCTAAAGGGAGGGGGCGGGGGGCGGGACGCGTTCTACAAAGAGGAGTTTGAGACATTGATATAAAAGTACTGAGGGGACGCGTTCTACAGAGAGGAGTTTGAGACATTGATATAAAAGTACTGGGAGGGACACGTTCTACAGAGAGGAGTTTGAGACACTGATATAAAAATACTGAGGGGACGCGTTCTATAGAGAGGAGTTTGAGACATTGATATAAAAGTACTGGGAGGGACGCGTTCTACAGAGAGGACTTTGAGACATTGATATAAAAGTACTGGGAGGGACGCGTTCTACAGAGAGGACTTTGAGACATTGATATAAAAGTACTGGGAGGGGCGCGTTCTACAGAGAGGAGTTTGAGGCATTGATATAAAAGTACTGGGAGGGACACGTTCTACAGAGAGGAGTTTGAGACACTGGTATAAAAATACTGGGAGGGGCGCGTTCTATAGAGAGGACGCTATGGTATTCAGAGACGAGCGCCTGTGCCTTAAAGATAGATCAACGTCCTCAAGAAAAATGATTCCAATGCATTGGACTTGGGATTTATACCGATTTATTTTTCTTGACTGGAAAATCTGCCAAGGAAAGGGGATAATCGCGGTCAAGAATCACTACCTTGCCCCAAATCAACTCAAGAAAGATGACCCCTAATAAGTGGGCAAACACGACAATGCTAACCAAAAATAAAATACAAAACCAAGTGTTCGTCAGCCAACCTTCTCAAGAAAAATGACCACAAAAAGTGGCCCCCAAACAAATGTTGTTATGGAAGAAAGGAAAACAGCCCGGTGGTCAAACTTATCAAGGAAAATACGACCCCCATCAGAAGAAAAATTGGCAATTAAAAACAAGTAAAATATAAGATCGTCAGGCCTTGTTTCAGGAAAACTGCCAAGAATTGGGGAAAAAACTGCCAATGTGTTACACTCGTTTTTTTTTTTTTAATCAGTAGTTGATTCAGCCCCGATGCTTAAATCCTGATAAGTGTAACTCGGATTCGTTTATCCACGCAACCTGTTCACTCAGCAACAAAGCAGGAGTCGTCGTATGAAGTTTTCCAGCTTTATTCAGCGTTTATTAATGTATGATGATGTTACACTCGTTGTTGGTTTTTATCAGTAGTTGATTCAGCCCTGATGCTTGAATCCTGATATGATAAGTATAACCCAGATTCGTTTATCCACGCAACCTGTTCACTCAGCAACAAGGCAGGAGTCGTCGTATGAAGTTTTCCAACTTTATTCAGCGTACATCAACAACTGCATGCAATCGCTCAATCGCTTTTCACGTTTTCTCCTTTCACAACACAGTGCATCAATTATATAGTTTTCTAATACTCGAGAGAACGTTAGAATGTTCCAGCGTGACGCAATTATAACCAATCACAATGAAATTCATCATCGCTGTCTTACGTCATACAACTTTCTATAGGGTCCAAGGATTTTCTCAGCTTCCAGTAGATCTATCTAGACGCTTCGATCGATAATAAACGAGCAATCCTGGGAAATTCTCCAATAATATCGACCAACGAAAATTATTAACATTATACCAAGCTTTTTCTATCAACAACGCAAAATCAAATCAATGGTAAATACACTCTGTTACTGAATGTTTTGCCAAACAAAACGATCGGATCTATCGTGCGCATCTCACACGTACTATCGTGCGCGTTTCAACGCAACACAATGGACACCCCCTCTACCTCCCCACCCCCAAAAAATTATAATATCTATCTATCTATCTATCTATCTATCTATCTATCTATCTATCTATCTATCTATCTATCTATCTATCTATCTATCTATCTATCTATCTATCTATCTATCTATCTATCTATCTATCTATCTAAGGAAAATAATTATCCTGCTCTCTCTATATATCATCATCCAACCTCCTCAAGAAAAATGACTCCAACAAATGGACTGAGTATGAGAAGGCAAAAGTCATTCACTGGGTTTGTGTCCATGAGTCAAATTGAACAGCAAGTTTACTGCAAAAATGAAAGTTAGTATTTAGTTCTGATAATTCTGTAGATGCAGGTGAGAAGTCACCGTACAAGATTTAAAAAAATAACTTTAAAAAAAGAAGGGCGCCGAGGTCATGTCGTGAGACAGCAGCTGGCGTACATAAAACAGAGAGAGAGAGAGAGAGAGAGAGAGAGAGAGAGAGAGAGAGAGAGAGTCTGCCATGAACGTTTAGATTAGTCTAGTGTTAAGCACACAAAAATGTTACAACTTCTACGACCAAACCACATGGATCATACTGATAGCGTCTATAAGTGTTACAACTTCTACGACCAAACCACATGGATCATACTGATAGCGTCTATAAATGTTACAACTTCTACGACCAAACCATATGGATCATACTGATAGCGTCTATATGTCTAACTATAGATCCATTCATATTCATTGCTTCGAGTCATCGTTTTTATTCCCCTCCAACATATATATAATGTATTGTATTGGAATGCTGTCCGTCTCTTATGTGTACTGTGTATGGATAGATGGCAATAAAAATACAGAACTTGCTAGACTAGCTGTGTACAAATAGTTGCGTGCGACACATGGCAATATAGACACTCCTAATGATCTGTTAGAAACATTTGTTTGCTGCAATATAAAGACACCTTCCCCCTCTCCCCGCCTCCCTCCGACCTCCTTCCATTCATATCCTGGAATAACCTACGTGATTCTCTCACAAGCTCCGCATTCTCAGAGGATTCCAAGCTGGCTCTATACATTGATGCCCTGCATAACAACACGTTTGAGAATGGCGACAGCCGATTAATCTTTCATTTAATGTCTGTTCAGTCTTTTAGGTGATATCTGATTTTAAAAATTAAACTTTTACAACACAACAACAATTTAACATTTGTCAATAAAAGTAAAATCATATTAGCCTACCAATAGAAGTCTACCAATAGGAGATTTAGCAAGTCGATTTAGAACCTCGTATAAAGAATGACCATTTTCAATTATGTTATGTCGATGTTTTTCAGCATGTCTTTTAAAGCAAAGCTTTCCAAAAAATAGGATGTACCGATAGGCTTGTACGACATTTAGTATTGTTATTTAATCGTTATAATATAGCGCTTTTCTAGCCCGAGAGCAGCTCAAGGCGCTAACCCACTGCCGATTGTAATTATACACAGAACCCAGGCGGAATATTTAGTATTCCGCGCGTTCGTTCTTAAGTTATATATTAACTTATAATGTGGCCTGGAACAATTTATGGTAGCGAAGTAATTCATCAACCTAAATTTCAGAAATGGGTCTAGTGACCAGTCAAGTATCTACAGGTATCGCTTAAGGTTGCCAGTTCTGTGCAATTTTTGTTTCTTGTCACATTTAATCACTTTGAATGATATACGTGCTTAAACCAACCTCCTACACACATTTAAATAAAAGCTACACGAAATCTGGTGGGTTTGTACATCCTCTATTTATTCTAAAAAAAAAAAAAAAAAAAAAAAGAAAGAAAGGAAAAACAGTTACATCATTCTAACTTAGAAAATGTTCCTCCTTAGGGACTGGTCTCTATTAAGAGAAAAATTGATGAGATTTTCGTCCACCCATTAAAATAGAAGAAGAAAAAGAAGAAGAAGAAGAAGAAGAAGAAGAAGAAGAAGAAGAAGAAGAAAGGGATGAAAGGAGAAGGCGGAAGAGAAGAGTACATGTAGGCAAAAAAAGGCAGATGACAAAACTAAAACGAGGAATGGTAGAAACAAACAAGGAGAACAACAACAACAACGCACACAAAAAGAAGTAGAAGAAGAAATAAAAATAATAAAAAGAAGAAGAAGAAGAAGAAGAAGAAGAAGAAGAAGAAGAAGAAGAAGAAGAAGAAGAAGAAGAAAGAAGAAAAAAGAAAAAAAAAGAAGAAGAAGAAGAAGAAGAAGAAGAAATAAAAAAAAAGAAGAACAAAGAAAAAGAAGAAGAAGAAGAGGAGGAGAAAGAAGAAGAAAGAAAGAAAGAAAAAAAGAAAGAAAGAAAGAAAGAAAGAAAGAAAGAAAGAAAGAAAGAAAGAAAGAAAGAAAGAAAGAAAGAAAGAAAGAAAGAAAGAAAAAGAGGAGGAGGAGGAAGAAGAAGAAGAAGAAAGAAAGAAAGAAAGAAAGAAAGAAAGAAAGAAAGAAAGAAAGAAAGAAAGAAGAGGAAAAAGAAGAAGAAGAAAAAGAAGAAGAAGAAGAAAGAAGACGAAGGAAGAAGAAGAAAAAAAAGAAGAAGAAAGAAGAAGAAGAAGAAGAAGAAGAAGAAGAAGAAGAAGAAGAAGAAGAAGAAGAAGAAGAAGAAGAAGAAGAAGAAGAAGAAGAAGAGAACAACAGCCAACCAAAAAACAGCTACAATAGGGAGTAGTAACAGAAGAAGAAAAAACATTTCCATATCCCAAAAGATAGCGCCCCGACCTTTCTTATATTATTATATAAATGCACCGAAGAAAGGGGTAATAACATAAAAACAGCACATGCAGACGAAACACAAACATATGGAAAACGGATTACGAACGCGAATACATGGCATTTTAAAGCTCCTTTGGGACTGAAAGTTTAGATTTCAGCAAAGAGAAGAAGTTAAAGGCTATCAAAACAAAAACCTCAAATGCTAAGAGAAATAAAGTCGATGTGAATGTGTCACTGTCAACCGTATAGATATATATTTTTAATTGATCTTTTCGTTCTTGTCATTGATCTATAGAATGTTTCTTTCTTTCTTTTTCTTGTTGTTGTTGTCGTTCTTCTTTTTCTATCTTTCTACCTTTTTTTCTGTCTTCCTTCCTTTGTTGTTTCCCCCCCCCCTCCCCCTGTCTTTGTAAGTTTGTTATTGTCACAATAGGCTATTTAGACCCTGCACTACGGCTTCACGGCTTAAATAGTTCAGCCTGTTGTAGCCTTTGTAAATTAAAGTCACTGCCTAGGAGACGACACAAGTCAGGCCTGTGCTAAGCATGTGTAGACTAGATTCTCGCTCAGGAAGGCAGTGACCTCATCCTGCTGACGGATAGCCACTACCCCACACTGGGAGGCGCTCAGGTCTCACGAGATTTTCGCGGGCTTTTGGCTGACCACAAGGTTAGGTAGTCATTCTTTGTCTAAATCTCAACCGAGAAGCATACGCTGAAATCGCTCTCTGAAGACTAAGCAGGTGACGGGAGAAATTCAATTTCATCGCAGTATAGCCACAGCCTGACATTGTCAAGAAGGTAAATGATCAATCTTTTGTTTCATCGTGAATTATTAATAATATTGTTGGATTATGCTTGTGAAGTTTTGCCATGTTTTATCATTGTGAATGTTTGTAAAAACTTAGCTTGACCACGTGGCTGAAAAGCAGACCGGTTTCGAAACCATGAGGCATTTCCTACGGACCCTATGTTGTTTCTCCTATGTGTATTATTGCAGACCAGTGGCTGTACCGGAGAATGTGTATCTTGTTAATTACTTCTCCATCTGTTTAGTTTAGCCATGATTTATGTATATGTATAGGAATTATGTGGGAGATTCCAGTGGACCACGAACTTAGAACAATGTTCGTCGCTTATATATATAAGTGGAGCGATCACTGAGGGCTCTTTCTGCCATCAGTGAGATGCTCTGCACACCCGTTTTAAACCAGGCGTTGCAGAAACTCGTCTTATGTTTTGCAGACGAGCAGGCTTGTTGGTCCGATGCAGGCAATAGACAAATAAGAGTCAACCCTGGCATTTGGCCTGCAGGGGAACATCGAGCACTGTGCTCCAATAGCCCAATAGTCAACAACCAAGGAGGAGACACCATCACCACACCTCAACGAATCAGCTAAGTGCAAGAAGAATTGCACTAACACTGATCTAGAAGGACTGTGCGGTAGTCCACTCTTTGGAAACAAGAACATTAGGCCAACCAGAACAAATAGCCCAATGATGAGACAGTAACAAATATCAAGAACAATAGCAGCATAGACCCATCCATCAAGGAACTAACTATTCGAAGTGAATTTGGATATTTAAGTTGCTAGAGTGTTTAGAGAATTATGTATAGAGTAGAGGAAATAAATGCGTGATGTTCACTGTTAACAAGTGGCTGGACTAGTCATGTGAGATCTAGTGTGCCAGTTAATCTTTTACCATTTTCTCCCTATCTCTATAACCCTATCCGCACACAGACCGAGCTAAACATATAAATGTATTAAGATTAGTCATAGGGTGATTAAACTAGCTGATCTCCGCAGACAAGGACGAGTGGGTAATAGCATTCCATTGTGCAGAGCCCAGTAACAATAGACCCACCGTCACATTTATTCTCAATATTGCTTCTCTTTTATTTCGTTATTTCTTTTTTTTTTCTTATCGGAATTTCTTTTGTTCTTCTGGTCTTTCTTTTTTTTTTCTTTTTCTTGTTACTTTCTTTGTTTCTTTCACTTCTTTCTTTCACTCTTTGGTTCTTTCTTCCTTTTATTATTTGTTTGGTCTTACTCTTTATGTTCTCGTGAAAAAAAAAGTGAAGTGTCCATTTTGTTTGTTTCTTTCTTTTCATATCTTCTTTCTCTTTTTCTTCTTCGCGCCTGTTGAACTTTTCGCTCCTTTTTTGTTGGGTGTCTTATGTTAGGAATTTGTGTATTCCTGCACTCCAAGAGTAGACATAAGAACCAGGGCAAGTCTAGCCCATTGTTTAAATGTTCACCCATTTCCACTTTCTTGACAATTGACGGCGATTAAAATCAGCATTCCTCCTTTCTACGTTCTTTCAAAACACGAATCTGCTGCGCTCACATGAAATCCAAACTTTCATGTGTATATAGGGAGTGTAGGGGTTGGGAGTGGGGAGGGAGGTGGTTACAGTTGTGTATGTAGATAGGTGTATAGGTAGGTGGGTGTGTAGGTAGTTGAGTGTATGTGGTTGTGTGTCTTTGCGTGTTGTGTATTTACGTTTGTATGCGTGTGCATGAGCGTAGGCGTTTCGTTTTGTATTGAATGTTTTTTTGGTCGTTCGGTGATGTCTTGTTTGCTTTGTTTGATAGAAAAATCTTCCTACAGTTGGACCAGGGAGTTTGCTGTATTCTTGGTCCAGGAGTGCAGGGGAGGTTGGGGACGGAGGGCACGTGAGGGTGATGAACTGTGTGTGTTTGCGTTAATGGATGGAACAGATTCCAGCTTTGAAAGTTGGAATCCCTAGAGTGAGAAGTCCTCATTTTATACAGAAAACCATACAGAACAGTGGCTAGACTCAGGATCGCACGATGGTTACAAATCAACCCCCCACCCCCACCTTCAAGCACACCCCCATCTCTCTCTTCCCTATCTTGCTCTCTTTCCCTCTTGCTCACAGTCTCTCTCTCCCACCACCTCCCCCTGCTCCTTCTTCTTCTTCTTCTTCTTCTTCTTCTTCTTCTTCTTCTTCTTCTTCTCTCCCTTGGCCTTTTTCAGCTATGTTAGTATACAGAAAATATATTTGAATGGTTTGTCATCTTATTTTTACTACACTACTCCCACACCTCTTTAAGTTTAGCTCTGATGAAGCGACAAAGACTATAAACCAAGAGATCGTGAACACAGCCCCTAGAACCGCATTTAACCCACAGGAGAACAGGAGACAGAGAGCCTGTGCATTTACAGAAGAAGATGGACTACTCAAACACATCAAAGACAGTCCCGTTGGGGTGCCCGGGTTTTCTGTATAAATAGTATCCCCACTTTGTGGAAATGTAGTGTTTTCAATTAAAACTGGTTCTGTTATTCTCATTTGTTCTTTCTCGTTCCTTATGTTCTATCAAGATACGATCTTCCATCTTCTTCGCCAGACCAGTCACCAACCTTTTTTTTTCTTGAAAACTCTCACAAAACTCTTCATTTATGTATGGGGTCTGTTGGGTAAGCTTGGGGATTTTGGACGCTTCCTAGTTATTTAGCAATGTAGGCATTTTATATGTATGTGTTTTGTTAATATTTTATATTAATAATTTTTTTTATTACCTCCCCATTTGTGGATGGGGTCTGTTGGGTCAGCTTGGGGATATTGGAGGTTTTCTGTCAAATGGTAACTAGAGCTTTCTATGCTATTATTATTTAGCAATGTAGGCATCTTATATGTATGTGTTTTATTAATATTTTATAACGATGCTTATATTCTATCTTGTTTTTTGTAAACGGGGGTTCGATAAACTACAGTACAGCCTCAGCGTCCCCTGCACGGGTGGCCTTTATTGTAAAGTGACCGGCTGGTTGAGTGTCTTCAATGTTACATTTAGGATTGTTTCAGCTCTGTTATACGGATCAGGGGTGAGCCCTCTTTCAACAAAGTTGTGGTCCTGACTCGGCTCTTTGTAGTTTGCTTGACCCTATAAACAATGATTAACGAAGTAACTATCAAACACAAGCAACAGTTGGCAAAGAAGAAGGAGGGAAAGGGGAGGGGGGGGGGCGTTTGACAGAGACTTAGACTTAGACATTTTATTCACAACAAGGATACAGAGTTTAGGTGGGAACCTAATCTTACTATCGTTCCTCATATCATTCACCCTCACATCCTGCGAGATAGAAAGAGAGAGAGGGGGGAGGGAAGAGGAGAGAAAGAGAAGGGGAGGAGAAAGAGTCGGTGGGACGTAAGAGAGAGAGAAAGAGAAGAGATAATAATAATAATAATAATAATAATAATAATAATAATAATAATAATAATAATAATAATAATAATAATAATAATAATAATGGATTCAATACACGCCCTTTTTCCTAGATCAGACTCAAAGCGCGGAGATCTGGAACCAAAATACAAGCTTACATGTTACAGACACTCCTATACGTACACGACAAACACACCTTCATCACTCAAACACGTGGCGTAAAGGAACGTCGCTAGTAGAAGACGGAAGGTAACTCGAAATTTATTTAGAAATTTTAGCAACACTGCACCCATACTATTTTTTACAGGAGAGAGGAAACCGGAGTACCCGGAGGAAACTCTCGGTGACCTGAACGTTTGGTACCTAAGTGACGTAAGTTCGTCCCACGCGGGGTTCGATCCCGCGACCTTGGGCAAAGGAAAGCAGCTGACCATCAACTGAGCTAGCAGGAGACAAAGATGGTAGAGAGAGAGAGAGAGAGAGAGAGAGAGAGAGAGAGAGAGAGAGAGAGAGAGAGAGAGAGAGAGAGAGAGAGAGAGAGAGAGAGAGAGAGAGGACAAGGATGGGGCGCCGATACATCTTCACACAGACAGATTTATTTTTTTATTTCATCGTTCTGATCTAGAACTTTTCTCACCCCAAGAGCTGAATCAAGACGCTATGCGATACCGGAATATCTAACTCAAGCCAGCCGCCCAACAGATAACCACCGAAAAGACAGACGGCCAAAGACACAAGACAGACAAGGAAAGCTAAGAGGGAACTACAAGGGAACATAGAAGGAAAGGCAAGGGAAGGCTGGGAAAGGAAAGAAACTAGGACAAAGTTAGGAACCCAAACTAATATGAGAGAGGTCGAAGCAGGGAGGAGCCGTTCAGAGGTAATCTCATTTCAAGGGGAAGCAAGCATGAATTTTGAAAATTGCCCGTCGCCTCAAATGACCTCGACATCGCAAGCAAAATCAGACACCAACAGAATCTCCGCTAGAACATCCACTTACAGCCTTAGCAGTCTTACTCCAGGGGAAATATTCTAACCCTAAGTCAAAGACACAAGAGTGCTGCAAGCCGGTACCAAGTCTCAAGCCACATATCCCCAAACCAAACCTCCAGTCATGACCTCGACCTCATCAGGAAAATCAGACACCAATAGAATCTCTACTAGGACATCCAATTACAGCCGTAGTCGCCTACTCCATGGACGAGATTCGAATCCTAGTTTAAAACGCGGCGATGCTGCAAGTCTGTGCGATGTCTTGCGCTATATACCACCAAACATACGCCAGAATCTCTCGGCTAGGTCACTCAATCTAGAGTTTGTAGCCCACTTCAGAGTCGAGAATCAACCCCTAGTCAAAGACGGAACAATGCTGCAAGCTTGTGCCAAGTCTTGCAAAATACAAATGATTAGATGGCGGGTCGAGGAACGATTATCATTTATCTGTACATCTTTGGATGTAACAACAATTCGATATCTCAAGTAAACTCACAAAAAATAATAAACAAACATACTCTATAATCTGGCCCTTTAAAACTCGCCCCAAATCGCTTTCTTCATTACCACCCACCTCATTCGTAATGATAGCCGTCACGAAACAATCAACCCTCCGCTCTCCTGGCCGTGGATCGTCTCTCAGTTTGTTGTGAATAAGAGCGTCCATGACACAATCACTAAATAATTAATAATGGTGATTTTGCAAGTGATCAGGAAATTAAACAAAATATATAGATTGGTACGAGTTACGAACTCAACAAAACTGGATTTTTTTTAAAATTAATAAAAAGTTTCATTCTTTCCAAATCACCCCCAGCAAAAACAATTTGGCGTACAACATTATCAGAACTGCAGTTTTGAAATTTAAGAGCTTTGAATGGGAAGAAAAAAAATGTAATTATGACTGGCCGAATCATGGATAGCAAATAACAAATAGTACCTTTTGCAACTCCCTGAAACATCATGCTTAATTGTACATTTACACTCACAATTCCTAAACTACATTTCACTAAGATTTGCCTGGAGATCTGGGCTCTGATGCGTGGAGTATACAATGTGTTCCTAGCAAATAATAACATCTCACCCAGCGTTTGTAAGCGATGGCCGTTTTGTCCCAGGTGTAGTCTTCAAAGCCTTCCCGCAAGGGGCGAACTTATATGACTTAGGCAGGAGACTATTCAGGCCACCGAGGGTTTTCTTCGGGTACTCCGGTTTCCTCTCTCCCTTCAATAACGGTATTGGATGCAGTCATTCAAAAATTGCAAAAATAAGAATTCGATTACCTTAGCTTTCCGTCTACTAATAGCGACTTGTTTTTACCCCACACGTTTCAGTGATGAATGTGTGTATCTTCACATGTTGATTCTGATATCAGTGGCGTATATAATCCAGTATTGTTATTTTTTTTAAATTATTATCATTATTATTATTTAGCCCTTTAATGAATTTGTCGCAGTACAAAATTCAACAATTTATTTAAAAAAAATTTTTTTTGCAGTGGAAGCATAACTAACAGCCACCACTATCATCATCACCGCTGTAGATTTATCAAAATCATAGTTCTTTCCCCTTCCCCTCACCTTCTCTCCTCCATTCCCAAAAAAAGAAGTTTCTCGATGGATTTGAAACACACAAACAACAAACAAAAAACAACATACGAGAAAATGTAAATTTAAAAATAAATTGTCAGTGAAATACATCAACATCTCCAGAGATAACAACAAGAAAAAACACTCCGAGTCCTTTTACCTTGCTGATGGATGGGAAACCTACAAACAGTAAACAAATAAAACAACATACGAGAAAATGTTATTTGTTTTAATGTGTCAGTGAAATACATAAATAATAATATTTTTTTAAATTACGCTTTACAAAACATTCCAGGTTTCTACACACACACACACACACACAAACACACGCACATAAAAGAAATAAAATGAGTGTTGCAAAGCTATACTCTAAGCTGCATGATATTCACACCAAAACCCTTTCTTGGAGAAGGAATCGCTATTGAGAACCAGCCAACCAAAAACCAATTGTCCAAATACAAGCGTAAGGGTAATCAAATTAACAAAAGTTGATTTTCCTCAATGAATTTTTTTATTCAAACTCCTTTTCTTTAAGACTCTCAGAACATGTTTGCACTAAGTGCAACGCAAGCGATAGATTCTCTTCCTCATTCATTTCTGGTGTCTTCATTTTAAAAAAAACTAAATTAAAAAAAAAAGATGTCAAATCGAGTTTAGAGAGTGTACCGGAAAAGATACAGTTCCTTCCTAATGAAATCTGAAGTTGGGGTAAATTTTGTTAAACAAAATAACAAACGAAGGCTGGGTACATTTTGTTTAACAAAATAAAATCCGAAGGTGGGTGTAAAAAAAAAGTCAATAAGCAAACTGAAGGTTAGAGGAAATGTTGTTTAACCAAAGAACACAACTGAAGGCTGTAGTATATTTTGTTTAATCAAACAACAAAACTGAACGTTGAGTAAATTTTCCTTAACTAAACTGAAGGTTTGGTAATTCTGTTTAACAAATTAAATAACAAAATCTGAATGAAGGTTGGAGTAAATTTGGTTTAACAAAATAACAAAAACAAAAGATTGCGTAAATCCTGGTACAGAAAATAACACACCATACACACACACACACACACACACACCTACACACACACGCACAGAAAACAGTTTTTGAAGCAAACTGAAAGTAAACCATACGTTTGTGTAGGGAGCTGAGAAAGAGAGAGAGAGAGAGAGAGAGAGAGAGAGAGAGAGAGAGAGAGAGAGAGTGAGAGAGAGAGAGAGAGAGGGAGATAGAGAGAGAGTGAGAGAGAGAGAGAGAGAGAGAGAGAGAGAGAGAGAGAGAGAGAGAGAGAGAGAGAGAGAGAGAGAGAGAGAGAGAGAGAGATTGTCGGTAAATTACACCGAATACGGCAGGGGTATAAAAAGAGGAAATTGAAATTTGCTGTCCACGAGCCCTTCCGTAACAGAATTTTATTTCCCTTCCAAGTTTGCCTTACTTCCTCTTCTTTTTCTTCTTCTTCTCCTTCTCCTCCTTCTCCTTCTTCTTTTCCTCCTTCTCCTTCTCCTCCTTCTCCTTTTACTTCCCCTTCCCCTTCCTCCTCCTCCTCCTCCTCCTCATCATCATCATCATCATCTTCTTCTTCTTCTTCGTCTTCCCCTTCCCCTTCTTCTTCTTCGTCTTCGTCTTCTCCTTCCCCTTCTTCTTCTTCTTCTTCTTCTTCTTCTTCGCCTTCCCCTTCTTCTTCTTCTTCTTCTTCTTCTTCTTCTTCTTCTTCTTCTTCTTCTTCTTCTTCTTCTTCTTCTTCTCCTTCTTCTTCTTCTTCGTCGTCGTCGTCTTCGTCTTCCTCTTCTTCTTCTTCTTCTTCTTCTTCTTCTTCTTCTTCTTCTTCTTCTTCTTCTTCTTCTTCTTCTTCTTCTTCTTCGTCTTCATCTTCCCCTTCTTCTTCTTCTTCTTCTTCTTCTTCTTCTTCTTCTTCTTCTTCTTCTTCTCCTCCTTCTCCTCCTTCTTCTCCTCCTCCTTTCTCTTTTTGTATTTCCAGACGAATACTTTGAAATAATTGGAAATCAGAACGAGTGCAATGACAGCCTGTCAAGAACTGCTGAACAGATTTTAACCACACTTTATAAGAACATGACCTAGGTTAGTGCCATCACATTTTGCTCTGCCGCAAATATCAAACGCTCTGGAGTCATTTTGTTGTAAAAGAACTTTGGGCTCAATATCTCAAAAGCGGCTGAAGCGATCAAATCATGGACCATCCTTCATTTGCAGTCCAGTCGTAGGACAGTGGGTCTGTCCGCCGCTCCAAATTTCACATTGTTTGTTAAGACAACGTCTTGTTGCCATATCTCAACAACGACGGAACCGAAGTTCATTATGTTTTCTTGATTGATTGATTGATTGTTGCTTTAGGTCCAGCGGACTCTTCCGAGTCAAATCAGGACCGGACAACCCCCGATCCGCATAAAAGATCTGCCGAAACAACCCTAGTGGGAAAATTGAATGCCCTCCACCGGCCAGTCACTTTACAATAAAGACATCCCACGCAGGGGACGGCTGAGGCTTTACCCCAACTACTCGAACCCCCGGTTACAAAAACAAAATAGAATACAAACATCATTATAAATTATCAACAAAACATATACATATAAAATGCCTATATTGCTAAATAATAACATCATAGGAAGCCCTAGTGACCACCCGGCAGAAAGCGTCCAATACTCCCAAGCTGATCCAACAGACCTCATGCACAAACAAGGAGTCTTGTCCAGGAAGAGTTTTCAAGAAAAAAGGTAGGTCATTGATCTAGCGAAGAAGAAGATAGTATAGCAGAGTGATAGGACAGAGCAGGAATGGGAAAGAGCAAATGAGGAAGACAGCGACAGTGGGAATTTAAAGCACTAAATTTCCGGAAAGTGGGGATACTATTTATACTGAAACCCCCGGCACCCCAACGGGGGTACTGTTGCCACAGTGAATTGGTTTCAACTGGGGCTTTCACTTTTCCCTTTATAGGTTAGAACAATCTACAGTGGCAAGATTGCTTATGACCCCAATGGGTATTATGTTTTCTTTGCGGAAGCTTCAACTACTGCTAAGCATGTTACATCACTCGTGTTTGTACTTTCTCAAAGGTCATGATCATTGGGCTTCACCGTTTTCTAAACACGTGTTGTGCTGTATCTAAACACTGACTGAGCCGCTCATGCTTTTGGGAACTTTGGAACTTTGTCCTTTTATTAGCAAAACCACATATAACTCCAAGCATGAAACAAGGCTCATAGCCCAGGGGGTCATTTTAGCCAAAAATAGGGGAAAAGGGGGGATGGGGAATTACAGACATTAAAAAAACAATGAAAGGCACAAAAAAGACTGCTCCTTAGGCATCACAAGACAACACCCTGAAATGTCAGACACCCGTTTTAAGGTTTACATTGGCTCAATATGGAAAGAAAAGTGTACAGCATCGCATGGTTCATAGAAGAAGACAAAAGGGAATGCGCAATATATAAATAGTGACATAACTCCCAAAAGCGACTTAAATTTAGCACTCTGCTCTTTGATTCAGTATTGATCAGCTGGTTAACTTTAAAGACAATTGCATGAGTCCAAAAGTATTTTCTTAAAGTATTTTCCAAAAATGTTTTCTATCAGCAAGGAATTGTTACATGTAAATAAATAATGAAACTAGACACCAATTTCATCTAAGAACACATAGTACACAACCATTCTTCTCTATGTACATTATTTTATCTTTGGAATTTTGTAACTTTGTCCTTTAATTTCATATATCATCATCAAACAATTTCAAATAAAATATTTAATATTGCAGATAGTTCAGAGTGTGGCCTATTGATCTTTTTTTTTTCCTTTTGCTTCGTTAGGATAACGCCGAGTTCCAAAAAAGAAAATTAACACTTCTAAAAATGATTATTTTTCGGCTATATATGTGAGTTTCTGGAAATACATTTGAATAGCTTATCATCTTTTTTTTTGTAACTTAATTTTTCACACTCTTCTTCTTCTTCTGTTCTTTTTGTTGGCTTTGCTGAATTTCCTTTACTGTCTTTTTCAATGACAAAACTGTTTCCTTAAAGTTGGCATTACGTTCGTGCTTTTCTTTTTGGAATTTCTTTTAACAATTTTTTTTAAACCTTAGCCTTCTTCTTTTTCTAATTCTACGTCTTCCTCTTTTTCTTCAAATGGCCTTACGTTGACGCCTGCTTAAGCTTATTTCTGTGTCTCATGCTTATTTCTTGTAATGTCTTTTCATCGATATCGTTTTAGACAAAATCGTTTCTTCAAAGTTTGCATTACTTTCAGGCCTTTCTTGACCTTGTTCGTCTTCTTTTGTTTTACTCCCGTCTTTCTTCTTCCCTTGTTGGTGCTCGAAAGCAAAGTGTTTTGGTTAACCTGTCCTATCGGTAGGTTGTCACATATTTTACCTGTACCACAACTTTTCCAGCCTGTCCGAACTTTCCTTATAATTGTGATAAAGAAACACACGAAGTAAGATATTCAAGCCAATTGTATTGCATCATTTTTTGTATGCAGCACATTCAAACACTTTTGCTTGGCGAAGTCTTGGATTCACTACTGTTTCAGTGTCGCTTGTGAAGTCGTAGAGGTGTATTTTCAGTTTTAGTCTAAGCCAGGGTCATTGGCGCCGACTGACTTGGCAGCTGTTAAATACCTGACCCGTCGGACAGGCTGGGTAGCGTACCCACCTCTCTGGCATCCAGTTCTACCTGTCCTGGACAGTTGGTTGTGTCGAGCCCTATGTATTTTGTTATTTTAGGCGACATCTTTTCAAGGAAACGATGATAGACAACACCTTCCCCCTCCCCCCACTCCCCACTCTCCTTTTTTTCCTTTACGCACCTTGTTGTTGTTGTTGGAATGGTGCAAGATAGTCTTCTTGGACTTTTGGATAGGTTTCAGTGTTTGTAAGCTTAATTGTAAATAGTTTTGTTTTTAAAGTAAATTTTTTGTATCTTTCTTTCTTTCTTTTTCTTCTTCTTCTTCTTCTTCTTCTTCTTCTTCTTCTTCTTCTTCTTCTTCTTCTTCTTCTTCAGTTTTGTGTGTGTTTAAGTCATTGTAAATATATTCATAAAGGCTACTGTAAACAACAATTTTATTGTTAGGTGTTGGCTGACATTTGGTCTTCTCTTTTTTTGTCCCGTTCCCCCTTACCCTTATTCCTTCATCTGCTCCACCATCTGTTCCTGTCTCTCTGTCTGGCTGGCAGTAATTCTCTCTCTCTCTCTCTCTCTCTCTCTCTCTCTCTCTCTCTCTCTCCGCCGTGCACCAAACAATAACAACGCAATTTTAAGGCGAAGCGCTGTGGTTGCGTGCTTCTCCCGAGAAAGCAACTCAATTTACATGTACCTTACACTGATATCCATTGAATCTATTCCAAATTCCAAACGTAGTATAGGTTTCGCGTCTGAGGTTAATGTATTTCAAATTCTCCAAAGTTTAACAACTACTTACACCTACAAAAACATACCAAAAGTACCGAAGGTAATGAAACAAACTGAATTTAACAAAACCTACCAAACCACAAAACTTGAACTAAAATGGAAATGAAACAATGAAGGTACAAGGGAAAAAATCAAAACACAAAACCACTTACCAATAAAATCAAATAAGGTGAACTTACCACACCAAAAACATTAGTGGACACCACCACCACCACCACCAACAACAACAACAACAGATTTACCAACATAAAAGTGATGAACAATATGATGAAGCGCAATTACTTATTTAGATCCATACAAAGACGACTGGGCTGAGACACAGGATCGAACAAGAACAATAAAGAACCTGATTTCAAAACAAACAAGAAGTATTCTTTTTTAAATCAACAAAGCACGTGCCCATCGAAGTCAGGAAACTTTAGGCGAAGATTGTCTCGTCCAAGGAATGTCAAGCTTTAAAAAACTGGCCCTAATGAATGAACACGACCTGTGAAGCTCAAGAATATGTCCGTAGAAACTTGCATTGTTCCAATCCCGAAGACGAAGAAAATTAGAGTAATGACACGAGAATACACACACACACATACACACACAAAACACAGTCAAAGAAGCAAAGAAGAAGACGACGAAAGAAAGAAAGGCAAAAAGACCTAAAAAGAAAGAAAGACAGACAGACAGACAGAATGAAACAAAAAAGACAAGAAAACTGTTACAGCAGAAGAAGAAGAACAAGAAGAACAAGAAGAACAAGAACAAGAAGAAAAGAAGAAGGAGGAGAAGGAGGAAAAGGAGGAGGAGCAATAGAAGAAGAAGAACAAGAAGGAAAAGAACAAAAAGAACAGTAAGAACAAGAAAGAATAAAAGAAGAAAGAAAGAAAAAAAGAAAAGGAATAAGGAAAGAAAAGGAAAGAAATGGAAAAAGAAAGAAAGAAAAAATAAAAACTATTACCCAAGAAGAAGGAAAGAAAGAAAGAAAGAAAAAGAAGAAGAAGAAGAAGAAGAAGAAGAAGAAGAAGAAGAAGAAGAAGAAGAAGAAGAAGAAGAAGAAGAAGAAGAAGAAGAAGAAGAAGAAAGAAAGAAAGAAAGAAAGATAGAAAGAAAGAAAGAAAGGAAAAGAAGAGGAATAATTAAAGAAAAAGAAATAAAGAAACAGAGAAAATGTACTTTAAAAACAAAACTATGGACAATTAAACTTACAGACACTGAAACCTATGCCAAAGTCCAAGAAGACTCTCTTGCACTATTACAAATCCGAAGACGAAGAAAAAGGCCAGTATTGACACGAACACAAGAAATCTGTAACTGAACGAGAGCTAGGGAAGAAAATAAGTTATGCCGGAAGAAAGTTTATCCTGGAGAGAGCGCGCCGCTGATGGCGATGCCTATGCCGGACCCCCAGTCGCCGCAACCGCGACGTTGTATTGAAAGATTGTGGGAAAAAAATTGAAGAAATTGGAATTGGGGAGATCGTTGTGAGTAAACGGTAATGAATGGGAGGAGAGGAAAGTAAGTGGCAGGAGAGAGAGAGGGGAGAGAGAGAGGGAGAGAGAGAGAAAAGCGGTGTGTGAGAGAAAGATAGAGAGGGAGAGAGACTCAGACTCCGACATTTTATTGACAACAAGGATACAGATTTTAGGCGGGAACCTATCTTACAAACGTCCTCGTCTCATTCACACTTACATTCGGCATGCGATAAAACAAATAGCTATAATGAAACAACAATGATAATAACAGAACTATAAAGACTATCACGCAGTATAATAAGAAAGAATATATACAAGTGGGAGCAGGAGTGTGCAGTGTCTGATGTTATATATATATATTCAAAGCATCAGACACTGCACAATCCTGCTCCCACTTGTTATTGTTTATTATTCCAGATTTTCGCCCCTCACACAGGGCTTCATCAGGGGTATCATCAGGACCACCATCACACCGAGTTCAGAGTTGATTGTGAACCTGTTCAATGTTGCTTGTGAATCTGATGATACCCCTGATATACTCAATTCAATTCAATTCAAGATTTATTCGCCAATGTAGCCCTGTATGAGGGGCAAAATTCTGGAATAATAATAAATAAATAATGTTTGTACTGTCTTTGGTCCGCCTTGAGTGGTTTTAACACTTGCACCTCACAACAGTTCCGTGGGACGGTGCCAGCAGTTGCCAGAGGTTATTGCAAACTTTAGATATATTTATAAAGCACTCAATACTGGTGTTACAATAACACAATACATTAAAAAAACCACCAAATGAATTATCAAATAATCAGTTGATACAATGACACATACATTTAAGACACATCTAATTATGTAGATCAAATAATCACGTAGCACATTGGAAAACATTTGACAAAATCAGTAGTTCAGTCATATTAAGGTAACGTTGCCTGAATACTTGTATACGTTTAAATGAAGGAAATGTGTAGAAGATCTAATGTTTAAATGAAGAGAGTTCCAGACTAGAGGTCCTGAGAATGCAAAACTAGTCTTACATGTAAACAGGTCAATTATTGTTCGAAGTAATGTATTTATTAGAACCGTAACGTTCTATCGCAGCAGTTAATAGATTGCTTAAATAGGGTGGAGACAGGCCACGTTGTACTTTAGAGACAGAGACAGAGAGAGAAAAAGAGGGAGAAAAGGAGCGAGAGAGAAAGAAATGAGGAACGAAGAGAGAGGGGCGGAAGAGAGGGGGAAGAAGAGAGAGAAGAAGAGAGATGTTTGTTGTTGTTGTTGTTTGTTTTAATGTCTTTTTCACCGAAATGATAAGACAAAAAACAAAAACAAATGAAAACAAAACAAAAATAAAAATAAATAAATACAAAGAAAATAAATTGGGAAAAAAAAACAACCAAAACAAAACATAATTATGATCAAATAACATCGACGAGTCTCATATAAACGTACTAACTGAAGAACCAATGAACGTCTTCGCTAAACTAATGCATACACCAAAACTAATATTGCCCAAAGACGTAACATTATTAGGCAAACTATTACGCAGTTGATTGCATTCAAATAAAACATGTTTCAAAGAAAACATTTCATTACATATACATTTGACGTTCGTACAATATTTAGTTCTGATGGAATTTAGATATATTCTATAAGCCATCGTCACAACAGTTCTGGGAATGCCAATATGTTGGTCAAAGAGTTGATTAAAATGACATTTAGTTTTAACTTCCTTTTCAGTTAAAACATGCACCTCTTTAACTGACAGGGGTATATTTAATTTTACTGCATTATTATTTTCGGCACCAGTTTTTGCAGCTCGGTCAGCCCAGTCATTAAAGAGAAAACCACAATGAGAAGGAACCCAACAAAAGTTAACTTCTGTTCCATTAATTATAATACTATGAATCAAGTTCTTAATTTCAAAAATAATTTCTTTTCTTTCTTTACTGTTATTAGATTTTAGAGCTTCTAAAACTGATTTTGAATCAACACAGATGACTACACTAGAAACATGTAATGGGAGATTTATAATTCTATTTAAAGACATCAGTATTGCTATCAATTCATCAATTGAAGAAGAGAGATAAGAGTGTAAAAGAGAGAGATCGAGAGAGATAGAAAGAGAGAGGAGGGATAGAGAGAGGGAAATAGAGAGAGAATGAAGTAGGGAGAGAGAGAGAGGAAGAGAGAGAGAGAGAGAGAGAGAGAGAGAGAGAGAGAGAGAGAGAGAAGAAGAAGAAGAGCCAAAAGAGAAGAGTTAGGAGGAAGAAGAGAGAGAGAAAAGTGCGAAAGGGAGAGAGAGAGTAGGAATGGAGAGAGAGAGTAGGAATGGAGAGAGAGAGAGAGTAGGAATGAAGAGAGAGAGAGTAGGAATGGAGAGAGAGAGAGAGAAAAGATAGAGGGGGAGGGATGGGGAAATAAAGATTTACAGATTTAGTATACTACATCTCCTCCTTTTTCTGACCCTAAGAATAAGCACCCCCGTTGGGATGCCGGGGATTTCAGTATACATAATATCCCCACTTTCTGGAAATTTAGTGCTTTAAATTCCCAATGTCGCTGTCTTTCTCATTTGCTCTTTCTCATTACTGCTCTGTTCTAACAATCTGCTATACTATCTTCTTCTTCGCTAGACCAGTCACCTACCTTTTTTTCTTAGAAACTCTTCCGGGACAAGACTCCTTATTTGTGTATGAGGTCTGTTGGATCAGCTTGGGAATATTGGACGCTTTCTGCCAGGTGGTCACTAGGGCTTCCTATGATGTTATTATTTAGCAATGTAGGCATTTTATACGTATGTGTTTTGTTGATAATTTATAATGATGTTTGTATTCTATTTTGTTTTTGTAAACGGGGATTCGATAAATTAGAGTACAGCCTCAGCGTCCCCTGCGTGGGATGTCTTTATTGTAAAGTGACTGGCTGGTGGAGAGCTTTCAGTTTTACCACTAGGGTTGTTTCAGCAGATCTTTTATGCGGATCAGGGGCTGTCCGGTCCTGATTTGGCTCGGAAGAGTCCGCTGGACCTAAAGCAATAACCATGTAATGTAATGTAATTTAAAGTGTAAGTGAGTGTGTTCGCCTGATCGCATGCAGTCGTGAGTGTGTCCGCGCATGTGTGTGTGTGTGAGTGTTCGAATGTGTTTGGCTCTTTGCCTCTGTCTCCGTCTCTGTCTCCCTCTGTCTGTCTGTCTGTCTCTCTCCGTCTCTAAATCTGCTCGCTTATTGGTTTTGGTTTTCCAACTGTTTTTCCAACTGCGTGTGCGCGTACACCTGTACAGGGTTGACAAGTTGTCGGCCCGTATTGGTGCCAGCATGCTGCGCGGGATGGCCGCCATTGCTAAATAACAGAAGACGGTGACATAATCACATAATCATTAAGCAATGCCGGCGGCTCTCCACACTGTAATCGATTGTTGCATACCAACTCTGGCGCGGATTGATAAAATGTTAAAGACACAGGGCAAGTCGACATTGCCGGCCAATATTTCTCATGTATTTATTTATTTATTTTACTTTCTTTCACCTTCTTTCTTTCTTTTTTTTATTTCTCGTTTTTTTTTTCTCTTTATGTTTTCTGGGGTGGCTTCGTGGTGCAGCGGGTAAGTTGCCGGTTTGCTATGCCGAAGGTCGCGGGTTCTATTTCCAGCAAGGGGAGAACTTATATGACTTAGGTACTAGACTATGGAGGTCAAAGGGTGTTTTTTTTTTCCCGGGGACTCCGGTTTCATCCCTGTATGTGTTTGCTGGTATAGACCGCCGCGCTTTGAGCCTGGTCACTTGGGGGAAAAGCGCCACTACAGCATCTAGTATCTTTATTATTCTGTATTGTAGTTTACTGTATGTTTGGTATTTATTTCTTTAATCAATCACCCAGATGACTTTAATTTGTACTTCATATGCGGCATTATTCCCTTTAAAAACCGCAAGGACACCCTTGTATCGACCATCTGCTGCATGCAGACTCTGGCACATGAAGTATTAAACCGATTTATGAGTCCTTTATCTGTATTTTCCAGAAACTACCGTTCTTTCTTACGTGCCAGTGAGACGACACGGCGATGCAGGGGTGAAGGAGATTCACCGTTTAAACAGTCAATGACTGAAAATTGACCCCTGGAAGAAGAAAAAAAAACACTTCCTTTTACTTGCCCGTTGCCCGGAGAATCGAACCCGGGATTATGAAAGCAAATTACCCCTACAGCCACAATGACCAACAAAGGACGAACTAACTGCAGCAACACCACCGTCCATCCCATAATCCAACCTTCTCCCACTTCTGACCTTTAGGTTTCCTCATCAATTTAAAATTAAAGCTGAGCTCTAATTAAATCACGATTGACCACCTGACCTTCAACGACAACACTCCCCCCTCCACCCACTCCCCCTCTCCCCATATCCTTCCTTCCATTTATTTTTTTGTCTGTATGCCAGTCTGTCTCTCTCCCTCTCTCCAACCAACGCTTCAATCCGTTGCCGCTTCCTCTCTCTCCCTCTCGCTCGCTCTCTGTCTCATTCTCTTTCTGCCCCCTCCCCACCCCCCCTCTCTCTCTCTCTCTGTACGATTGTAAGGTTCCCCCCTAATATCTGTATCCTTGTTGTGAATAAAAGGTCTGAGTCTGAGTCTCTCTCTCTCTCTCTCTCTCTCTCTCTCTCTCTCTCTCTCTCTCTCTCTCTCTCCTCTCTCTCTCTCTCTCTCTCTCTGTCTCCCTTTCTCTCTCTTTTTCTCTCTCTCTGTCTCCCTTTCTCTCTCCTCCCTCGCGCTCTAAGTCACCCTCTCTTTCTCACTGTCTCTCTCTCTTATTCTCTCTCTCTCTCTCTCTCTCTCTCTCTCTCTCTCTCTCTCTCTCTCTCTCTCTCTAGCCTATGTTTTAATCCATCGCCGCCTCCTTTCAATATTCATGAACTCTTTCTCTTTCTATCTCTGTCTCCTTCTCTCTCTGTCATCTTATCTCTGTCTCCGTACCTCTTCTCCCTCATTGTAACTGTCACCTCTCTCTCTCTCTCCCCCTCTCTCTCTCTCTCAACTCACCACCATTATCTTAAGTAAAAACCTATTGACTCTTGTTACAATGAAAGGTACATAAATTGGCCTTATAAGCACTTCAATAGGGCCGGCGGACGCTTTCCAAATAAGAGGGGGTTGAACCCGGAGTTCTGTGAGCACACGAAAAACATTGCGTTAAACCCAGACCAGCATATACAATCTCTACATAACCCAGACTAGCAAAAGCTGCATTTGATATACAATCTCTACATAACCCAGGCTAGCAAAAGCTGCATTAGGTACACAATCTCTACATAACCCAGGCTAGCAAAAGCTGCATTAGGTACACAATCTCTACATAACCCAGGCTAGCAAAAGCTGCATTAGGTATACAATCTCTACATAACCCAGACTAGCAAAAGCTGCATTAGGTATACAATCTCTACATAACCCAGGCTAGCAAAAGCTGCATTAGATATACAATCTCTACATAACCCAGACTAGCAAAAGCTGCATTAGGTATACAATCTCTACATAACCCAGACTAGCAAAAGCTGCATTAGATATACAATCTCTACATACCCCAGGCTAGCAAAAGCTGCATTAGGTATACAATCTCTACATAACCCAGGCTAGCAAAAGCTGCATTAGGTATACAATCTCTACATAACCCAGGCTAGCAAAAGCTGCATTAGATATACAATCTCTACATACCCCAGGCTAGCAAAAGCTGCATTAGGTATACAATCTCTACATAACCCAGGCTAGCAAAAGCTGCATTTGATATACAATCTCTACATAACCCAGACTAGCAAAAGCTGCATTAGATATACAATCTCTACATAACCCAGGCTAGCAAAAGCTGCATTAGGTACACAATCTCTACATAACCCAGGCTAGCAAAAGCTGCATTAGGTATACAATCTCTACATAACCCAGGCTAGCAAAAGCTGCATTAGATATACAATCTCTACATAACCCAGACTAGCAAAAGCTGCATTTGATATACAATCTCTACATAACCCAGACTAGCAAAAGCTGCATTAGATATACAATCTCTACATAACCCAGACTAGCAAAAGCTGCATTAGATATACAATCTCTGTATAACCCAGACTAGCAAAAGCTACATTAGATATACAATCTCTACATAACCCAGACTAGCAAAAGCTACATTAGATATACAATCTCTACATAACCCAGACTAGCAAAAGCTACATTAGATATACAATCTCTATATAACCCAGACTAGCAAAAGCTACATTAGATATACAATCTCTACATAACCCAGACTAGCAAAAGCTACATTAGATATACAATCTCTACATAACCCAGACTAGCAAAAGCTGCATTAGATATACAATCTCTACATAATCCAGCCACCTTCCTCACATGAAAACGTAAACAATGCCGTCTAATTGTACACTGAAAGCTAAGACTGGATAATTTTAAAACAAAGTTAATGGAGCGAAAAGGCTCCTCCCATTCGGGATTGGAACCCAATTCCACGACAGTTGGAGTTAGAGACCCCGAAACCTTCAAACACCACCTCCGCCCCTTCCTTAACTTCTTTTCTCATCCCATACCTCCCTTCCTCAGCCTCATCTCACACATTATCCACCCTCTCCGTACCAAACTCCATCCCCGCCGACCTCCTCAAATTAGAAGCGTAGAAACGTCCGTCTAATTTTACAACTAAAGCCGTAATTGGCCTTCTCAAACCTCTAAAAGGGCTGTTTGACAGTCGTCTAAACAAGTCGAAGGAAGGAAAACATCAGTGAAGGCCGCAGGGCCTAGAAACGGCCGTCGGTATCTTGTTTTTACTGGCAGTAGCGGGTGATTAGAGTTCACCTAGCGCTAGCCAAGATTGAAAGCCAAAATAAAGTCTAAAAGAACATCGGGAGGGTGACGAGTGGAAGGTTCATCGAACGGCTATGTAGGTTTGTTTGTTGTTTCTTTGTTGTTGTTTTTTTTTCAAACTTGGTTTCTTTCCTCGTTTGTCAAACACTGAGTTTGCTTAGTATTTTGTTGTGGGAGGTGTTGGTGGTTTTGTTATTTGTAGCTGGTGTTGCTGTCATGCTGTTGTTTCCCAGTTGGTAAGAGTGCTAGTTGTTAGTTTACTTTATTTTTGTTGTCTGCTATCACGAACTTGTTATCAGAGGTGAAATTAACATTCTGAACTGAACTGTTGTTTTGCTGCTGCTGTTGTTGTGGCTGTTGTGATAGAGGTGGGGGTGGGAGGACCTTTGTGTTGTTGTTGTATGAGGGTGACGGGGGATAGATGATGATGATGATGATTATGATGATGATGACGTTTATGGTAATGAGTAGGAGGAGGAGGAGGAGGAGGAGGTGGACGAAGATGATGATGATGATGATGATGATGATGATGATGATGATGATGATGATGATGATGATGATGATAATGATGATGATGATGATCAAGTGGTTGCTATTATTTTTCTTCCCAAGTTTAAATAGTCAGTCATTGTTACCTTCGTTAAGTCGTTCAAAATAGTTGTATTTGCAGTAGTAGGTTGGTTGGTTAATTTGTTGGTTAATATTTTACATTGTTAGTTCCGTACATAGTTGACTGATTGATTGTATAGAGTATGGGACAAGCTGTTTGGAAGTTAGTGAGTGAGTTATTTAGATAAATGTATAATTTGGTTTGTCGTTGGCTTTGTGTCTAATGCTGTTGGCCTGCAGTTAATAACAATGTTAATTTCATATGCTTACAACGTGTATACTGTTCCATGTGAGTTGAGTTCACCTCTAACTTCTGTTACGTCTCAACTTCGCGTGTCAGAGGAGAAACGCAGGGTAGATCTACAAGTGTGTAACGGACAGATATTTAGTGCGGGTGCATGCAAACTATATTTGACTCCTAAAACGAAATAAGCGTGCGTGCAAGACTCTCTGTTAACTACCAAACACCAACACAAAATATACGTTCCACGTTCTCAACTTTATATAAGGAAATAACAATATTTATATCATACTTTCACTCTAATTCTTTTACATAGATAAACGTAACTCCATTAAACTTAATACACACAAATCCCACACTGGTTTGGTAACGCCTCACTAGAGCAACCGAGCTGGGATAAACGAGGGCTGCAATTACTTGTCTTGGCCAACAAAATAAGAAAGAGAAAGAAAGAAAGAGATTTCTCTTATATAGCGCACTTACAAGCTCAGAGAGCTTCTCAAGGCGCTGGCCCGTAATATCCAGCAATCACAAAATAGTTTGCTGAAGTCAGGATTCGAACCCACGTCGCCCAAGACGCACTCACACAAGTCGTGCGCTCTGACCACTGAGCTATGCCTGAAAATTCACAGTACCTTTTTGGCCGGTTTTACACAAGCTGGCACTGGATGCCAGAGACGATTCAACATGAGATGAGCGTCGGCCAACAAACATGTAGACACTCTCGTCGACAGGCGGAGAGACCTAGTCTGCCCCAGTCCGCCCGGCATAGAAAACATTGTCTTGTCAGACGTGCCAATGGAGCTGATCCCGCTCCGATGTTTCACAGGTCACCTTGTCCTCACTTGGACAGGATGGAGCCACCCCGCTCCCAGTAGGCCACTAGCCTCCAGTAGGCCGCTACAACGATATGCATATACAAACGTCAATTCTCTGACTCTGATAACTTCATTATTCTTCTTTAGTTTCGACCTTGCTCACCTCCCTTTATTCCTTCACTTTTCACTTCCGTTTCGTATGCGATCATCACTTTCCTGCCTCCACCACTATTATTCATATCCAGGTAATCGCTTCATGAATGAAGATTACTATCAAACATGCTCACGCCTTTCATTCATATTACATTATCTACTACTCTACAACTATCGCCCCACATCATAATGTTATTACATCAATGAAAATTCAATATTCCATCTCAGTGGACAACAGCTCACCACCTTTCAATACAACAAATGCAATACAAAAATATACTTATCCGACATTTCACAATCATGAAAAACATTATAAATACCTGTAATCTTTACAGCACACTAATACAATGTCCACTTCCAGATAGAAAGTCCCACCGAACCTATACACCTTGACAAGCTCACAGTGCTTTCTTCATCTTTCAGTTTTTTCCACAATTAACTTTTTCTTTTCTTTTTCCTGGCCTACTACATATGACTGCACAGTCCGACACACACAATTCGACTGAGTAACTGTTGCCCCTATTTCGAATTATGTCTACTCTCATTGGCTCAAGAATCCCAGCCAATCAAAAACGCCGTACAATAACCGAATTTTAAAAACCCGGAAAAATCCCGTTATCTACAAAGTGATATGATTCGCGTGGCTACTTAGCGGTCAAGGGACACCGGTCAGATGTCCGAGTAGGCTAAATTACATTCCGGTCAGTGAGTTCTGCTTGATGGTATCGGGAGTGAACGTCTCAAGGAGGTTAATTTAATAAAGCTTAACGTTCCTTTAGTGAGCTAGTAAATTAACGTCAAGTGTTGTTCAATACTATCTCTTAGCTGAGTTGCCACATCTTGGTAGTCAACATTTCTGATATTACAAATGTTAAAAAGACCTTTTCAGGGGGACATGGTCAAAATGGGTTCCTTGGAAAAACCCTTCAATTATAGTTCAACGTTTACATACATTAACCACAACATTATCAACAATGTACTGGAGCACAGACTATGATTGGACCTAGATTCAAGCACTCTTGCTTTGTTTTTTTTGCGGGTTTGCCCCTAACTTTGTCAAAGTATTTCCTGATAAGTCAGGTAATACAAAAAGACAGGCATGTCGAGAAAAACCTTGTTATGGAGCTGTTTTGATTACAGGAATCTGACCTTGTGTGAACAACGTGTCAAGCAGATCTTTCTCTCATCAGTTACCCAGCTGATACTAGAAATCATTACAGATGGCGTGACAATAGAACATGCGGCAAGATACAAAGGCCTAATTTCTTATTGTTTGTTTATTTTTGCTTGTTTGTTTGTTTGTTTCTTGTTTTTTATGTTGCGGTTGTATTTGGTTAGAGCGAAATACACAGATGCTTTCATACATCAAGCCGTTTTCGTTATGAGAGAGAGGGAGAGAGAGAGAGAGAGAGAGAGAGAGAGAGAGAGAGAGAGAGAGACAGACAGACAGAAAGACAGACAGACAGACAGCCAGACTTACTGAGAGACAGAGACAGAGAGGCAAAAACATTACATTACATTATTATTGCTTTAGGTCCAGCGGACTCTTCCGAGCCAAATCAGGACCGGAAAACCCCCGATCCGCATAAAAGATCTGCTGAAACACCCCTAGTGGTAAAACCGAAAGCTCTCCACCAGCCAGTCACTTTACAATAAAGACATCCCACGCAGGGGACGGCTGAGGCTTCACACCAACTTATGGAACCCCCGTTTACAAAAACAAAATAGAATACAAACATCATTATAAATTATCAACAAAACACATACATATAAAATGCCTACATTGCTAAATAATAACATCATAGGAAGCCCTAGTGACCCCCTGGCAGAAAGCGTCCAATATTCCCAAGCTGATCCAACAGACCTCATACACAAACAAGGAGTCTTTTCCCGGAAGAGATTTTAAGAAAAAAGGTAGGAGACTGGTCTAGCGAAGAAGACGATAGTACAGCAGATTGATAGAATAGAGCAGGAATGAGAAAGAGCAAATGAGAAAGACAGCGACAGTGGGAATTTAAAGCACTAAATTTCCAGAAAGTGGGGATACTATTTATACTGAAACCCCCGGCACCCCAACGGGGGTCAGGCAAAAACAGACAGAGAAGAGAAGGACAGAAAAATTGTAAGCAGGATCACCACATGCTTAAAATTTCTCTCTCTAAAAACAAACCCGAATATTCAGCCTCTCTCCCTTCCTTGCCCGCACATTCCCCTCCCCCCCTCCCCACGTCCCATAATATTTTCAAGCCACAACCACCGGGCAAAGTTCAAGAGACCCAACCCTGTATGCAGTTTGTCATTCGCTTACCTACCCTTATCCATGAAAACGACAGTAATCAAAAAAATAATAAATCAATAAATCAATAATCAAATTGCAAATAATACCGATAGTAATATTCATAGTAACAATTAACAAATACAATTATACATCCATCCTCTTACCACACTGACGGTTGCTTTTGACAGGGTCTTTCTTATTAACCATATTAATAATACATAACGGTCATATAATGAAGATGAGAGAACAATAATAGGCAAGAAAGAAAGAACCGCTAGCATTTGCACAAAGACTTCCCACCCCTTGCGCCGCCGCGTCAACACCTAAGACGAGCCCAGAACAAGCATAGTCGTATTTAAGTCAACCAAGACAGTGGGTGAATAAAGAATTGTGGTAAAAATAAAAGTGAGGTGATCGAGAAACATGATTTTGGTCATGAAGATTTAGATTACGTGTGCTACTGGATTACAATTTAAAAAAAGTTTAAAAAAACAAACAAACCAGAACACCTATTTCACTGGCAATATTATTAAATTATCCTATCCTATTATATCCTATCCTATCCCGTAACTCGGAAGTGGTTGGGGCACCACAAATGATCGTTTAACCAGCGTATTTTATATTTCTCTGTCCTCAGCAACCCTCATGGCTTCGCTCAGCGTCAAGCCAGTCCATTCTCTAATGTTGTCCTCCCATCTCTTTTCTTGTATTTCCCTTCTTCTGTCTCCTTGCACCGTGCCTTGCAGGATGGTTTTTCCAACGCCTGATGCTCTGGTCACGTGGCCATACCATCGGAGTTTCCGTTTCTTCACCACTGTGAGCATGTCAGAGTGCTGTCCAATGGCTTCAGAGATGGTCTGTCGGACTTCGCCGTTTGTGATTTGCTGGGTATAGGAAATGCCCAGAAGTCTTCTGTAGCACCTCATCTCCATGCTTTGAATTCTTTGTTGTAGGTCTGCTGTTAGGATCCATGACAAGGAAGCGCAGCAGCCTTACCTTGTAGAGTAGGCTGATGGTCATGTTTTCCCAAATGGGCTTCAACCTTGTCAGGGCAATAGTTGTTTGTGCAATCCTGGAGAAGACTTCCTGTCGGGACCAATTGTCTGATACAATGGCTCCTAAATATTTGAAGCTATGCACTGTGTTGAAAGATTGGCCTTGGACTTTGATATCTATGTTGAAGCCATTGGTGTTGTTGGTCATCATTTTGGTCTTCTCTGCACTTATACCCATTCCAAAGGCTCTGGAGGTGGTGTCAAGCCTCTGTACTAGTTGTCCAAGTTCTTGTTCCTCTCCAGCCAATCCATCAATGTCATCCGCAAAACCTAACATTATTGAAATCATCAAAAGTTTGTATGATAAAGCTGCTAGTGCAGTCCTCCACAACACCGCCATCGGTTCAGAACAACAATCGGCGTGCGTCAAGGATGTCTACTCTCTTCAAAACTCTTCAAAACCTTTCTGTAGTCATCATGTTAGATGCCCTTGCAGACCACGAATGCACAGTCTGCATAGGGGTTGAGCCATCTTCAATAATACTGATAATGTGTACATTAATACAATATGAATGTACATAATTTTACATAGAGTATTGAGGTATTCAAGAAACACAACGGACAATCTGTCACATAGTGTTTGTGGTCCGTCTGACCTTTTATGATGACCCCAACAGTTGAGTTTCTCATTTATAGTCCGGAATTATCTCCCTTTACTCCACAATTCTCTCCCCTTTAGAACAGTTCTTTCTTTGCTCAGTGCTACCACTGTTCCTTGCCTAATGGTTTTTGCACGGATGCAATGAATGAGTACGTGCACACTACTACTTTTAGAACAACCATTAATTAGTAACAGATTTTTTTCTAGCTTTTATCGTCGTATTAGTCTGGAAAACGATTCTAAATTAAGTTAAGTTCCCTCCAATTAGTAACAGATTTGCTGCTGTTGGAGTTCAGTTCTCTCCCTTCCATAAAAAAATTGTTTGTTATTCTGCGGCCTTCTCCCTCTTTAATAATGGTAAAAGATTCCATGCCCTTGGATTTTAGTAGTAGTACACCCCCTAAATTCAGCCAGATTTTTCTGTCTTCACTCCCTTTAGTAACAGAAACAGATCCTCTGCCCCTTGAATTTCAAGTGATCTCCCTTTTATGAAAGAATTTCTGTCTTCGTCCCTTTAGTAATGAAAGATGTGCCGCTCTTCTCCCTTTAGACCTTCAGGTTTTTCCTTCCTTAAAGTCAACGGTTGTCCCTCTTGCCTCGTCAAGACATCCATCACCTGACGGGCAAGAATCGATTTCTACAACAGATCTTACCTCCTTTCAAGAAATAGTATCCCTTTTGATTCCCACTCTCTTAGGAAATAGTATTCCTTTTGATGCCCACTTTCTTTGTTTTCCTGTACGTGTAAAATGGGGTTCTTGTGCTTGTCACAGACCGATCAATATTTCACATTTGAATTTTAAACACGCTTGTCACCAAAGAGGGGTGAAATGGAGGTCGCCTACTCAGCACAAAACTAGTCAGATGCAGTGCTGCGCTACCTAGGGGAAATAGAAGCAACAACCCCTTCTGAATTTGACTCCAACAAACACAACAAAAACAGGCTGATAGAAGCTGTAAGCTGACCTGTGCTTGCTGACCAACTGCGAGCAGCCGGGTTCACAAACACAAATTGTCAAAGTATGAAAGTATGAAACTGAAACATGGCTGGGGTTATAGTTTGTTTAAAATCTTTTATTTACTCTACTTATTTAAGCGTTCTTAAATAGCGCTTTGCAGGCTTAAGAGCAGTCCAAGGCGCTGGCATATCAAGTACTCGGAAAAGGGAGGTAATAATAATAATAATAATGGGATTTATATTGCGCACATTTCCAACAAAGTTCATGGCGCGAAGAAAAAGAGCTAAAAGAGCACACACAGTTCTAAAAGAGTACACACAGAACAAACGACAGTACATCAACTTTTGACATTTTGTATAAACTGCATCCAATGCTGATATTAAAGAAAGATCTAGTGTACGACATTTCCAAAGGGGGTAGGCAAGGGAGGGGGGGGGAGGGATAAGAAGAAAGAACAACTAATTTCCTGTCGTCTGCTAGGTGAGAGATTCTTCAAAGCGTGATCTCCCATTTCTGAAGGCTTCTTACGCAATGCTGGACAAAATATCACAACTTTTCGCACTAAACACGATTTATGATTACTTTCCTTACAAAATGTACACAACAAAGTTCAGTTAATACAGGTAAACACTTCAAAGAAAGTCTTCAAAAGCCTAACAAAATAAGTTTTGTTTTTAAAAGGTGATGATGATGACGAGGAAGAGGAGATTAATTGAAATGATGATGATGATGATGATGATGATGATGATGATGATGATGATGATGATGATGATAATGATGATGATGATGATGATAATGATGATGATGATAGTGGCGGTAGAGATGGTGTTCCCGTAACCTTTAGGACCTTCCTTTTCTCTTGGCCAGCTTAATGAGGGCGGTGTATTTTATCTCCTTTCCATCGCTGCTTAATGGCCTTGTCTTAACAGGAAGGTTCGGGGAAGTTCAAAAACATTCTCCGAGGATCTCGGATCCCGAACCTAGGTTTCTGAACATTTTTTTGGGTACACAAGGTTCAGCAAACTAGGTTTCGGGATCCGAGATCCTCGAAAAAAAGTTTTTGTACCTCCCCGAATCTTCCAATGAATACAGCCCATTACAATCCTCGCTTCTGAACCGATCCAGGTTTCACCCATTCGCAGTGGGTGGGACTGGGGTGTGCGGTGCGTTTGATTCAATCCTTTTGTGTCGTTGGGTGGTTTGCCTGCCAATGTTGGTCAAGCGTGGAAGTACCTACTAACCGCACCCGATGTTCCTTAACCGGAAACATTACTAGCATGTGCCCAAATTACAGCACTACTGCGTCGGCCCCAATGATGATGATGAACACCAACGAAACGAGAACAAGGCCAAGAAAACAAAAAGCAGGCGAAATAGAGCACAGTGGTTAGTTAGTTATTCATTGTTTATAGGGTCCAGCGGACTGCAAAGTGCCCAATCAGGACCACAACTTGGTTGAAAGAGGGCTCAACCCACATCCGTATAAAAGATCTGAAACAACCCTAACGGTAACACTGAAGGCACTCCACCAGCAGGTCACTTTACAATAAATGGATTTGCAGGGAACGCTGATGCTGTACTCTAATTTATTGAAACCCGGTTTGTAAAAAACAAATCAGACTATAAACATCATTATAAAATTTTAACACAACACATACATATAAAATGCCTGCTTTGCTAAATAATAATACCATAGAAAGCCCTAGTGACCATTTGGCAGAAAGCGTCCAATATCCTCAAGCTCAAGAACTCACGCAGAAAAATGACTCAAGAAAAGAGACAAAGAACTCAGTCACAAATGAAATGACAAAAAACAAAAGACTCCAAAAGAAAGGCACTCCATTGAAAGTATTTACCCAACAGACTCAATACACAAATTATGAGTTTGGGAGAGTATTCAAGAAGAAAGGTAGGTGACTGGTCTAGCGAAGAAGATAGATTGATAGAACAGATTAGGAACGAGAAAGAACGAATGAGAATGACAGAAACAGTGGTAATTTAAGGCACTAAATTTAAACAAAGCGGTGCAGCTGAAGCAGATAAAATGTACCATAGAATCACAACAGCATAAAAATTAAAACGTATTTACAGCTCGCATTTCAGAATTTCAGCGCCACGCACCAAATGACTGACAGTCAAAATCTTCACAGGACTATCCAGCACCTTAATTTCTTTCTCATTCCCTTTTCTTAAATATTGAAGGACATGTCCGACTTTGAATGAAACTAGAAACTTTGTATTTAGAGGAAATGACGATAGTCTTCCATTAAAACGGTTTCTCAACTTAATCTGTACAGAGGGACATGCCTTAAAGTTGAATTCCACGATTTTCAATTACACTGAACCCTTTGCAGTTCAACATATAGCGGCAGTGAAACCCTTTAAATTTTCTTGGGAATAACAGCGAAGAATATTTGTACAAAGAACTCACGCAGAAAAAGGACTCAAGAAAAGAGACAAAGAACTCAGAAACAAATGAAAAAAAAAAGAGTCCAAAAACAAAGGGCACACTACTGGAAGTAATTACACCTCGTGAACTCCACATCTCAAAAGCGCATGCGCACCTCGACTTGACAGGAAGTGATTCCTACAGCTCAAATACGCATGCGCACCTCGACTTGACAGGAAGTGATTGCAACAGCTCAAATACGCATACGCACCTCGACTTGTCAGGAAGTCAACAGAGGAGCGTGCGCCCTCAAGCGGGATGGAGACTCGATGTTGATTGTGCTTCACTTTGAGGGGCCTGCTTGTCTAGCAGTGAAAGAATTGAAGAATGCTTGCAAGTACACTCTCGGATTCATTCCAATGCGCAAGTGAGTCAGATAATACTTTTTGTACGAAATGCGCAACACTGTCCCTTCTATCAGGTCTGTAATGTTCCTCCAACCCCAAGTCAATGTTCCCTCAAGGCTTTTTAGGTCTTATGTTCCCCAGGTCTATAATTCCCTCCTTCTCCTCCCCCCCCCCCCTCCTCCGGGCGTTATATAAATATACAATCGAGGGAACATAGATTATTGCTTTAGGTCCAGTGGGACTCTTCCGAGCCAAATCAGGACCAGTATAGCCGAATCAGGACCACAAAATCAAGACCACAACTTCGCTGAAAGAGGACTCGCCCCTGATCCGCATAAAAGATCTGCCGAAACAACCCTAGTGGTAACACTGAAGGCACTCCACCAGCTGGTCACTTTACAATAAAGACATTCCACGCAGGAGGACGCTGAGGCTATACTCTAATTTATCGAACCCCCGTTTACAAAAACAAAATAGAATATAAAAATCAGTATAAAATATCAACAAAACATATATATATATATATATATATATATATATATATATATATATATATATATAGATAGATATATAGATATATAGATATATATATATATATATACGTTGCCAAATAATATCATAGGAAGACCCAGTGACCACCTGGCAGAAAGCGTCCAATATTCCCAAGCTGATCAAACAGACCTCACACACAAATGAGGAGTTTTGTCCCGGAAGAGTTTTCAAGAAAAAAGGTAGGTGACTGGTATAGCGAAGAAGAAGATAGTATAGTAGATTGATAGAACAGAGTAGGAATGAGAAAGAACAAAGGAGAAAGACAGCGACAGTGGAAATGTAAAGCACTAAATTTCCAGAAAGTGGGGATACTATATATACTGAATCCACCGGCACCCCCACGGAGGGTGGGTTAGTGTGTGTGTATGTGTGTGTGCGTTTGTTAATGCGTGTGTGTGTGTTTGTGTGTGTGTTTGATTATGTTTAGACGGCGTTCTTGTGACATACACGTGAGAATATGACCCATCGTCAACACAACGTATGTGGCGTTTTAGAAAGTCATAACAACGGGGTCTTCGCTAGATTTCGCGCTCGTTTGTGTGTGTGTGTGTGTGTGTGTGTGTGTGTGTGTGTGTGTGTGTGTGTGTGTGTGGGTATGTGTGTGTGTGTGTGGGTGTGTGTGTGGGGTGGGGGTATTTGTGTTTGTGTGTGTGCGAGGGTGTGTGGCGATGTAGAAACGTCGTCATTGTTACACGCTCTTTATACTCTACCTTTGTTCTTTTGTTGGCCCCGTTATTTTGACGTCCAAATAGTGTTCCGTTAGGGTTAGCGCTGTGTTAGGCTCAGGATTAGGTTAAGGGTTTGGGTTAGGGTTAGAGATAAAGTTTGGGTTAGGGTTAACTTTAAAAAAAACTGACACATTAAAACAAAAAAGTCAAAACAACGCATGTGCGTTTTCATCAAAGTCATAATAACGGCATTTTTACACGGTCGTGTATGTGTGTGTGCGTGGGTGTGTGTGTGTGTGTGTGTGCGTGCGTGTAAAATTCAGCTGATTGATTGATTGATTGATTGATTGAGTGTTGCTTTAGGTCCAGCGGACTCTTCCGAGCCAAATCAGGAACGATACAATACAATACAAGGTTATTGCTTTAGGTCCAGCGGACTCTTCCGAGCCAAATCAGGACCAGAGAGACGTTATCTTAAAATATTATAAAATGATTCAAATCTTAAAAAACAAACCTGTTACTCTTAAATACCCAAACAAACTTTCACATGACATCTCTTTAAGAGTCTTCTTTAAAACTGATGTATTAAAAATATAATCTCTTTCTTCAATCAAATCACTAAATTCAGTCCTAACAATAAAATCCAAACTAAACAAAACATGTCGATACGATTTATATGCGATAAAACAAACCAACATCATGTAAAAATTGAAACAGATGTTGACCATTACATACTTTAAAAATCTCTTTGAAAGGTATGGAACCAAAATATGTTTCCCTTTCCTCAATCAAATCAGCACACTCAGACATGAAATGTCGAACGGAAAAGGATTGATCACATGCAAAGCACCATGGTGGTTCTTCTCCTTTTAAAAGGAAACTGTGGGTGACATAAGTATGCCCAATATGAAGGCGAGATAACACTGTTTCTTCTTTGCGAGTGGATGCAAAGTTAGGCAAAGAAGTGGACAAATCGGGAAGAATTTGAAATAATTTGTTGTTGACATGGTTAGACCAGTCAGTCTGCCACAGTCGTTTACAATAAGAACCAGTCATACAACGTAGGTCAGAGTAGGGCACAAACTGAAATATCTCTGGAGGGAAATCAAGATGCAGAGCATCTTTAGCCGCCCTGTCTACTGCAATATTGCCGCGGATGCCCATGTGACCAGGGACCCACATAAAAACTATCTTTTTACCCTCAGAAATAAGTTGTGTATGGAGGTCATGGATCTCTGCCAGAAAAGGGTGTGATATCTTTCTCGTGGAAAGAGCCTGAAGTGCTGACAAGGAATCAGACATGATTAAAAATGAGGTTCTTTTGGATTGATAAACTTGTTTCAGAGCTAAATGAATTGCCTTGAGCTCAGCTGTATAAACAGAACAAAAATCAGGTAAACGCTGTTGCAAAGGCCGGTCCAAGTGTCTCTCGGAGACCGATGCAGCAGCAACCGAATCTCCTTTCTTTGACCCGTCTGTAAAAAGTTGTTCATATCCTGGGTATAAAGCACACTGTTCTAAATAAAGTTGGTTATATACTGTTTCGGATGTATTGTTTTTAAGGAAAGCGGACAACTGCCAAATTAATGATTGGGATACATAATTTCCATGGGGGAGCTTCAGTCCTAAGTTCATCGTCGTTGATGGAAGAAACATCAATGCCTGCTTTTTCCAGATGAGCTTGCATTCTGATGCCAAACGGAGGAATTGTGTTAGGTTTGGCTTCAAATTTCTTAACAAAATCTGGGTTGAAAACACAGTCATAAGCAGGGTTCATAGGATCAGTTTTTAATTTTAAATAGTAATTCATTGACAGTTTTGTACGTCTCAGCTCCAGCGGGGGTTCGTTAGCTTCCACGTAAAGGCTTTCACAAGGGGAAGTGCGAAACGCACCCAAAGCAATGCGTAGTGCCTGATGGGCAACTGGATCTAACATCTTAAGATAAGATTTTCTAGCAGAACCATAAACAATGCAACCATAGTCTAACTTGGATCTAATTAAAGAACGATATAACAGCAATAAAGTTTTCTTGTCAGCACCCCAGTCTGTACCACTGATAACCTTGAGCAAATTGCAGGCCTGTTGACATTTAGTTTTCAAAATTTTCAGATGAGGAATGAAAGATAGCTTTTGATCAAAAATAACACCTAAAAATTTGACTTGTTGGACCGCCTTTATTGGAGTTTTATTGAGGAGAATAGTAGGGTCTTGAATAATTCCCCGGTGCTGGGAAAAGTGAATACATTCAGTTTTTGCTTCAGAAAATTTAAAACCATTTTGTAAAACCCAGTCTTCAACGGCCTTGACACATAACTGTAGCTGACGTTCTGCAGATGCCAAAGTTTTACCTTTGGCTACCAATGCAAAATCGTCGACAAATAAAGAATTGTCAATTCCCCGTTTAACGGAACGAACAATGTTATTTATTTTAATATTAAACAGCAAGGGAGACAAGATGCTACCCTGAGGCACTCCCATCTCCTGTTCTCTAGTATCTGACAAAGATCCCCCAACCTTAACCTGAAAAATTCTGTCTGTTAGAAAATTGGATATAAACAGAGGTAAATGTCCCTTCAAACCCATTTCTTGTAAATCTGAAAGAATGCCATATTTCCATGTGGTGTCATAAGCTTTTTCCAAATCAAACATGATGGCAACGACATGTTCACCCTGGACGAACGCGTTACGGATAAAAGTTTCCAGTCGCACCAGGTGGTCAACAGTACTTCGACCACTTCGAAAGCCACACTGAGTGTTGGATAAAATATTATTTGTTTCTAGATACCACAATAAGCGAGAATAAACCATTCTTTCTAGCGTCTTGCATAAGCAAGACGTTAAGGCTATTGGTCTATAGTTTGTCGGGTTAGTATGGTCTTTGCCAGGTTTAGGGATGGGTACAATAATGGCCTTTCTCCAGGAGGGAGGAAAGGTGCCAGTGATCCAGAGCTGATTGAAGATGTCCAGCAGTTGAGACCGTGAGTACCTTGTTAAATGTCTGAGAAATTGATAATGTACATCATCCGGTCCAACTGCTGAATCTGCACTTTTGTTAATTGCATCGTCAAGCTCGACTAATGAAAACGGAATGTTGTAATCTTCAGAATTATCGGAGGTAAAATTTAACTGTTGTTTTTCTTTACGGGTTTTAACTGTTTGAAAAGGGACAGAATAATGTTCAGAGGAAGAATTTGCAGCAAAAGAAGAAGCCAAAAGATCAGCTACTAACGGACAACCCCCGATCCGCATAAAAGATCTGCGGAAACAACCCTAGTGAGAAAACTGAATGCCCTCCACCGGCCAGTCACTTTACAATAAAGACATCCCACGCAGGGGACGGCTGAGGCTTTACCCCAACTAATCGAACCCCCGGTTACAAAAACAAAATAGAATACAAACATCATTATAAATTGTCAACAAAACACATACATATAAAATGCCTACATTGCTAAATAATAACATCATAGGAAGCCCTAGTGACCACCTGGCAGAAAGCGTCCAATATTCCCAAGCTGATCCAACAGACCTCATACACAAACAAGGAGTCTTTTCCCGGAAGAGTTTTCAAGAAAAAAGGTAGGAGACTGGTCTAGCGAAGAAGAGGATAGTATAACAGATTGATAGAACAGAGCAGGAATGAGAAAGAGCAAATGAGAAAGACAGCGACAGTGGGAATTTAAAGCACTATATTTCCATAAAATGGGGATACTATTTATACTGAAACCCCCGGCACCCCAACGGGGGTAAAATTCAGCTGATAGGAGATTAGACAGGCTGAGGGAAGCTGATGGCAAATGACAGGGTTTTCCTCTTGATAAGGTCGCTACGTTGGTGTAAACACACTACTTCTGTCATGACCACTGACTGTGTGGGCGCGGTGGGTGGAGTAGGGGACAGAAGTGGTGGTTCCTGGACACAGGCAATATTCAAAGAGCAAGGAGCAATCTGCTGGTGGTATGGAGAGGGGAGGGGCGTAGGGTGATTGTTGTTTGTAGATTATAGTCACACGACACTTTCGCATATAGGTGACTACTGGACCGATTTATACTGACACCAGCGGGCCAGTTGTTGGTAAAGGGGAAAATAATATGACCACACGTTGACCAATCCGGGATTCGAACCAGCAACCTTTCGGTTACTAGCAAGACGCTCTTACCAACTGAGCTACCCGGCCCCACCGTAGGGTGAGGACGGTGGCAAAGGAGATATCACTCTTGGATATAATTATCAATTATTCTCCATGGAGAGTTGTGTGTGCGTTTGAAAGCGAGAGAGAGAGAGAGAGAGAGAGAGAGAGAGAGAGAGAGAGAGAGTCAGTCAGACAAACAGACAGACAGACATACAGAGACAAACAGGCAGACAGAAACAGACAGAGAGAGAAAAACAGAGAGAGATGTTTACTCCAATAAGGGTGGAGCTTTTAGGTAACAAGTCTAGTCTTAGAATCTGTCGTTGGGTCATTCACTTCCACTTTCAAATATACCGTAGTCTCCAATTGTATTTTCATCATATATTCATGCATTTATCCACAAATTAGAATGTGCACTTGCAATGTAATAGTGAGGGAGAGAAAGAGCCCATGTGCGCACGCACGTGTGTGTGAGAATGTATTGTGTGCGCGTGTGCATGTGTGTGCACGTGTGTGTGTGAGTGCGTGTGTGTGTATAAGTGCGAGTGCATCTGTGCATGCATGAGTGTATGATTGAGCAAATCAATTGTACGGATCCACGGCACACCTTCCTTAAGAGATTACATAACGATTGAAAATAATGAGAAATCAAACGGACGAGCGTTAGAACAACCGCACACTAAAAGACAGCACCTGGATTGCCTAAAAATAATAGTAACGAAAGACGGATGTGGCGCGTGAATATAGTGGAACGTGGGAGAAATATACCTCGTGGCGCAGTGGATAAGTCGCCGGTTTGCTATGCCGAAGGTCGCGGGTTCGATTCCCGCAAGGGGCGAACGTATGTGACTTAGGTACGAGACTGTTGAGGTCACCGAGGGTTTTCTCCGGGCACTCCGGTTTCCTCCCTCCCTTCAATAATGGTACAGGACGCAGTCAATATGCAAATATTTCAAAAATAAAAATTCGAGTTTCTTTCCGTCTGCCAATAGCGATCTCCCTGCCTTTACACCACCTGTTTGAGTGATTGATGTGTATTTGGTGTGTGTGAGGGTGGATGAGACAGGTGAGCGTGTATGTTGGTATAGATCGCCGCGCTTTGAGACTGATTGATTTGGGGAAAGGCGCGTATATAGCATCCTGTATTATTATTATTATTATTATTATTATTATTATTATTATTATTATTATTATTATTATTATTATTATTATTACCAAAGAGGGACAGGACGACGGTGTCATGGGTCGTTTTGTGGGGTTTTGGAAGAGGTAGGGAACGTGTGACGTACACATTAGGCGCTCCCAATCAAAAAGGCATCTCAAAAGTCACCCACAAGCGACCTTCTTAAAACGTGAAAGTTACTTTTCAAGTGGCCTCGTTTGCAAACTTCCGCTTCGTGTTACGTCCGGCAACTTTCAGCATTTCAATCATGACTTCCGCCCCTTTACAACTCAACGAAACTAATTTTGCGTTAACTTTCACAGTTCCAGGAAATCATTCGCGTGTCGACTTTGAAAGAACATATTTGATTTTACATGGAGAACCCTTTGCAAAACAGTGATTTTCAGCAGGCATGATTACTCAAAGAAGCGGTTTATTTTTACTAGTGTCAGCATTGGGTGGAAGTCTAAAAACACATTTATAAGATTTATAGTCGTGTACTTCGTGTAGGACTTTTCGCATTATTTTGTGTAATTACAAAATAATACAAATGCAAACACACACACATACCTTCTATCTCACACACACACACACACACACAATCTCTCTCTCTCTCTCTCTCTCTCTCTCTCACACACACACACACACATACCTTCTGGAAATTGATCACACACACTTATAAGGTTAAAAGTGATAATGATCACCATGACGACGCTGGTAACGAGGATGTGGATAGGGACAACAACGAAAAGGAGGAGGATGGGGATGAGGATGAAAACGACGAAGACGATGTATGATGGATGATGATGATGATGATGATGATGATGATGATGATGATGATGATGATGATGATGATGATGATGATGACTGTTCGGTGTTCTGTTGCTGCTAGAATTTATTACATGATGATTAAAAGGATTATGTCTACGATCACAAAGGACGAAGATGAAGTTGGAGAAATGGAACAAGAACTAGATGATGATGATGATGATGACGACGATGATAATGATGATGATGACGATGATGAAGGTGACAATGGTGATGAAAATTAGAAGGAAGACGGCACTATTAATGTTTCTGTCGCTGATAATACTGATACTATTGATGATAAAGTTGCTGCTGCTTCTGCTACTGCTGCTGCTGATGATGACGATTACGACGATGATATTGGTAAGGATAGTGGCGAGTACGACGATAAAAAAGGGGTTTGTTTAGTTTTGTTTGTTGGGGCTTTCTCGTGTTCTTGTTAGGCCAATGACGACGACGAGACGAGGAACGACCAGACAATGAGTCTGGAACAATCGCAATCTAGAAAGTACGGCGTACAAAACTCAGTTTGGAATTGCGTCATAAAGCAGCATACTTTGACGTTCCTTATTTATTCATGAGCATTGTCGAGAAGAGCCATTGTCGATGTGCACGTAAGTTCACATACGCGCGCTCGCACACATTCTCCTCGCACACATGCACGCACACACACCATTTAGGCATAACACACAGGCAAATCACACACACACACACACAATCACCGGTACGTATGCACGCACGCTCGTAGAGAGACACACACTACATGTGTATGCAGGCATTCACACACACACACATACACCTATACAGACACATACACAGATAGAAAGAGAAAGGGACATGAACAAATAGACCACACACACCCAACACACACACACACACATACACACGCATACATATATACACACACATATATACACACACATAAGCTTACACACGCACCAAGCAGTATCGCGCGCACACACGCTCTGACATATATGGCCGGTCGCTAAACCCACCCACACACACAACTCGCCGTCGTCGTCACACATATTTCACCGACAACCCTTTCCCCTACCGCTACCCCTACCCCACAAACACACATACGCTCTCTCTCTCTCTCTCTCTCTCTCTCTCTCTCTCTCTCTCTCTCTCTCTCTCTCTCTCTCTGTATCTCTGTCCCTCTGTCTCTTTCAATCTGTCCCTCCTCTCCCTCTATCTACCTCTCTCCCTCTCTCCCTCTCTGTCTTTTTCTCTGTCGCTCTCTCTCTCTCTCTCTCTCTCTCTGACCCTTTGTGTGTGTGTCTCTCTCTGACTATCTTTCTCTCGCTCTCTGTCTCTCTTTCTCTGTCTCTCTCTCTCCTCTTTCTCGCTGTCTTTCTCTTTGTCTCTCCTTCTCTGTGTCACTGTTTCGTTCTCTGTCTCCCTTTCTCTCTGTCTTCCTTCCCCTCTCTCTGTCTCTCTGTCTGTCTCACTCTCTGTCTCTTTCTCCGCACACAATAGGTAACACACAGATTTTCCCCTTCCCCATCACTTTCCCCCGCACCATTCCCCACCCCCCATCCCCCACCGCCACTCCAACACAATAATCCATCCTTTGCGCATACAGTCACAATTATCAAACTGTTCTTCTTCTTTTTGTACGACTTCCACACATTTACAACTTCAAATTTGCCTCCCTATAAAAGAGAAATTGATGGGGACAGTTTCAAAATGCAATCGCGTTCTGGACAAAGAAAACTTTTGTAATCTCCATCACAGAAAATTCAATGCATGAACAATGGGTTTTTTCAGATCGATTTTCGTGGATGGACAACGGTTTAAAGGATGTTAACCAGAAGGTCAGAAAGACTGAAAGTCAAAACTATGGTTGCTAAAGTGGCTCGCGTCCAGGCTCAAACAACAAGACCATGAGGGAAAGCAGGATTGAAACTCAACGTTGTCCCCACCACAATAAAAGAAGAAAAGGAAGAAGAGGAAGGAGGTGGAGGAGGAGGGAGGAGGAAGTAAGAGGAGGAAGAAGAAGATGAAGATGACGATGATGATGATGATGATGATGATGATGATGATGATGATGATGATGATGATGATAGTAAGTAAATTATTCATTGTTTACAGGATCCAACGGACTGCCAAGAGCCGAATAAGGACCACAAAATCAAGACCACAACTTCACTGAAAGAGGACTCACCCTTGATCCGCATAAAAGAGCTGCTGAAACAACCCTAGTGGTAACACTGAAGGCACTCCAACAGCAGGTTACTTTACAATAAAGACATCCCACGCACCGGATGCTGAGGCTATATTCTAATCTATTGAACCCCCGTTTACAAAAACAAAATAAAATACAAACATCATTATAAAATATCAACAAAACACATACAAATAAAAAGCCCACAATGCCAAATAATTACATCATAGGAAGCCCCAGAGACTATTTTCTCAGAAAGCGTCCAATATTCCCAAGCTGATCAAACAGACCTCACACACAAATGAGGAGTTTTGTCCCGGGAGAGTTTTCAAGATATAAGGTAGGTGACTGGTCTAGCGAAGAAGAAGATAGTATAGTAGATTGATAGAACGGAGTAGGAATGAGAAAGAACAAAGGAGAAAGACAGCGACAGTGGGAATTGAAAGCACTAAATTTCCAGAAAACCCGGCACCCCCACGGGGTTTGATGATGATGATGATGATGATGATGATGATGATGATGATGATGATGATGATGATGATGATGATGATGAAGAAGAAGAAGAAGAAGAAGAAGAAGAAGAAGAAGAAGAAGAAGAAGAAGAAGGGGCGGAAGAATGATCAAAAGCAAAAACAGAAAAGTAAAGGACTCCAGGCCGCCAATCAGCTTTGAAACAACTTTCAAGGGTCACCCATCCAAGCACTAACCCTGCTTAACATTAACAGGAACCATTTCACGCTTCCTCCAACCCTATTCTCTGGCTAGATTCGAAACTACCAACCACCAACTCTCTCTCTCTCTCTCTCTCTTTCTCTCTCTCTCTCTCTCTCTCTCTCTCTCTCTCTCTCTCTCTCTCTCTCTCTCTCTCTCTCTCGGTCCTGATTTGGCTCGGAAGAGTCCGCTGGACCTAAAGCAACAATCAATCAATCAATCAAACTCTCTCTCTCTCTCTCTCTCTCTCTCTCTCTCTCTCTCTCTCTCTCTCTCTCTCTCTCTCTCTCTCTCTCCCTCCAATTCATTTTAGGTGTGAAATAGGCCCTTAAAAACTTAAGAATTTAATGTTTTGCTTGTATAATAATATTTGGCCATTAAGTTTTAAATCAGGTAATTTCTTAGTGTTTTCACCATAATTAAACAACATTAAACTTGTTTTCTATACAGAAAGCTCTAATCCATTTTTTTCAAATAACAAACTAAATTGTTAAGTTCGCTTTGGTATAATTTCTGAACATAGTTCATAGTTCTTTTATTTGTATGTTTTCTTATTTTGGTATTTATCCAGATCGCAATATAATCTGCATTGTGCATGCCTATGAGTCATGTGTTATCAATATATAATTAGATAAGTTTTGAAACTAATTAAGGGCTATTGATCTAGAGAGAGAGGGTCTGTTATTTGTGATATCATGTACTTTCTTAGTGTGTAAAGTGTCCTCCGTTTATCTGTACTACTTTTCCTCCCAACTGCATGTTGCTTCTCCTTTCTATCGTTTTCTTTTGTTTGGTTTTATTGATTTTGACTGACAAGACGTATCATCACTTCATTGGCCAACCCGACGCATCTTTTTGGTTTTATGACTGGACTGTTCATTTTTTCCTTTCATTTGATTTTCTTTGGTGCATGTCTTTCTTGCTCCTCTAACTGTGTTTCTTGTGATTCTTCTCTTTGTGATTGTGGTGTTCCCCCCCCCTCTCTCTCACCCTCTCTCCGGATCTATTGCGCTCTCAAATCAATGGTAAAAGCGTGCAGAGTTTTGATATGAGTTTGAATATTATTGGTGAACTGTGTTTCGTTTGTAAATATTGTTTGCGTATTTTTTCTCATGAGATCGAGATTATGACGCAAGACTGAGTTTTGATAGTAACGCATATATAAGTTTGTGTCAACTCTTTTCTGGTTAGTTAGATTGCTGGGTCTGAGAGAAGGTTGCGTCGTTTTTAGTTTTATATGATATAAAAGTTGTGCTCACCAGTTTTGAAAGATAGAGTTATGTGATGTTCACGATTTGTAGAGTTTTGTGGAAAGCTTTTATTTTACCTGCCTTTGGTACCAGGCGTTATTGTCGCCCTTTGGATCTGTGTGGTTTCCAAACGTCTTACAGCGGTCATAAGGTACTTACAGTTTTTTTTGCGTTTTGCATATGTTTTTGTTGCTTTGTGCAAATGATTATGATCTTTTATGATTTTCTCGTTTTGGTGACTCATTTGATGCATTTTCTGCAAATTGATTTGATTCTGATGTAGCCGACTGCTGTTCGCTACTGGTGCGGTATTTCTATCCCTAAACCTTACTAGTCATGTAGTATGCTATCTTGACCGTTTTCGTGTAACGTGTTTAGCCGACGCGTCGTCTGCTACACGCACAGCCTTTGTTTAAACTTACTGCCAAATGCGACACCTTGTCAGAGCCGTACACTAGCCCCCTTTTATTTCTGTCCATCAAATAATTATTATGTAGCTAGCCTTAGATATTATTCTTATGGAATGTTGTATGAATTTAGTTTATATTAGAGTAGTTAAGGCCGAGATCGCTAGTCCCAGTGATGTAACCTGCGATAACACTGTGTTTGTAGCTTGTGTTAGTGTGTACATAGAGATTCATGATTTGTAAGAGTTACAGATAAGTCATGCATTTTATTTGTATATAGTTAGCCAGATTGGACATTAAGCTTTTAGAGCATGTAATACGTATGGGTTTTTGGTATGTCTTAAATGTATCATTTGTATCTTTTTGTGAACTTGTGCGCTTAAGGTCGTACTTTGAGTCGCGTATTTTCGAAGTTTATTATTTATCTGTACCTTGTATGAATAATTCATGTACATATTTGGGAAGCTTGTTTTATGCCCTTTCTGGTGATGTGTATTATGTTATGTTTTGATTTGTATTAGGCCAAAGGCGAGCGGGATTTGTAAATTGAAAATAACACAAACTTGGCCCACAGGCACTTACTTAAGGCTCCGCGAGTGGCTCGCGCATGTGCGTCTCCGCTAAGGCTGGCGCTGTATAATAAAAACCGACTGACCCCCCAGTTGGAGGGGCAGTGAGACGGCAGACACGGGCCGACACAGAATGTACATACTACTGTAAATGACTGTCTGTTCCGTGGCTCAAAATTATTCACTCAGAAATAAATGCTGGAAATAGAACCACATCTTCGATTGGTGTGCGAGTGTGAAAGAAAAGGAAAAGAGAGTCTTCTTCTTCTGTATTCCTACTACCAGCCTCCTCTAGAGCGCTCCGCTCCTCTTCCTACTTCTACCACTTACCCTCCACTCCGCTACATCGATCTGGCGCTGCGAGCAGGATCCCAGCTAACACGGAGCAGCAGTCATTGAAAGACCAAGACCAAGACTAACAACGGCGACCTCAAGAATTTTAACCAGAAGCCAAACAAGGATGGCGGAGCAGGACAGCAGTGAGACGGCAGACACGGGCCGACACAGAATGTACATACTACTGTAAATGACTGTCTGTTCCGTGGCTCAAAATTATTCACTCAGAAATAAATGCTGGAAATAGAACCACATCTTCGATTGGTGTGCGAGTGCACAGAATGTACATACTACTGTAAATGACTGTCTGTTCCGTGGTTCAAAATTATTCACTCAGAAATAAATGCTGGAAATAGAACCACATCTTCGATTGGTGTGCGAGTGTGAAAGAAAAGGAAAAGAGAGTCTTCTTCTTCTGTACTCCTACTACCAGCCTCCTCTAGAGCGCTCCGCTCTTCTTCCTACTTCTACCACCTACCCTCCACTCCGCTACATCGATCTGGCGCTGCGAGCAGGATGTTTTGTAAAGGCAGGTAAACTGTACATGATTCGCATTTTGTTATGATGTTAAATATGGACCTTTTTGAGATACTGGACTCCCTGTCAAATACATAGTCAGTCATCCCATTAGGCGATGCCAAGTTCATATTTTAACGTTTTCTGGTTAGGTCAGATTCGTGTCGTAAAGGACGAGTCATAGGGATTGTTGTTGTTATCCTGACTTAAGATGTCGGATGGTTTCCACGGGCAAGTTAATGCCTTGGCCCAGTGATGCTATTCAAGTAGCAGCACATCTGCTCTTGAGTACAGTTTCTCAGCGCGGACGCTGAGTGGTTAAAAAGCCGGTGCGAATGTAGCCGACTGCTGTTCGCTACTGGTGCGGTATTTCTATCCCTAAACCTTACTAGTCATGTAGTATGCTATCTTGACCGTTTTCGTGTAACGTGTTTAGCCGACGCGTCGTCTGCTACACGCACAGCCTTTGTTTAAACTTACTGCCAAATGCGACACCTTGTCAGAGCCGTACACTAGCCCCCTTTTATTTCTGTCCATCAAATAATTATTATGTAGCTAGCCTTAGATATTATTCTTATGGAATGTTGTATGAATTTAGTTTATATTAGAGTAGTTAAGGCCGAGATCGCTAGTCCCAGTGATGTAACCTGCGATAACACTGTGTTTGTAGCTTGTGTTAGTGTGTACATAGAGATTCATGATTTGTAAGAGTTACAGATAAGTCATGCATTTTATTTGTATATAGTTAGCCAGATTGGACATTAAGCTTTTAGAGCATGTAATACGTATGGGTTTTTGGTATGTCTTAAATGTATCATTTGTATCTTTTTGTGAACTTGTGCGCTTAAGGTCGTACTTTGAGTCGCGTATTTTCGAAGTTTATTATTTATCTGTACCTTGTATGAATAATTCATGTACATATTTGGGAAGCTTGTTTTATGCCCTTTCTGGTGATGTGTATTATGTTATGTTTTGATTTGTATTAGGCCAAAGGCGAGCGGGATTTGTAAATTGAAAATAACACAAACTTGGCCCACAGGCACTTACTTAAGGCTCCGCGAGTGGCTCGCGCATGTGCGTCTCCGCTAAGGCTGGCGCTGTATGATAAAAACCGACTGACCCCCCAGTTGGAGGGGCAGTGAGACGGCAGACACGGGCCGACACAGAATGTACATACTACTGTAAATGACTGTCTGTTCCGTGGCTCAAAATTATTCACTCAGAAATAAATGCTGGAAATAGAACCACATCTTCGATTGGTGTGCGAGTGTGAAAGAAAAGGAAAAGAGAGTCTTCTTCTTCTGTATTCCTACTACCAGCCTCCTCTAGAGCGCTCCGCTCCTCTTCCTACTTCTACCACCTACCCTCCACTCCGCTACACTGATATTCTTTAAGCTTTTGATTTTCTAGAATTCGTTTTGCTTGGAACCCGGTCTGTTTTGTCAGAAGACTTATTGAGGTGAATACTTTGTTCAGGATTTGTAAATAAGGACAAGTCAAGTTTATTTGTTTTTAGCTTGTGGTCAGTCATAGTGCGCTGATTATGCTGAACGTCTTGGCTTGATTAAAGCTAATTGTCGTCACAATTTGTCGGACTAAGTTTTGACGAATAAGATAACTGTTTTGGTCTTTAATGAAGATAACGTTTTTTGTTGAATTATCGGCCTTATTCGAAATGTTAACCCACTTGGGTATTTATACAGTTTTTCCTTAAGGCTTTGTTGCTTTGTCTATGCCAAGGTAGTTAGCTACGTTTTGGGACTTCAGGTGTATTTCCTAGAATATGTTGTTAAATGTTTACGTATGTTTATTCATTTATAAATGTTTTACTGAGCTAGGTCATCGACGAGTATTTCCTAGTTTAGGCACAGTACCGAGGCTCGTTGGGTGAACGTAGCCGAATTGTTTGTATTAATGAATTGACTAATGTTAGATGAGCAAAGTCAAATTGTCTTGCGCCAAATGTTTTTTGAGGCTTGAAAGAATAAACTAAGCCTAATCGTCGTGCAAGTTAAAGGAACATAAAGCGTTCGTTCCTTCGTTTGTTCTGGCTTGGTTCCACGTAACCTTAGCTAAATTGTCTTCTTTAAAATCAGCTAAAGTATTTTCTCTAAATTAAATTATTGCTGTTGGTTTTTATTATCATCTAGATTATCCTCCGGTATGTGTATTCTTTCCGTCTCATTGCTTTGATTGTATCTTGTTGAATAAGGGTTTTTGATACATTGTTTGGTTTACTTGCTAATGTTTCTTGTGTTTATGTTTCTTTCTTTTCGCAGTATTTTACCACACATCGTCTAGCACAAGTAGTTCATGGTCACATTTAGAAATTAGTTGTCCCCACACTGATATGTACACACACACATACATTCTTATGTGAGACGTTGACATTTTTCGTGAATGTTCTTTGACTACGAATAAATGAACTCTATGCTCCTTCTGTGTTTCGTGTGCGTCATTACTTGACCAGGCCCTAAATTAATGCGAGGCGTTTGACGAGCGAATGGAAATAACCTTATCTAAATGGCGGCGATTGCAGTAAAATACTTGGAGCCTCTCGTCACCCCCCTTTGAATTTAGGACTTATTACAATTTGTGGGATAGAGTTTTCTCTCGCTCGGTTCCTGCAGTGTGTTTTGAATATGACTTGGTAGACGAATATCGTAAACAAGAATAATCTTTGTCTGTTAGTTGTTGCTCAAACAAGCATTTAGACAACAAGACTTTTATTCTGTTTTAATTGCGACCAACCTAGACCCAGCAACTACTCTTTAACCAGTTTCGCTAAGCCTTACTCAGGTTTCATTAGATAAATAACCAGCTTCTGTGAAGAATATAACTTTCTTCGTTTTGGCCACCTCTTGCAGTACTAAGAACTGAACATTGATCTTATCATGGATAAGGAAGAGATAGAAGAGGGAATAGTCTCCCCCGTGCAACTCGAGTCGAAAGATGAGGTAGAAGATGGTGAAACAGAGACTGAGATACCAGTAGAACCGGAAGATGTCACTAGGTCCAAACGCGAACCCAAACCTACTGAGAAAGGCAAAGCATATAACCTTGAAATAAAGACAAAACTCTTTCAGTCACAAAGGTCTCTGCTGGTGAAGGCTATTGCTACGGCAGTGAAAGAATTAGGCAAAGACGAACCTAATCTAGAAAACCTAGCAAGGGTAAGAGTGCGGATTTCTCAGATGCGAAGTGAACTCGGAGAAATTCAAGAGAAGCTAGTTAAGCTAGGCGGTGGTGAAGTGACGTTAGAAGAGTGGGAGAATGCTCAGATGCAAGCCCAAGAGGTCATCTCTAACATAGTGCGTGCCGTGAACGAAGGGACTGTTGAAGTTCTTACAAGAACTAGTTCGCATCATGGTAGCAAAGCGTTTAGCCACCGATCGACCAAGAAAAGAGACGCCAGTGTTTCGTCTAGGGGATCTTCCGTTAGGTCGTCAGATAATTCTAGCATAATCTCCACAGCTTCCCTTAAACTCGAGATAAGAATGAAGGCCGCTTCTCTCAGTGCTAGACGCGCAGGCCTAGCTTTAGAAAGCGAACACGCGAGACTGATAGAGGAGCTAGATGATCAGGAGAGTGCCAGAGTGTTTGAGGAAGAGGCTGCTAGAAAAAGACTAGAAGCTGCTAGAAAGAGAGAAGAGGCCGATCAAGAGGCTACTAGAAAGATAGCAGAAACTAGAGCTAAAATGCAGTTTGAGAGAAGGAAGAGAGAGAGCATTAGACAGCTAGAGTTACTGAGAACAGACATTGAGATAAAGACTAATTCAGCCATACTAAGCGTGCTAGAACAAGCTGATGTTCATCCTCAGAATCCTTCCTTTCTCCCTCCGGTAAATCTGTTTAACACTCACTTCCACCCTCAGTCTCCCACATCGACTACACTAGCAACCCCACAGGCAACTCCCTCCCCGATAGTCGCAAACACTAGCATGTTAGGAGGAAGAGGAGATGCTGCCGTGGAACATCAGCCCGGACAGGACCAGCCCTCCATAGGCCCCACTGCTGCCATCGCCACGGTGACTTCGAAGGATACCGTAGACGGAGCTGCCGCCGACATCATTTCAGCTTCTGCTCTCAGGGAGGGCGGAGACGCCGTTCCCGCTTTCACGACTTCTGCTACCGTCGGGGTCGTGAATGATGACTCCGCCGGAAGCCACGCCCTCTTCATCCCCCCCGCTACCGCTCGCCTGGAGAGCCACGGGAGGGGAGTGGGCACTACTGCGACCGTTGACGCTTCCTTGGATTGCGTCAGGTACATGGCCCGCACCTCTACAACGACCACCACCACGACCGTGTACTCTTTCGCGTCCTCTCCTAGGATGTCGCCTCGTTATCACCAGACATCGATACCCTGGCAGCACCCCGGTGTCTTCCCGAGTGCATCGTATGAGGGTCATCGCCTCTCTGCACATCTCGACACAGTTGCTGCTCGCAACTTCGACACCCTGCACGCTGACCGTCACCACAGGCCTCCGGAGATTCCAGAGCAGCAAGAGAGGCTTGCTTATCTGTCCGCACCAGCGGACCCCTTGCCTTCCACCTACCAACCCCTCCCTCTCCGCTCTGTACACTTTGCAGAGAGACATTTGCGCCCTGAGGCAAAGACCTTCGTGCCAAGCCCTGCTGGTTCTACGTTCTCTCCCACCTCGTGTCACCTCCCCAAAGTAGGTGTTCCAGAGAACGATCCCACGAACATTGACTTTGATCGCCTTGCGGCACCCAGAGGTATTTACCCGTCGTCTTATGCCGAACCCAGATCTGTTCCAGCTCCGCTCCAGATGCAGTACTCCTCCACAGACTCACTTGCCCAAACGCTTTCGGACGCTCTCCTGCTGAATAGACTTCCCATGCAAGAACCGTCTATCTTCCACGGCGACCCGCTCCTTTATCCTACCTGGAAGATTGCCTTTTCCTTTCTGATTCAACGACAGAGGATAACATCCAGCGAGAAACTCCTGTTTCTACAGCGCTACCTGGGAGGAGCAGCGAAGGACGCCGTGGCAGGATTCTTCCTGCTGAGCGAACCCGAGGCCTACGACAAGGCAATGTCAGTTTTGGAAAGGAGGTATGGCAACAGTTACGTGGTCTCACAAGCCTTTAGGACAAAGTTGGACGAGTGGGCCATAGTTAAAAGCCGAGATTACTTGGGACTTAGACGGCTTGCGGATTTTCTTCAGCAGTGTGCTGTTGCAGCCAAGGAGGTAGGAGGATTAGGGATCTTAGACGACGCCCAATACCTCAAACGTATTATCGGCAAACTCCCCGACTGGATGGTACACCGCTGGTGCCGGAACGTGTCCCGGACGAAGATCGAACACGAAAGGTACCCCAATTTCGCTGAACTTGTAAGCTTTGTGACACAAGAAGCCGACATTAGTAACGACCCCGTATTCGGCTCTGGAGCTTTCCCTCCTACGTCTTCAAGGGTCACATTGCCCAACACAACCAGCGCGCCGGCCAAGAAGAATGCCCTGTCTACCCGGTCGGAGACTTCCCCCTTCTGCGAATTCTGTACCCAAACAAACCATAACCTGGGTCAGTGCGAAGTTTTCGCCAAGAAGCCGGTTGCCGAGAAAAGGACTTTCATATTTAAATCAAACCTCTGCTTTGGCTGCCTGATAAGTAAGGAACACAAATCACGTCAGTGTGACAACAGAGAGGTGTGCGGAATTTGTAACAAAAAACATCCCACATGCCTACACGAGAAGAACTTTGTGTACATAAAACGAGATGGTGGGGAAAATGCCGGCCGAAGACCCGACAAGCGAGGGAATGACAACAGAGGAGGAGGTAACCAGAACGTGACCACAACTATTGCTACGAACGATTGAATTGATTGATTGAAAGCTGAATGCTGCATGTATTTTTTGGTTGTTGTACCAATAACGCCTCCTGGTGTGATTGTAGAAATGTTAATGTTATTGATTTCAAATGTGTTAATTACCTGGACATAATTAAGGCCGGGTGTGTGCATGCCTATGAGTCATGTGTTATCAATATATAATTAGATAAGTTTTGAAACTAATTAAGGGCTATTGATCTAGAGAGAGAGGGTCTGTTATTTGTGATATCATGTACTTTCTTAGTGTGTAAAGTGTCCTCCGTTTATCTGTACTACTTTTCCTCCCAACTGCATGTTGCTTCTCCTTTCTATCGTTTTCTTTTGTTTGGTTTTATTGATTTTGACTGACAAGACGTATCATCACTTCATTGGCCAACCCGACGCATCTTTTTGGTTTTATGACTGGACTGTTCATTTTTTCCTTTCATTTGATTTTCTTTGGTGCATGTCTTTCTTGCTCCTCTAACTGTGTTTCTTGTGATTCTTCTCTTTGTGATTGTGGTGTTCCCCCCCCCCTCTCTCTCACCCTCTCTCCGGATCTATTGCGCTCTCAAATCAATGGTAAAAGCGTGCAGAGTTTTGATATGAGTTTGAATATTATTGGTGAACTGTGTTTCGTTTGTAAATATTGTTTGCGTATTTTTTCTCATGAGATCGAGATTATGACGCAAGACTGAGTTTTGATAGTAACGCATATATAAGTTTGTGTCAACTCTTTTCTGGTTAGTTAGATTGCTGGGTCTGAGAGAAGGTTGCGTCGTTTTTAGTTTTATATGATATAAAAGTTGTGCTCACCAGTTTTGAAAGATAGAGTTATGTGATGTTCACGATTTGTAGAGTTTTGTGGAAAGCTTTTATTTTACCTGCCTTTGGTACCAGGCGTTATTGTCGCCCTTTGGATCTGTGTGGTTTCCAAACGTCTTACAGCGGTCATAAGGTACTTACAGTTTTTTTTGCGTTTTGCATATGTTTTTGTTGCTTTGTGCAAATGATTATGATCTTTTATGATTTTCTCGTTTTGGTGACTCATTTGATGCATTTTCTGCAAATTGATTTGATTCTGATATTCTTTAAGCTTTTGATTTTCTAGAATTCGTTTTGCTTGGAACCCGGTCTGTTTTGTCAGAAGACTTATTGAGGTGAATACTTTGTTCAGGATTTGTAAATAAGGACAAGTCAAGTTTATTTGTTTTTAGCTTGTGGTCAGTCATAGTGCGCTGATTATGCTGAACGTCTTGGCTTGATTAAAGCTAATTGTCGTCACAATTTGTCGGACTAAGTTTTGACGAATAAGATAACTGTTTTGGTCTTTAATGAAGATAACGTTTTTTGTTGAATTATCGGCCTTATTCGAAATGTTAACCCACTTGGGTATTAATACAGTTTTTCCTTAAGGCTTTGTTGCTTTGTCTATGCCAAGGTAGTTAGCTACGTTTTGGGACTTCAGGTGTATTTCCTAGAATATGTTGTTAAATGTTTACGTATGTTTATTCATTTATAAATGTTTTACTGAGCTAGGTCATCGACGAGTATTTCCTAGTTTAGGCACAGTACCGAGGCTCGTTGGGTGAACGTAGCCGAATTGTTTGTATTAATGAATTGACTAATGTTAGATGAGCAAAGTCAAATTGTCTTGCGCCAAATGTTTTTTGAGGCTTGAAAGAATAAACTAAGCCTAATCGTCGTGCAAGTTAAAGGAACATAAAGCGTTCGTTCCTTCGTTTGTTCTGGCTTGGTTCCACGTAACCTTAGCTAAATTGTCTTCTTTAAAATCAGCTAAAGTATTTTCTCTAAATTAAATTATTGCTGTTGGTTTTATTATCATCTAGATTATCCTCCGGTATGTGTATTCTTTCCGTCTCATTGCTTTGATTGTATCTTGTTGAATAAGGGTTTTTGATACATTGTTTGGTTTACTTGCTAATGTTTCTTGTGTTTATGTTTCTTTCTTTTCGCAGTATTTTACCACACATCGTCTAGCACAAGTAGTTCATGGTCACATTTAGAAATTAGTTGTCCCCACACTGATATGTACACACACACATACATTCTTATGTGAGACGTTGACATTTTTCGTGAATGTTCTTTGACTACGAATAAATGAACTCTATGCTCCTTCTGTGTTTCGTGTGCGTCATTACTTGACCAGGCCCTAAATTAATGCGAGGCGTTTGACGAGCGAATGGAAATAACCTTATCTAAATGGCGGCGATTACATGCATATTGAACCATATGAGTGTTTCTTGATAATACAGAGGGAAGGTCATAAATTAACAGATTAAAAAGTAAAGATGCAATTACAAAACCTTATGGAATGCTTATATTTATATACAGATTAGAAGAATGAGTTTTTCCAATCTTAGTACAAATATATCTTTCTGTAAGTAGACTTCTTATATATCAATAAATGTGTCCGCTAAGACCATAAGCTTTTAACTTATACAATAGTCTAGTGTGCCATACACTGTCATAAGCTTTTTAACATAAAAAACGTTGCTAATACACTTTTCTTTTAAATTGTTCTTTCATATTAGTAGAAAGTTTGAACAAGTGGAGAGTGGTAGTACGGCTTTTACAAAATCCTCCTTGATTAACAAGTATTATATTATTTTTGTCACAAAAATATAATAATCGTTTATTTATTACTTTTTTCCATTAATTTACCAACATGCGAAGTTAATGCAATGGGTCTATAATTATTTACAGATTTAGAATGGACAAATTTGAAAAAAAAAAGTCCAACCAACGTATGTGGTGTTTCATGGTTGTCATAACAACAACGTTTATACATGTTTGTGAGTGTGCGTATGTGTGCACTTGAATAAACGCACAAATGGGTAGCAGACCTTGTCTTTCTTAGTAACAAAAATGATGACCAACATCCATGGCATCAACATGGACATCAACGTCCAAGGCCAATCCCTCAACACAGTGCATAGCTTCAAATATTTAGGAGCCATTGTATCAGACAATGGGTCCTGACAGGACGTCCTCTCCAGGATCGCACAAACAACTGCGGCCCTGACAAGGTTGAAGCTCATTTGGAAAGACATGACAATCAGTCTACATTCCACGGTAAGGTTGCTGCGCTCACTTGTCATCTCCATCTTCCTATACGCTTGCAAAACGTGGACCCTCTCATCAGATCTACAACGAACAATACAAAGTATGAAGATGAGCTGCCACAGAAGACTTCTGGGCAATTCCTATACCAGCACATCACCAACAACGAAGTCCGACAGACCATCAAACAAGCAATTGGACAACACGATGACAAGCTTACAGTGGTGAAGAAACGGAAACTCCGATGGTATGGCCACACGTCAGCTGCAAAAGACCATCCTGCAAGAAGGCAGAATAAGAGGTAGACAGAGAGAGAGAACAACATTCGAGAATGGACTGGCTTGACACTGAGCGAAGTCATGAGGGATGCTGAATCCGGAGAAATATGAAGTACGCTGGTTAAACGATCATCTGTGGTGCCCCAACGACCTTCGAGTTACAGGATAGGATAGGATAGTTATGAATTTAAAGACCGGATATACATTTGTCATGATAGATTAAATGCATGCTTTTTAAATACTAAGGCAATAATGCTAGGAACTGTATCATAAAATGAATCAATGCCTTTTCAATAAACTATTCTCTTCCTCTGTCTCTGTCTCTTTGTATGAAATGGGCCCACAGCCAATTCATTAAAATATATCGTAAGATATCGTAACGTATCGTATCCTTTCTTTCTTTCGTCCTCTCTCTCTCTCTCTCTCTCTCTCTCTCTCTCTCTCTCTCTCTCTCTCTCTCTCTCTCTCTTTCTCTCTTCCAGACACACACCTCTCATCCTCACATACGTACCCACGCGCATTAACACAAAACAGCACCGCACACCACCTCACCACAGAGGGTACCCATTTGCATACGCAAGCTTCAATTTGCCAGAAATAAATGGAGAAAACGGCGCTCATCAATCGAGGCTTTGCTGCGACCTGGCTGATTGTGAAAGCGAGAACGGGAAAAGCAGGTTGCAATGTACGCCATGTTGTCTCCTTCCCAGAGTTCCTCTGACAAAGGACACTACACAGAGAAAGAGAAAAGGGGGTGGGGTTCCTCAGAAGAAAACAAAATCCAAGTGAGACCCATCCCGACAGCCCCTTCAGAAGAGCAAGGGGACGAGTCAAACAAGAGGGCAAAGGAGGCGACTCCTAAACAGGGCCAAGGTAGACGATTCCTAGAACACAACAAAGAAGAACATCCCTACAGAAGAGCAAGGGGACGAGTCAAACAAGAGGGCAAAGGAGGCGACATAAACAGGGCCAAGGTAGACGATTCCTAGAACACAACAAAGAAGAACACCCCTACAGAAGAGCAAAGGGAAACGATCCCTAGAGACGAGGCAAAAAAAGGGATGCAAACTGTTTTCCAATGGGTTTTATTTTTTAGCTGCTCAAGTGTAAATTGGGTTTTTAAAAAAAAGTTGTTTCTGTAACCTTCCGGTCGTTGTGGAGAGAGGTGTTATGGAACTCTCTTTTCTCTGAGCAGCTGCTTGAGGGCGGGGCCTGTCTCATCTTGTCTAGCAACATTTGTTGTGGTTCAAAGCAGAGCCAAGGAAGAACCCATACCTAGCGGGATGCAATCAGAGTGTGTCGTGCGCTTATTTCACTCGGTGTTACGTTGAGACTCGCGCGGTGGTGCGAGTGTGACGCGCGCGATAGATCTGTTGGTTTTATTTTGCAAAGCATTCAATAACAGAGTGTATTTACCTTTGATTTGATTTTGCGTTGTTGTTAGAAGAAGCTTTGTATAACGTTGATAATTTTAGTTGGTCGATATTATTTGAGAATTTTCTAGAGTTGGTTGTTTACTATCAATCGAATCGTGTGGATAATTCTAGTGGTATCTAGAGACGCTTCCATCCTAAATATGGTTGTATGACGTGAGACAGTGATGACGAAATTTGTTCTGATTGGTTATAATTGTGTCCTGCCCGAATGTTCTTTCTTTCTCTGGAGTTTGGAGAGACTATACATGTACCGCACTGTTTGAGTAAAGAGGATTGTAAAGGGAAAAGTTGTGAGTGGAAAAAGCGATTGTATGCAGTTGTTGATGTTCGCTGAATAAAGTTGGAAAACTACATACGACGACTCCTGCCTTGTTGCTGAATGAACGGGTTGAGTGGATAAACGAATCTGGGTTACACTTATCAGGATTCAAGCATTGGGGCTGAATCAACTGATTAAAAAACAACAACAAAGAAGGTATAACACTCGGTGGTGTGGTTGGGTGATGGCATCCAAGTACTATCCATTTCGATCCAAGTTGGTAACCGAACTCTTTTTTCTGTTTCTTTTTTTTTTCTCTTCCAAAGCTGGTAACCGGGTTCGAAAATGCTTAACCGAAGAATTTTGCGTCCGTCCTAAATACCCCTGCACTACTTAGATAGATCGTTACTCAAAGCTTATAGGGTCCAGCGGACTACAAAGAGCCGAATCAAGACCACCCCTGCACTGCAGCGCCCAAAGTGTGTGGCTTGCTAAAACGAAGTTTGAATGGATAAACATGGAAGTTTAACGTCCACGTGACTCACCCTTGGCAATGTGGCAGATGGGAAAAATGGGTAAAGGACATTCAACAACACTGAACCACCAGAGCAATCATCATGCCGCTAGGTTGGACAGTGACAGGTGACCATTTTTATATCGCTGGCGTCGTTGTATTATCCTTGTCCAACTTGCGAGAGAGAGATAGAAATAGAGATAGAGTGTGTGTTTGTGTGTGTGTGTGTGTGTGTTTGTGTGTGTACATCCGTGCTAGCATCTAGAGCAGTTTGGAATTTGCACTTTAATAAAATAAATTATGCCTTCGCAGACGACATGGACAATGGATGGCCTAACTGGAACGATGAGAGAAGATAAACAATTAATGACGGATGACGGACCGTATAGATGATGACGCAGCATGCTCTGTCTCAGGAGAAAGCGAGAGAGAGATAAAACAGAGAGAGGAGAGGGATTGATTGATTGATTGTTGCTTTAGGTCCAGCGGACTCTTCCGAGCCAAATCAGGACCGGAGAGGAGAGGGAGAGAGAGGAGAGGGAGAGAGAAGTAAGGAGAGAGAGAAGAGGGCAGAGAGAGGAGGAGAAGGAAGGAGAGAGAGGGTGGAGAGAGATGAAGAGAGGTGGAGAGAGAGAGAGAGAGAGAGAGAGAGAGAGAGAGAGAGAGAGAGAGAGAGATAGAGATGGCGGAGAGGGATGGGAGAGAAAGAAGAAAGATGGAAGTTGAGGTAGAAAGCGATGAAGAGAGAGAGACAGGGAGACAGAAGGGCGAGTACGGAAGGATGGGGGTGAAAGAATAAGAAGGTGATAATGGTGGACAGAATGAATACGAGAGAGAGAGAGAGATAGAGAGAGAGAAGGAGGGAGGGAGGGAGGGATGGAGAGAGGGGAGATGATGATGAGGACTATATTTCGTTTCTCTTTCTTATTTTGTTTGATTTCATTCTGGGAGCCATTCTTTGCACGTGCCAGACAATACGAAAAAAGGTCACAATGTGTGTGTGTTTGTGAGTGTGTTTGTGTGTGTGTGTGTTTGTTTGTGTGTGTTTGTTTGTTTGTGAGGTGTCCCTATCTGAGTGTGTATATGTGTGTGCGCTCGCGTGCGCGCGTATAAACTGTGTATATGTACACGTGTTTGTACTGTCTGTGCGTGTGTTATCAATGCTAGCAATAAGAGACGCAACTCGTACTTGCTCTGTGAAATACTAAACGATATTTCTAAGCAATAGGGTAATGTTGTACCCTCCAAAACCATCCAGCGTTTCAATCATGTAACAATGACCAAAGGTATGTCACATCGACTTCTACACTTCACACCGCTTTACCAGGCACTAGGGGAACGCATGTAATCTTTGTAATGCAAAAACAACATATCTCAAATTCACAGGAGAAAACGATGAAGTCAACGACGAAAAATCCTTTGATAACAATGACGATGATGATGATGATGATGATGGTGCTAACGATGATGATGATGATGATGATGATGATGATGATGATGATGATGATGATGATGATGATGATGATGACGACGACGACGACGATGATGATGATGATGATGATGATGATGATGATGATGATGATGATGATGATGATGATGATGATGATGATGATGATGATGATGATGATGAAATCGTTCAGAGCTCCACTGCCCACATTTGTTTATCATACACGTAAACCAATAATGAAACGACCAGGATTTCAAATGTAAAAATTTTTTAAACCGCAGTCCTTTTAGTATTTCCACTTTCATTGCAATGCAACATTTTTGGATTAAGTACATAAATATGTGTGTGTGTGTGTGTGTGTGTGTGTGTGTGTGTGTGTGTGCGCGCGCATGCGCTCGCGTATGTTTATGGATGTGTACGTATATGTTTGCAAAAGTCAAAAATCATTTTATCAATGAAAAGACTTTTAATTAAAATCAACTGAAACTAAAACCTGTTTTGCAATTGTTAATATGGGGTGGTGTACATTTGTTGAAGGAAGAAACATAACCTATAGGAGAGAGAGAAAAAGAGGGAGAGAGAGGGAGAGAGAGAAAGAGAGAGAAAGAGAAAGAGAGAGAGGGAAAGAGAAAGAGAAAGAGAGAGACAAAGAGAGAGAAAGATAGAGAAAAAGAGAGAGAAAGAGAGAGAGAAAAGCGAGAAAGAGAAAGAGAGAAAGAGTAGAGAGAAAAAGAGAGAGAGAGAAAGAGAGAGAGAAAGAAAGAAAAAAGAGAGAAAGACAGAGAGAGAGAGAGAGAGAGAGAGAGAGAGAGAGATGGGGGTGGAAGGGTGGAGAGGGAGAGGGGAAATTAATAAAATCACGCACTGGACAGACCAGGGTCTCACTTTTTAAAAATTCATTGAGTGTTACCTATTAAAAACAGCACTAAAGTTGATCCTAAAGAGAAGCATTGGAACGATACTTATACTTTGTATCGTAGCCCACTTGGCCACAACGCTAGCCTAACATAGTCAGTTACTTCGTGTTTTGTGAAGGTTGCGACGGCGAAGCTATGGAAAACTACAAGAGTTTTCAGGTCCTGTTTCACTTTCTGTCGATGATTGACGCACCTCCGAAGTCGCCACAAATACAGGCCTCTACGATTGTTTTTTGCATTCTTTCACTGAGCATATACTTCCTCCACCGTTTTTATACTTATTCCTTTCGTTTTCTGGCTCTAACAATCGTCGTTTTCGGCAATTTGCCATATTTAAAAGTCACGCATCAAGCTTTGATAAAACCAAAACAAGCCAAACCGGAACTTGGTTTCATATAACCTCGTTTTAATTTATAATGGCGATACCCACGAGTTTTTATGAGAGGTGCCGGAAAGTTGTGAATAGCATCAACATGAACATCAAAGTGCAGAGCTTCATATACTTAGGAGCCATTGTATCAGACAATGGGTCCCGACAGGAAGTCATCTCCAGGATCGCACAAACAACTGCGGCCCTGACAAGGTTCAAGCCCATTTGGAAAGATATGACCATCAGTCTACATTCCAAGGTAAGGCTGCTGCGCTCCCCTGTCATCTCCATCTTCTTATACGCTTGCGAAACATGGACCCTCACAGCAGATCTACAACGAAGAATACAAAGCATGGAGATGAGCTGCCACAGAAGACTTCTGGGCATTTCCTATACCCAGCACATCACCAACAACGAAGTCCGACAACCATCAAACAAGCCATTGGACAACACGATGTCATGCTCACAGTGGTGAAGAAACGGAAACTCCAATGGTATGGCCACGTCACCAGAGAACCAAGACATGCAAAAATCATTGTGCAAGGCACGGTGGTAGGAGGCAGAAGAAGAGGGAGACAGAAAAAGAGGTGGGAGGACAACATTCTAGAATTGGCAGGTTTGACACTGAGCGAAGCTATAAAGATTGCTGAGGACAGAGAAAGATGGAGTACGCTGGTTAAACAATCATCTGTGGTGCCTCAAAGACCTTCGAGTTACGGAAGAGAATAGGAATAGTAGTTTATATACATTTTTTAAAAAGCTTTTCTTTTGCCTGCTTTAACTAGGATTGCATTAACATTAATTATTAATGTACTTATTCATCGTGATAGTTTTGACTAGTTTCCTATCCTATCCTTTCCCGTAACTCGGAGGTCGTAGGGGCACCACAGATTATCGTTTAACCAGCGTACTCCATCTTTCTCTGTCCTCAGCAACCCTGATGGTTTCGCTCAGTTTCAAACCAGTCCATTCTCGAATGTTGTCCTCCCTTCTCTTTCTCGGTCTTCCTCTTCTTCTACCTCCTTGCACTGTGCCTTACAGGATGCTCTTTGCAAGGCCTGATGATCTGGTGACGTGGCCATACCATCGGAGTTTCTGTTTCTTTACCACTGTCAGCAGGTCATCGTGTTGTCCAATGGCTTGTGTGATGGTCTGTCGGACTTCGTTGTTGGTGATGTGCTGGGTATAGGATATGCCCAGTTTACGGAGTAAAAAAAATATTTCATTCCTTTTAATTCATTTATTTCAACTATTTATAATTCCTGTTCAGTCATAAACAAAGTTTATTTTAAAAATAATTTGTTTCACTGTATATCCTATTTTATTATATCCCTTGACTTCTGTTGATCTTGTTGAGGCACCAGCGAAGATCTGGCAGCCATTCTCCTCCATCTGTCTCTGTCCTCCACCGCTCTCTGGGAGTCTGCAAAGCTCCTCCCGGTCCACTCCTGGATGTTGTCCTCCCATCTTTTACGCTGCCTTCCTCTTACGGCTTCCTGTGACTGTCACTTGCAAGATTGTTTTTGCAAGGTTTGCTGAGCGGGAAACGTGGCCGTACGATGCTAATCTTCCTTTTCTTTACGGTTGTGAGGAGATGGCCATGAGGCCTTACCGCATGCTGAATTCTCGTGCGGAACTCTTCATGGTTTGTGTAGTGGAGGCCTAGTAGCGTCCTGTAGACCCTCATTTCTGTTGCCAGGATTCTTCTTTGCAACTCTGCTGTGAATTTCCACGTTTCACAGGAGACCACAATTAATGAATATATGGTGTGTTTTTTTTAAATAAAAATTAATAGTGTTGGTTTATGTCCATGAATGTCTACGGGAGTAAATTGTGATGTATTATATTTGATGCTTTAATGGACGATTATACTGTCGTGTGCCTTGTTTCATACTTCCTTCTGTAAATGAGAACAATGTATCGTCCTTTATCTTGTATGTCAGCTTGCGTTGTGTCAACAATGCAGCGTTGTGTCAACAATGCAATTTCTTAAGTACACGCGTTGTTACAAATAATAATCAAATACCCTTGATACCATGTAACCACAATAAATAACAAACAGCTCTGGAACTCCGTGACAACAATGCATTTCCATAAGCTGTGAGCACGCTTACCGGTGTGGGTGTTTTAATGTGCAATATAAGTTGTCAGTCGTTCGTTCATTGCTACATTACATTACATTATTATTGCTTTAGGTCCAGCGGACTCTTCCGAGCCAATTCAGGACCGGACAACCCCCAATCCGCATAACAGATCTGCTGAAACAACCCTAGTGGTAAAACCGAAAGCTCTCCACCAGCCAGTCACTTTACAATAAAGACATCCCACGCAGGGGACGGCTGAGGCTTCACCCCAACTTATCGAACCCCCGTTTACAAAAACAAAATAGATTACAAACATCATTATAAATTATCAACAAAACACATACATATAAAATGCCTTTATTGCTAAATAATAACATCATAGGAAGCCCTAGAGACCACCTGGCAGAAAGCGTCCAATATTCCCAAGCTGATCCAACAGACCTCATACACAAACAAGGAGTCTGGTCCCGGAAGAGTTTTCAAGAAAAACTGGTCTAGCGAAGAAGACGATAGTATAGCAGATTGATAGAAAAGAGCAGGAATGAGAAAGAGCAAATGAGAAAGACAGCGACAGTGGGAATTTAAAGCCCTACATTTCCAGAAAGTGGGGATACTATTTATACTGAAACCCCCGACACCCCAACGGGGGTAGGTTCATTGCTAAGTAAAACACTTAAGTAAAACACTTTTATAACACACGAACTTAAAACAAAATTATCTGGTATTCTGTACCTTAAAAGAGATCGCCTAGCAATTACAGAAAACTAGATAAATTATACTATAAAATGGAGCTTAGGAATTACATTTGTTTTTCCCCAAAAAAAATTGCCCAGGAAAATAAATATTCTGTTAGTTTAGCATGGTGTCCATTTTAGAAGATGCCAAAACCAATTAGAAACAAGAATTATTATGGCGGCACACCAATGTGACAATTGGGAGAAAATCAAACCCGCTTTGCAAGAAATCTCTGTCGCTTTAGCTTGGTGTCAATTTCCATAATGACCGCCAAGTTTCTCTCCGTTTTCCCATTTGTCTCAATAAACACTTCCGGGCTGGGCGCAAATGACTTCCGGCTGCGCCAACTGCAGCGAAAATGTGTTGGCGCTCGCGCAATCCTATCAGCACAAGGGAAACAACTGTGCTGCCTTGACAAGTTAGTGAAGTTGCTTCCCGTGAAGGAAAGCTTATTGTGCGGAGTTACCTCCCGTGAAGGATTTCAAAACTATTAATTTATTTATTCGGGTTTGTGCGTGTGCGTTTGTGTGTGTGTGTGTGTGTGTGTGTGTATGTGTGTGTGTGTGAGTTGCCTCCTGTGAAGGAAAAGACCTTTGGCAGGAGTTACCTCCCCGCAAGCACGATATTTTATGCGGAGTTACCTCCCCGTGAAGAATCCAGGCTGTGAATTTAATCCTGCGACAAATGAAGGAGTAACATCACAATCAAAGCTTAACACGCAGGCCAATCAATCAGTCCTGGCCAATTCTTTGGGTCGTATTATTTTCACATCAGAATTAGACACAATACGATCTTCACTTGGACTGGAAATGACAAGTCTACTGTCCAACCATAACGTGATGCAAAAATGCAGAAGAAGACCCACAAAATAGCCAAAATATTTTCTGATCCTAGCTAAAATATTTGTTTGCAGATCGTGGGTATTTAGACGGCAATATAGAAAAGGTCGTTCTATTATCAGATTATAGTCCTAAGAGGGCAATATTCAAGCGTAGTTTGGAGTCATTAAATGACATTTAAGGTAGATTTGGGTCTTTATACGGGTTATATTAAAGGTAGTTTGTAGTCTGCAAAGTAGATTTGGGTCGTTTGGCGGCGACGGTGACGAAATTATTACGCCAGAAATAAGCTTCTGCGTCATTGTTCGGTGGCTCCTGAGCCGGATTGATTGGGAATGATCGAACTCCAACTCGAAGGTGAAAAATGTTAATGCTCTTTCTCTCTCGTTTCCTGATGACTCCTAACGACCGCAATTTGTCGGGTTTGCGGAAGAGAGATTACAGAAAGTCTCATAGTATAAAATACCGTCGTTGAGCACAACAACCGCAGTGTAAATAAATTCACGGAACATTCGATCAGAGCAACCATATTTCACCCCAAAAATCTTAATCTTCTTCTTCTTCTTTTTGTTGACTATCGTCTTTTACATTGTGGAATTCATGTTGATTTTTGTGTGTGTGGAGAGGGCGAATTATGGGAAAAGGGTGGTGGGGGAATGGTGGTGCTATGGGGGAGGGGTGTTGGTGTGGGGGGGGGGTTGAGAATAGGTTTGGTACATTTGATAAGTCATAAAATTGTCAGCCTTCAGAGGAGAGGGGGGGGGGGAAGGGATGGGGAGAATGGAGGCTGAGCAGGAGGACGAGGGGGAGAGGGGAAATGGGAATGGGTGTTCAGTTTGGGGCGTTGGTCGCGCGACTACAGTGTTTGTAATTGATTGATTGATTGATTTATTATTGCTTTAGGTCCAGCGGACTCTTCCGAGCCAAATCAGGACCGGACAACCCCCGATCCGCATAAAAGATCTGTTGAAACAACCCCAGTGGGAAAATTGAATGCCCTCCACCGGCCAGTCACTTTACAATAAAGACATCCCACGCGAGGGACGGCTGAGGGTTGACCTCAACTACGCGAACTCCCCGATTACAAAAACAAAATAGAATACAAACATCATTATAAATCATCAACAAAAAACATACATATAAAATGCCTATAGTGCTAAATAGTACATTCATAGGAAGCCCTAGTGACCACCCGGCAGAAAGCGTCCAACATTCCCAAGCTGATCCAACAGACCTCATACACAAACAAGGAGTCTTGTCCAGGAAGAGTTTTCAAGAAAAAAGGTAGGTCATTGATCTAGCGAAGAAGAAGATAGTATAGCAGAGTGGTAGGACAGATCGGGAATGGGAAAGAGCAAATGAGGAAGACAGCGACAGTGGGAATTTAAAGCACTAAATTTCCAGAAAGTGGGGATACTATTTATACTGAAACCCCCGGCACTCCAACGGGGGGAACTGTTGCCGCAGTTAATTTGTCATGCCTACAAAGGCAAGACAGGTTTTCAACTGGGGCTTTCACTGTACCCTTTATAGGTTAGAACAATCTACAGTGGCAAGATTGCTCATGACCCCAAGGGGTGTGTTTGTAATTAGCATTATCCTTAGAACTTAAAATACAAATAGTTGTTCCTTACAAATTTAAACACAGACGAGTGTGTGACAATGGAATTAGATCTTAGAAACAAGCTCTCTACTCCCCATCACACTCCCTCATCAACTATCACATTACTGGAAAACAAATAGTTCATGGGACACGTCATAAATTAATGTCATATCTACTGCAACTATATTTCACAAGTCTGTCTCTTTCAAACCACAAGCGTAAAATTAGAAGCTTCGAGAAGCAACCCGAGGATATATGATTTTGTGTTCACTAATCGAAACAAAACAATCTTCTACCAGTGAGAATAGTTTTGAAACTCTGGATAACTGGGAAAACCAAGACAAAATTCAAAAGCTTCGAAATTGCTTGAAAATGCACGAGGGAGTGGGGCTACATTTTCACCATCTTTGTCTGAGCTATCATCTCTAGATGATCCTGCAACAAGGCAAATTGAATTTTTTTTTTTTAAAGCGACTGGTTATATTGGTTTCCGAGTTTGGTTTTCTGAACGTCTTTTAACGTGTGGGTTATACATTATATATTGAAAGGCAAAAAAGAAGAATAAAAGGAGAACCACTGGAGTTTAATAGTCACCCGACATATCAAAAAGCTGTTATTTCTTCTTAAATAGCGCACTTGCTAGCTTAAAAGTGGGCTCAAAACGCCGAACACATTCAAGATCCTATACTAACTGCTCGAGAGAGAGAGAGAGAGAGAGAGAGAGAGAGAGAGAGAGAGAGGGAGAGAGAGAGAAAGAGAGAGAGAGAGAGAGAGAGAGAGAGAGAGAGAGAGAGAGAGAGAGAGAGAGAGAGGGGGGGGAAGCATTGGATTGTTAATATATATGACCATCGTGCCACTTATTCAATTAACATGTTCGTTCTGATATAGAGGGCTTTACCATGCTCAAGGGCTTCCTCAAAGGGCTGGCCGTTACAGTGTAACTCAAGCTGGTTGGTTGGTTAAGTAAATTAAAGTCCCCGGACACCTAGGCATATAGGGGACGTTTAACTGAAGGAGCCCAAGGTACCCACTTATAGCCTATAGGCTCAGACCACAGAGCACCTGTGTTTGCCCTCGATCCTTTAGCTAGCATAGGTCCTTCTGAATCCTGAACAAAATCCACATGCTTATGTAATCAAACAGTAAGTAGTGTACGTGAGGTATTTCAATAATCGAATAGCGTGCGAGTATGAAACATTAGATATTAGCTGTGGGTGACTAAAATCGTTGATTCCTTCAGCATGACTGGCCTTCATGCATTTGGGTTTTGCTTTCTATCCTGAAAACTTCTTCCTCTAACTTTTTCTTCGTGTACTTTCTATCCTGAAAACTTCTTCATCTTCTTGATATTGTAGATTCTCAGTCAATTTTTTTTAAACCTGCACAATTAAATAATATCTAGAATGTGTCCCAAATAAGGGTGTAGCTCTACCATATTCCTGTGTGTTACTTTAGGTTCGTTTTGGCTTTATCCCAAAGATTGGACTTTTTGATCCTCTTCGGGATATTGTGGATTCGAACAGGCTTCGCCGATCAGAAGAAAAATCTCTAAACCGCCACAACTGAGAAAACATTTTACACGAAATGTTTCTCTAGAATATCCCTGTTTGCCAGCTACTTACTTCAACATCCATTTCCTACTTATTGTAATCTGCAAGATCTCTACACAGTCATGACCTTTTGGTGAAATTGTTCACGCTGCTGCTATTCACAACTTTCCGGCACCTCTCATAAAAACTCGTGGGTATCGCCATTATAAATTAAAACGAGGTTAGCATGAAACCAAGTTCCGGTCTAGCTTTTTTTTGCTTTTATCAAAGCTTGATGCGTGACTTTTAAATATGGCAAATTGCCGAAAACGACGATTGTTAGAGCCAGAAAACGAGTGGGATAAGTATAAAAACGGTGGAGGAAGTACATGCTCAGTGAAAGGATGCAAAAAACAATCGTAGAGGCCTGTATTTGTGGCGACTTCGGAGGTGCGTCGATCATCGACAGAAAGTGAAACAAGACCTGAAGACTCTTGTAGTTTTCCATAGCTTCGCCGTCGCAACCTTCACAAAACACGAAGTAACTGACCATGTTAGGCTAGCGTTGTGGCCAAGTGGGCTAAGGCGGGACTAACTTGCCTTGTTCACAAGCCAGAAACCAATGGCGCCTGACAGGTGTGGGTTCGAGCCAGCCTCTGGGCGTTATGTTTTTCCGAATATTTTTCAAAAATTCACAAATAACGTTAGGTAGGTAGGGTTTAGGCGCGCCACTGGCGATAGAAAGGGATAATAAACTGCAGCAAAAAAAAAATAAAAATATGTGAGGGTACGATACTGGTGGCCAGTGACACATGTTATTATTCTTGAATATTTGGAAATAACTCACTAAAACACGCGGAGAAAAAAATCCGGAAGTATGTTTCATTGAGGGGATTCCCGTTGGTGCATAGGATAGCAGAAAAGTGTGAATAGGGAGAAAGATTATGATAAACGCGACTGTAAAGGTAATAGACAACTTATTTAATCGGAAAGACAAGTAAGAGCGTTGAAGGAGGTAAAACACACCAGATTCAAGGATTCTCTATTCATGTATTTGGCTAACACGCTTCGTCAAGAGTTACAAGCCCAACGAATTTAGTCGTTTAATGTAAATGTAATTGCACCAGCACTAATCCCTATATCATTATAAAACGGTGGATGACATGTTGAGCCAGGGAGCTTGTGTGGTAGCTTTTGGGATAAACCATGCATGCAAAACTCACCACCTTCGCTTATAAGAACATCCTTTAGTCTCTTATCCAGAACCTAGCAAAGCGATTTGAAAATATCAGCAATCTAGTGGACACTACTACTACTACTACTACTACTACTACTACTACTACTACTACTACTACTACTACTACTACTAATAATAATAATATGATGATGATGATGATGATGATGATGATGATGATGATGATGATGATGATGATGATGATGATGATGATGATTAAATTGTGGATCCATGACTCATATGAGAGAACTCACTGGTCATGCTCTACTGTGCCCTCATAAAACCATCAGCATTAAAACAAGCCACAGCAAATAATGTGAATAAGATTACGTTACATCAAATTATTTCCCAGTACTACAGACAATTACCCATAAGTTTTAAATCCTCCGGTGTTGGGAATCATGAAAAAGATTGATTTTTTTTATAAAAGACCAAATTACACATCAAACGCCGTCTTCCCCCATCCTTGTTGATAATAGACCTACCATCACAATGCATAAAATCTCGTGGAAAACATCCACGAAACCTTAAAGGCGGAAACATTTCTCATCTCCTTTTTGTAATGCCGCCATCCAGTGTCCTCGGGAAGTCTTTTATAGTAAAAGTTAAACTCGCTGTTTTAAGCACTACTACACGACACCAAGCATTACAGTTTATACATAAAGGGCATCGTCCAACGCCAGGAAAACGTACGAAGGAAAAGATAAGGCAGTGTAATCCTGCTAGTTTGGTTCAGCAGCTTAATCTTCAATTCTCTTTTTCCACCATCATTCAGACTGCCCCATCATTCAGATTGCCCCATCGTTCATATGGCCCCACAAATACCTCCTACTAGTGGCGAAACACCATAATTCTTACTATTATGAAAAAAACAACACAGTACCTAAAAGCAAAACGAGAGAAAACACAGACTTTATAAAGCCCCAATTCCAAGGTTTTGTTTACTGGTGGCGAAATCGGGTTTGCACTAAAAGTCGCATAGTTGCTACATTAAACAATTGTATATCGTCCCCTATACGTTTATGTGTCCGGGGACATTAATCTATATAACTAACTAACTAACTAACATTAAACAATGATGGATGTGAGCTTTCGTTCCTCAATCCATCTTTTAAAGTTCGAATTTTTCCTCTCGCTTCCGACAGGGAGTTATTTTAATTACAACTCGTAAAATAACTCCCTGTCCGAACCGAAATGCGAACGGTACAGCCGTTTGACCTTTGACCTTATTTCTGAGTGAACCACTCGTCTTAGAATGTGCGTCTTCGGGTCTATTTTAGCAACATAGAACGAAACAAAATTACGAGCAACTGATTTTACGGGTTCTGTCTCTTACCGGCTTCGGTAAATGCTATTTTTAACTCCAGAATGTTGGCTAGCTCCTGCTAATAATAGCCACAAAAACGACGGAATTTATTCATGTTAAAAATAACTATACTTTCAAAAGAGTGTTTTTCCTATTGTAAAATTTTTTTTCAGTTAAGCAACACTCATTGTGAATGTTAACAGGATCCGTGATGTGGGCGTTTAAAAGGTTTTCTGTATTTCGCTAACAAGCTTCCTCAGCACTTAAACATCCAACTGCGTAACATCAAATCATTTAGTAGATACATTCTTCGTCCTCTACATCCACCATCGCCAAACGTGTGTGACAGCGCAGTCGCAACACGCTCAAGAGAAAATGATTTGGGAAACAATATAGCCTTATATACATGTCTAATCTATGAAGCTCACTTCTAGTTTTGCCATCGTGACAAAATCAAAGTAAAAACTTCAGCAGATATTGTGCAGGAAGAGACTTCTTACTTTCGAAGGCCAAATCTGATATAAAGTATCTAAACTTCATTACCAATTTATGCCATCCATCATTATAGTAAATCTCGCTCTAGACTTCAGCTTTTCACTTCTCCTAAACCCAACAGTATTGGAAATGATCCGATAAATGACCACAGTACACATTTTCTAGTATCAATCATGACAGGTGACAAAACCCCGATCTCCAGTCTCTTACTTCCGAAAGCAGTCAACAGCTTAAGTTATGTGAAGATGGGGAAATTTAAGAAGAAGTAAAAAAGAGAAAAGCGCAATATAACGGTTTATAGTAGTGCCCCAACGACTTTCGAGTATCGGGATAGGTTGTTGTTGTTGTTGCACCAATTTTTATTCATCAGATTAACATAAGTTGTACTGATAACGGGATAGGATAGGATAGGAATCGTGAAAGATTACAAAAAATCACGGATCTTCATTTTATTAATTCCAAAAGCAGTCAGAAATCGAAATGGACAGCAGTTTAAGTTGTGTGAGGGTGGGGAAATTTACGAAGAACAAAAAGAACACAGCCATATCACGGTTTGAGATGTGTGTGTGCGTGTATGTATGTGTGTATGTGTGTGTATGTATGTGTGTATGTGGATGAGACTTTAAGAAGAAGAAGAAGAAGAAAAAAGAGCAATATAAAGTGAAAAAGACTTATTAAAAGAAAGAGTATATAGTCATAGTATAAGGGTTGCGACAGTTTAAAATGCCATCGGACTCAAAAGCCTGATTGACCTAGGCCTAGAGTCTAGACGGGCAAGTCAGGACAGTAAGCTTTGGGGGATTTCAGGAGGAGATGACTCGGCCGGCCCATCTTCCTGTTAACTGACTTTCACGGCTGAAGACCTGTCAAAGACAGAATGGAACAGTTAACCCAATGCCCCGGAAACCCTTGTCCGAGTGAATGAATGCTTAAAATATAGACGTGGGGAGGGGGGAGGGTGAATGAACAGGAGCTATGGTGGAAGTAGAAAGGAACGAAGAGCGACACCCTGTCGTAGGCCCTTCCCTATTTTACTGTACTCTGTAATCATTACTCCATCGCTTGCCTGCTGCCAGCCTTAACTAATGTGATGCTGCTAGCTGCTGCCTTGCTGGTTTTAGTATGATGTGTGATGTCCCAACACCGCTGTGGCTCAATTGAGGTAGAACGTTCGCCTGGCGCACCGATGACCCAGGTTCGAAGCCGGGCGTGGTGAGCAAGATTAAAGCGCGGTGGCCATTTTTCACGGTCCATGTTAGAGGTATGCTTGCTCTAGTGGATGCCTCGGACGGTTTGAGTTAGACCCTGTATCGGCCAGCGCCTTGAGCAGCTCTTGATCTGGAAAAGCGCTATATAAAAACAAATAAATAAAATAATTAAATAAAAGGTTGTTCAGTGTTGACTTAGGTACCTGCCCCCTTCTTCCCTACGATGGTGATGCCCCGCCTGCCATATATCGCCAATGGCTACATTACATTACATGACTATTGCTTTAGTTCCAGCGGACTCTTCCGAGCCAAATCAGGACCGGACAACCCCCGATCCGCATAAAAGATCTGACAATACAACCCTAGTGATAAAACTGAAAGCCCTCCACCAGCCAGTCACTTTACAATAAAGACATCCCACGCAGGGGACGCTGAGACTGTACTCTAATTTATCGAACCCCCGTTTACAAAAACAAAATAGAATACAAGCATCATTATAAATTATCAACAAAACACATACATATAAAATGCCTACATTGCTAAATAATAACATCATAGGAAGCCCCAGTGACCACCTGTCAGAAAGCGTCCAATATTCCCAAGCTGATCCAACAGACCTCATACACAAAAAAGGAATCTTTTCCGGGAAGAGTTTTCAATGAAAAAAGGTAGGTGACTGGTCTAGCGAAGAAGAAGATAGTATAGCAGATTGATAGAACAGAGCAAGAATGAGAAAGAGCAAATGAGAAAGACAGCGACAGTGGGAATTTAAAGCACTAAATTTCCAGAAAGTGGGGATACTATTTATACTGAAACCCCCGGCACCCCAACGGGGGTCGCCAATGGTTGATGTGTAGCCTTTACACTTTACTGTTCATTAGGATGGTGTTGCTTTCTCACCAGCACTGATGGCGGCGATGATGCTGCTGCTGCTGATGATGATGATGATGAGGATGAGGAGGATGAGGATGAAGAGGATGAGGATGAAGAGGATGATGATGATGATGAGGAGGAGGAGGAGGAGGAGGAGGAAGATGAAAATATATATATAGCACAGAAAGTTCATGCTCATCGCACAGGCAGATAAAAACAGAATGAGAAATAAAATGTGTCCTTGGCAACTTTTAACGTAAGTTTACTCTAGTAGCTTCTGTTCGATGCAGGTAGTAGTGGTGGTGATGCTTCTGTTGTTGATGATGACTAATAGACCGATGATCGTAGATTGCGCGCTCGCTCTTTCTCTCTCTCTCCCCTTCTCTCTGACGTCACTCCTCAGGCGTTTAATAATAATCGCTGCACACTTCGACGCGTCACGCTGTCTTACTTCACGTGCTACGCCTTCATAATTAATTACCTTTCCCACGTGCTCCGCGTGCAAAATTAACAAATCTTTTGCAGAAGACGAGACAAGTATTAATGGCTAAGCGACACGCATCGACACGATCGGGCCTTGACAATCTTTCAATTAATTTGGAAATGATCTGATCAACGATAAGCAACGACGAACCACGCGTTGATTATAGTGGAAGAGTGTTGAAGGGACATAGACCGCGCAGACCGCTTCGAAGCGTCAACAATGAAGCGACCGTTCACCGTATAAAATCCTCCCAAAAGCGGCGACAAGCTGTATACATGTGGTTTTGCCTTAACAGATTAGTACGAATAGGTCTTAACGACGAACAATGTTGAAATAGGACTCTCCTGTTTCAAATAGCAAAATTAATTTATTAATTTATTTATTTTTAATACAGGCGTCTTACCATCTCAGCCGAAGTCAGAATCTCTCATTTGAACCAACCAAGACGCTAACTTCTTACATCAATCGCACTGTCAACACAAACACACCCACAAGCCGAATAAGGGATACAACTTGGATGAAAAGGGACTCACTCCCGATCCGTATAAAAGATCTGCTGAAACAACCCTAATAGTAACACTGAAAGCACTCTTCCAGATGGTCACTTTACAATAAAGGCATCCCATGCAGGGGCTCTACTATAATTTGTCGAACCCCCGTTTACACAAACAAAATAGAATATAAACTTAATTACAAAATATTAATAAAATACATACATATAAAATGCCTACATTGTTAAATAATAATACCTTAGAAAGCCCTAGTGACCATTTGGCAGAAAGCGTCCAAGCTGACCCAACAGACTCCATATACAGACGAGTTTGGGAGAGTTTTCAAGAAAAAAGGTAGGTGAGTGGTCTAGCGAAGAAGCTTTGAGATAGTAGATTAATAGAACAGATTAGGGAAGAGAAAGAATAAATGAGAATGACTGAAACAATGTTATTTGAAAACACAACATTTCCACAAAGTGAAAATACTATTTGAAAACTAAACCCAGGCTCCAACTCGGGAACACAATAGAGAGATAAATAAGTAAACATAAAGAATGAAACAGACATCTGTTACGTTTGCGATGCGCACGATAGCACGTATGAGATGTGCACGATAGATCCGATCGTTTTGTTTTGCAAAGCATTCAATAACAGAGTGTATTTACCTTTGATTTGACTTTGCGTTGTTGTTACTACATGGCGGCGCTGGTTCTACTGGCGACGTGCGCGGGAATCTTGAATCTTGTTTGAAGAAGCTTGATATAATGTTGATAATTTTCGTTGGTCAATATTATTGAAACATTTTCTAGGGTTGCTTGTTTACCATCGATCGAAGCGTCTAGATAGATCTACTGGCGACTGAGAGCTTCTCCGACCCTAATGAAAGTTGTATGACGTAAGACAGTGATGAGGTATTTCATTGTGATTGGTTATAATTGCGTCACACTGGAACGTTCGAACGTTCTCTGGAATATAGAGAGACTATATAATTGATGCACTATGTCTGAAAAGTTGTGAAAATGGAAAAAGCCATAGTATGCAGTTGTTGATGTATGCTGAATAAAGTTGGAAAACTTCATACGACTCCTGCCTTGTTGCTAAGTGAACAGGTTGCGTGGATAAATGAATCTGGGTTACACTTATCAGGATTCAAGCATCGGGGCTGAATCAACTACTGATAAAAACCAACAACGAGTGTAACGTCATCATACATTAAACACAACATCGATTTAAAAAAACGCAAAACAAAACAAAAAACTGAATAATATAATATAATCCAAAACATACACATACACACATTCACACACAAACTCACGCATATACTAACCCACGCACATATACACAAGCCATACACAAACAACAGAGAGATAAATAAAAATTAAACATAAAGAATAAAACAGTCATATATTTAAAAATATATTTTTAAAATAACAGACATTTTGGGGTATTTCTTATACCCAGACCATCACACAAGCCATTAGACAACACGATGACATGCTCACAATGGTAGAATCGGAAACTCCGATGGTATGGCCACGTCACCAGAGCACAGGGCTTGCAGAAAAGAACATCCTGCAAGACACAGTCAAAGGAGGCAGAAAAAGAGGGAGACAGAAAAAGAGGTGGGAGGACAACATCCGAGAATGGACTGGCTTGACACTGGGCGAAGCCATGAGGGTAGCAGAGAAAGATGGGGTATGCTGGTTAACCGATCATCTGTGGTGCCCCAATGACTTTCGAGTTACGGGATAGGATAGGATAGGAAAACTCACAAAACAAAACAAAAATGGAATATTATAGCATGCTCCATAGACTGTCAAGTTATGTGAACTGTTCTTCTACTCTCCTGCGAAGTTTTTTAAGTCCGTATCATGTATGATTTCAAAACCTATACCTCAGTTTGACTCTCCTGCGTCAAGAAGTACACTAGCACAGGTGACCTCCATTTATTTAGATCAAAATCTCTGTGTTCAGTAAGTTAGCAGACGGCGGCAAAAATATGTTCCCAATGAAATATTCACCTTAGTAAAAGACTACGACAAAAAATGTCACCTAAATGAAAGATTCACCTCAGTAAAGTGAGTAAAGATGGCGGTCACTTTGACTCAAGTCAAGACGTCCACTAGCACAGGTGTCCTCCATTTGTTTAGATCTGTGTGATAGCTATAGCTCACTAACCTAGCAGACGACGGCAAAACATTTACCTAATGAAAGATTCATCTTTTGTCTGTTGACGTTTGAAAATACGTTGGCCGTCTTCGGCTGCTGACAACGCGTCTGTCACAAGTACTGTTATGTGCATCGGTGCACAGTCTTGCAAAATAAAACGGACAAAAACTAATGAAAGATTTATCCCGTTGCCTACAGGCGTATGAAAAAACATTCGTTATCTTCATTTGCTGACAACAATGTCTGGCAGCCCTACCATTATTTTTTTGCATCAATGCGCTGCCTTGCAAAATAAAGCAGACAAAACATTTATCTAATGAAGGACTCACCTTTACATTGGCCTATAGGCGTTGGAAAACACTTTCATTATCTTTAATTACTGACAACTACTCGAGTAGCAGTAGGATAAGAATAAATAATAATGGATGCTATATACGCATAATAATAATAATAATAATAATAATAATAATAATAATAATAATAATAATAATAATAATAATCATCATCATCATCAGCAGCAGCAGCAGCAGCAGCAGCAGCAGCAACAGCAGCAGCAGCAAAAGCAACAGCATAATCATCATCATCATCATAATTATAATAATAAAAAGAAGAGGAGGAGGAAGAAGAAGAAGAAGTACAAGAACAACAATAATAATAATAATAATAATAATAATAATAATAATAATAATAATAATTATTATTATTATTATTATTATTATTATTATTATTATTATTATTATTATTATTATTATTAATATTATTCTGGATACTATATACGCGCTTTCTTCTCCCCCACCCCCTCCTATTCCCTCTCCCCCCCCCCCCCAATTGAAAAAAATAAAATAAAATAAATCCCCAGTCAGCCTCAAAGTGCTGCGATCTGTATCAACATACACGTTGACATGTTAACAATCTCTGACGTTAACAACAAACCCATTTTTCACAAAAGGTAGCATAGGCCATGGGAGATGGCTTTTATAGGAGACGGAATGGGCTTGGAATTGTATGTTGACATTTTCCGATTCCTTTCATCCAATACCACCACTGAACGTTGGGAGGCAACCAGAGTACCAGGAGAAAACCCTCGATGACATGAGAAGACTCTTACCCAAGTTACACAGGTTCGTCTGTAGCGGGATTGGGACCCCGGGGCCTTCGGCTTACGACACCGGCGCCCAACCCACTGCGCCACCAGGAAACCCTGATTACTATTTTTGTCATCTGTGCCGTCTTGCAAACTACAGTATATGACAAGAACAGGAAACGCATCAGACCACA
>CM072520.1:17679779-17734779 GCA_036898135.1 Oncomelania hupensis
CACTGACAGTAGTGACCGTCGCAAAAGAAAGATTGTCATACACTTCAAAACAGTTTCAAAGAATCAGAATTACATAGAAACTGAAGCTTTATTATTGCTTGAAAGCCTTCAAAACAAATTATGATAAATCACTGTTTAGAACATCAGCAAACTTTAAACCACAAAATCAAAATAAAACAAAAACATTCAACGGGAAAGGTCTTTAAGAGTTCAGAAGGATTGGCGACTGGTAGCATGCTCAAACACGTGGATAAGCTGCTGTTCTTTTAAGTTCTTCTTCAAGAACAGCTACCTATCCACGTGTTTGGGCTTTAGGCTCGCTCTCTGGGCGGACAAGATGTCGCCCACTGTCTCATTATGTGTTGTCCAGATTTCCCAGTAAACCGGACCTTGGACAGCCGCACCGGTATACCGTACCGTCGCGTTTCCGAACCTGAATACAGTCACGTATCGGTAAAACCGTCCAGCCCTACTTAGAAAGTCCAATTCCCCATACTCCGGGTCAGAATTGTTTGTGCTCAGGTTCTATCTAAGCAAGCACACAAAAAAAAAGAAAATCATCCAACTCGGCTCAGCCCATTTTAGATACAGCGTAAACGTGTTTACAAAACGGTGAAGCATGATGGCCTTGACCCTTGAGAAAGTACAACAAGCACAAATAGAAATAATGTAAAGTACTTAGCAGTAGTTCAAATATCCACAAAGTAAAAATGATAGATTTTAGGTTCAGTTATGTTTTTTTTTAAATTAGGCAAAAAGTGTGTTCTGATTAAACAAATTTTCTTTTAATTTCGAAACCTCGGACCGACCGACGTACGACATCGGGATTGCTAATGAAGGATGGAGAGATTTCTCTTATATAGCGCACTTACAAGCTCAGAGAGCTTCTCAAGGCGCTGGCCCGTAATATCCAGCAATCACAAAATAGTTTGCTGAAGTCAGGATTCGAACCCACGTCGCCCAAGACGCACTCACTAAAGTCGTGCGCTCTGACCACTGAGCTATCCCTGCCGCCATGGCCCATGATTTTGAAGTACCTGTATACCAAATTCGCTTCAGGCGTTTTTGGAGATATTGAGCCAAACATTGAGCTTAGGGGAAACAAGATGACTTCAGCGACCAGTCACATGACCTTTGCGTAAGGTCAAATAGGGTGACACGGTAGGCAGGCCAATACTCTAGGGAATGTTCCCATGACGTTTAGTCAAAATCCGTTCAGTGGTAATTGAGATATGACGTCTAACGGACATACCGACACTTTGCCCGTTTAAGACCTCCCGTCTATTTTACAGTATTTCAGTCTAGAAATACACACAAACACACACAAACGCACGCGCGCTCACACAACCACACATACATGTACACACCGTTGCAAGTGAAACTTGAGAAGTGTTACTCTGCGGTTAAAATCCTATTGTTTGTCTTTAGTTAAGGGGGCATTTCGTCGGGTTTGAGAATAGCGTGTTTGAGCATTTTATACAACTGTATTCATTCAGTAGTCATAGCGAAAAGCTCGCGTCGTCTGTTAGCTCCATTTCCGCCCCTGACGGTTCATAGGGCATGACTTCGTACGATCATTTTCGGGAAATTAGGAAAACAATATGGGGTCACATACATTTATTTTGAAAGGTCAGGATTCTGATACACTATATAGAGTCCGTCAGTAAAATAGCACTGGAAGGGCCCTTTAGTAATAATTTGAAAACAAAATCGATAAAGGTACGAACGAGCTCAAATGTGAAAACGGACTGTATTTTCTCCGTCCCAGATAGAGCACTCCTGTGTACTTAAAACACTCTCATGCACTACACCTGCACTCCCATGCACTAAAAGATCACTCCCGTGTACTTAGAAAAAAGTGGGTGGCTGGAAAACACTGGGTGGCTACTCACCCATTTCCTGTATAAAAAGCAAGGTTAGTCACCCATTTCAAGGCTTATGCCTTCGCACACTCACACACACACACCACATTCTAAAGAATAATACGATATTTCGGCAGAATTTGTGCAAATAACATTTACAATAATATATAAATAATTTTCCATCGCACTATTTATTCACCCCTCCTCATTCCCCCGAAATATCATGTTGTGTCCCCCCCCCCCCCCCCCCGCCACCAAACATCTTCCCACGCGGCTGCAAGATATAGTCTGTCCCATGGCCAGCGAGCGCAATCTGTTTTCTATAAATAACAGAGCCACAGCAGTGAAGAGCCGTTAGACTAATGTAAAAACAACACGTCGTCAAATGGAACAAGCAGAAGTTCCGAAATTGGACAGGCAGGCCTGAAATGGAACATGCAGTTCTGCACACTATAAACGCGTGATAACCTCTCCGGAGACTCACTAGCCTTCTGTGCTTATCTCCCTTGCGAATACCAAAGCAAATTACATTGTGCATCGGCTACCAGCAGAGCAGAAAATGAGAGAAAGAGAAAAGGTAAATAATGGAAAATAAAGGAGTTTAGAGAGCGGATGCTTGAAGAGTTGGGGATGAGGATAGGGGTGGGGATGGGTGAGGTGAAGGAGATCATTTTTGATCGCCCCAGGAGACGGGCTAACAAGAAGTATTTATATCCACCTTCTTAGCGTACGTGTAATAGCGCGTTTCCAGCTCAAGATGCAGCTCAAGGCGCTGGTCGATGCAGGATCTAACGCAAGCTGACCGAGGAGCTCCGTTGCCGCCTTGGGCGCATCGTCTAACTGGCGCCTTGGGGATGGACTCTCGTGTAACAAGAAAAGAAAGAGGGGAAGAGAGAGAGAGAGAGAGAGAGAGAGAGAGAGAGAGAGAGAGAGAGAGAGAGAGAGAGAGAGAGAGAGAGAGAGAGAGAGAGAGACTCAGACTCAAGACTCAGTTATTCATTGCTTACAGGGTCCAGCGGACTGCAAAGAGCGTATCAGGGACCACACAATCAGGACCACACCTTGGCTGAAAGAGGACTCACCCCTGATCCGTACAAAAGGTCTGCTGAAACAACCCCAGTGGTAACACCGAAGGTACTCCACCAGCCGTTCACTGTACAATAAAGACATCACAAGCAGGGGAATCAGTGGAATGAGAAATGCAAGCAAGAGGTCATTGAAAAACATTACTTGGATAATTCACCAGTATCAAAAAATGTTATATCTATTTCAAAATCCTTTCATATTAACAGTTTATTTCACAGAATAAGGCTAAATGCTTGGCGTGCTCGTTTCATGAATCCTCCAGTACCTTGTAATTGTGGTAGCATTTTGAATGTAATTCACTTAATATTTGAATGTCAACAAAATTATAACAATTTTCAGCTTTTAATCATTAGATTAAATAAAGTAAAGCTACCTATGTCAATCTCAAGTATTGTATATCCAGAAGAACATAGTCATGAATTATTTTATTCAATCTCTTCTAATTTTTGTTTGTTGTTTTAACTCCTAACAATTTGTCTAGCATAGTTTTAAATTCTTTGTACCTATCTTATTTAATTAAGCATGATTAGTTTCAATAAATATTTCCTAAATATTTATTTTGGGATGGGAGGGGAAGGGATGGGGGGAATTATTTATTAATTTGTTTTAATTTTGAGATTTTATTATTTTTAAAAATTTTCTTTTAGTTTTTTTATGGGGTGTGAGGAAGGGTGGGGTGGGGGGGTATAGGCGCCTGGAGGACCAACTTCTACTTTCTGTAAGACGCAAAATGACATTTATAAGTACTTCGTTCTTCACAGGTGAAGTTGAAAAGTTCCACTTTTTATTTTATTTTATTTTATTATTTTACTTTTTTTTAAATGTGTTTCTTAATGTGAACTAGTTGTTTTAAGGGAATGTATGTTGTTAAAAGTGTATGTGTATGACAGTAGTATGATGATTTTTATGGTTTTATATTTTTGAAAACATCCTATGATGTGCGCATGGTAAATTTCGTAAATTGTTTATGTTACATCAGTACAACTTATGTTAATCTGATGAATAAAAATTGATACAACAACAACAACAAAAGCAGGGGACGCTGAGGCTATACTCTAGTTTATCGAATCCCCGTTTACAAAAACAAAATAGAATATAAACGTCATTATAAAATATAAACAAAACACATACATATAAAATGCCTACATTGCCCTATTGACCATTTGGCAGAAAGCGTCCACTATTCTCAAACTGACCCAACTACAAAAATGAGGAGTTTTGGAAGTGTTTTCATCAAAAAAAGGCAGGTGAATGGCTTAGCGAAGAAGATAGCATAGTATATTGATAGAATAGAGTAGGAAATGAAAAGAAGATAGTATATTATATTGATAGAGCAGAGTAGGAATGAGAACGAACAAAGGAGAAAGACAGCGACAGTGGAAATTTAAAGCACTAAATTTCCCGAAAGAGGGGATACTATTTATACAGAAACTTCAGGCACCTCCACGGGGGACTCATGAATCAGACTTGTATTAACAGATTTTAGGCTGGAGCCTAATTTTACAATCGATCCTCGTATCATTCACATTCTGGGATATTTAGTCACAAATGCGAGAGAGGGAGAGAGAAGGGGAGGGGAGACAGAGAGGCAGAGAGACAGACAGACGGTTAGACAGGGATATTAGAGAGAGAGAGGGAGAGAGAGAGAGAACGAAACAGGAAAAGGGGAGAGAGAGAGAGAGAGAGAGAGAGAGAGAGAGAGAGAGGGAGAGAAAAATAAACAGCGGAAGGGAGGAAGGGAGGGAGTCAGAGAGAGAGAGAGAGAGAGAGAGAGAGAGAGAGAGAGAGAGAGAGAGAGAGAAAGAAAGAAATAGAGAGAGACAGACAGACAGACGGAGAAAGGGTCAGACAGATATAAGTGAAGGGAAATCAACCAAGAGTCTTGGATGAGATGGGAGGTGCAAAACAGAGAGGGGGGGGGGGGGGGGGCCGCCCCCAAAGACAGGCAAGGGCAAAATCAGATCACAACGACGGACAGACACAGATTCCTAGAAGGGTGTTTAAATAGGTTTTTCAGTCGGTTGAGCAGAAGTAGCGGGTCTTGTACGTGACTTTCTTTTTACCCCTCCAATGTAATATAAAACACATCGCTTCTATCCCAAACTCTTATGATGTTGTCAGTTCAAATGAACGTAAACAAAGTAGGCACAAAAGTAATTTTCCCCAAAAGCATGCTGTAAAAAACACATAAAACAACTATATATATTCTATATAACTACATAACTCTCCCTCTCACACATATATATAGCGCCATTTTCTCCAACGCAATCTCAACCAATGGAAAGAGTTTTGTTCTGACAGACCGATGTGGTGAGTTACTTACTTCAGCATTTTTCTGTCACTAACTGGCACTCCTACCACATTCCCTTCCGTCATTATCCAGGCTGACTTCACTCCCCCACCCTTACCCGTTCCCTCAATAAAAATTAGTTATTTAACTACTTAATTGCTGTTCTACATTAAAATCATGCAATAGATTGTTTTAAATAAGTTTGTGTGTGTGTGTACGTGTGCGTGCATTCGAGCGAGTGTGCGTGCGTGCGTATGTGTACATGGGTGTGTTTGTGTGTGCAAAGATCTTGATGGTATTGTTGCATTATGAATTATTGTCATAAAGTTATTTTGTTATAATAATTGATATTGTTACAAGCCCACCAAAGACAAAAGATGTAAAAAAAAAAAGCACACCCAATGCATACTCTTTTACCCTTGTTCATTAAAATTGTTAACTTCACACACACACACACACACACACACACACCCACACACACACACACACACACACACACACTCTCTCTCTCTCTCTCTCTCTCTCTCTTCGTCTATTCTTCTTCTTCTAATTATCCTTCTTATTCTTGTTCTTGATTTTCATCTACTTCTTCTACTTCCATTTTTTTCTCGTTTCCTATTTTAAAATGTCTCCTGTCCTGTCCCTATATCAAAGTATAAAAATGTCTAACCGTACCTGCATTATTTGCTCATTTTTATTTTTTATTTCGTTTACTTTAGTTATTGGTTTAATCGACAAAAACAATTAAAAAAGAATTTATTGTGTTAATGGGATGAGGGGAGGCAGCGGGTGGGGTGGTTGTTGGTGGTGGTGGTGGAGGGTGGTGGTGGTGGTGGAGGGTGGCAAAGGGGAGGTCGTTCTTTGTGTCTGGTATTTGCAACATCTGAATGTAAAGGCCGTGTCCAAGTTGCCTAGTAAGAGCACGTGCTCTAAAGCTTCCCTAACAAATACCTACTTCCACAGGCGCACACAAAAGGCACTCAGCGCAGCGTGACCCCACACGCTTCTAAAGCGCTACTGTGGATTATTAGTCAGGAGAGATATAAATGCTGGGCCTGTGGTCTCATGTGACGCCCAATGACGCTGTCTGAGGACACTTTGCTGGTGACGTCGCCTCGTGAGGCTCTCCTCTGGGACCCTAAAGACTTTTTTTTTAATATGGTGGAGCTTCCATCTAAAAAAATAAGTGTGGATTAATAAATAAACTTTCCTCTGATCATACTATCTATAGTGCGACAAAATTAGCTCAGACTTACTTTAAGAAAGTTATTTTACAAGCAGTATTTCTGTCACCTGCCTAAAGAGTATGTCTGCACTGAAAACTAAAAGCGTTGATAAAATTGACCCGCCTGCACTTTCAAAACGCTGTAATGTTTCCTGATCTCCCCTTTGTCATCCTTCCTACCCCCCCCCCCCCCCCCCCCTCCTATCCCAACTACATTTCTCTGTCTTTCAAACCATCACCTCCACCCCCCTTATAACGCTGCCCTGACTGTTTTCTCTCTGTCTCTCTCTTTCTCTGTCTCTCTGTCTCTGTCTCTCTCTCTCCCTCCCTCTCTCTTTCTTTATTTCCTTCTCCTTCTTCTTGTTCTTCTTTTTCTTCTTCTTCTTCTACGCCCAACGCCGTCGCTCAGTGGTAGAACGTTTGCTGGGCACACCGATGACCCAGGTTCGAATCTCGCGGTGGACAAGATCAAAGTTTCCATTTTTCACTGTCCATCTTAGCAGGATGTTTGCTCTGGTGATTCAGTGTTGATTGAGGTCACTACCCACTCTTCCCTGAGGTTGTTATAAGCGTCTGCCGTATCACAAATTGTGGGTGTGACGTTAACACTTCAATTTTCTGCCTTGTTCTACTTCTTCTTCCACTTCTTCTTTCTCCCCATATCTTCCCCTTTATCCTCCTCCTCCTCCTCCTTCTTCCTCCGTGCCATTTAACAATCCTTAATAATTTAGAATCCGCTGACATTTATATTTTTATGAAGACACGGCAAACGAACCTAACCTCCAAAATAGAAAAGATAAACAAATTGCAAAGCCATTCAAACGGATTTCCCGAAATCACGAGCAAAGCCGAAAACTGAACATTTTCAAAAGAGTTGATGTTGGTGGCAGTGTTGTAACGGCTTTATCCTAACGACGCCAAAGGAAAACATGGAATGATAGACCACGATCTCCACTATCCGCATGCAACAACAACAAACTAAAAATCGCCTCAGCCAATTTTCTGATACAGCGGAACAGCATTTAGAAAAGGGTGAAGCACAATGACCTTCACCTTTTGGAGAAAAAACAACAACAAATTAATTCGAACGATCTAACATGCTTAATAATAAAGTATTCGCAAAGTAATATTGATATAGAGCAAAAAACGTGTTTTTGCAACTACATTACTGTAGTAACCTTGACCTTTGCGGTAGAGCAAATATGATGACATGGGAGTGTTAGTTATTCACTGTTTATAGGGTCCAGCGGACAGCAAATCAGAGCCACACAATCAGGACCAGAACTTGGCTGAATATAAAAGAATAATATACAAGATCTGCTGAAACAACTCTTATTGTAACACCGAAGGCACTCCACTAGCCGGCCACTTTACAATAAAGGTATCCAATGCAAGGGACACTGAGGCTGTACTCTAATTTACTGAGCCCCCGTTTACAAAAATAAAATAGAATATAAACATCATTATAAAATATTAACGAAGCATATGCATATCAAATGACGACATTGCTAAATAATATTACCATGGAAAGCCATGATGATCATTTAGCAAATGGTGTCCAATATCCCCAAGCTGACCCTCTGAACCCATACACAAATGAGTTGTGGGAGAGTTTTAATGAAAAAACAGTAGGTGACTGGTCTAGCGAAGAAGATACTTAATGTAGATTGATATAACAGAGTAGGGATGAGAAAGAACAAAGGCGAAGTTCAGCGACAGTGGGAATTTAAAGCGCAACATTTCCAGAGAATTAGGATATTATTTATACAGAAACCCCCGGAACCCCCACGAAGGGAGGGGGAGGGGGGACACTGGAGTGAGGCCACAAACCTAGGTAATGTTTGGTCACAGTGGTTCTCGGGATATGGCGTACAACGGGTCCACAAGGCCGATCTGATTCCCCCCGATTATTTTAAGGTATTTCCAGATAAGTAAAAGAAGAGAAGAAAAAAACACTCCAAAGAACAAGAATATGCAATCTCCATAGCTCAAAATGAGATTAGATTATAAATCTGGTAATCATGACGCCTAGAACATCAAACGCAGTATAACGATCATAGCAATTCTCTTCCCTTAATTCTCCTTCATATCACACCCAAACTCCCTGTTCAACAATCCGTCCCCTCCTCTCCCCCCCTCCCCCACACACACCATCACCACCACCTCAAACCTCCAGTCCACCATCAACTAATCTCCCCCACTCCCCATCTCTTCTAAAACGATCATGGGAATCCCTCTCCCACCCCGACCCCCACCCCCAACTCCACCCACACTCACAGCACGCTTCCTTCACCTCTCACCTTCCCTTTCATCCAGCACTCACCCCCTCCCTCCTCTTCTTCCCTCCGGGTTGGCCTTGTAGCACAGTGGACAGAGAGCTGGTTTGCTAGCCCGGAGGTCGCGGGTTCGAATCCCGTATGGAACAAACTTACGTCACTTAGCTACCAGACATTTCAGGACAACGCACCGAGGCTTTTCTCCGGGTACTGCGGTTTCTTCCCTCCTTTCAATAATGGTATTGGGATGCAGTCTAACGTTTTGAAAAATTAAAATCGTTTTGGGATTTTTTTGGTCTTCTAATAGGGGCTTGCCTTTACACTACAACTTTGAGTGAAGAATGTGTATTTGTTTGTAGTGAGCGTGTATGTTGGCTACAGATCGCCGCGCTCTGACGCTGCTCTAGGAATAAAACACGTACAGCATCAATTATTATTATTATTATTATTATTATTATTATTATTATTATTATTATTATTGGTAGTAGTAGTAGTAGTAACAGTAGTTTTAGTAGTAGTAGCAGTAGTAGTAGTAGTAGTAGTAGTAGTAGTAGTAGCAGTAGCAGCAGTAGTAGTAGCCTCTCTCCTCCTCAGACTCCTTCCCTGGACCGCTTCTATTTGAAATAAAGCAATAGGTCTAGATGTTTCTTTCTAACTAGATTTGTTAAAACCCTTCTCCGGTGTTATTGTAAACTGGTTGGGAAAATTAGCACCAACAAATGTAAAACCACAGACAGCAAGAATGGTAAATGGATATTTCATATTGTCATACCCTTTTTCCCTCGAAAGACTGCCAGCTCAGTTTAGCAAACTAAACACAATGTATACACGCCATTCCACTAAACGAAAACAGCTAAACAAATGGACATATAATCCGTCTGAACAAAATGTCGCAGCTCAACATGGAAAACAGATCGTATTTAATCAACTGATAACAACAAGCACAAATGAAACAAATGAAATTGTATGGCATTTTGTTTGAAAATAAACGAGCAAGGCAGCTATCTTCCTCTGAAGTTCTGTTTCCTTTGACTCAATTTGTTTATGGTAAATTGACATTGATAAACACTGCAAGGACATTTTCTCCATTCACAGAGTGTTTATCCGCTCCCGAAGTTATTATAGCTTCCAACTTGATGTATTTCAGTTGGCTGTTTCCGCAAACAAGTCAGCGCCCTCATGATCGGCCAGACCTTTTTTTCTTGAGCACTGTATAATCATCATCATCATCAGCAGCAGCAGCAGGAGCACAAGCAGCAGCAGCAGCAACAGCAACATCTTCTTCATAATCAGTAGCAGCATTATCATCATCAGTAGCAGCAGCAACAACACTGCAAACATCAGCACCATTATTATCATCATTATCATCATCATCATCATCATCTTCTTCTTCTTCTTCTTCTTCTTCTTCTTCTTCTTCTTCTTCTTCTTCTTCTATTTCTACTTCTTCTTAACAATCTTATTCTTCTAGTTTTTCGTCATCATCATTCATCATGATCATGATCATCACCAAGAACAGCATCAGCCTAATTATTACTCTCGTCGTTCTCGTCGTCGTTGTCATCGTCATCATGACCATGACCATTACCATCATCGTCGTCACCGTCATCATCTTAATCATTATCATGACCACCGTCATCACCATCATAATGGTCATCGTCATCATCATCATGCTCATTATCGTCGTCATCATCATCTTCCTCTTCTTCTTCTGGTTTTGCAGTTTACATTTATTCTCTATTTATTATTTTACCATAAGAAGGCAAGACTTTGAACACGTCAATATTGAATGCATATTTCTAGTTCAAATATTCAATCAAAGCCTCGCCTGTTTTGTGTGCTTACTTTACAGGAACTCAGCTAGTATTGCTGATTGGTTTGACTATTTTTTTTTAGACATGGTAGACCAAATATGCAATTCTAAGCCTAATGCTGACGTTATTATTCTTGGTGGTTTTAACATTGATCTATTGAAACCACAAGTTAGATGGGACTGCCTAATATCTTCCATAGATCTTAATAATAATAATAACAATAATAATAATAATAATAATAATAATAATAATAATAATAATAATAATAATAATAATAATAATTATAATTTATATGGTATTTATATAGCACTTTTCCTAATGAGAACAGAGAAAGATGGAATACGCTGGTTAAACGATCATCTATGGTGCCCCAACGACCTTTGAGTAACGGGATAGGATAGGATAAGATTTCCTAAGGACATGACTTTAAAGAGCAGTTCTCACGCATTTATACTTAACGTTAACATCAAAATACATATGAAAAGAAGTGAAACAAAATCGAGACACTAATTAATTATGTAAAGACATAATACAAACATACCAAATAATATTTACAAGTAAAATATGAACAAGGGAGGGGGGGAAAGGAAAGCAGCTTAGGAGTGAGGGGGCTGGGAACGTGCGATGTGATGGTGGCGGTGGTAGTCTGAATCAGAAAAGAAGGAATGGTGATGGTGATGAGAAGCGAGATCAGACATTTTTAAGGAAGAGTTTTCAAATTGGATTGAAAGTGGCTGTTTAGAGAGCTGCGAAGAGAGAGAGAGAGAGAGAGAGAGAGAGAGAGAGAGAGAGAGAGAGAGAGAGAGAGAGTTCCAAGTTGAAGGACCAAGCATTGAGAAGGATCGACAGCCTGCAGAGGAGAGTGTGTAGCAGGATATTTGTAGCATGAGGGAGTCAGATGAAGAAAGAAGATTTTTAGATGGCTTGTAGAAGTGAATGTTCTGGGTGAGGTAAGAAGGGGCTGATCCATGGACGCACTTGTAACAGAAAGTACAGATTTTGTAGGTAATCCTCTGAGATCCAGGAAGCCAATGAAGCTAATGTAGGAGGGGTGTGATATGAACAGATTTGTTTCATTTTGAGAACAAGACCTGCAGCTGAATTCTGAACACGTTGGAGCAGATGAACAGAAGAGGAAGGAAATCCAGCCAGAGGAAAGTTACAGTAGTCGAAGCGTGATAAGACTAGAGAGAAAATGAGTTTGGCTGTAGCGTCAGTGGTCATAGGCTTGCGGGCAATGCCTAATCCACGGAGCTGAAAGTTGCATGTTTGACAGGTTTTGGGGGTTGAATTTTGACATGGAGAGGGTGTCGTAAAGGATGACGCCAAGGGTTCTGACAGAATATGAAATTGTAGTAATGGTATGGCCAAGAGTGACAATGTCTACAGTGGAAGAAGACAGGTTGTGTTTGGTACTCGTGAGCATAGCTTCAGTTTTGTTAGAGGGAATTGGAGCTTGTTGGCAGTCATCCAGTTAGAAATGTTTTCAAAGCAGTCAGAAGTTTTGATCAGAATAGATGGAGGTTTTGAGGATTGTCACTGTTTCCCAGCTGTGTATCGTCTGCGTATAAATGATTAAAAGTGTCATTGTCTTGGATGATCTAAGAAAGAGGAGTTATGTAAATGGTGAATAGAACAGGGCCTAGAACTGACCCCTGAGGAACACCGATGCAGACACGTTCAGAAAGGTCAGAATGGAACCAGCATAGTGCACAGTCCTTTATTTTAAAAGAGTTCTCAAGGCGCTGAAAGAGGACGGAGTGATCGATAGTGTCAAAAGCGACCAGGATATTGAGAAGGGTCAACAAGGAGATTTTACCAGAGTCAATGGCAGGGGTCGTTCACGATGTGAAGAAGAGCTGATTCAGTAGAGTGGTTAGGACGGCTGGCAGACTGGGCTGGACAGAACAAGTTGTTGGATGAGAGATGATGGTTGAGCTGTTTGATGACAACCTTATCCGTGAGTTTGGATAGAAAAGGGAGATTAGAAACAGGGCGGTAGTTCTTCAAGTCTTTTGGATCAAGGTTTGATTTTTAATAGTGGCCGCACGATGACAGACTTGTAACAGGAGGGTGCAGAACCAGATTGCAAGGAAGAGTTGATTATATTGGTGATGCCTGGGAGGAGTTCAGTGATACAATCTTTGACTTTGAAAAGTGAGATTGGGATGGGATCAAGCGCGCTTGTCTTAAACGACATCGTGCTGAAAATTTCATCCACTTCAGTTTCTGAAATAGTATGAAAAGAGAAAAGTTGCGTGCCGGTGAAAGGCGAATCAGAGGGACAAGGTTGACAATTCTTGTCATCAAGAGATTTGCGAATAGCTTCGAATTTCAAGGTAACGGTTTGAAAAGGATGAAGGTAGTTCAGAAAGATCAGTTTTTGTTAGATGAGGAGAAGCGTTGGTGTTTCCCAGAAGGTCATTCATAGTAGAAAATAGTTCTTTAAAAGAAGTCTAGTTCTCAATCTTTATGTTGTAGTAATGTATTTTAGCTGCAGAGATGGCTTTTCGGACGGGACACTGGCGCTTCTGATAGGTCTGTTGGTGAACTGTAAGTTTGAAAGACCGGAAGATGCGCTCGGCTCTACCCCGCTTCTGTTTGGCGCAGCCGATCTCAGGAGAGAACAACGGCGCAGACGTTCGGAGATCAGGCGGGAAGAAAAAGGAGCAGTATTGTGTGCTAAGGAGATGGCTGAAATCTCATTTGTTTATTTCATTATTTCTTTAATTTAACGTTTTTTCACCTAAGTGATTTTAGATGGCTGAGAGTAGTATGGAAGAAAGAAGCAGGTTTAGAGTCAGGAAAAGCAGAAGAAAGCAAGTGGACAGTTTCAGAAGAGAAGGTTTTCTTATCAATGTTTTTCAAGTTGCGGCGGGTGATTGTGCGTTTTTTTTTCTTTTGAGGAGGAGAGAGACAGAGAGAGCAGCTGATAACTTCACCTACTAGGGTAACCTCATCAATATCATCTTTAATTTATCACCTATACACCAATGCACCCGCAACAATTGATCATGCTTCCTTTTCTCTTTTGGGTATAAGTGATCATTCCCAATATATTGTACACAGTTTTTAAACTGCCGAAATGAAACTCTAAAGGGCACATTCATATAATATACAGATCCTTCAAACAATTTGATCGTGGAGCCTTTCTTATGAACCTGTTTGATGCATCATTTGATGACGTTTATAGTCCTAATGACACTCTGTAGGCCTAATCAAGCATAGGGTTCAACCTCTGTTTGAGATCCTGTTATATTTTGTTTTTATATTAACGACTTACCTTTATACCACTCATATAATTCTATTGTCATGTGTTAGCCGACAATACAACATTACAAAATCAGGGCAGTAACATAGCTGAAACTCAGCAATCTCTACAAGGTGCCATTATCAGTTGCTGACAGTGGCGGTTTAAACAATATGTCACTGAATCCAGGTAAACCAAACGGTTTGTTAATAAACAACTAGAAAAAAGCATCAGCGGGCTCCGCTTTCTCTTGATTTAGTAGTGAATGGAAACAAAACTATTAAACAGGCTAAAAGTCATAAACGTTTAGGCGTACTCATCAATAACAAAATCAGTTGGCATTCACCTACTGAAAGTCTTTGTAAAACTCTTTAAACAAAATTATTTTATGTTGTGCAAGCTTCAAAGAATCATAACTGCAGATGCTAAAACTTGTGTATAATGCTTACAACAAACCTCACATTGATTATGCATTGTTCGCATCAATTAATCCTATTCACCGCAGAGCTGCAAAATTAGTTATTCCCAACGCTTCCAACACAACAGCTTCAAGACTAAATATAGTTGGCATACTTTCCCTTAAGAAACATTTAAATTACAATAAAGCCGTTTTTATGTACAAAACTATTAACAATTGAGCTCATGCTTATTTTAAAGCACTTTTTTGTAAATCACTGTCTCGCTATTCATCTTTCCGACATAATTTGACATTTTCAAGACTATGCTTAGAAAATATTTAAAACTTCTCTGTCCTATTCTGTTCCAAGCATGTGGAATTCTCTATCAGAAAAGTAAATCAGTACCATCTTTTAAAACAAGACTCCATAAATATGTAAGCTCCCTTTGTTCCCTACCCTGCCATAATGTAAGTTTCTGAGAATTTGTAAATTTATATATGCGTGTTTATTACAACGCATTAATATGTTTGGAAATTTTTTCTTACCGTAGTTACGGGATATGTTAGTTTCAAATTATTTTATGTCGATTATTTTGTTTGTTCTGAATTGTTTATTAAGGAATAGCTGTAAGACAGATCCACGGTGCCTAATGCTATTATGCTATAATGCTATTATGCGATTATACTATAATGCTATTATGCCTAAAGCTATTAAAGACTTCGACTTCTTGAAATTTGGGTTGCATTCACAGATAAAACTCGATAGCTATAATATTCGCAGCGTGACTCAGGACAAAGGGACATAAGACCTACCAATACATACTAACATAACCGAAGGCTACCAAGCTTTACTGAATTAACCAACTGGGCAGGTAGCAGGATTAAGATGGCCAGTGTTCACAGCAACTGTAGTGTCTGAACCAACGGGAATGGAACCCGGAACTATCCCTGCGCGGTCTTCCTAACATAATCAGATTGTGATTATTGTTATTAACAGTAGTGGTGGTGTGTATTCGTGTGTGTGCATGAGTGTATGCCTGTAGAAGTGGTTGTAAGAGTATTGTTTTGTTTTGTTTTGTTTATTTTAGCTATAATAAACCTGCATGTGGAGGAAAATTTGTAGGTTGAAGCATTTATTACTTACCTCTTTGTAGCTTGACTCTTATTATCAGCTGGATCCAGCGTGATTCTATGTAATTTGCTTTTAGAGCAATAGATTTTAGTCGTCTAGTTTTTAAGAGATTAATATGCATAACCATACTTAGTCTGTGCAAAGTTAATCATCAGAAAACCCTGTACTGACCCAGTTTCTCCTTGCATGGCAGTCTGGTTCATAATATCAAAAACATGTATACTGCTTGGAAATTCATGTCTTTGTTTCTTGGGTCCTGTTGTGTACGCATAAAAATAATATCCAGGAATTGCAGTTGATCTGCACTGAACTGAAATAAACACAGACTTAGCACAACTCCCGTTGTGTGTTTAGAACACTGTAACTAGGTTAGAAGTGACGTCATTACTGGTCCTGCCACAGGCCAGTGACAGTCTGCATTAAATACTGTACCGGTAACTTTTTAACTTCTGGTGTGTGTCACTGTGGGTGTGTGCGCGTGTGTGTTTGTGTGTGTGCGTGCGGGTGTGTGTGTGTGTGTGTAGGTGGGTGTTTTGTGTTATTTCATAAGCTACATTCATGTTGTGTACACCTGCTTTTATGTTCTTTGGGGTGTATTGTTTTAATCCCTGAAGTCTTTTGTGTTTTATTGCTTTTGTGCCGTTGTTTTGATGAAGTGTACGCCGCACACACATTTCCTTGTGTTTTCATGGGGACAATAAAGATTCTGATTCTGATTCTGATTCTGATTCGGAATATACAAACAAACAAAACCAAATCCATTTTAATGGCGCCCTAACTTTACAGGCGACGAATCCATTCAAACGAAAAATTACCCAACAACCATAAGCTGTTCTCCGGACAGGCCAAGGAGAAGAAGAACGTTCCTTTGAATGATCGCTTGTTTACCCCCGCCCCTCATTTGCATCAAGTATGCAAATCGGATTACTTTGTCCAGCTTGTCACCTCGGATCACAGTCTATCAGAGTCATCGACTTAACAGGAAGTTCTGCTGGTGGATCGCAGATAGTGAGAGGTCAAGTCAACGACTGAAAGAGTATCTAAAGATGCTAGTTTAACTCTCCATATAAGAATATCCAAGTATTTTTGTGCATAACGGAGCTTTGCGTAACACTAAAACTCTCTGTCGATGACCTCAATTATTTAAACTGTCGTGGGGGGAAAGGGGAGGGGGGACCTAACCGGGACCGTTACAACAAAAGTGGAAATAAACACATCAAAGAGTGCACGCAAACAAAGACTGTCCGCTTGACTCTCTGTCTGCCTATCTTCTCCCCCCCCCTTATACATACATACATACATACATACATACATACATACATACACACATACATACACACACATACATACACACATACATATATACACACATACATACATACATAAATATAAACACACACACAATACCCACGTTACGACTTCACCCCGATAACGAATCCCGGTTGTTGACATCCGGAATGCAAATTGCATGTGCGCCACTAACGAGGTTTTCCAGATAGCGATACAAATCCCCAGCTATCTTGTATCCAGTAAACTTCAATTTCATTTCCCATTTCATTCCCAATTTCGTTTAAACCGTACTGCGCTGCCGTGATTAGAAATATCACTCCACCCCCAACCACACCACCACCGTCACCTTAACCCTCCCTCATTCGCACCCCAACGCTTACACATCAAACTAAGACATTTGTTTGGAAAGCAATTTGTTATTGGCTTTGGAATGTAAACCAGTCCGAGGTCTTTTTTTTCTTTTTCACAGTTTACACTACATAGTATGATCATATGTAAGTGTTTATCCACAACAATCATTGTGTGAGTGAGTGATTGAATAGTTGTGTGTGTATGAGTGTGTGTGTGTGAGTGTGTGTGTGTGAGGGTGTGTGTGTGAGTGTGTGTGTGTGTGTGGGGGGGGGGGGTACTCTGACGCCTTTGTCACCACTGCAGTCATCAACCGCAGCAGCCATGATGTCTTTCTTGTAGAATTGGCGGTGCCATTCGATGCCTTCATCGAAACATGCTATGCTAACTATGCAACAAAGGTCAATAAGTACCTGCCGGTCTGCAAACAGCGCATGGAAATCAACAACTTTGGGTTTGTTTGCCGAAATGTGAGCCTTGGTAATGTTCATGAAAGAGTTGGAGCGTTGGTAACGTTCATAGAAGAGTTGTATCTGGAATGAAAATGATAGTCGTGAGGCAGTACACAGCGAAATGGCTAGCCAAATATCTTTATGTCGCCATCACTGGCTCATCTCGGGTGTGGCAAAAGAGATGGGGTGACCTCAAAGTTTAACGATAATTAAATATAATATGTGGTCTAATGGTAGTGCTTCGGCTTGCGGATCTGAAGGTCCCGGGTTCGAGCCCTGGCCGGGCCATTGTGTTGTGTCCCTGGGAAAGACACTTTACTCCTGTTTTCCTACTCCTTCGGATGAGAGTATAAACCGAGGTCTAGTCTGTGTCGCATACATGCCATCATAACGGACTTTAAAGATCCTGACGCTCATGTCCTAGACGGGTGAGTGCCGGTGACAAGAACACACCCAGCATGCACCTAGGTCCTTCTCCCCCATCCCTGGCTTCCCAGGATTTTCAGGATTTTGCTCAGTTGTCCGGGCGTCAGACCATGCGCCCAAAGGCTGCGGGTGGGCGTCTCGGGCGGTTTGAGTTAGATCCTGTATCGGCCAGCGCCTTGAGCAGCTCTTGAGCTCGAAAAGCGCTATATAAGAACGATTAAATAAATAAATAAACTGCATTGAATGTGTATGCTCTCTATGTACAATAATCATTATTCCACACTGCACTGAATGAAACCGGTATTGTATTGTATGCATTATCCACTCCACTTTGTACAAGATTATGTCATCTCTACTGCCTTTTGTATGTCGTCTGCTCTGTATTTTCTATGTAATTTGCACTGAAAGATGTATTTGGTCTGCTTTGCATAGTTAAGCTAGGAAGAACTGTGTATGATTAATTCGGTATTAATTGACTTGTTTTGGTACATTTTTAAAAAAAATGTTAATGTTTTTCCAATGGCGATTGTGTGTGGGTGTGTGTATGTATGTGTGTGTGTGTTTGTTTGTGTGTGCGTGTGTGTTGGGGAAGGGTTCGAACAATGATATTTAATTAAAATAAAATAATACCTTTAATTTGTATTTAAATACTCCTGTTATGATACTTGTTCACACACATTTGTCCAGTTGGTTAGTGTTCGAGCAGAATGCCTTGATTGTGATTGTTTTCATTATTTTCTCCAAATCGGGTGATGTCTCTTTGTATTTATAATGTGCATCGGAAAACCTGAACAAATGTGCAAAATGTGTGTTTGTGTGTGCGTGCGTGCGTGTGGTTGTGCATTTGGTTGTGTGTTTCTATGTGTGTGTGTGTGGGTGTGTGTGTGTGTGTGTGTGTGTGTGTGTGTGGGCACACTTACACAGTGTTATCTGGACAAATCAGTGAACATCTACATAACTTGCATTGACATGCCTACTTGTTTTGACGTCAGAACAATGATCTGTTAGTGTTAGGGCTGGGTTAGGGTTAGGGTTCGAACAAAAGAAAGTACTTTAAAGGTCAACATCATTGAAATATAAAATTGAGCACAAAATATCTACATAATAAAAGAAGTCACATGCCAAACAACTTTTTTCCGAAAAATACTGCCTTTTTTTATTATTTAATAAAATCTACTTCGAATAAACTTTTGCACCTTCGAAAAGCCCGCTCACGTGACCACATGGCTCGTGACGTCAACTGCTGGAGACAATATAGAGTCCGATAGTGCCCCTTCTTTACCAGGGACCGGGTAGCTCAGTTGGTAAGAGCGTCTTGCTAGTAACCGAAAGGTCGGTGGTTCGAATCCCGGATTGGTCAACGTGTGATCATATTATTTTCCCCTTTACCAACAACTGGTGTCAGTATAAATCGGTCCAGTAGTCACTGTAACAAAATTAATGTAGGGGGAAAGACGAATAGTAAACAGAAATTATATTCACATCCACCACTCTCACTGACTCCAGAATTTCCTTCCACACTACATTTATTTGTACAAGAAAATAATGAATCACAAAACACAATAATTATACAGGGTAACAAAATGACAGTACTCACATCGTTTGTTCCAGTGATCCTGAATAGTCACAACTAAATACACAATAATTATAACACTGCTCTCACCCTGATAATATCCAATGAGAGTCAGGTTCAGTCCCTGTATAATATCCAAAGATGTAGTCAGTCACAGTCCAAGTGACTACCAGTAATTCCACACTTTTACAGTCTTTTCATTGCTCAAGGTAGAACTTGGGTGCAGCAAAGAAAATGTTCTTCTACTGTTTATGTTCACTTTCGTATTGTAGTTAGCTACTGCTGTCAAAGAATCGTTGCTGATTGACAACACAAGGATGGCACGAGTAGGCCTATCCCAGTAGTGAAATAACTGAGACGATATGCTCACTTTATCGCTAGCAGCAACTACGTCGTTTACATCCAACTCGACGAACTCTGGGGTCAAAGTTGAGTCGATGTACGGTCCTTCGGATTCCTTCCCAAATCTAGGTTTGAAGGGAATAATATCTCCTATGCTCGGAACGCAGGCGGATCAACACTCTTCAGGATGAACCAACCTCTCCACATAGGTTTACCTCCGGCCACTCACTCCAAGGACGTCGTCGGCCTGGCAAAGGCTGTAACCATACAAATGAACGCATACTAAGTTCCGAGTTTCTACCATAAACGTATGAATTACTGACGATAATCGAAGTCGGAATTAGAATCGAATTAATAATACCGCCGATGTATGATCTAAAGAATAATTACCGTTAGTGCTGGGACTAGAACGCCTTCATCCAATTCAACCGTGGCTCTCTTCTTTCCACTAGGGGAACACGTCTTGTTTCGTTGACTGTGCAACAGAGAGTGCTTCGAATATACCAATGATTTGTTTCGAACTGAGCGTTTCGTTTATCCAGTTTTCTCATTGGTCAGTATCGATCACATGGCTAAGTGCACGCGCGAATTATAACAGCCCCTAAACGTTTCTCTACTCTTTATGCACGCAACAATAGCGTGATCACTCACTGAATATTCATTATCTATACGTTCACACATTCGCATCAGATGAAGGAATTACAGGCTAGATAATTTCTTCACACCTCCCCCCCTGGGAAAAAAAAGAATGACCGAATTCTTTTTCCACTTTGTTGTCAACTATTTCACTGTAGTAGGGACAAACTGATCGGTCTGGGCTCTGGCAAAAGTCGCTGGCGCCGAGATTAGACGAAATGGAACTCTGGTGAACTGCATGAGACCTAGTGGTGTCTGGAATGCTGTCTTTGGCCTATCCTTTTCCTCGATGAATATCTGGAAATATCCCTTACTAAGATCAAACTTAGTAAAATACTTGCATCCTGCAAGTCTAGTGAATATCTCCTCCTGGTCCGGAATCGGCTCAGCGTCAAAGACGGTGATCTCATTCAGTGCTCTGAGGTCAAGACATAGTCTTTTTCTGTTGCTGTCTTTCTTGGGCACTAGGACAATCGGTGAACAGTATGGCGACGTTGATGGTTCGATCACCCCTAACTCCTGAAGTTCTGTAACCTCTGCAATAATGTCTTCCCTCGCTGCGAAGGGTAGTGGATACTGTTTTCTTCTAACAGGCTCCTCTGTCGTCACTTTGATCTCGTGGCGGACAGATCCCGTCGATGCACCTGGTGTGTCCTTCAGCGAGTCTTTGAACCGCCTGAAGATGTTCTTCATTTCTTCCACCTGGTCCGCATCTAACTCTGGGTCGATCTGTACCTGTGTCCATGACTGTTCTGCATTCTCCTCTGTGCTTATTGATTCCAAGACGAATGGTGCATCCTCGTCTTCTGTCATGAGGACAGCAACTTGTGCAGGACATATGTCTTCCTTGCAGAACTCAGGTCCAACACTTTCCACAAACGGGATATCTGCTAATCCTGTAGCTAACTGAGGTTGTACTACTTTTGTTGTGTTGTCCTCTCTGCAGATGTAGTGCTTCAGCATGTTGGCATGAAATACTTTCTGACTGTCCCCCAAGTCGATTCTGTAGTCGTGGTTGAGTACCTCAATGACTGAGTATGGGCCCTTCCACTGCATCTGTAGCTTGTTGGCTGTGGTGGGAAGCAACAGAAGTACTTGGTCTCCGATCTTGAACTTCCTTGGTGATGACTTCTTGTCATGGTACTTCTTTTGAATCTTCCTCGCCTTATCTACTGAATCATGGGCAATCTTGCATGTATCGTAGATGGTGTTCTTGAGGTCGATAGCATGCTGGAAAGTCATCTTTGCCTCCGGTGCATCTTTCCCTCCAGTCCACGCGTTGGCCAAAAGGTCGACAGGTCCTCTCGGTTGGCGTCCAAACAGCAGCTGGAATGGTGAAAAACCTGTGCTGGCATTCGGTAATTCCCTGATGGCAAACAACACGGCTGGAATGTATCTGTGCCACTGGCGCGGTTGAGACTGGATCACTTTCTTCAGCATGGGTTTCAAAGTTCCATGCAGTCGCTCCACTACTCCGTTAGACTGGGCATGGTAGGGTGATGAAAACACTCCCTTGATGGACAGTAGCTTGCGAAATTCATCCATCATGGCTGATGTAAACTGTGATCCGTTGTCTGACTGGATCTCCTCTGGCAGACCCATTCTCGAAAACACGGTAAATAGTGCTTCTGCCACGGTGACTGAATCCGTCTTCTTGAGAGGAATGGCCTCGGTAAAACGCGTCGCGACGTCGATGATGGTGAGGATGTGCGTGTGCTTTTCCTCCGACGGCGGGTGCAAAGGTCCCACAAGATCAATCGCCACTCTCTTGAATGGAATGTCTATCCGTGGCATCTGATCCAATGGTATGTCTCTGATCCTACCTTTGGCTTGAGTTTTTTGGCAAATATCACATGACTTGCAATATAAGTCTATGTCCTTTGACATCCCTGGCCAAAAAAATCTGCTCCATATGCGATCTCTCGTCCTACGCTTACTACAATGGCCTGACAACAACGTGTCATGAGCTGAAAATAGGACAGTTTTCGTCAGTTCAGATGGGACGACAATCTGGGTCACAGACTCTTTCTGTGATGCGTGCACTCTGTAGAGGACTTGATCTTGTAGACGGAAGTATGTAGTCTGCTTGGCAGTCATTTTCTTCTCTCCGGAAGATGCAAGGGTGAAGTATGGTATCAATACGGGATCGTTCTTCTGCTTGAGAATCAGTTGATCTTTTGTCACTGTGAGGTCTTGCAGTGGCGCATCTAGAGATCTCGGTGCCCGCTTGTCCTTCTCACTCTGGGCTCTGGTGACTGCTGCTGCTGCCATCTGTTGGTCGGCCGTGCCTTGATCCTCCTGATCGACAACCTTCCCGAACAGACCTGGTGCAGGGACGACAGTCTCCAGATTCCCAAGTAACAAGTCAATGACTGGAGCATCGATCACACAGCAACAGATGTTTCCTTTATATAGTTCAGTTTCCACGTAGACTATAGCTAGGGGAAATGTCTCTTTGTTGCCTCCAAAAGACACTGTGGTCTTAAACTGTCCCGTGTACTGGTGAGGTTTCACCAGTGACTTGCGCACACCTGCTGTGACTGCTCCTGAATCGTTAACAACAGTGACTGGAATGCCATTCACTTTCCCTCTAGAATAGTTCAGCTGACCATCCTGGAAGTCTACTGCAACTGCTGTAGGCGTCACTTTCTCACCACTAACAGTCACACACAAACTTGCGGCTTTTTCACTCTCGCCTCTCGCACCTGACGGTTTCGATGGACAGACTTTAGCGACATGACCATACCCTTTACAATTATAACATTGCATTCTATGTGGCCTTGCCTGTGCTTGCTTGTCTGTCTATGGTGGTGTGTTCTGACCGGGCGTAGATGTACCGGATTTATTTTTGAAGGGAAACTGTCTACCCCTACCACCTTCTTTCAGTTTAAGACTCTGATGACCGAATCCTGCGGCAGCTGGGCGATCGCTAGGCCTACGCGCAAGGTTCTTGTTCGGGTGTGCTCTGCGATAGTTCTCGGCGAGATCTATGACTTCCGCGAGTTTTTTCGGGTTCCTCTCACAGATAAACACTGACAAGTCCTTCGACACGCTCTCTAGGAACTGTTCTATCAGAATGAGTTCGGCTAGTCCTTCTATACTTTGATCTATCTTGCTAAGCTCCATCCATCTGTATAGCATGTGTCTCAGTCTTGTCCCAAATGACAAAATTGATTCCTCAGTCTCTGGTCTGATTACCCTAAACTTGGTTCTAAACCCCTCAGCATCGCACTGGAACTTGTTCAGCAGTGCTTGCTTTAGTGTAAGGTAGTCGGTGGTACCCTTGGAGTTCAAAGAATGAAACAAGCTCAATGCTTGACCATCTAATACTGCACTCAGTAGTATTGACCAATTTTCATCTGGCCACCTCATTGCTTTTGCATGTGCCTCAAACCTGCAGAGGAAAGAGTCCATAGAGTCAACCGACTCTTTGAAAATAGGCAGCTTGGGATAGTTTCTACCTATGGCTTTAGTCTCAGACTCAATCTTGGGTTTTTGTTCCTGACTTGTAAGTTGCATCCTAGCTAACTCAAATTCCATCTCCTTTAGTCTTAATCCTCTTGCAGCTTCTTTCTCTAATCTTTCAGCTTCTGTCTGTAATTTTTCTCTTTCAGCTTCTGTCTGTAATCTTTCTCTTTCAGTCTCTGCTTCAAGCAATTTTCTATCTTCTTCTCTCTTACGCAACCTATCAGCTCTTTCTAATGCCTGATCCACATATTGCTGAAGTTTCTCATTAGTGTAGCCCAATTTCGTACCCTGTGCAATGAATCGATCTACCTCGTCATAAGGTTCCATTTTCAGCACAAGTGAAATATCAATGTTTCTTTTGTAGAAAATTCACACAAAGGTTTATAAACAATAAACAAGTTAAAACTCAAAACAATAATACTAGAAATAAGAATAAGCAGAATTAGAATAAATTTAAATTAAATTAGGATAAGAACACAACAATAAAGCGAAATTGCAAAACAAACTATACAAAATAAATAAATAAATAAAAGATTAGGTTCACATCAACAATTAATTGTCAAATTAATAACTAAAGTAGTAACTAAACTTTATGAATATGGGCTGACGTGATCTGATCACACAGAAAATCTCTTAATCCAAATAGTTTATCTTAAATATTCTATAAAGGAACTGTATATAAGCAGTAATTTATAAAAACAATCCCAACGTTACAATGTCACTTAAGCAACTGAAGTAATCGACTATGAGTATGAGTACTAAATCAAACCAAAAAAAAAAAATTTTTTAAAAGTGTCCACACGTCAGGGTCACCACTGTAACAAAATTAATGTAGGGGGAAAGACGAATAGTAAACAGAAATTATATTCACATCCACCACTCTCACTGACTCCAGAATTTTCTTCCACACTACATTTATTTGTACAAGAAAATAATGAATCACAAAACACAATAATTATGCAGGGGAACAAAATGACAGTACTCACATCGTTTGTTCCAGTGATCCTGAATAGTCACAACTAAATACACAATAATTATAACACTGCTCTCACCCTGATAATATCCAAAGAGAGTCAGGTTCAGTCCCTGTATAATATCCAAAGATGTAGTCAGTCACAGTCCAAGTGACTACCAGTAATTCCACACTTTTACAGTCTTTTCATTGCTCAAGGTAGAACTTGGGTGCAGCAAAGAAAATGTTCTTCTACTGTTTATGTTCACTTTCGTATTGTAGTTAGCTACTGCTGTCAAAGAATCGTTGCTGATTGACAACACAAGGATGGCACGAGTAGGCCTATCCCAGTAGTGAAATAACTTAGACGATATGCTCACTTTATCGCTAGCAGCAACTACGTCGTTTACATCCAACTCGACGGACTCTGGGGTCAAAGTTGAGTCGATGTACGGTCCTTCGGATTCCTTCCCAAATCTAGGTTTGAAGGGAATAATATCTCCTTTGCTCGGAACGCAGGCGGATCAACACTCTTCAGGATGAACCAACCTCTCCACATAGGTTTACCTCCGGCCACTCACTCCAAGGACGTCGCCGGCCTGGCAAAGGCTGTAACCATACAAATGAACGCATACTAAGTTCCGAGTTTCTACCATAAACGTATGAATTACTGACGATAATCGAAGTCGGAATTAGAATCGAATTAATAATACCGCCGATGTATGATCTAAAGAATAATTACCGTTAGTGCTGGGACTAGAACGCCTTCATCCAATTCAACCGTGGCTCTCTTCTTTCCACTAGGGGAACACGTCTTGTTTCGTTGACTGTGCAACAGAGAGTGCTTCGAATATACCAATGATTTGTTTCGAACTGAGCGTTTCGTTTATCCAGTTTTCTCATTGGTCAGTATCGATCACATGGCTAAGTGCACGCGCGAATTATAACAGCCCCTAAACGTTTCTCTACTCTTTATGCACGCAACAATAGCGTGATCACTCACTGAATATTCATTATCTATGCGTTCACACATTCGCATCAGATGAAGGAATTACAGGCTAGATAATTTCTTCACAGTCACCTATATGCGAAAGTGTCGTGTGACTATAATCTACATACAAACAAAAAACTTCTCTACCAAAACGCAGGAAAACGAAGAGCAGTGGCCTATATTGTGCCGTTGGAGGTTGTACAAACAAACAAGCGGATGGGATAACATTGCATAGGTTTCCAAAAAACGGAGAAGTGCGAAATAAGTGGGTGAGATTTGTGCGTCGTCAGCAATTTGCGCAAAACACTTCGCTGAAGACTGCTACCCCCCAAGTGCCACTTTTATGCGGAGCTTTGGGATGAAAACAATACAGACATTAAAGCCTATCTCTGTTCCAACGATCCAAAGCCTCAACAACAGCAACAGTGATTCAAGTTACTAGTAGTAGGCCTACTAGTACTGCTTCAACTTCAACTACAGTCACAGTGGCTACTACACATCCATCGTCTGCTATCACTTGCCGGGTGTCAGGAAAGTCAGAAGAGCTTTTCAGAAAAGGGAACGCAAGAGCAGGGGCGGCGAGGGGGGGGGGGGTTTCCGGCCAAAAAAAAAAAAAGGAAAAGAAAGAAGAAGAAGAAGGAGAGAAAGAGAGAGAGAGAATACAATTATAAAAATAAACATAAAATAAATACTATATATATATATATATATATATATATATATATATATATATATATATATATATATATTTATTTTATTTATTTTATTTATTTTATTTATTTATTTATTTATTTATACGAATTTTGGAAACCCCCCCCAAAAAAAACTAACTGATCCGCCCCTGAAGAGGTTATGTATTCATGGGTCTAGCTCGTATAATTATTTGTTTATTATTACAATTAGTACTCGGGGGTCGAATTCGTTTCTAACAGAAGAGAGCACTGCTGTAACACGACAGATCGAGTGAAGAAACACTGCTTGTCTCGCTTGTAACTTCTTCGCAATCGGCCATTGTCTACAGCTGCTGACGTCACTGCGAGGGAAGATCAGCGATAGCTGCGTTTTAGAGTATTACTTCCCTTACCCTTAATTACAGGTAGGAAATCCCACTTTCAGTGATCGATATCTATTAAACGATAGAGCTTTGCTTACCGAATTTTTTGCATCTGGTATTATTTAGTAAAGTTCTTTCAGCAGAAACCTTTTGACCGAGCACTGTGGTTGACCTTTAAAATGGGGACGAAGTATGACCCATTGTCAGCACAACGTATGTAGCGTTTCCGGAAAGTCATGATAATACTGAGTAACCTCGGCTGTGTGCTGTACTCTGTGTGTGTGTGGGTGGGTGTGTGGGTGGGTGTGTGTGTGTTTGAGTGTCTTTTGTGTGACGTTCTTTGTTGAATACACCTTTTTTTTCATTGTTTCCGTTGGCACTGCATGGTTTTTAAATAGTCTTTAGTTAAATGTTACTGTGTTTTATAAAAGAAATTCTTACGAATGGTTGTACAATATTGTTTTAATACTGCCATATTACTAATATTTGTTCCATGTCACTGTGTGGTGCGATTTACTTAGATCTATTTGTTTAATAGCTTCATTATTTTCTATCCTATCCTATGCGTAACTCGAAGGTCGTTGTGGCACCACAGATGAGCGCTTAACCAGCGTACTCCATCTTTCTCTGTCCTTAGCAACCCTCATGGCTTCGCTCAGAGTCAAGCCAGTCCATTCTCGAATGTTGTCCTCCAACCTCTTTTTCTGTCTCCCTCTTCTTCTGCTTCCTTGCACTGTGCCTTGCAGGATAGATAGATAGATATTCAGTGTTTATAGGGTCCAGCGGACTGCCAAGAGCCGAATCAGGACCGCACAAAATTAAGTAAAATCAGACTAAACTGTTAACATTTAAATATGATAAAAAATAAATAAAATCAGTCTAACTAATAAAATCCAACCAAGAATACAAAACAAGATGATATGATTTAAATGCGATAAAACAAACCAACATCATGTAAAAATTAAAACAGGTGCTGACTATTGCATACTTTAAAAATCTCATTAAAAGGTATTGAACCAAAATATCTTTATCTTTCATCAACCAGACCAGCACATTCAGACATAAAACGGCGAACGGAAAAGGATTTGTCACATGCAAAGCACCATGGCGGTTCTTCCCCTTTTAAAAGGAAACTATAGGTGACATAAGTATGCCCAATAAGAAGGCGAGACAAAACAGTTTCTTCTTTGCGGGTGGATGCAATGTTGGGCAAAGAAGCAGACAAATCTGGAAAAATTTGGAATAATTTGTTATTGATTTGATTAGACCGTTCAGTCTGCCACCGCCGTTTACAATAAGATCCAGTCATACAACGCAGGTCAGAGTATGGAACACACTGGAAAATCCCTGAAGGAAAATCTAGATGCAGAGCTTCTGTAGCCGCTTTGTCCACTGGAATATTGCCACGGATGCCCATGTCACTAGGTACCCACATAAAAACTACCTTTTTACCCTCAGAAACAAGTTGTGTGTGGAGATCATGGATCTCTGCCAGAAAAGGGTGCGATATCTTTCTCTTGGAAAGAGACTGAAGTGCTGACAATGAATCAGATATGATTAAAAACGAAGTTCTTTTGGATTAATAAACCTGTTTCAGAGCTAGATGAATTGTCTGGAGCTCAGCTGCATAAACAGAACAAACATCAGGTAGACGCTGTTGCAAAGTGAATTGCAGGATGGTCTTTGCAAGGCCTGATGCTCTGGTGACGTGGCCATACCATCCGAGTTTCCGATTCTTCACCACTGTGAGCATATCATCGTTTTGTCCAATGGCTTGTGTGGTCTGTAGGACTTCGTTGTTGGTGATGTGCTGGGTATAGGAAATGCCCAAAAGTCTCCTGTAGCACCTCATCTTCATGCTTTGTATTCCTCGTTGTAAATCTGCTGTGAGGGTCCATTCGTATAGGAAGATGGAGATGACAAGGGAGCGCAGCAGCCTTACCTTGGAATGTAGACTGATGTCCGGTTTTTCCAAATGGGCTTCAACTTTATCAGGGTCGCAGTTGTTTATGCGATCCTGTCGAGACACATAGTCTGATACAACGGCTCCTAAATATTTAAGCTATGCACTGTGCTGAGGGATTGGCCTTGGACTTTGATGTCCAAGTTGATGCCATTGGTGTTGGTGGTCATCATGATGGTTTTCTCTGCACTTATCTCCATTTCAAAGGCTCTGGAGGTGGTGTCAAGCCTATGTACCAACTGTTCAAGTTCATATTACTCTCCAGCCAATCCATCAATGTCATCCGCAAATTGAAAGTTGGAGATTGCTCTACACGCTAGGCTGACTGTGCTTTCGTGATCTGCAAGGGCATATGACATGATGCGCTCTAGGAAGATGTTGAAAAGTGTTGGAGAGAGTAGGCATCCTTGACACACACCGATTGTTTTTCTGAACCAGATCCCGATGGCGCTGTTGTGGAGGACTGCACTGGTAGCCTTGTCATACAGGCTTTTGATGACTTCAATAATGTTAGGGCTGATGTTGTACACTCTCATGGTTGCCCACAGAGCTGCATGCCAGACTCGATCAAACGCTTTCTTGAAGTCTACAAACACATGATGTGTATGTGTACTTCTCTATAAACATGATATTTTTTATACTTGGGTGTGATGGCGTGCTTTTTTATTCCTACGATGTTTAACTTGTTTTATCTCATAATGTTGTACCATAGTGTTTAAATATTTATCCTTGCGACCATATGTGTGTGTGTGTATTTGTGCAAGCCCTTACAGCAAGCTTTAAGATTGGTTTTGCGCTGTAAAAAAAAGAATAAATAAATTGATAATAACAATAACAATAGCAATAATATAATAATAATTTAAAAAAAAATAATAGTAATAATAATAATAATAATAATAATAATAATAATAATGGTAGTGCTTCGGCTTGCGGATTTGAAGGTCCCGGGTTCGAGCCCTGGCCGGGCCATTGTGTTGTGTCCCTGGGAAAGACACTTTACTCCTGTTTTCCTACTCCTTCGGATGAGAGTATAAACCGAGGTCTAGTCTGTGTCGCATACATTCCATCATTACGGACTTTAAAGATCCTGACGCTCATGTCCTAGACGGGTGAGTGCCGGTGACAAGAACACACCCAGCATGCACCTAGGTCCTTCTCCCCCATCCCTGGCTGCCCAGGATTGTGCTCAGTTGTCCGGGCGTCAGACCATGCGCCCAAAGGCTGCGGGTGGGCGTCTCGGGCGGCTTGAGTTAGATCCTGTATCGGCCAGCGCCTTGAGCAGCTCTTGAGCTGGAAAAGCGCTATATAAGAACGATTAAATAAATAAAAATAAAATAAATAATAATAATAATAATAATAATAATAATAATAATAATAATAATAATAATAATATTATTATTATTATTATTATTATTATTATTATTATTATTATTATTATTATTATTATTATTCCACAGTATCGGGGTTTAGGCTGTTTAAACATTTTGGACTGTTTCTAAGTGTTTTATGAATGCTCTCCGATGTGCCTGTAAGCAGGTTACAAAGTCATTGAAATCACTTGATATCACCACGAGTTCGGCTAAAAAAGGGATCTCTAATCCAGTCCACTTCAGACTACAGACACATCATTGTTTTCATTAACTATTCCACAGCAACCCATTTGAGTTGTTTGATCACCTTCCGCTACGTATTGTGTTTATTGGTTCGCATGAGCCAGTATTCTAAAGGATATAAGTCATGTACTTTTGTATCTAGCAGACGACCCTTTGAGCGCTTGAACACGACGTTTGGATACACATTTGGTAAATATTAGACATACCCACGAATGTATGAATCTGTAAGCAAATAGTCATCCCTTAAGCTTAGATCTGACGACGAACTTTGATTGCAATCATAGGGAAATCATGACTTGAGTCACTGATTTCGTGAGACTATCACCGCGAATCATCTCAGTCAAATCAGTTCGCAGCGTGAGTTGCGATGAGTTTCCACGTTTAGAACATGCCCTAATTTTGACGAACTGATTGCGAGTCATTCAACATGGGAACCAATGAAACGCGCTTCTTTGTACACGTGATCTTGAGAAAATGGCAAATAATTCTAAGACCGGCCCGATAGGAACGTTGAGTGTGAAAAATACCCGTGAAGTAATAGAGATGGTACAGGCACTTGAATGTCTATAGGATATTGTCTTTTTCTCTGAACTTGACAAATGATATATGCTATCGTGCAATGCAAACATTTTTCGTCACTGCTTTTCACACATTTTGACTTTCGGCGCAGCAATGGTAACAACTCTTGTGCTTTTGTTTATGCGCAGTGACTGTGCGCATGTTTACCAAATCCAACGTTTTAATGTGACTAATGACGACTCAAAGGATCAATCTTCCCATTCAGATCATGACTGGAAACATTCACTATCATTGTGATTGCAATCAAAACGTTCGTCATCAGACCTAGGATTAGCGTCAATGTATGACTGTAAGCAAATAGTCATCCCTTAGCGTGAATAAAATATTTCATTAGTAGTCTTTTTTTTTAAATCTCGCCATGCTGATCTCGGCCTCCGACTCAACCTAGGAGGAAAGACGAAAAAGAAACAGAAAGACAGACGGAAAGGCACAGAATTTCATACTATGGTAGCGTGGCTCCCGTACGGTCCCTATCATCTTCGATTACCCAAGGTTTTGCCTATAGTTAGAATGTGTGTTTCATGTTCTAATCTTTCAGCAAATGAGCTGACACAATGACCAGTCAAACGGCGTTTATCGAGAACACTCCTTTCAAAACGGCCACACTGACGATAATGCACGTTTCCTCTCTAATTCAATGCAGAAAATGGCAATCCCATAGTACGATATGAAATTCCGTGAGAAATGGTAGGTACAGGGGAGAGAGAGAGCATGGATTCTTCAGAGCGAGAGAAAGAGAGAGAGCGAGAGGGAGAAAGACGGAAAGAGCTCATCAATATTCTAAACCGGAATTCACATAGCAAGCCCCACCTACTTGCATCCGCTTTGCATCCTGGGAAAGCTAATATGGAGCGAAACTGCATTACCCAAAAAAGCTAAAGCACTCCACGGTTTCATTGGTGGAATTGGTAAAGAGGCATACTTTGTCCCTACTGCTACTACTCACCAACTTTTCCCAGCTGATCAATGTTTGCTTGAAGTCCCAAAGAAATCTTCCACAAGACCAGATGGGAGAGATGTTCTGCACAAATGTTTTGCCTCTCGAGATGGGACAATGCCTACATTCCCTAAGAGTCTTATGTTCCTCCAGGTCAATATTCGCCCATTGCAGTTCTGAATTATTCCAGATCTACGGTCCGGGCTCCAGGTGTATATTAAAGTGTCCAGCTGCCCTAGTGTGCTCTTCAGGGTTTATTTCTTCCAGATCTATGTTCATCCAAATCTGTATTACCCCAGGTGAGGTGGGGGGAGGGGAAGAAGAGAGAAGAAGAGAAGAGTGTGTGTTTGTGTGTGTGTTGGTGTGTGTGTGTGTGAGAGAGAGAGAGATTGGAGACAGGTTACCAAATACTTGTGTTCGTCTTTTCAAAGAAATATTGATGTTTGGGTTTCTCAAACAATAACAGCCAACCAAGCCAATTTTCTTTATTCGTTATTTAGAAAAAGCAAGCAATGGTATTCCAGATACTCTAGTTCAGAAATGTCAGGCCAAGCTGATAAAAATATACAAAAAACTAACAGCAGTTTAAAAGTTAAATCAGTATAAAACATTCGGTGTGAAATTCTAAGAGCAGTTAGACAAATCAATGTATTATGATAATCGGTTTCAAAAGCAGAAGATGGAACCTATTTCCCTTATTACCGAGAAAGATAGCATTGCAGACAACGATATATAAATAATCTAGTTCATAAATGTCAGGTCGTTCTAGTTTTTACAAAATCCTTCTCTACCCTCTACATTGATGAATGATATCGGAAGCTCGCAACTGTTTAAAAATACCGTTCCAAACAAAAAGTACATAAAAAGAATACAGGCGAAAGACAACATACTCAGTCAATAACTGGTATTTGTTTCAAAGAATATATTTGCAGACGATATTGTGAAATACTTCTGAACGGTAGCGTTTAGTACCAAAAAAACCATTAAATTCTCGAAGTAGTTGGGTACATCTGTACAGTGCATCATATTTCTGGTAATTGGTCTGATCTAAAAGTATCATTTCAAAACAAGCAAATCAAAACAGTTGAAACTAATTTCCTGTAAAGAAGAGAGAGAGAGAGAGAGAGAGAGAGAGAGAGAGAGAGAGAGAGAGAGAGAGAGAGAGAGAGAGAGAGAGAGAGAGAGAGAGAGAGAGAGAGAGAGAGAGAGAGAGAGATAGACTTCAGAACTTTATTTTAAAAGGTTAAGATTTCAGGCATGAGCCCATTCTTACAATCCGACCTTTTATAATAAGATAAAGATAGCATCAAAATGTACTAAACCATTATAAAATAAAATTAAAAAAAATTAAATAAAAAAATAAAAACGCACGTTTATTACAACAACTACAAAAAGACAAAAGCCCAACCACCATTACTGCTACAACTATATATACCACCACTACTACTATGATACACGGCTAGAAACATTAAAAGCAAATCTTATGAGAGAGAGAGAGAGAGAGAGAGAGAGAGAGAGAGAGAGAGAGAGAGAGAGAGAGAGAGAGAGAGAGGTAGATAGAGAGAGAGAGATTCATGATTGTATACCTGACGAACACGATTTTAGATTGCTAATCTTAAAATCAGTTCTTCTTTCAATCACTCACACATTTAGTTTAATTATTTACCTGCCGCTCACGCACAGACGAACTTAGATTTAACACATAAAAATTAAATAACTTCGCAACAAAGGAACTAACTACATTTAATATAAGAGAGAGAAAGATAGAGAGAGAGAAAGATAGAGAGAGAGAAAGATAGAGAGAGAGAAAGAGAGAGAGACAAAGAGAGAGACAAAGAGAAAGAGAGAGATAAAGAGAGAGAGAGAGAGAGAGAGAGAGAGAGAGAGAGAGAGAGAGAGAGAGAGAGAGAGAGAGAGAGAGAGAGAGAGAGAGAGAACTCAGGAACTCAGAAAACTTTAATGCGAGGCCACCAGCCTATACGCATGGGGGTAACACAACGGACATGGAAAAAAAGAAAGAAAAGACAGAAATCAGAGAGAGAGAGAGAGAGAGAGAGAGAGAGAGAGAGAGAGAGAGAGAGAGAGAGAGAGAGAGAGAGAGAGAGAGAGAGAGAGAGAGAGAGAGAGAGTTTTTAGACTGTAAACGTTTATTACAATTACAACATGTTACAATGATAATTTGTAAGCTTACAGCTTATTCTTATAATTATAATTAGTCAGAACAATGTAATGTACTGGATACAGAAAGAGAGACAGACAGAGACAGTGACGGATAAAGATAGTCAGACAGACAGATGATTCCAAATCGCAAACAGACAAAAGCATTATTGTATCGTTCAATTCAATAGTGGGTCAGACTATAATACAAGTAGCAGAAGCTGTAACATCCGCTCTCGTACTCAAAACGTCATGTTGTAAAGAACAGGTTTTTTTTTTAATTATAGTACTACGCTTCTTCTCCATTGATCCCTTTGTTCCAGAACAATATAATGTCTGTCATAAGAGGACAAACAATCCGTACTTCTGACAATGGACAATATGTGGAATGAAAGCAACACAGAGAAAGGAGACAATAAAACAAACAGAACAACAAAGCACCACACACAAAACCAATAACATAGCTAAACCTACCCGCCACACAACACAACACAATACAACACAATACACTGCACTACACTACATTGAAGTGCACTACACTGCACTGCACTGCACTACACAACACTACAATACACAACACTACAATAAACTGCACTACACAACACTACAATACACTGCACTACACTACATTGAATTGCACTACACTGCACTACACAACACTACACTAGCACTACACAACACTACACTACGCAAGACACACACAACTACATACACATACACACACAGAGTTAATAACAGTAATAACAAAAGAAGAAGTAGTAGAAGAACAACAACAATAATAATAACAACAATAACAACAAGAAAAACAACAAGAAAAACAAGAAGAAGAAGAATAAGAACAAGAAGAACAATGAAAAAAAAGAACAAAAGAAGTTGAAGAATAATAAGAAGATTGTTACACTCTTTTGATGTTGGTGTTTTTCTATCAGTAGTTGATTCAGCCCCAATGCTGAAGTCCTGATAAAGTGTAACTCGGATTCGTTTATCCACGCAACCCGATCAATCAGCAACAAGGCACAGAGTCGTCGTATGAAGTTTTCAAACTTTACTCAGCGTACATCAACAACTGCATTCAATCGCTCAATCACTTTTTCTCTTTCAACAACAACCCTCTTACGTTTTCACAGAGCACAGAATATATAGTTTTTTTCTCACCTCGAAATAACGTCAGAATGTTCCCGATGACGCTTTACAACCAATCAAACTAAAGTTCGTCATCACTGACTTACGTCATACAACATTCTTTTCGGTCCAAGAATGTTCTCAAATATCTAAACCTATCGTGAAGTTTCGATCGACAGTAAACAAGCAAATCTAGAGAATTCTCCAATAATATCGACCAACTAAAATTACCAACAAAGCTTCTTCTAACAACAATGCAAACACAAATCAAAGGCAAATACACTCTATTATTGAAAACTTTGCAAAGCGAAACGATTAGATCTATCGTGCGCGTTTCAGACATATTATCGTTCGCGTTTCAACGTAACAAAGATCCTGTCGCTCAGGTTCTAGACGGGTGAGTGCCGGCTACACAAATACACCCAGCACACACTAGGTCCTTTCTCCCCATCCCCACTCGCCCAGGATTGTGCTCAGTCGTCTGGGCGCCAGACAATGCGCCAAAAGGTTTTAACTGGGAGCCTCGAGCGTCTTGAGTTAGATCCTGTATCGGCCGGCGTCATGAACAGCTGTTGAGCTGGATAAGCGCTATTTTAAAGTGATGCAATAAAAATAAAGAAACAAAAAAAAGAAAGAAAGAAAAAAAAAGAAAAATAAATAAAGAAAGAAAGAAACAAAGAAGAAAAGAAAACAGAAAAAGATAGAAAGTAATGAAACAAAGAAAGGTATCACAGAAAGAAAACTGGTGATAACACGTATGTTCCCCGTATCTCCATTCATAGTAAAGTGTTGAAAAATGCACGTGTACGAAATTTGCGAGAGGAAAATAGGTCCAAACATTATTATTTTCTTTCCTTGTCCGGTATTCTTCTATTTTTACACAAGGTCAAACAACAACGACGACGATGACCATGGCAACAACAGAAACCAAAGCAACATGAGGGAATGAATGACAATTTATTATCAATGAATGAATGAATGGCAACTTATACTGCACAAAATACACACACACACACACACACACGCACCTACCCACCCACACACACACACACACACAAAACAACTTCCACATCGGAGGCGTGCTCACGGCGTTTAAACACATAATTTTATCAACACACAAGGATTAGTTCATTGTACAGAAGAAGAATATCATTACTCGGGTTTTATCTATCTTAAAAACTTAAAACGAAAACAACTCCCAAAAACAAAAGCCATATATAACGGATACAGACTGATCATAAATACCGACCTCGTCCCGGGTATTGTCAAACTCCAATGAAGTACACAGACTGTTCATCGACCTCATCATGTCAAACTCCTTCAATAATGGTACAGGACGCAGTCAATATAAAAAATTTCAAAAATAAAAATTCGATTTTCTATCCGTCTTCTAATAGCGATCTCCCTGCCTTTACACCACCTGTTTGAGTGATGGATGTGTATTTGGTGTGTGTGAGGGTGGATGAGACAGGTGAGCGTGTAAGTTGGTATAGATCGCCGCGCTTTGAGCCTGATTGATTTGGGGAAAGGCGCGTATATAGCATCCTGTATTATTATTATTATTATTATTATTATTATTATTATTATTATTATTATTATTATTATTATTATTATTATTATTATTAAAACACACACCCACACATACAAACACCCACACACACACACACGTTAATTGTTCTGCCTAAATATGGACGGACCTCATTCAGGGTATTAAGGTGATGTCCGTCATTTCTAGGACTATATATAACAACTGTATCTTTCTGTTTCTTTGCCTTGTCTTTCAATTTCTGCTCTCTAGAACAACGTATATCTCAAGGGTATTTGATATTCGTCATTTAAGGATCTAGATCGAGAGTTGTTGCTGTTCTTGTTGTTGATTTTTGTTCGTTTGTTTGTTTTTGTTTCCTGTCCTTCTGCTGCTCTGTATCTGTGTCTGTATATGTCTGTCTTTCTGGTTACAAAACGGACCTCACTCGGCAGTGTATTCCTGTCACTTAAAGACCCCTGATCGCGTTGTAGGGAACAACAATAGTTTGTAATATCTCTGCTTTTATATTTGCCTTTAACTCTTCTGTCGGTCTGTTTGGTCCAGATTTGGCTCGGAAGAGTCCGCTGGACCTAAAGCAATAACCATGTAATGTAATGTAATGTAATGTAATGTAATGTAATGTCGGTCTGTCTCTCGATCTCTTTTCATATTCTGTCTACCTCTCTCATGTTCTCTCATATGCTCTCTCTCTCCACCCAGACTGCCTGAGGATTAAAGTAATCCGGCAAATGCTTTTTGGCAGAAATTGAGTTTAATCTACCGCCTTTGATAGCAGGAGACAGCGAATGGGAAGTTTAATATCAATAAAGGGAAAACTAGACACGTGAGTGACGGAGAAAGATAATGAAAACTGGAGACAGAAAATCAATATTGATGAACATATTTTGGCACAATTGTCAAGCTCGTTTTAAAAGTGAGAGTAAGAGAGAGAGAGAGAGGGAGAAGAGTGAGAAGGAATTAAATGACAGACAGTGAGAAAGAGAGAGACAGACAGATGATATATATATGTTACCGGCAATGTGTGAAATCCGGCATTCTATACAATGCCTATAGATAGAATGCATACATAAAGTATAGAATGCACCATCAGGCATTCTATAGAATGCCTACCCGGCAATTTGTGAAATCCCGGTATTGTATAATGCCTGATGGTGCATTCTATACTGTATCTAGGTATTCTATAGAATGCCGGATTTCACACATTGCCGGTAACATATATTTGTCATAACGAAATCGTGAACGGCGTGAAATCAGCAATCTCTTGCCGAGAACGCGAATTCGGCAGGTTGTTTGCCAATATAGTGAAAAGGCTTTTCAAAGTAAAAAAAAATTGGTAAAATAGGCAACCAATTTCACGAAAACGGATGTCCATTTCCTGAAATCGTTTTTTTGGACGAGTTTTTGAAGTAGGCAAATATGAACGATTTTGTAAAACTATTGATACAATGTGTGACATCATAATCATTGTGTGATGGATGGTATCTGTCCTTGGCATGACAACTATCCACTTGCTGTCCGATCTACTTTTTATTGTGACAACTGAGTTTCGAGTTCTTTGCTGTCAGTTCCCAGTTGCCGATGCAATAGTTGCTTACCGACCGGAGACTCGATATTTCTTCGTAAGCTGAGCAGCCACACATAAAAGTGAACGGTGGGCAATGATTTTGAGGGGCGCCATTGATCTTCACGAAAAGCAAAACTAAACTGAAAGATAATCACTCTTTAGTTGGCCTCAAAGTCCAAAATATATTTCACTTTCACAAAAATTATTTTAACTCGACATCCGTTTTTGTGAAATCGTTTGCCTATTTCACGAATTGGTCAACTTTGTAAAACCTTTTTACTTTTTCGGCTACAGCATGCCGAATTTGCGTTCTGGGCAAGCAACTCAGCTGCCGATTTCACGAATTCAGCAATTTCACGATTTTGTTTTATAAATGCAAGATGCATATATATACGCAGACAGACAGGTAGAGAGACAGACAGACAGAGATGCATCTTCGTGGAGTACACTATGAGGCGCATCTTTAGTGTAAAGTCTGAAGTTGCAGATCCACTGATTAAAATACAGACAATGGGAGGTCACCAAGACGTACTAACATGATGTTCGCCACTAAAATTGCGTCGCTGAGCTTTGTTTTGCCATTACACCACAGATTATCTGGTGTCGCTGGGCTTACGTTGTTTTGTCATCACCCCACAGTTATGTCCTTTGGAATTGGATGTAACATCTTCAGTTATATTGCCCAGTGACCCAATGTTTTGTGACTTATTTCTCATGGGATCTTACCGCTCCTGCAATAAAATGAAGAGAAGGCCCTCAAAAGTCCATTCGTCAGTCTGCAACCATTACACGGACCAGACCAATACATTCTTACTTAAATACTTTTTTTTCAGTTTTTTTTTTTTAAAAATAAACTCCTCTCCCCTACCCCCTACCCCGCACACACCTTTCACAAACCCCTCTCCACCCTCCCTCTCCCTCTGTCTGTGTCTGTCTCTCTCTCTCTTTATTTCTCCCTCCTCTACCACCTTCCCTACTCCCCACCCCACACATCCTTCACAAAACCCCTTTTTTTCTCTGTGTCTCTGTTTCTCCCTCTGTCAACCAACCCTAATATTCGCTCTCCCTAAACCACTCTCTCTCTCTGTCTCTCCGTCTGTTTCTCTCTCTCTCTGGTGTCTCTGTCTCTCTCTCTCTCTCCGTCTCTCTCTCTCCCTGTCTGTCTCCCTGTCTCTGTCTCTCTCTCTGTCTGCATCTCTCTCTGTCTGTCTCCATCTCTCTCTGTCTGCCTCTCTGTCTGTACGTCTGCCCCTCTCTGTCTGTCTGTCCGTCTGCCTCTCTCTCTGTCTGTTTCTCTCTGTCTGTCTCTATCTCTGTCTGTTTTCCTCTGTCTGTCTCTCTCTGTCTCTCTTTCTCTGTCTCTCCGTCTGCCTCTCTCTCTCTCTGTCTGTCTCTCTCTGTCTCTCCGTCTGCCTCTCTCTCTGTCTGTCTCTCTTTCCAAACTGTTCACCCACCACCCTCTCTTTCTCTCTCTCCGTCTGTCTCTCTCTCTCTGTCTGTTTCTGTCTCTGTCTTTTCTCTCGTTCTCTCTCTTTCCAAACTGTTCACCCACTTGAATAGCATGATAACTCGTAATGGTTTCACAAGCCAGAAAACGACAACGCGTTGCCTTGCCCCTAGAACCACGACGTTTCAATTCGTTACACAGAGTCAACCATAAGACTTTGTAGTTTACTTAACGGTATAATTTACAACGCAATGCCAACACACTTCGGAAATAATCCAAAAGACGTTTCAATGCCAACCAAATTATTGTAAATGATAATAATAATAATATTTTGAACAGCGTGAAATATTATACTGCTATAATAATAATACTAATAATAATACTAATAATAATACTAATAATAATAATAATAATAATAATAATAATAATAATAATAATAATAATAATAATAATAATGATCATCATCATCATATCATCATCATCATCAAAATAACAATAGTAATCATTTTTTATATCGCATAACCAAACTTAAAAGTTTGCTCTAAGAGCTCGCACGCATACACACACACATACGCTCGCAAAGATAAATATTTCAACAATGTGGTAAAACATTATGAGATAAAAGACGTTAAACATCCTAAGAAATAATAACAAACAATCACACCTAAGTATAAAAGGCATGTTTAAAGAGACAAACACACACACACACACACGCACCTACACACACACACACACAAAGGATGACATCAGCATTTAGAATAAATAATAAAGCAATCATAAAAATATCTCAAAGTACAACTTAATGACACGGGAAAAAGAAGCAAAATGACAGTAGTAAACGCAATATTCAAAAGCCCTACATACTATTTTTTTTTCTATAAGCCAGAGTAACATTTAAATAAAACTATTTAAAAACCATGCAGTGCCAACCCTAATCTATATATATAAATTGCTTAGCCGGAAGTCCTTCTTCGCCACTACTATAAAGTTTGTCCGGTATGGACGCTGATCTGGGCAGGTGCTGGGGGCTACGGATCGGCCTTCTGTGTGCTCAAAACCAGTGAAATCGTTATAGCCGACATTTCCTTACCGAACGTTTAACCGTTTCTGAGATAAATAAATAAACAAAATGTCCACAAACTGCAATAGTCTCATTCCGCGCGCTTCCATTATAAATCAAATTGAGGTTTCAGCATGTTTTCCCATATAGACAAAAAAATTGATTGTTTTTGTACGAAGCATTGATAACTCAGTTGGTATCACTTTCGTCTCCCCGTTTAGGACGACCCAAGTTCGAATCCGACGCGGGCCATATTTTTTTATGGTTTTTTTCCCCACTACAATATGGATATTTTTCTTTTTAATTTAGGCTTTTTACCTTTATTATTATTATTATTATTATTATTATTATTATTATTATTATTATTATTATTATTATTATTATTATTATTAATATTATATCTTATATAAAATTTTCTTTTAAAACCTTGGTGTTTATGATTTCTATTTGTATTATTCTATAATTATTCAATATTATTATTATTATTATTATTATTATTATTATTATTATTATTATTATTATTATTACCAAGGATCGGGATGGGGTGGTACGTTATTATTATTATTATTATTATTATTATTATTATTATTATTATTATTATTATTATTATTATTATTATTATTATTTATAAACTAATAATACTTATTAGTATTATTATTATAATTATAATATCTTATATCAAATTTTAATTTAAAACCTTGGTGTTTTTATGATTTCTATTTGTATAATTATTATTATTATTATTATTATTATTATTATTATTATTATTATTATTATTATTATTATCAAGGATCGGAATGGGGTGGTACGTGTAGGTAAAAGGGGGCTACGGGTAGGTTTAAAGGGGCATGGGTAGGCATAACGGGGATACGGGTATATATAAGGGGGTATGTTGGATCTCATTTTTGATATGATGATGATGGTCATTGTTGTCAGGGTGGCGACGTGGCGATCGTCCTTAACGCTCATGCAATAGGACGTTAAGCATCGTGTTCCGTTCCGATTCCTTTCATCCATACCTGCGAAACGATCAACGGGGAAGTATCAAGGAGGGTACAGGTAGGTTACTAGGGGGGTACGAAAGGTATCAAGGGGTTATGGGGAGGTATCAAGTGGGTTCGGGGAGGTATCAAGGGGGTATGATGAGGCATCATGGAGGGGGGGACGGGGAGATATCAGAGGGGGGGGGGGTATGGTGAGGTATCAAGGGGGATATGGGGAGGTATCATCGTCCAAATGAAACTCGCAGACAACAGTTGTCTCTCTGTCTACATTTTAAACAGCAACCTGTGTACCCTGGCTTGCCAGGGTACAAAAACCACTAGTGAACAATAAGACGTGTACAGGCAGTAAAGCATTTAAACCAAAAATGAGCGAATCCCGTGGTGGGCGATATAAAATGTGGCCGTTTTCACTGTCCATTTTAGCAGTATGATTGCTTTGGTGGTTCAGTGTTGATTCAGGTCCCTACTCCTCTTTCCCTGGGATGGTTATCCCCGTCTGCCATATCGCCAATGGTGGGTGTAGACGTTAAACCTCAATGTTCATTCAAACCAAAAACATTACACGAAAGACACTGATGTAACACACACACACACACACAAACACACATACTCGCATACCACTATTCAACCCACACACTGATTATTCTGGATCTAAAAGTGTTTGGTAAAGATGTAGGTGTTGAGGGTCTTTTTGAACACGATAAAAGACTGAGTAACGGAGGTTGGCGGGCAGAGAGACCCAAAGGGTTGAGGCAAACACAGAGAAAGATCTCCTGCGAATACCTAGGAATTGAGAGGAGAGCTGCATCTTGTGAACGGAGTCATAGAGCAGGTTGGTAGGGGCAGAGAAGTTGCGAAAGATAGGAAGGACAGGAATCAGTGCACAGACAGTGAAAGCATCGAGAATCAACTTTGTAATCGAATACGAGCCTTTACAGGCAACCAGTGTAAGGTTTTCACAGCGGAGTGTGGCATTAGAATGACGAGGTTGACGAAACACGAGGCGAGCAGCATTGACTGGAAAGTGTATTATCAGGAAGGCCATAATAATAACAAGAGCCACGGAAGTAACATAAGAATGAAACCTATCTTTAATTTGCATGACTCAGTTGCAGCATACGAAAGCATTCATTTGCTGTAAGTAAAGGTTTCCACATAATCTTGAAGTCCTTTTCCTCTAGGTCAGCTTCGTGAGGACAGGGATACTCTCCTCTTCCACTTCTGCCTTACCTCCTCCGGTTCTAAACAGAGCCATGAGGTACCCATTCACAGCTGGGAGAACTGGGGTGTGTTGTGGTGCGTGGTTGTTATTTCAATGAACCTTAAACGTTACTGCAAATACATCAAATTCAAATAAAACGGTGACGGCCGCTGTCCGATGGCAATACAATTTGACCAATTGATCTATCGAAGGAGGAAAATGTACAATGCGTAAACTCATCGCTTAACTCTCATCTGCCGAACACGCACAAAAAGACTCTTAAAACAATTTAAAGATGCCGATGAAACTGCGCCGAATTTTCGTCTCGGACGGTTTAATCATTACAACTCTTAATGGCGAAAAAAGACGATAGTAATAATGTGAATGGTTGTGTTTTTGAAAAGGATATTTACGGGGAATCGCGCTACATAAACACATTTTATTAGCACCGTTATTAAGATCCGCCTTCGTAGACAGTAATTATTTCTCCACCAGTACTACACAAGACTTCTGGGCATTTCCTACATTACATTACATGGTTGTTGCTTTAGGTCCAGCGGACTCTTCCGAGCCAAATCAGGACCATGGGCATTTCCTATAGCCAGCACATCACCGGCGACGAAGTCCGACAGACCATCACACAAGCCATTGGACAACACGATGACCTGACGAGTGGTAAAGAAACGGAAACTCCGATGGTATGGCCACGTCACCAGATGATTAGGCTTTGCAAAGACCATCCTACAAGGCACGTGCAAGGAGGTAGAGGAAGAGGGAGACCGAACAAGAGGTGGGAGGACAACATTCGAGAATGGACTGGTTTGACACTGAGCAAAGCCCTCAGGGTTGCTGAGGACGGAGAAAGATGGAGTACGCTGCATGTTAAACGAAAATCTGTGGTGCACCTACGACCTCCAAGTTACAGGATAGGATAGGATAGGATAGGACAGCAAATTTGCAATACATATGGACTTTTTTTCCGCTTTCATTTTATTTACAGATAATTGCTTTTTCGATTAATGATCCCCCACTCTTAAGCTAAATATTTCCAGCACACGATTAAAGAAGCTTAAGTTGTTCTTGAAATGTATAGATTCTACACAATATTTGCAATAGTTACCCACATTGACAGTCCTGTTTGATTTTCGTTTTATTTATGAACAATTATTGTTTCTCGATGTGTGATGTCAATTGTGGCATAAATATTGTCCGGAAATGACATGAACAAATTATGTGGATGTTGTCAGTTTTAAACGGTACAGAATAATCGCCAAAAATATTGCCAACTTTTTTTTTTCATCAGTCTCAGACAGAGACGGTTTGATCATGCAGCTTTCATCGTGTAAGGCCCCAAAGGTGTAATATCTATCTTTTAAATGGCGTTCATGTTTGTGGGTTTAGTCTACTTTCCACCAAAATATTGAAGAAGTTCCTTACGGGGTTTAATGTACCCACTCTTCCCTTCTGCGTGTCTCTCTTTAAACATGCCTTTTTATACTTAGATGTTAGTTATTATTTCTTACGACCTTTCACGCGCTTTATCCTATTATTGTGTACCCACAAGTATATCAACTAACAAGTTAGTATCTCGTATTGCCCCAAGTCGACGTGCGATGGTCCCGTTGCCCTTGGTTTTAGCCACAAGCTGAGACGGGGATATCCCAAACCTAAAAATAGAATAGAGAATTCTGGGAAATCTGTTCTCGCGAAGATGTGCTCGCTGAAATGAAACGAAAGTTGGGAGAGGAACTGCATATTTCTGGTAGTGAACAAAGGCAGAAACTTGTCAGCAGCATTATCAGCGATGGAGTTATAATGGACGAAGTGCTCCATACCTATGAGATTGCCTTTGCTAGAGCAAAGAAACTAAAGAAGGATTTGGCCGACGTCATTTCAGAAAAAACATTTCCCTACCCATAATTCCCCTGGGTTTTGAAGTTTCTAAAAAGTTATTTCAGGCCGACGACGCTCTATGGAGCGCAAAGCATGTAAAGGGAAGCACGTCGATAGAGACATAGAAGAGAGATACTAACTTGTTAGTGCGTGAGTTGTGTGCGTGGTGTGTGTGTGTGTGTGTGATTGCACGTGTGTTGTCAAGCGCGGCGAGCTCGCTTTCCTTACCGTTTGCGAGGTACCGCGCGATATAAATGTACCTTGTATTATTATTATTATATTATTATTATTATTAGTTATTATTCATTATTATTATTATTATTATTATTATTATTAGTATTTCTGACATTGTTTAACTGTTGTATCTCATAATGTTTTTACCACACTGTTTAGATATTTATCCTTGCGAGCGTATGTGCGTGTTTATGCGTGCGAGCGCTTAGAACAAGTTTTAAGTTTGGCTTTGCGCTATAAAAATAAATTATGGTTATTACTAAATGATTCATGGTGGTAATACTGGATGCTATATACATCCATGCATCCTCCTTAAACAACCTTTTCTTTTCGGCAAAGAGACGTTAAATAAAGCACACAAACACCTACATAAAGCTATACACACCCTTTTTAACCCTAATCAACCAATCAGGCTCAAAGCGAAGCTGCAGCTGCTGCTGCAGCAGCATCGTCGTCGTCGGTATTGTCGTCAGCTACATCAACGAACTCATAATGAATTTCCTATCGTCATCATCATCTTCATCATCATCCTCATCATCATCCTCATCATCATCCTCTACAACAACATCATCATCATCATCATCATCATCATCATCATCATCATCATCATCATCATCATCATCATCATCATCATCACCATCATCATCATCATCATCATCATTAATCCCAAGAGTTTGTATTCCGCTTTCTATGCGCATGCGCATCCTGTCTAAGACGATATTCATCCAGCACCATCTTATAGAACATACCCCGTCATTATCAATCATTCTTATTTTCACCCACCCTCTCTGAAAACAAGATGACAAAACACCTCAAACCCCAAAGAAAATAAAAAAATAAGCCTCCTCTGAACACCCGTAAACAGCAAGTTCATTTTCTTTCACACTCCTGACAACAACAGAATCTTAATGCCCAAATCTCCGTCTTATTTTTCTCGTTCTGTACCCTGGAGCTAGCGGGGAACAAGTTAGTAATTAAAAAAAAAGTAATGGCGGGAGAAGGGACGTAATCGCTGAGAAAAAAATAAAAATGATGAACGCTTTTCTGCAATAGCCTCCCTTAAGGGTATGCAGAAACAGAAAAAATTAAAAAAAAAGAAGAAAACCAGTTAATGAAAAACTGCTTGGCTAAGCGGAGATAGCGGGACGGAAGAATTAAAGGAAAGAAAGAAGAATGGAAGGAAGGTGGGATAAAAAAGAAGAAAATAAGAAAATAAGCAGGAAGGAAGAGAATAAAAACGATTAGATTTGAAAAGATTGTACACGAAAGAATAGGAAGGAGTGCACGAAGGAAGGAAGAGAGATTAAAAAGTATAATTGTGTAGTGCTCAAATCCATATCAATCAGTCATACTCCGGGCGCAGAATAAAAACAGAGAGAAAAACAAAACATACAGAAAGACAGAAGCTCGAAGAGTCCAGAAGAAAAAAAAAGAAATACACGGGAATTCGTAATTAAAACAGCGCAAACCAAACGAAATACGGGATTGAAAACATTTTACCAGGCAGATGGCAAAATCAGAGATAGAAAATAAAGAAACAAAACGAAAAAAATGAAAGAAAAACAAAATGAACGAAAAACAAAATGAAAGACAAACAAAATGAAAGACAATGGGAATGGGAATGGAGAGGGAGATACAGTAATAATACGATACAATAATATACGAGAGAGAGAGAGAGCGAGCGAGAGCGAGAGAGAGAGAGAGAGAGAGAGAAACAGAAAGAGACAGAGAGAGAAAGACAGAGAGAGAGAGAGTCAGAGAGAGAGAGCGAGAGAGAGAGAGGAACTTGAAACTTGAAACTTGAAACTTTTTTTTTATTAGGGATAAAGATTTTAGACTAATGATACAGTATAATCTTCCAATCTGTCCCGTAAGAAATTAACATAATAATTAACCTTTAACTTTAACTTGGAAAGCACATCACTCACACACACAAATGCACACACAATCACACCAACATCTACATCATTATCTTTAAACGTTATCGGAAGGTTGGTGAACGTTCTGGTCAGTGTCAGAGTAATACGGTTTGTGCAGTGTTACAAATCAATACTATAGCAGGGGCGTCGCACACGGGGGGGGCAGGGGGCACCTGCCCCCCCAATAATTTGGCAAAAAAAAAAAGAAAGAGAGAGAGAAAGAAGAAAAGAAGAAGAAGAAGAAGAAGAAGAAGAAGAAGAAGAAGAAGAAGAAGAAGAAGAAGAAGAAGAAGAAGAAGAAGAAGAAGAAGAAGAAGAAGATTTCAAACGATAGAGGAAGGCAGGAAGAATCAATAATTAAAAAAATCACCATATTTTTAAACCGTAGTGTAAGCTTGCCAATACTTTTGCATCTTCTCAGCACCGCAGAGAAGTGTTTGGAACTTTCAGCGTCCTGGACAACTGCAAGCTGGGTGTGATCACCAAGACAAAAGGCACTCAGACAGACAGTATTTTGCTTCAGAGAAACTGCGAGTAATATACGCAGTAGTAAAACAAATTGATCAATTGACTGATTTTCTGAAACTGGTAGTGGAAGTGTTTGGTCATTATATGTATGCAATATGCAAAACGAGTTGTGATTTATAGAGAAGACACAAGTTCAACTTAGATGATCTTGCGGCAGGTAATTAATGTTCGTGTTTCCTGGTTTTAATCATTATCACATATCGCTAATCATGTATTTGTAGTTTCTGGAAATGAATCTTGTATTTTCAGTAAAGAAGAACATAAATAATTAAATGTTTTTACTCTCAGTCTTTCAGTTGGATGAAGGTACGAGGATATATTACAGGGTGCGTCCCGCTTGTCAGCCCCCCCCCCCCCCCCACCTCCCCGTCGACAGGGTTGCCCCCCCAATATTTTGGACCGTGCGACGCCCCTGTATAGATAGGCTGTCATTTAAAAAAATAGTTTTCTTTGAAACAGTCGGAGGGAATCAGAACGAGCCACAAGTAGGTCGGTCTGTCGGGGAGTCATATATTCAAGCACCACTTCTCGGATTTTGACCTTGTGACATTACGAAGTTAGTAGCCTGCCGCCCGTGTAGTCTGCCGCCCGTGTAGCCTGCCGCCCATGCCATCAGATTAGCTCTACCGCAAAGGTAAAGGTCACGGGAGTCATTTTATTGCTAAACAGGTGTTCCTCAAAAACACCCGAAAAATGTGTTTGGAGTTCGGTATTCTGGTACTTCAAACCATGGGCCTTCCTTCAGTGGTAATCCGGGTGTCGGTCAGTTAGTCTGTCGGTCGCTCCGAATTTCACGTTTTGTGTTAACACCACTCTGTTGGCCTTATCTCAACTGTTACATTCGATGTGTTTTTATCCGTTGATTCAGCCCCAATGCTTGAATCCTCCTGATAAGTGTAACTCGGATTCGTTTATCCACGCAACCTGTCCACTCCACAACAAGGCACGGAGTCGTCGTATGTAGTTTTCCAACTTTATTCAGCTAACATCAACAATTGCATACAATCGCTTTTTCCACTCTCAACTTTCTACTTTACAATCCTCTCTCTACAATTCTCTCTTTTGAAACAGTGCGGCACTTATATGGTCTCTCTAACTCCAGAGAAGGAAAGAACATTCGCGCAAGACACAATTATAACCAATCAGAACAGATTTCGTCATCACTGTCTCACGTCATGCAACCATATTTAGGATGGAAGCGTCTCTAGTTACCACTAGAATTAACCATTCGCTTCGATCGACAGTAAACAACCAATTCTAGAAAATTCTCAAATAATATCGACCAACTAAAATTACCAACGTTATACAAAGCTTCTTCTAACAACAACGCAAAATCAAATCAAAGGTAAATACACTCTATTATTGCATGCTTTGCAAAATAAAACGATCAGATCTATCGCGCGCGTCACACACGAACTATCGTACGCGTTTCACCGTAACATCAACAATAACTGAACCGAAAATCATCAGTTAAACTTTCAAAATACTTTAACTATTGCTACGCGTGTCAGACCTTTCGTATTCGTACTTTCTCAAAGTCAAGATCATTGTGCTTCACCATGTTCACAACAACAATCGGTGTGTGTCAAGGATGCCTACTCTCTCCAACACTCTTCAACATCTTCCTAGAGCGCATCATGTCAGCATAGGGGGTAGAGCAATCTCCAACCTTTGTTTTTGCGGATGACATTGATGGATTGGCTGGAGAAAAACAAGAACTTGAACAGCTGGTAACAGAGGCTTGACACCACCTCCAGAGGCTATGGAATAGAAATTACATTACATTACATGATTATTGCTTTAGGTCCAGCGGGCTCTTCCGAGCCAAATCAGGACCGGACAACTCCTGATCCGCATAAAAGATCTGCTAAAACAACCCTAGTGGTAAAACTGAAGGCTCTCCACCAGCCAGTCACTTTACAATAAAGACATCTCACGCAGGGGACGCTGACACTATACTCTAATTTATCGAACCCCGTTTACAAAAACAAAATAGAATACAAACATCATTATAAATTATCAACAAAACGTATACATATAAAATGCCTACGTTGCTAAATAATAACATCACCTGGCAGAAAGCGTCCAATATTCCCAAGCTGATCCAACAGACCTCACACACAAATAAGGAGTCTTGTCCCGGAAGAGTTTTCAAGAAAAAAGGCAGGTGACTGGTCTAGCGAAGAAGAAGATAGTATAGCAGATTTATAGAACAGAGCAGGAATGAGAAAGTACAAATGAGAAAGACAGCGACAGTGGGAACTTAAAGCACTAAATTTCCAGAAAGTGGGGATACTATTTATACAGAAACCCCCGGCACCCTAACGGGGGATGGAATAGAAATAAGTGCAGAGCAGACCTAAATGATGACCAACAACATCAACATGGGCATCAAAGTCCAAGGCCAATCCCTCAACCCAGTGCATAGCTTCAAATATTTAGGAGCCCTTGGATGAGACAATGGGTCCCGACAGGAAGTCCTCTCCAAGATCGCACAAACAACTGCTGCCCTGGCAAGGTTGAAGCCAATTTGGAAATACAGGACCACCAGTCTACATTCCAAAGTAAGACTGCTGCGCTCCCTTGTCATCTCCATCTTCCTATACGCTTGTGAAACATGGACCCTCACAGCAGATCTACAGCGAAGAATACAAAGCATTGAGATGAGGTGCTAAAGAAGACTTCTGGGCATTTCCCATACCCAGCACATCACCAACAACGAAGTCCGACAAACCATCACACAAGCCATTGGACAACACGATGACCTGCTCACATTGGTGAATAAACGGAAACTCCAATGGTATGGCCACGTCACCAGATCATCAGGCCTTGCAAAAACCATGCTGCAAAGCACAGTGCAAGGAGGTAGAAAAAGAGGGAGACCGAAAAAGAGGTGGGAGGACAACATTCGAGAATGGACTGGTTTGACACTGAGCGACGCCATGAGGGTTGCTGAGGGCAGAGAAAGATTGAGTACGCTGGTCATCTGTGGTGCCCCTACGATCTACGAGTTACGGGATAGGATAGGATGTTGTAAACACGTTTTGCGCCGTATTGGATGAACCGACATTTTTTGTTTTGTTCAGACAGTGGTCAATCATTCCATTTTTCCTGTTGCTTTGTTCGGATAAAGCCGCGTCACAACAGTGCCAAGACAACTAACCATATTGAAAATGCTTATGTCACCCTTATGTGGACGAGTGTCTAGAAATACATTTGAATGACTACACATCTTTTTTAATCTTGAATTGCGAGAGACTAGCGCTTTTTAAATTTATTATTATTATTATTATTATTATTATTATTATTATTATTATTATTATTATTATTAGTATTAGTATTAGTATTAAACTAAAGGGTGTGGGGTGGCAGTTAAGGTTTTGTACAGATGGGAAATAAAAGTAGGTTGTTTCAGTCTTTGTGTTTAATAATATTATTATTTTGTTGTTATTTTTGGTAGATGTTAATTTTGTAATCTGATGTTAATTGTATTTTACCAGTTTAATTTCATATTTTGTATGTTCACGTATTTTATTTAATCATTGTAAACATTGTTGCATTCTTTGCTGATTTTGTGATTATTTGTAATAGTCTGATTTTCCTTGTTTTGCCCCTTGTGCCCATTTGTCCCCAAACCGCGTTGGTCCCCATTGGAGGAATAGCGCTATACAAATGACAAATTATTATTATTATTATTATTATTATTATTATTATTATTATTATTATTATTATTATTATTATTATTATTATTATTATTAGTGAAATAGAGAGTGCAGAGAGACAGCCAGAGTGTCAGTGAAGATGGAGAAAGAAAGGTAGAGAGAAAGAGAGACAGAGGCAGAGACAGAGAACAGACAGATGGAAGACGGAGTCGGAGATGGGGAAGCGGGTGGGGCTGAAGAAAAAAAAAAGAAAAAGACGGATTGAACGCTGGAAGGAAGCAAGAGAAGAGTGGTGAGAGGGGAAAAAAAGAACATTTCCCCGCCTGAAAGGATTGTGAACGGGATATGACGGCCCAAACTTGAATGGCCGAGTGCTAAAATTGCTCCTATAGTTTTCTTTGCTAATCTAAAAAAAACGGAGGCATGATATTTTATTTTACAGCGGCCTCAGGAAACGTTAATAATGGATAGAATCAAGATGGATATTCTGGCCGAACGTGTTTCCAGTCACGGTCCTCAGTTAGATTGTTAGAGCTGATCGCTTTCAGACATTTCAGCCCGCAGTCTCCGATTGAACGAATGCTTTACTTCGTGGATTTGATGATCATTGGGAGTACTGGCAAAGCAAAACAAACACTAAACCTTAATCTCAGCAAAGAATGTACAGCTTCACAAGCTGTACATTCTTTGATCTCAATTAACTAACTCTATCCTAAATAACATTTAAAGGGACCCACTTTGACCACGCCGCCTTAACAGATCCTTTTCACATTCACAGTGAGTGTTGTCCAACTGAAAAATAAGCCTACAACACCAAAAAAAATTTACTTTTTTCAAAGTCTAATTATTTTTAAATAAATAAATTCCGTAGTTATTTTGTTCCTGTTATTAGCAACAGCCGGAGCTAAAATTAGCACCTACCATAGCCGATAAGGGACAGAACCCCTTTTAAAAAAAATTGCTCGGTAAGATGTTTCGTTTTAGGTTGAAAAAAGAGACCCTACCCAACCCCAGACATCAAAGACGCACACTTCAAGCCTCGTGGTTCACTCAGAAATAGGGTCAAAGGTCATACGACTATGGTACCGATGTACCGTTAATACGGGGGGAAATCACCCCATTTCAGAACCGAAACGGGAAATTGTTTAACGTAACAACAATGCAAATGTTAGGGTAAACTCGTTTTCACCCAAAGTAAACAAAGCCTTCGAACTGGGACCTTTTAAACTAACTTTAAACCTCTAAGCACAAACGTGGGCCAGGGGGTCAGCATCTACATGTAGCCATACACTGCGTTAAGGTTTGATAAGGAGATTTGTATAAAGTTTCTCCTAAACTCAACATATGCTTGACCACAGGCGCTTGTACCTGGACATGCGAGCGCCTATGTCTGTGACGCGTCTCCCTTTGGTAATAGATAACCAATTGGAGACGCGTCACAGACATAGGCGCTCGCGTGTCCAGATACAAGCGCCTGTGTGCTTGATAGATCACTGGAACTCGGCTAGCGTCAAGATCGTCCGCTTTATTTATTTATTTATTTATTTATTTAATAATTCTCAATAGCGGATTTTTTCAGCTCATGAGCTGCTCAAGGCGCTGGTCAATGCAAGATCTAATTCAAGCTGCTCGAGGCGCTGGTCGATGCAAGATCTAATTCAAGCTGCTCGAGGCGCTGGTCGATGCAAGATCTAATTCAAGCTGCTCAAGGCGCTGGTCGATGCAAGATCTAATTCAAGCTGCTCGAGGCGCTGGTCGATGCAAGATCTAATTCAAGCTGCTCAAGGCGCTGGTCGATGCAAGATCTAATTCAAGCTGCTCAAGGCGCTGGTCGATGCAAGATCTAATTCAAGCTGCTCGAGGCGCCCACATGCAGCCTTTGGGCGTATTGTTTAACGCCCAAACAACTGAGCACAATCCCTCGGCGACCCGATATGAGGGACAAGAGCGCTAGTACTTGCGGATATGTGCATTTGTGTCGCTGACACTCACCCGACTAGGACATGAGCGCCAAGATCTTTAAAATCCATGCGATGGAATGCGGCGTGCACCGGCTGGACCTCGTCAGAAGGAAACTGGCCTGTTACATTACATTACATTATGATTGCTTTAGGTCCAGCGGACTCTTCCGAGCCAAATCAGGACCGGACAACCCCCGATCCGCATAAAAGATCTGCTGAAACAACCCTAGTGGTAAAACCGAAAGCTCTCCACCAGCCAGTCACTTTACAATAAAGACATCCTACGCAGGGGACGGCTGAGGCTTCACCCAAACTACTCGAACCCACGTTTACAAAAACAAAATAGAATACAAACGTCATTATAAATTATCAACAAAACACATACATATAAAATGCCTACATTGCTAAATAATAACATCATAGGAAGCCCTAGTGACCACCTGGCAGAAAGCGTCCAATATTCCCAAGCTGATCCAACAGACCTCATACACAAACAAGGAGTCTTGTCCCGGAAGAGTTTTCAAGAAAAAAGGTAGGAGACTGGTCTAGCGAAGAAGACGATAGTATAGCAGATTGATAGAACAGAGCAGGAATGAGAAAGAGCAAATGAGAAAGACAGCGACAGTGGGAATTTAAAGCACTAAATTTCCAGAAAGTGGGGATACTATTTATACTGAAACCACCGGCACCCCAACGGGGGTAACTGGCCTGTTGCAAAGTAGGCTAACGGAAGAGGTCCAAATTGGCAAGTCCGATCTTTGTACAATTGCCCGAATTGTCACCGAGGAGGAGAGAGGGGGATGGAGAGAGTGTGTGAGAGATAAGACGAGATAAGATAACTCTTCATTTAACGAAGGTAGTAGAATAAGCAGTGATCTGGGTTTTTTTTTACATCTGACCCTCACTCTAAAGAAAGACAAGCGTACTGAAACTACAAAAAAAAAAATACATAAATAAAATAAAATAAAAAATAAAAAATAAACACATTAGGTTTACATGTTTACAGATAAACTTGAGTAAGAACACATGTATTTACATGACAAGCATTGCAAGAAACAGGGGGTAGAGTTGTACATCAATTTTATATTTATATTTAACATTTCTAGCATTCTAAAGATCAATTGGTTTGTTAAGCAACAAAGCTTAGAGAACATTACACACATTACGTAGCATACAGTGATGTCCCGAGGCCTCGGACATCGGTCATGGTCCGATTCGTTTGGAAAATGACCGAATGCAAACACCTGTGTCCCGTCAAATGTCCGATTCTATTGCGAAATTAGCGGTCATTGTCCGATAGTATTATAACTAGAGCGGTCACTGCAAGAAACATCTGTACAAACTGGAGTGTCAAAGCCGTTAAAACGAGTTTGAATAGTGGACAATGCTAGACTATTATCACTCTTTGGTACATTCCGTCGAACAACAAAAGGGCCGCAACTCTCGACACTTTTGAAAGGGAAATAACCGACACCATACTTCCTCTGCAACGATCTTAAAGAAGCACCATTAATCGGTTTGCTTCACAATCTATCGAATGTCCTATTGCTTTTATGTAGTCAGGACATGAGGTCCGATTAGGTTTATGATTTAGGACATTTTGTCCTATTGCCTTCTAATCCTAGGAACACCACTGAGCATATATGCATTATTTTCAAAATAATTAAACGAAACAATATATATTGCACAAAAATGATCAGTTTGTATAAAGGAAAAAATACAATTCTTATTTTCTTATATATA
>CM072520.1:17739779-17834779 GCA_036898135.1 Oncomelania hupensis
GCAATGGGACGTGACAAAAATCTTGCATCAGAACTGAAAATTTGTTTTTTGTTTTTTTTTAGATTCTTGGAGACACGTTTGCAAACGTAATCTACATGTTTAAGCCATCTCCTATCCCGTAACTCGAAGGTCGTTGGGGCACTACAGATGATGGTTTAACCAGCGTACTCCATCTTTCTCTGTCTTCAGCAACCCTCATGGCTTCGTTCAGTGTCAAACCAATCCATTCTCAAATGTTGTCCTCCCTCCCACCTCTGGAGCTTAAGCTTGTTCAACAACATTGGTCCCAACAACGAGGCCTGTACTCTTAGTCTTATTTTTAGGTGTAGAAACGTTTTGTTCATAGTGCAACGTTATTAATTGCATCCTGAAGTTCTGACTGAATTTTGTTGAGAGAGAGAGAGAGAGAGAGAGAGAGAGAGAGAGAGAGAGAGAGAGAGAGAGAGAGAGAGAGAGAGGGAGGTATGGAGGAAGGAGCGAGGGACAGGGAGAGAGACAGGGAGAGAGGGAGGGAGAAAGATTTTCCATCCAATATTTGTTATAAACACTCATCACATGGCGCGCAGAGGAAAAGAGAGAGAGACAGATAGAGAGAGAGAGAGAGAGAGAGAGAGGAGAGAGAGAGAGAGAGAGAGAGAGAGAGAGCGAGAGAATATTTATTCAATAAAAGAGAGAGAGACAGATAGAGAGGAAGGGCGATAAAATATCAGGGTGGACAGATTAGGGGATGGCGTGGGGGAATGGTGATGTTTGGAAAGCTGGAGAGAAGGGAAAGAATGGGAGGGTATTTGGAAAAATAACAGAACATTTCACATATCGCTGGTAGCTGGCCGACGTCAAACTTCGCAGTGACAAAATTATATACACATGAGACATACAAATCCCTTATACCAAAACCCTCCGTCAAATATAGGCTTTTTGAGTTTGGGTTTTGGCATCACGTCCATCCTCTCTGTCTCTGTCACTCTCCGTATGTCTTTCTCTTCCCCCACCACCCCCTCACCTCCCACTCCACTTCCCTACCCCCTCTCTCCCTTGTCTATCTCCCTGTTTCTCATATCAGCTTCCCCGTGCCCCCAAACCATTAATTTGAGGTGTCCAATATCCGTAGTTACATTTGCAGTGCACACGGTCACAAAAGCCCAAGAATATGGCCCAAGGATCTACAAAGAATAGGATTCTTGACTGGCCCCAACTATTTTCTTTCTTTCTTTCTCTCTGTTGGACAGTTCGCACTTTTGGCGCGTCTGATTACCTCACAATAAATGGAGTAAACTAAACGTTGATCGCTGTATCAATTAAGTCGGTGATGATGAAGATGATGATGATGATGATGATGCTGATGATGATAATGATGATGACGATGATGATGATAATGTTATTTACGTGCTTTTCCAAATCAAAAAACAGGTTCAATTACACTACATGATTGTTGCTTTAGGTCCAGCGGACTCTTCAGAGCCAAATCAGGACCAGAAACAGGTTCAAGGCGCGGTGATCCCCACCAACAAACAACGCTCACGTGTTTCATCCACTCTGCCATATGCAACAAACAGCGCCACCTAGTATCACCCAAACATGTGGTGTAAAGGCAAATCGCTGTTAAAAGAGAAAAAAAATACATCAATATTTTAAAATTGTTAGATAGGTTACATTTTCTTGTGGTAAAGAGGAAGGAAACCGAAGTACGCGGTGAAAACCTTCGGTGACCTGAAAATCTTCGTACCTTAGCCACGTAGGTTCGTCCCTTGAGGGAATCGAACTCGCGGTTGTCAACACAGGGAACAGTCGACGAACCCACTGCGTCTTCCAATGTGTATACAAGCTTGCCATCTGGCCCCATCACCAACCTGCTCGCGGGTGTATTGGCACTCTGCTGTCTATGGCATGAGCGTCAGGATTTTTAAACGCCCGTGCGATGCAATGCACGGATGGCGACTAGACCTCGGTTTATGGGATCTCTATCGGAAGGAGCTTGCCACGCACAAAGCATACCGCGATTCCAATCAAATCGATGCATTCATATACTTTACAACCGTCTACTCTACCCCCACTCGATCTTAATCACGGCCGTCTACGACCTTGACGTCGAGGATGGCGATGAGGAGGTGGATGACAATAGTGATGAGGATGAGGAGGAGGAGGAGCAGGAGGAGGAGCAAGAAAGGCTAAACGATGACGACAACCGACAATCATTTAGTTCAAGTGTCCAGTACCCGTAGGTACAGATTTTGTGTAATACATCGTACAGCGATACATTTATAATATACAGCTTGTCCCTTTTCCCCTTTCTCGTTGAGTCTGTGTACCAAAATTACGAAGAGAAGTAATTTCAATGTTATTTCACAGGCCATGACCGAGGGAAGGGCAACAGACACCTGAAGAACTAAGACTACTACGGAAAAAGAGGGAGAGAGACAAAGAATGGACAGACACAGAAGCAGAGAGAGCCAGAGAATGCGATTCCCACCACAGACTCCAGCATGCACCAGCGTGTCGGCGTCAATCTCATGCAATGCCATTTCACAGGCCGTAATCAGAAGGAAAAGGACTAGAGACAAACAGAAAATAAAAAGAGAGAGACCGACCAGGCAATGCACAGACACAAAAAGAGTAAGACAGAGAATATATAGACATAGAAACAAAAAGAAAGACGGAGACTAAGAATCCCCCTCCTTTCCCTCTCCCCCTTCTCCTCAAGAGCGTGTCTGGGTACCAAACTACCGAGTGAGAATTCAATCGCAATGTCATTTCAAAACCCAGGACCCGCGGGAAGGCAAAACTGCAGGGGAAATAAATTAATAAGAAAAGGAAGACGAATCGGGCCTGAACGTGTGCATGCAGTCCCCTTCTGTCTTTGCATGGTGAGGAAGTGGCCGACTGAAGTGCGAGAACAGTGAGGTTGTTGAGGGGGGAGGAAGGGAGAGAGGAGGATGGGAAGGGAGAAAGGGAGTTGGCGTGTTTTCGTCTTCCTTAATAATAATAATAATAATAATAATAATAATAATAATAATAATAATAATAATAATAATGGATACTATATACGCGCCTTTCCCCAAATCAATCAGGCTCAAAGCGCGGCGATCTGTACCAACATACACGCTCACCTGTCTCATCTACCCTCACACACACACTCACACACAAAAATACACATCCATCACTCAAACAGGTGGTGTATAGGCAGGGAGATCGATATTAGAAGATTTTTATTTTTGACATTTTATGCTGATTGCGTCCAGTATCATTACTGAAGGGAGGGAGGAAACCGGAGTGCCCGGAGAAAACCCTCGGTGACCTCAATAGTCTGATCGCCGAAAACAAACGCTCGAACATTGTTGATTTCCTTAGAGACTATGTAGCCATTGCTACTATTGTTTTAGTGCAGGATGTGTTGGCATAGACTAGCCTTTGAACAATTAGATCGATGCGGTCTGCCTTCCTGGCACAGTGACAGGCATATATATGACATCTAGCCCACTGCCACTCGTAGGCCTCAACTTTTGTAGACACTAAAATTAGTGCAGCTGAAATCTGACAACGGATTAGACCAGAATGTGTTCATTCAGACTCGCCCTCGGGCTCTTTAGTTTGTTTTTGTTTTGTTGCCACATTGGCACCCAGCGATCATCACACTTCAACCTAAAAACACCGGGTCAGTTTTCTGGGAGAAACATCAGGAAAGTGATAAATATAGACTCAAAGCAGCCACGCCGTCAAGCCAGTGCTCTTGCTTTGCTCTCTTTGCTGCTAGCTGGAGATGTTCATCTCAACCCCGGCCCACGTGGAAAGACCTATTACCCTTGTGGTCTGTGCGATAGAGACGTCGAGTGTTGCGACTGCATTCAGTGTGATGACTGTGACATCTGGTACCATAAATCATGTATCGAACTCTCTACACCTGTTTTTGAAGCCCTTCAGAAGTCCAGTGCAGTTTGGATCTGCCCGAAATGTGACAGCCTAAATTGTAGCTCATTCACATTCAGAAGTTACTCCCTTGACTCGGAGAACTACTATTCCCCCCTCCATTGTCTGGATGGTAGTATCCCTTCACTGAACCAGAGTCGCAGATTTAGCCCACTGAAGACCAGCAGCCCCCATGGTGCTTACCCCCACCCCACCTCCCCCACGGCAAGTAAACGTCGGTCTGCAACAGCATCAACAGACAGCCGGAACACCGGTCCTCATGAAGAAGACTTACTTTCCTCACCCCCACCACCCCAGGACCCCCCATCAAGCCACTCTGCGAGCACCAGCTCCATTTTCGACCTGCCCAGGAAGCAGAACTTACGGATAATGACAGTCAACTGCCGTAGCATCGTAGGGAAGAAGGCAGAGTTTGCAGCTGTTGTAAACTACACTAAGCCGGACGTCATCTGTGGAACTGAGTCGTGGCTGGAGCCGGACGTGCAGCAGAGTGAAGTCTTTCCTGACGGATACATCAGCTACAGGAAGGATCGTAGTACACTAGCTGGTGGTGTTTTCATTTTAGTGCACAAGAGCCTGGTATCGTCGCTCCAACCTGAACTTGATGCAGACTGTGAACTGATCTGGACCCGTATTCACCTGAAACGAAACAAGGACTTAACAGTAGGGTGTTTCTACATGGCACACCGGAATCAACATGACCTCGATGAACTGGATGCATCCTTAAACAAGATCACAACTGGCGACCGCCAAGAACACGTTCTCCTAGTGGGCGACTTCAACTGCCCGAACGTGAACTGGGGCAGTGGCGCTGTAGAGGCAGGAGCTCCTGAGAGGCCAGTGCAGCAGTACCTGGTTGACATCACCTCAGCCAACTTCCTCACCCAGATTCATGACGAACCAACACGTGAAGACAACATACTCGATCTGGTCTTCACCTCCAACCCATCACTTTGCAAGAGCTCCAGGTCAATTCCGGGCATATCAGACCATAGCATAGTCATCACCGATGTCGACATCCACCCCCACCGTATCAAGGAAAAACCGAGAAAGCAGCTTATCTACTCAAAAGCCAGATGGGACAACATCACCACTGAACTGGACCAACTAGCAGAAGAAATCAACACTATGAAAGAGAAGGGTGAAACTGTAGAGGCCATGTGGACCCGCTTCAAATCGTCACTCATGGCAGCCGTGGAGCGTCTTATTCCATCCACACTCCGGCGAAGCAACTACAGTTTACCGTGGATCAACCGCAAGATGAAGAAGATTCTGCAGCGCAAGAAGAGGCTCTACAACCAAGCAAAGAAGACTGGCAACTGGTCAAACTACAGATTTGCTCAGAAGGAGTGTCGACGCCAGATGCGACAGGCGGAGTGGAACCACATCAACCAAACCATCGAGGATAGTCTGAAGGAAAACAACACCAAACCTTTCTGGCGATACGTCAAGTCACGCCGACAGGACAACGCTGGAGTCTCGCCACTCTACAAAGGAGGCTCCCTACACAGCGACAGTACCTCCAAGGCCAAGATACTACTGCAGCAGTTCCAGTCTGTCTTCACGAAACGTGACGACTCTCCTCCTCCGGAGCTGAAGGGTGCTCCAGTCCCATCGCTTGAGAAGCTTACCATCACCACCGAGGGCGTTGCAAAACTCCTAAGGAACCTCAAGCCCAACAAAGCATCTGGCCCAGACGGCATCCCGAACCGCATCCTGAAGACGTGCGCCGACTCCATCGCTCCCTCCCTGACTGCTATATTCAACACCTCCATCGAGGCAGGACAACTACCAAAGGATTGGCTATCGGCAAACATATCATCCATCTACAAGAAAGGCGACAGAAACAAAGCAGAGAATTATCGCCCAGTGTCCTTGACCTCAGTCGCCTGTAAACTATTAGAGCACATCATATGCCACCACCTTCACAAGCACTTTGAACAGCACGGAGTGCTGTCCAGCCGCAACCATGGCTTCAGGACCGGCCACTCATGTGAAACCCAGCTGCTCACCACCATGCAGGACATCCTGTCGTCACATGATGCAGGCCACCAGACGGACGTCGTCATACTCGACTTTAGCAAGGCATTCGACACAGTACCGCACAGCAAGCTACTCCACAAGCTGGCCCACTACGGCGTGCGGGGCACTGTCCACACCTGGCTGACCAGTTTCCTGACCAAGCGGACGATGAGGGTGGTACTGGAGGGGGAGACATCTGAAGAGGTAGAGGTCGAGTCCGGCGTCCCACAGGGTACAGTGCTCGGGCCGTTATTGTTCCTATGCCATATCAACGACTTGCCGGACACCGTGAAGTCTACTGTCAGACTGTTTGCGGACGACTGCCTGCTGTACCGCCAGATCCGTTCCTTCCAAGACCATCTTGCCCTACAGGTCGACCTCAAGAGCTTAGAAGTGTGGGCCGCCCAGTGGGGGATGAGATTCAACACGCAGAAATGCTACGTACTCTCCACCCGATCCAAGTCTCACTTCTTCTATAGCCTCGGAGACACCATCCTCCAACAGGTCGAGCAGAACCCCTACCTTGGCATCCAAATCTCAGCAGACCTCAAATGGGGACCACACATCACCAGCCTATGCAAGAGGGCAGGATCTACACTTGGCTTCCTACGCCGGAACCTTCGGAACTGCCCACAAGAGTGCCGTCGCCTTGCCTACATCGCTCTTGTTAGGTCCACCCTTGAGTATGGGTCGGTGGTATGGGATCCCTACTACAAACAAGACATTGAGAGACTTGAACGCATCCAACGCCTGGCTGCGAGGTTCATTACCAAGGACTACAAGTCCAGGGACCCAGGATGCATTGGCAGGATGCTTGAGTACCTCAAACTTCCCACACTCCAGGAACGTCGCCAGCAACTCCGGCTGACGATGCTCTACAAGATCGCCAATGGTCTTGTCCCTGCCCTACCCCCTGATTCCTTCCTCACTCCTGTGAGCGGCACTCGACGTAGGGTCAAACCCACAGCGTACGACGGGTACGTGAGCCAGAATATTATACAGAGACAGGCAACCAACAATAGCCGCTGTTTCAAGGCTCCTCCCTCCAAGACAGAGCAGTACAGAGGCTCGTTCTTTGTCAAGACAGTGATCGAGTGGAACAACCTCGACGATACCACCGTCACCATGCCCACGCCCAACGCCTTCTCAGCAGCGTTAGGGCGGCAGAAACCAGTGTGAACAACCCTGTGTTTTTATCAAGTTTTTAACCGTTTGGATTATAACCTTTTAAACAGACAGTGTACCCATTGCCTACATCTGGGCAAACGGACGGTTAAAACCGCTAGGCACAGCAGCAAGAAGACCAGCTGAAGTGTAAATATTACTGTTAAAGTTTTTTTTTTTTTTTTTCTTAGATGCGCACACCCAAAAACGTCACGTTGATAGTCGTCATCGGCTTCTGTGGCGCACCCGCCAATTAACACCAACAGGCGGGATATCCAGATCCAGATCCAGATCCAGATCCAGATCCAGGTACCTAAGTCACATACGTTCGCCCCTTGCGGGGATCGAACCCGCGACCTTCGGCATAGGAAACCGGCTACTAATCCACTGAGCCACGAGGCGTCGTTCTCCTCCTCCCTCTCTCTCTGAGCTCCTACTTCTTCATATTAACATCGTCGTCTATCGTGTAATTCTCTACTCCTCCCCCTCCTTTGCTTTCTTCACCTTCATGATGATGATGGCGATGATGATGATAATGATGATAACGAGGTTGATGATGATTACGATGATAATCCTGATGATCAGGACCATCAATCATCAACTTCTTCTTCTTCATCTTCATGGGAGAGAAAGAGAGAGAGACAGACAAACAGGCAGAGGGAAGAAGAAGATGATGAGTGTGTTACTCATTTATTGTCTATTATCCACCTAAGTGATTTAGACATTGGAAATAAATTAATAACAAAACGAGCATATTATTGAACACATGTAAATAATTAACTATATCAAAAAATCAACTCATTAACAAGAACAGAAGATGATGAAATAGCACGGAAGTGAAGAAAAACAAACTTTGTGTTTGCGCGTGTTTGTCTGTGTGATGTGTATATGTCTTTCATATCTGAGAGTGTATATGCGCGTGTGTGCGTTTGTTCCTGAATCCGTGTGCGTTGTGCGTGTGTGTGTACGTGTGCGTGTGTGTGTGTGTGTGTTTGTTAACGCCATCTAGTCCAAAAATCATACAATGCGGAAAATTTAAATTATTTTTTTTTTAAAGTCATAAAGTTTGGATGCATTAAAATGTCACGATTTGAGGACAGATATGCCGCTGAGACCATCCTTTCATTCAAAAGAATCAAAGTGCTCTTCCAACCGCTGCGCAGTCAAAACGGGGACACTACTAAAGTCCAACACCGAACGTGATAACATGTCCCCAGGAAAAAAAAAAGGGGGGGTTCAGTTAAAAGGTGTCTGATGATGTAAGACGGTCACGTAGATGAAGGTTAAAACCTGTCGGCACAAGTGGGTTACGGAATGTGGATAATCATGGTGACAGAAGAAAAGTTAGGGTTAGGGTGAAACTCTATTTTCCCCCTGAGAAGATTTCCCCGTGAAAATGTAATGAATGTCTCACAACTGTTTTAAGGTAGGTTTCCCCCCCATTGCGGACAGGTTGTTATTGTATCTCATAGTTTCAGACTTTACTCCTTCGGATGAGAGTATAAACCGAGGTCTAGTCGGGCAGGCGCGCATTCCAACGCAGAGAACTTTAAAAGATCCTGAGGTTCATGTCCTATAGGGTTGGGTGGCAGCTACATAAACCCAGCAACATATCTACTAAGTCTTCCTCCCATTTTCCCCATCCCCGATCGTCCAGGGGTATGCTCAGTCAGTGTGTGCGTGGATGTGTGTGTGTATGGGTGTTTGTGAGGTAGGTGTGTGTTTGTATGTGGATGTGTGTATGTGTGTGTGAGGTATGTGTGTGAGATGTGTGTAGGTGTGTGTGTGTTGTGTGTGTGCATCCTGTAACTGATAGTTGTGAAGGCATTTCTAGGTTTATTAGAAACAGCATTCGACAATCTTTATATATATAAATTGCTTAGCCGGAAGTCCTTCTTCACCTTTACTATAAAGTTTGTCCGGTATGGACGCTGATCTGGGCAGGTGCTGGGCGCTGCGGATCGGCCTGCTGTGCGCTCAAAACCCGCGAAATCGTTATAGCCGACATTTCCTTACCGAACGTTTAACCGTTTCTGAGATAAATAAATAAACAAAATGTCCACAAACTGCAATAGCCTCATTCCGCGCGCTACCGATTCAACCCGTGTCAAGAATGTGCCTTTCCGTAATACCGCAAATTTTGTTTTATTTCCATTCAAAACACTTTTGCACTCATGTCACCAATCTTACAGCTGAAGGTTACCTGTTCACTTTCTTTTTCATCCATACTTATATGCGCACAAAAATTCATTCGCAAACAATCTTGCAAGAATCCCATTCAAGCGCCAAACGTGACGTCACATATAACTTTGCAGACGACATTTGACAACAGCGTCGGCTGTAAGTGTAAGTACATTGCAATAAATATCATGCCTAATATTTTTAAATATAGGTATGACATATAAAAATACGTTGCCTAACATAAATACTAAATTAGAATAACATATTTTAGTGCATTACTCAAACATGCACCTATACTCTGTTCTGCAGTACATTGCAATTATCATTTTAAATTAAAATAGTTCAATGCATTGCTCGAGTTGTCTCTCTGTCTACATTTTAAACAGCAACCTGTGTACCCTGGCTTGCCAGGGTACAAAACCACTAGTACTATATAATGTGGACAGATCAGACACATCGTGATATAGGATACATATGTTACCGGCAATCTGTGTATTCAGTCAATACGTGTATTGTCTATTACAAAATCAGTCAATTCGTGTTTTGACTGTGACCACTAGCCAATACATGTAATGACTAAAATTTCCCGTCAATACGTGTATTGTTTGAATTTTGACCCACTTCAAAACACACATTGACTGACTGTTCATTGTTCATTATTCAATGTGTGTTTCGCTCAGTCAAGTCTTCTGACAATGTTTAAGAGCACATGCGAGCGCAGAGCATTGTTTATGTTACAAAGAAATTTGAGGAGCCCAGTTAATAAATCTTGAGAAGTGTTAATCGGCATGTAATTAATAATGTCCAGTGTCTTGTTTGAAAGTAAATCAATAAGACTTCAGCAAAAATCTTGTGGTGACGACTGTGATTTCAAACCGCGACAAAACCACAGTCGATCAATCATTCCAGACTTGCTTTGCCGGCTCCTCGTCACAAATGATGGATACAAACGAAAAAGAAACAAAAAGTTTTTAAACAAGCTGGCCAAAATTCTAACGACGAAAGATACCAGTTGCCTGTTGACCAAGGCGAAATATTACGACTGTTACACGTATTTATCAATAGTCTATTCAGCCCCGATTCCTGAATCTTGATATGTGTAACTCGAATTCGTTTATCCACGCAGCTTGTTCATTCAGCAACAAGGCAGTAGTCGTCGTATAAAGGTTTTCAACTTTATTCAGCAAACAATAACAACTGCAACTTTTTTCCGAAAATCACTCCAACAATCACTTTTTCAAGCAGACAATGCATTATTTATATAGCCTCTCTGCAATCCAGTAATGCTTAGAGCATTCCAGAGTGACGCAATAGCACCCAATCAAACTAAAACTCATCACCGAAACTGTCTTACAGCATAGAACATTGCTCAGTTTAGAAGAATTACCTAGCTATTACCAGATAGGTCTGGAACCTTTGATCGATAATAAACAAGTAATTACAGAAAATTATCAACGATACTACAACAATATTGACCAACGAAAATTATCAATATTATACAAAGCTTTCTTCTAACAACAACGCAGAATCAAATCAATGGCAAATACACGCTATCATTGCATGCTTTGCAAAATAAAACGTTCGGAACCACCATGCGCGTCTCAATCGTAACAATGACACGGAACTCTCTCTCTTTCTCTCTCTCTCTCTCTCTCTCTCTCTCTCTCTCTCTTTCTCTCTCTCTCGTCAATAATGGTATGGCATCCCCGATTGCATTCAAGAATTATATGTAATTGACAGTGAAACAAAAAGACAGAGACAGAAAGAGACAGAAACGGGGACAGCGAGGGACAAAGAGAGAAAGATGTACATTATCATGTGTACATTTAAAACTTATTTTTAATATTTACTTTGCATAGACTGAGAGAGATGGACAGCGAGGGACCAAGAGAGAGTTTTAAATTTAAGTGTGTACACTTTAAGCTTATTTTTAATATTTACTTTGCATGAGAGAGAGAGAGAGAGAGACAGAGAGAGAGACAGACAGAGAGAGAGAGAGACAGAGAAGGACTAAGAGAGAGAGAGAGATTAAAGGTGAAGCGTGTACATTTTAAGCTTATTTTTAGAATCTACTAACTTCTACTTAACAAGGTTTAGTTGTGGGGATGTGTTTCTGTGAGTGTGCGTATTAAAGTACAAGAACAACAAATGATTGTGTGGTCATTTATTTATTCATGTTTACAACCAGTTGCAATTTAAATACCGAATGACAGTTCAGTCAATTTGTGGTTTTGACCAGAGCATTTTTTTAAGACAATACCCGTATGGACTTGAAATTTTAGTCATTACTTGTATTGGCTAGTGGTCACAGTCAGAACACGAATTGACAGGTTTTTTTTAAGACAATACACGTATTGACAGAATGAATACACAGATTGCCGGTTGATTGATTGATTGATTGATTGTTGCTTTAGGTCCAGCGGACTCGTCCGAGCCAAATCAGGACCGGACAACCCCCGATCCCCATAAAAGATCTGCTGAAACAACCCTAGTGGGAAAATTGAATGCCCTCCACCAGCCAGTCACTTTACAATAAAGACATCCCACGCAGGGGACGGCTGAGGCTTTACCCCAACTACTCGAACCCCCGGTTACAAAAACAAAATAGAATACAAACATCATTATAAATCATCAACAAAACACATACATATAAAATGCCTATAGTGCGAAATAATACAATCATAGGAAGCCCTAGTGACCACCCGGCAGAAAGCGTCCAACACTCCCAAGCTGATCCAACAGACCTCATACACAAACAAGGAGTCTTGTCCAGGAAGAGTTTTCAAGAAAAAAGGTAGGTCATTGATCTAGCGAAGAAGAAGAAAGTATAGCAGAGTGATAGGACAGATCAGGAATGGGAAAGAGCAAATGATGAAGACAGCGACAGTGGGAATTTAAAGCACTAAATTTCCAGAAAGTGGGGATACTATTTATACTGAAACCCCCGGCACTCCAACGGGGGGAACTGTTGCCGCAGTGAATTAGTCATGCCTACAAAGGCAAGACAGGTTTTCAACTGGGGCTTTCACTGTTCCCTTTATAGGTTAGAACAATCTACAGTGACAAGATTGCTCATGACCCCAAGGGGTAATACACGTATTGACAGAATGAATACACAGATTGCCGGTAACACATATATATGTACATATACATGCACGCACATATATACACTTCACTTGTTCCATATTTTAAACAGACAAATCAAAATAGCCAGCCCAAATGTCACCGTCAACTGTATAATACGTTGCACTTTGGTAGCTGATGATGAACAGCACTTAAAATACATACATTGACACAGCAGCAAACGGTTCACTAAAACAAAGCTGCAGGATACGCTGTCTCCCTAGAGTTCGCTGTCTGAGAAAAACTAATTTACGTTAAACCTATTTTTTTAAATAAAATTGTAATAAGGTATTTGCTGTCTCAAATATGGGACAGAAGTGTACTAAGCTTATGTATGCTCCCATATACTTTGCAAATTTGCACAATTTTGCTAAATGTAAGCAAAATAATAATAATAATAATAATAATAATAATAATAATAATAATAATAATAATAATAATAATAATAATAATAATAATGACAGTAATAATAGTAATTAATTTCAATCAATAATGACAATTTATAAATATGTAAAGTACCCTCATTCAATACCAATTTGTATCCTCCCCTTCCTCCCCTCCCCCCCTCTCCACCTCCACTTCCGTCTCACCCAATTTTGCGAGAGAGTGCGTGCGATTTGTGACCAGGTTTTGTGGACCTAATTTTTATGTAGTATGCTTGTGTTGCATAATAATAATAATGAATGTGTATATTGCGAATGTTTTCCTGTGCGAGTGTGATTGATTAACGTTTATTTGTGTAATACTTGTGCATACGTGTTTTGTGAAATACTTGTGTATACGTGTTTTGTGTAATACTTGTGCATACGTGTTTTGTGTTGTATTTATACGTCCCATTATTATTTGGGAGGCACGGTGGTCTAATGGTAGTGCTTCGGCTTGCGGATCTGAAGGTCCCGGGTTCGAGCCCTGGCCGGGCCATTGTGTTGTGTCCCTGGGAAAGACACTTTACTCCTGTTTTCCTACTCCTTCGGATGAGAATATAAACCGAGGTCTAATCTGTGTCGCATACATTCCATCATAACGGACTTTAAAGATCCTGACGCTCATGTCCTAGACGGGTGAGTGCCGGTGACAAGAACACACCCAGCATGCACCTAGGTCCTTCTCCCCCATCCGTGGCTGCCCAGGATTGTGCTCAGTTGTCCGGGCGTCAGACCATGCGCCCAAAGGCTGCGGGTGGGCGTCTCGGGCGGCTTGAGTTAGATCCTGTATCGGCCAGCGCCTTGAGCAGCTCTTGAGTTGGAAAAGCGCTATATAAGAACGATTAAATATTATTCTCGTTTTATTTTTATTGTATCGACGTGCCCCAAGGGGTATTACGGAATAAAGCGACTTGACTTGACTTGACTTGTCACCCATGTCTTGTTTTATGCAGAAAGATGAAAAAGGTAATGAAGTTCCCCTTGCCTCTGTTGTCAGAAGTCGGTGGGTTTCTTTCGCGTTAAAATGTGACATCTACAATCAACAAGCAACGTTTCGTCGTCGTCGTCTTCTTCTTCTTCTTCATATCGCCAATGGTGGGTGTAGACGTTAAACTTGAATGTTCATTCATTCATTCATTCATTAATCCTTTTTATTTTTCTATTTCTTTTTTCTTCTTCTACTTCTTTCTTCTTCTTGTTCTTCTTCTTCTTCTTGCAACTGCAGAAGAGCACAAGACGTAGGGTAGGTGTTACGTTGAAACGCGAATGGTAGTACGTCTGAAACGCGCACGATAGATCTAATCGTTTCGTTTTGCAAAGTATTCAATAATGGAGTTTATTTACCTTTGATTTGGGTTTGCATTGTTGTTAGGAGAGGCTTTGTATAACGTTGATAATTTTCATTAGTCGATATTATTGGAGAATTTTCTAGATGTGAGTATTTACTATCGATGGAAACTTCCCGATAGGTATCGAAGTATGAGAATGTTCCTTCCGCGTTCCCGGAAGGAGAAGAAATATGTATGACGTAAGACAGTAATGACGAAGTTAGAAGCGATTGGTTAAATTGCGTCATACGAGATTGATCCAGGTTGTTCGGTAGTATCAAGAGACTATTTAAATGCCGCGCTGTTTCAAAAAAGTGGATAGTTGTTGTTGATAGTGAGTTGGAAAGTAAATTTGAGAGAGAAAAGGCGATTGTATGCAGTTGTTGATGTGTGCTGAATAAAAGTGGAAAACTTCATACGTCGACTCCGTGTCTTGTTGATGAGTGAGCAGGCTGCGTGGATAAACGAATCAGAGTTACACCTTATCAGGACTTCAGCATCGGGGCTGAATCAAATACTGATAAAGAAAAACACCAACATCGAACTGAGTGTAACAGTAGGGGATGTCGATGGGGTGGTTCAACTCCATGACAAGTTTATACACACTTCAATTCGCCTTAAACGATTCCACCGAAATCATCGGGTCGTCTGAGCCGAACGAAAGTACTTGTAACGTTTAAGCCAATATTGTGATCATGCTTTTTTGTCTGGAAATGGGTATGCCCTTAATAAATTTTTATTTATTCAATCATTGACTGTTGCTCTATACTCTATTCATGCTATATCTGAAAAGTTACATCAATTTCGCCAAGGATAGCACCACAGGGGTCGAAGTAACGCTTATTTCTTTTTATTTAAACCAAAGTTGACAATTTTCCTACGTAAGCTTCATGCTACATAGTTAGAAATACACATCAATGGGTTCTGGAAAGATAGTACATGCAATAACGTCTTTAAGTATGTCTAAAACCCAACTGGACAACTTTTCTATATCTTCTAGGTTAACTTCTCTGCTTGAGATTACACAAACTAAAAAAGCCATATTGGCTCTCCCTCAAAGTAACAGAGAATATAGCTCTAACCAGACCCATTCCGCGGACCAAGCCATGTTTTCCTCTATCGCAGCTCTGGGTCAAATACCCCATAATCCTAGTTTTACGGGTTTCCGTGGCGTGGTTCAGTGACGGGACTCTGGCATGTGCGGATTGTTTAGCTCCAGTAAGTATTTTGGTAAACCGTTGTTTTTTTTCTTTGACTTCCTTTTCTTTTTCTCCGCGTAATTTGCGGCTTTTGTTTGAAGTCTGTACGAGACATGAAAGCCGCTAGCAAAATTCATTGTGAAACGATTGGAGAGACAAAGAAGAAGACTTTTAAAAGGGACCGTCTCGTCTGAGACTGGATTAACCTATAAAATTAAACTTTGACTATTGAATTCTCAATACTGAATATGTTTGCCTTAGTACAGTAGATACTAAATGTATTTGTCTCAGTGGAAAAGATATGGAATATATTTGCCTCCGCAAAATAGATACTGAATTTATTTGAATTAGTAGAGTAGATATTGAATATATTTGCCTTAGTAGGTGAGATACTGATATATCACAGCAGATCTACAACGAAGAATACAAAGCATGGAGATGAGGTGCTACATGAGCCTTCTGGGCAATTCCTATACCCACCAAATTACCAACAAAGTCCGACAGACCATCACACATGCCATTGGACCACACGATGAAATGCTCGAAGTGGTGAAGAAACGGAAACTCCGATAATATGGCCACGTCACCAGAGCATCAGGCCTTGCAAATACCATCCTAAAAGGCACGGTGCAAGGAGGCAGAAGAAGAGGGCGACAGAAAAAGAGACAAGAGGACAATATTCGAGAATGGACTGGCTTGATACTGAGCGAGGCCATGAGGGTTGCTGAGGACAGAAAGATGGAGTACGCTGGTTAAACGATCATCTGTGGTGCCCCTACGACTTTCGAGTTACGAGATAAGATAGGATAGAATAGAGGAGATATTGAATATATTTGCCTCAGTGGAGTAGATATTGAATATATTTGTCTGAGTAAAGTAGATACTGAACATATTTACCTTAGTATAGTAGATATTGAATATATTTGTCTTGGTATATACTGAATATATTTGCCTTTGTTTATACTGACTACATTTGTCTTAGTAGAGTATAAATAAATATATTAGTCTTAATGGAGGAGATACTGTCGGACGAATGAGGAAGAGAAAGCAAGCGAGCATACCTAGGGCTATCATACTACGATAGTTAACGGTTGTATTAAAACTAGAGCCATTACTAGTACTTGAAGTGGGTCTGAAGCCAATAAATCCCCGTACAAGTTTTTTTTGTTGGGGAGTGGGGGGAGGGGAGTGGGAGGAGGGAGGAGATCGACATTTTTTCTCTCTCTCTAATCTCTCTCTTATTTTTTCGGACGAAATGGAGAAGAGGGTAAGGAGGTTTTTGGGGGCGGGAGGTGGGGAGACGGTGGGGGGACGGTGGGGGAGAGGGGGGGAGGCGGAAAGAGAAAAAAAAAACGAGCATGCCATACTATGATAATAAACGGTAGTATTGAAACTCACCAGATCATCAGGCCTAGCAAAGACCATCCTGCAAGGCACAGTGCAAGGAGGTAGAAGAAGAGGGAGAACGAAAAAGAGGTGGGAGGACAATATTCCAGGATGGACTGGTTGGACACTGAGCGGAGCGCCATGAGGGTTGCTGAAGACAGAGAAAGAGGGAGTATGCTGGTTAAACGATCATCTGTGGTGCCCCTACGACCTCCGAGTTACGGGATCGGATAGGATAGGATAGAATAGAATAGCATTCAAACTAGCGTTATAACTGGTATTTAAAGTGGATCTGAAGTTTAAAAAAATTCCAGTATAATATTTTTTTTCGGGGACAGGAGGAAGTATGGTTGCGGGAAGAGGAAGAAGATCGAAATTCTCTCTCTCTCTCTCTCTCTCTCTCTCTCTCTCTCTCTCTCTCTCTCTCTCTCTCTCTCTCTCTCTCTCTCTCTCTCTCTCTCTCTCTCTCTCTGTCGTTGTTGCTGTTATTGTTTCTCTTCTTCTTCTTTTTCTTCTTCTTCTTCTACTACTGCCACTACTCTTCCTCCTTCTTTGAATCATTTTCCTTTCTCGCTTTCACGCCCTGTGGATCAGGTTCATTCATTCGATTCATTTTCTCACGAAATTAAACCCCCTAATTGCGTCCATTGGCACAAATTACTGAGTGCGAGGCCCCTTCAGTTTGCAGAAAATTGAAAGATTGAAAAATCCTAAGAAAAATAATAAATAAAAAAACGACAAACGACTGAAGAGATTGGTAAAAAGGAACAGAAAATAATACTTTTAATTTTAAAATTGAGAAGAAGAAGAAGAAGAAGAAGAAGAAGAAGAAGAAGAAGAAGAAGAAGAAGAAGAAGAAGAAGAAGAAGAAGAAGAAGAAGAAGAAATTTTAAAATTGAGAAGAAGAAGAACAAGAAAAAGAAGAAGAAGAAGAAGAAGAAGAAGAAGAAGAAGAAGAAGAAGAAGAAGAAGAAGAAGAAGAAGAAGAAGAAGAAGAAGAAGGAGGAGGAGGAGGAGGAGGAGGAGGAGGAGGAGGAGAAGAAGAAGAAGGAGAAGAAGAAGAAGGAGGAGAAGAAGAAGAAGAAGAAGAAGAAGAAGAAGAAGAAGAAGAAGAAGAAGAAGAAGAAGAAGAAGAAGAAGAAGAAGACAACGACGACGACGATAATACGAACAATAACTGCAACAACAACATCCCCACAACCACCACAATGTAGGCGACCGCGACTTGAGCTTAGTTGCGTAGACAATAGGCTTCCTTTTGCAGGTCTACGTTGTCGCTTGTGTAAGGGTGTGTGTGTGTGTGTAGGTGTGTGTGTGTGTGTGTGTGTAGGTGTGTAGGTGTATGTGTGCGTGTGATAGTGTGTGTGCGCGTGCGTGTATGTGTATATATGAGAGTGTCCATGCGTGCGTTTAATTTCCAGTGTATACGTGCTACTATGTAGATATTCAGTACCGGTGTGATATGCGGGTGTATAAAGAGGAGGTTGAATGGATGGTATCCGGGGACGGTAATCTACCCACTGAACTGAACTGGTACCCGTGTGCACGAACAGCTTGGCATGGTGTTCAGCCCGATGTGGGTCTGTAATGAGGTTTTTTTTCCTGGTCTCTTTGCCCTCTTGTACAGTTTCATCTTCTCATCTGGTATTGTGTTCGTGTTGTCAATGTGTACATACGTTTTATCCTTTTATTGTGCTTCAGCATTGGCCTACGTGTATTTCTTGAGTATGTTCACTTCGCAATACAGATGTTTGTATCCTTGTATCCTCACCATCACCACCACCACCACCACTGTCATCCCCACCGCCACCTTCCCCACCACAACCACCATAGTCTACAAGCGCTCAAGCTTTGAAACTGCATGTAGCATTTGAGAACTGGCTTTTTTTGTTTGAAATCAAAACACAATAAATAGTACTGTAATTTAATGATATGAACACTTGAGTAATAGCTCCTGTTTTTTTCTGCATCATCGTCCGTGGTTGGACACGTAAACCTTGTCTACTGTAATATGATTTCTCGATATTTATACTCGCAGGAGTAGAGAAAACAAAAAAACAAACCACATCTTCATTTGGAAAACCGAGTTATAACGTCTCTTTTTCTACTTCTACATGCAGTTTCTAAAGGCCTGGCACACCGATGACCCAGGTTCGAATCCCGTGGTGGGCGATATCAAATGTGGCCATTTTCACTGTCCATTTTAGCAGTATGATTGCTTTGGTGGTTCAGTGTTGATTCAGGTCCCTACCCCTCTTTCCTTGGGATGGTTATCCCCGTCTGCCATATCGCCAATGGTGGGTGTAGACGTTAAACATCAATGTGCATTCATTCAATTGTTCGAAATTTCGTTAAGAAACATTTTCGGTGTTAAACCAGTCCGAACATCCGATCCGCTCACATTCCTATTACAATGTCCCCAAGACTATTTTAATCCTGTTCGTTTCCTTCGATCCTCAATCAATAGACTTTTTCTCTCTCAAAGATGTTTTATAATTATTGAGACTGGGAAAATACAAGTCTTTGTAGAATACTCAGAATAAGTTTAATCCTCTACAACCATCTGTATCAGATATGATACATGTGGTTTTGATGCTATCTGCTAAACACCAATATTGTTTGGGAGAATCAGAAACATAATTAACTAAATAAATAGGAGTACCTTAAGTACTGTTACAAACAACTACGCCACCCCCGAGTTTGGCGCCAGAGTTCCAGATCTAGGTCTTCATCACATGACTGGAGCTCAGAAGGGGAGATGGGACACTGACGCCATGTCTTGACGTCAGTTCTAGAGCTTGTCGGCGGAGTGACTTTCCTTGGCTCCGTGATCGCTAATGAATACATCGCGTTCAAGACGACAAAATCGCGCAAGGGCGGGGAACGTTGTAGCGCAAACAACTGTCATAACTCCCGATATAATTTTGACAGCAAAGAAAAGTCGTTTCTTATCCTATCCTATTCTATCCCGTAACTCTAAGATCGTTGGGGCACCACAGATGATCGTTTAACCAGCGTACTCCATCTTTCTCTGTCCTCAGCAACCCTCATGCTTCGCTCAATGTCAAGCCAGTCCATTCTCGAATGTTGTCCTCCCACCTCTTTTTCGGTCTCTCTCTTCTTCTACCGCCTTGCACTGTGCCTTGCGGGATGGACTTTGCAAGACCTCATGATCTGGTGACGTGGCCATACCATCGGAGTTTCCGTTTTTCACCATTGTGAGCAGGTCATTGTGTTGTCCAATGGCTTCCTCGTTAGTGATGTGCTGAGTATAGGAAATGCCCTCAAGTCTTCTGTAGCACCTCATCTCCATGCTTTGTGTTCTTCTTTGTAGATCTGCTGTGAGGTCCATGTTTCGCAAGCGTATAGGAAGATGGAGATGACAAGGGAGCGCAGCAGCCTTACCTTAGACTGTAGACTGATGGTCTTGTCTTCCCAAATGGGCTTCAACCTTGCGAGGGCAGCAGTTGTAAGTGCGATCCTGAAGAGGACTTCCTGTTGGGACCCATTGTCTGATACAATGGCTCCTAAATATTTTAAGCTATGCACTGTGTAGAGGGATTGGCCTTGCACTTTGAACTACACCATGGACACAGTCGCTTGTCATCACTCTTCCAAAACAAGGTAACCTTCAGGAGTGTGAAAATTACCGCACCATCAGCCTCCTCAGCCATCCCAGCAAGGTCCTCCTGAAATAAATCCGCAACAGGTTGAAACCCCAAGCTGAACAAATCATAGCTGAAGAACAAGCAGGATTCAGGGCAGGGCGAAGTACCACTGAACAGATTTTCAACCGCAGAATAATCTGTGATAATACCTACAGCACCAACATCTATTTCATGTGTTCGTAACTTCAAGGAGGCGTTTGATCGAGTCTGGCATGCAGCTATGTGGGCAACCATGAGAGTGTACAACGTCAGCCCAAAAGCTATTGAAGTCATCAAAAGCCTGTATAACAAGGCTACCAGTGCAGTCCTCCATAACAGCGCCATTGGAAACTGGTTCAGAACAACAATCGGTGTGCGTCAAGGATGGCTATTCTCTCCAACACTCTTCAACATCTTCCTAGAGCGCATCATGTCAGATGCCCGTGTATATCACGAAGGCACAGTAGACATAGGGGGTAGAGCAATCTCCAACCTTTGTTTTGCGGATGACAATGATGGATTGGCTGGAGATGAACAAGAACTTGAACAGCTGGTACAGAGGCTTGAAACCACCTCCAGAGCCTATGGAATGGAAATAAGTGCAGAGAAGACAAAAATGATGACCAATAACACCAATGACATCAACATGGACATCAAAGTCCAAAGCTAATCCCTCAACACAGTGCAATAGCAAAAGTCGTTTCACAGGTTTTCAAATGACAGACAAAGGTAAATCATGATAATTTTGTTCTTCTCGAATACAGTGATAACCAGGTTTTTATCACAGTGTATGAACGTGTTTTGAACTAGAAATTCAGTGCAGAATAGAGTCGTTGGTTATGATTAGGCATCACAGGTCTGTTGCCAATGCCAATATTTTTGATGGTCTGGTCATTGAAGTGTCTCTAAAACTGTTTTATTTGACAAGGCCTAGTCTAAACTCCCTGAATAAACAGGCTACAGATCTTATGATCAGATCTAAACTCGTATAGACGCAGTACAGATCTAACTGATGAGATTTTTCAGGTGAAAAAAAAAAGGAAATGGAATAGAAATAACTTTATTACATAAAAATTTTGCAATGTATGGGTACATTGTGTAAGCATAATTATGGCAAACAGTTTAGATTTGCCATGAGCTATTGGAATTCAGTCGCGTTTTCAAGCGAGAACAGACATGTTTTGTAATATGAGACGTGCGGCATGTCACAGTCAGTGGGTGTGTTTATTTTTTAAGTTGTTTTGTTTGTAACTTTTTCGTGTTGGTTCATTAAGTGGGCAGTGTAATGTAGTCGATCCATGTCACTTTTTCAGGTGCGCAGTATAGAAACAGTTTTGCTGGCGGAAAAGACTGGGAGAAGAAGAAGATAACTGTGGAGGATCTGAACGTACCGGGTTACTTCTTATTCGCCGTATAGTTGAGTTGTCCTATCCTATCCTATCCTGTCCCATAACCCGAAGGTCGTAGGGGCACCACAGATGATCGTTTAACCAGCATACTCCATCTTTCTCTGTCCTCAGCAGCCCTGATGGCTTCGCTCAGTGTCAAACCAGTCCATTCTCGAATGTTGTCCTCCCACCTCTTTTTCGGTCTCCCTCTTCTTCTACCTCCTTGCACTGTGCCTTGCAGAATAGTCTTTGCAAGGCCTGATGATCTGGTGACGTGGCCATACCATCGGAGTTTCCGTTTCTTCACCACTGTTAGCAGGTCATCGTGTTGTCCAATGGCTTGTGTGATGGTCTGTCGGACTTCGTCGTTGGTGATGTGTTGGGTATAGGAAATGCCCAGAAGTCTTCTGTAGCACCTCATCTCCATGCTTTGTATTCTTCGTTGGAGATCTGCTGTGAGGGTCCATGCTTCGCAAGCATATAGGAAGATGGAGATGACAAGGGAGCGCAGCAGTCTTACTTTGGAATGTAGACTGATGGTCCTGTCTTTCCAAATGGGCTTCAACCTCGTCAGGGCAGCAGTTGTTTGTGCGATCCTGGAGAGGACTTCCTGTCGGGACCCATTGTCTGATACAAACAGTTGAGTTGTGCCACTGTATTAATAAAATTATATGTTTTGAACTTTATATCTCAAGAGCATTAGGCCTTGCCAAGACCCTTATGCAAGGCACGGTGCAAGGAGGCAGAAAAAGAGGGAGACAGAAAAATAAGTAGGAAGATAACATTCAAGAATGGACTGGCTTGAACCTTGAATGAAGCCATGAGGGTTGCTGAGGACAAAGAAAGATGGAGTACGCTGGTTAAGCGATCATCTGTGGTGCCCCAACGACTTTCGAGTTACGGGATAGGATAGGATTGGACAGGGGCTCCAAACATGCGTTTTATGTAACAACCCTGAGACACTGTTCCCCTTCTCCTTTGAATGAGAGTAAAAACCGAGGTGAAGTGAATGAACATTGAAGTTTAACGTCTACGTCCACCATCGGCGATACGGCAGAAGGGGATAACCATCCCAGGAAAGAGAGGGTCAGCACTGAACCACCAAAGCAATCACACTGCTAAGATGGACAGTGACAATGTGCCACCTCTATCTTGCTCACCGTGGGACCACCTGTGGTGCCCCAACGACTATCGAGTTACGGGATAGGATAGGATAGATATTAAAAAAAATTTACTTTAAAAAAAAAAAAAAACTTATTTGTGTCGTTCTGCGAGTGCAAGTACCTTTTTCACTCCAGCCTCGAAACGATTTTTCAACTCAACCAGCCACTACCTGACGATCATGACACATACTATCAGGAACTACATCAGATAAGTACACACAGGCATGGGTCGTTCTCTCAACACATGTGGATGGCTTCTGCAGTGTAATTGTCTTTATCGAGTTTCTAAATGATTTTTCGAAACGATTTTCCTCAACAAAATGAGGACGCTGGCAGTCGTTGAGATGTTAATTAGGATAAGACGTTTTTAGTTTTAATCTTCTCAAATTACAAATGAGAGGCAGAACTTGTTTTTAAATTGCCGTTTTAAACCATTGATTATCTAAACTGCGATTGAATCTGTGTCTATGTGTGTGAGTCGTTGCAGGTGGTCTCTAGACTGGCTCGGAAACCTTGTCCGCGTGTTGTCTCTATCTTTCAATTTGTCTTTCTGCCCGTCTCTCTCTCTCTCTCTCTCTCTCTCTCTCTCTCTCTCTCTCTCTCTCTCTCTCTCCTGCTCTCTCTCTTCCGCTCTCTCTCTCGCTCTCTCTCTCTCTCTCAGGCAATTATAGTACCAATACACAAGAAAGGTGACGTACAAAACACAGACAATTATAGAGGTATATCACTCCTGAGCATTCTTGGTAAATGTTACACTTCTATACTGAACAACAGACTTTATGGATGGCTTGAGAGTAACAAAAAAATACACGAGTCTCAGGCAGGATTCAGAAAAGGATATACTACATGCGACCACGTGTTTACTCTTTATGCAGTTACGCAGAAATACCTGTCTAAAAAAGGAGGGAAGTTATATGTAGCCTTCATAGACCTGAGGAAAGCATTTGACTCGGTCAAAAGAAGTACCCTTTTTGATACTTTATCGAGAGCAGGTATATCCTCTGAGTTTTTGAAGGCAATCCAAGCGATTTACAGCAGCGTAGTCTCATGCGTTCGAGCAAACAGCAACAGTGAACTCTCTGAGATGTTTGATTGCCCCAAAGGACTAAGACAAGGCTGTGTCCTCAGCCCCACCTTATTCTCAGTCATCATAAATGAGGTAGCAGCAAGGATTTCGATCCATGGTAGACACGGTGTACAGTTAGTGCCAGGGCTGCTAGAACTGCTAATATTATTGTTCGCGGACGATATAGCTCTGTTGGCGTGTTCACCTACTGGCTTACAGAATCAGCTTAATCTCCTCTTCGGCATGTGTCGGGATCTTGATCTCATCATAAACAATGACAAAAGTAAAATAATGGTTTTCAGACATGGGGGATACTTAAGTAGGTACGAGAAATGGTATGTTGGTGGTCAAATGCTAGAGGTTGTCAACAACTACGTATATCTAGGTTACAAGTTCACCACTACCATGAGTAGCATTGAGGCAGCCAGGTATCTCGCGTCCAAAGGTAGAAAAGCGGTGTTTGATATTTTGAAAGCGCATAATCGCATGCAGCAAATGGCAACCCGGACATTCTTCAAAATCTTTGACTCAATGGTTCAGCCTGTCATTTCATATGCATCTGAAGTATGGGGACCCCTAGTTGACTTCGAAAAGGATCCAACGGAAAAAATTCACTTGCTTGCCTGCAAAAGAGTGTTGAACGTCGCAACTAGAACACCAAATAAACTCGTGTACGGCGAGCTAGGTCGATACCCTCTGGCAATTATGCACAATGTTAGGGCAGTGAAGTTCTGGTTTAGACTGATTGGGATGGACATCGGTAGGCTCCCTAGACAGGCCTATGAAATGCTCATGACATTAGACCAGAGCGGTAAAGTCAACTGGGTGACCAAAATGAAGACGCTTCTGTTCCAGTCCGGCTTCGGACATGTATGGACAAATCAGGGTGTAGGCAATGTTAAAAACTTTATGTTGTTATTCAAACAGAGACTCATTGACATGTATAGGCAGGAGTGGAACAGTGCTTTAAGCTCAAGCCAGAGATATGATGTGTATACAGCTTTTAAGCACAGTGCTTCCCTCGAGACTTACCTTGACTGTATCTGGATAAAAAGCTTTAAGGATGCTTTAATCAGGTTTAGATTAGGCATAAGCAACCTTAGAGTCCACAAAAACAGATACCTGAAACCTGGTCAGCTTGTAGACAACAGCTGTCCGTTCTGTCCAGATGCTGTAGATGATGAGGTTCACATGTTGTATAGTTGTCCAGGCTATGAACAGCTACGACCGAACTTTCTTCGAAATGTACAACAGCATAACCATAGTTGGCAGTTTGCATGTACAATGTCAACTACAAATGCCAACAAATTAAGACAATTGTCATGGTTTTTGTTCAAATGTTTCCAACGGCATGATCAAGAGGCTGTTTGATTTGATTTCCTGAACCCATATCCCATAGTCCCGCACCCTTTCCCCACCACCTAATTGTATCTGAGATGAAAATTAAGAAGTCGCGTATGTGAGCATGCGTATATGTGTATAGCATATGTGTTAATGTGTGCGATAATCTTCAAGGACGGAAGAACCTTACAGAGAGAGAGAGAGAGAGAGAGAGAGAGAGAGAGAGAGAGAGAGAGAGAGAGAGAGAGAGAGAGAGAGAGAGTGAGAATGAGAGAGAGAGAGAGTGAGTGAGTTGAGAGTTTATGCGATAATAACGATGATGATGACGCCAAAGGACAGTGATGAATTCGAATATAGAAGTAGATGATGTACGTTTTTTTTGTTTGTTTTGTTTTGATTTTTTGTGCATTAAAATGTTATCTACATTTTCATATGTGTCTATGCACATGCTGTTGCTATTTTGTCGTGTTGTTAACTATTAGGAAGGCCTCTCTCGCCTCTGTGCATAAATGGTGTTCATTGGTGTGTTTATATATATGATATTATGTGTGTGTGTATATATGTGTGTGTATGTATATATGTGTATGTATGTGTGTTTGTTTGTATGTGTACATATGTCCTCCATGTGCGAATGTGCGTATGAGATGAGTTTTGTTGTGATGTGGTTGGCTATTTTCAATTTTCAAGTGTTTGTATAGTGCCTTCATATATGGTGTGATAGAGAAAGTAATCTGTGCATTATATGTGGGAGTTGGAGAGAGGGGTACATTCTGTAGTAATAGCATTATTATTCGTTGTCATTGTGTGCGGTAATGTAAATGGTACAGTATTATGCATGTCCGTGTGAGTCGCCCATTTGTATGTCATCTCGCGTTACGTCTGTTTTTACTTTTGTTCTTGAATATAATCGATCATCTGTCCATGTCGGTATTTTGTTCATGTAGTTGATAATTTCAAACGACTTTTTTGTTGCTATTTTGATGCTATTTTATATGTTGAAATGGACCAATGGCCTTTTTTCAATAAAACATCCGAATCTCTCTCTCTCTCCCTCCCTCTCTCTCTCCCGCTCTCTCTATCCCGCTCTCTCTCTCTCTCTTCTGCTCTATCCCTCCCTCCCTCCCTCTCCCTCTCTCTCTCCTTCTCTCTCTCCTTCTCTCTCTCCTTCTCTCTCTCTCTCTCTCTCCCTCTCTCTCTCCCTCTCCCTCTCCCTCTCTCTCTCCCTCTCCCTCTCCCTCTCTCTCTCTCTCTCTCTCTGGATACCGATGAATGTCTGCCGAAAATAATAATTATATAATACAAATGTATAGTTACTAACATGAACGTGAGAGTGAATGTCGTAAAGAAAGATTGAAAGATAAGGTTTATTGCCTAAAATGTTCCATTCTTGTTGTAAATAAAGACTCTTTCTCTCTCTCCAAAACATATTGAGAAACGTGCCTAAATGAGGCTGAAAGCGCTTTAGATGTACGTAATCTTCGGCCGTGCGTGGAGCATTGAAATACTCTTCAGCCCCCAGCTTTTGACCAGGAAAAGCATTAGTTAACATCATCGATCCTTTCCTTGGTTCACAGTGACCTCCCATGCAGTGCTTCTATTTTACTTTATTTAGTATTATTATTTTGCCAGTTGTGGAGTAATCCGTTTAATGCATCTGCACAGAAAGGTTCACGTCAATTCTAATTCTCTCTTTGCTCTCTTCTTCAGTTTTGTAGCATCCATCTTGGGCCATTATTAGTGTCCACGCACACACACACACGCACACGCGCGTGCGCGCACAAACCTCATCCCATCCCCTCCACTCCAAACTATCTAACTTTACATCCCAATGTTTGCCCTCGAATACACACCTTTCCTCGTCTTTTGAGTCCTTCTTCCTGCGGTCTCCATCCCCACCCCTCCTCTACACCCTCCGCTTTTTCCTTCCCTGATCTTCTGATCCCCTCTTCCACCCCCGTTGGGGTGCCCGGGGGTTTCAGTATAAATGGTATCCCCACTTTCTGGAAATTTAGCGCTTTAAATTCCCACTGTCGCTGTCTTTCTCATTTGCTCTTTCTCATTCCTGCTCTGTTCTATCAATCTGCTATACTATCTTCTTCTTCGCTAGACCAGTCATCTACCTTTATTCTTGAAAACTCTTCCGGGACAAGACTCCTTATTTGTGTAAGGGGTCTGTTGGATCAGTTGGGAATATTGGATGCTTTCTGCCAGGTGGTCACTAGGGCTTCCTATGATGTTATTATTTAGCAATGTAGGCATTTTATATGTATGTGTTTTGTTGATATTTTATAATGATGTTTGTATTCTAGTTTGTTTTTTGTAAACGGGGGTTCGATAAATTAGAGTACAGCCTCAGCGTCCCCTGCGTGGGATGTCTTTATTGTAAAGTGACTGGCTGGTGGAGAGCTTTCAGTTTTACCACTAGGGTTGTTTCAGCAGATCTTTTATGCGGATCAGGGGTTGTCCGGTTCTGATTCGGCTCGGAAGAGTCCGCTGGACCTAAAGCAATAATCATGTAATGTAGTGTAATGTGATCCCCTCTTCCACTCTACTGTTCACACTAACAAAAACAAAATATGCAGCTACCCTACCTTATACTCAACTTCTGTCTCCCAAATCTCATCTCTCTCCAATCGCCTCCCTTTCTCGCCACCGACACCTGTCCAACACACTGTCAACCACAAATGAGCTGAGGCACTACGGTTACACTGTTCTTTCTTGTAAATGAATAGTTTAGCAAGTTTGTATGTTCACGCGAGAGAACAAGCGGGTGATTTGAAAGTACGTGTGAAACGTTCACAAACAATTACTGAATTGAATTACATGGAATTGACCACATCAACATTGACCTCTACATTTCTTCATCTATTACCTTCATCTACTACGCCCATCTTCCCTTCACCCACTCGTACACTGACATTCCACACACCCGCCTCTACTTTTCCCAACTCCAACATGCCAAGCATGCAAAATACGGTTCCTCCTCCTCCCTCTCTCTCTCCCCCCCTCTCTCTCTCTCGCTCTCTCTCTCTCTCTCTCTCTCTCCTTCTACATCTGTTCCTCAGTCTTCTAACATCTTCATCTCCTTACCCTCTCACTTTCCCCCCTCCACCCACCCCCTCCCCTTCTACCTCCTCCTCCACCCTCTCTTCCCCTTTCCCTCTCCCTCCCCTTTCTCCCTCCCCTTTCCCCCGCCTCTCCTCCCCCCTCTCCTCCCTCACCCCTCTCCTCCCCCCTCCTCACTCTCCTCCTCTCCTCCCTTCCCCTCCCTCCTTCCCTCTCTCCTCCCTCCATCCCTCTCTCCTCCCTTCCTCTCTCCCTCCCTCCCTCTCTCTCTCCCTCTCTCCCTCCCCCTCCCTCTCTCTCTCTCTCTCTCTCTCTCTCTCTCTCTCTCTCTCTCTCTCTCTCTCTCTGCACAAAGCTCCAACTTCCTTCAACATCGGAAGCGCGTCGCAGCTCATTACGGCAGAATCGTTCAGGCAGCAGAATGGGATCGATGCTGTCCCAAATCACCGCCGATCGATTTCAAGTGAGGGTGCAGCGCGAACACGCGGTTAGCGCCCACGCTTCTTATAACCTCTCCCCAAACCTAACCCCCTATCTCCTACACCAAACCCCCCCTCCCCTCCGCCATCTCCCACACCACTCCACACACTACCCAGTACCCACCCACAGCGCTTCACAAACACGCCAATCACCTTCAACCTCTCCAAAAATTCAGTGTTAAGATTTGGTCTGTTCTGCTAGCCGAACAACATCAGCTGTTAAAGTTGGTTATATGTGTTGTCACGTCCTTGACTACACAGCGCTTTGCCAGCTGGAGAGCGGCTCAAGGTACTGGCCGATACATGATCTAACTCAAGTTCGCCCCGAGGCGCTCACGTGCGTGGGGAAGAAGATTACTGTACAAGCAAATGCCAGAGCGGACCAAGAACGCTCGCTCTGAGGGACTACAGTACTGCTGTTGTAGTACCACACACAGTCAAGGTCGCGGCGCTGTAGCAGATGACGCTTGTTTGCTGATCCACTTCATGATCATGGTCCTTTTCTCGGTCGCACTCGCCATCAGCCAACACAAGGCGGTTGCCGAAGAATGGCAGCGGAAGCGATCGACGTACTAAAACGGGGTATGCGTCCTAGGACACTGCATTGCTTGCAGATAAGTATAGATGACCACTACACATCTAAATCCAATCGCTCGGGATAGCCAGAAAAGAAAGAGTAAATGGGATGAATAAATGAATGAACATTGAATTAAACCGTCTACACAAACCACAAGCGGTATGGCAGACTGGGGGTTCTAACCATCCCTAAAAAGACGAGGTGTAGGGACCTAAATAAACACCGAGCCCTCACAACAATCGCACTGCTAAAAGCGAACAGTGAAAATGGCCCCTTTTATATGGCCCCCCACGGGATTCATACCTGGGCAGAGGGGAACTACATCAACACTGAACCACCAGAGCTAAGATTGGCAGTGAAACGTGACCAATTTTTATCTTGCCCATCACGGGATTCAAACCTGGGTCATAGGTGTGAGTGCCAGGCGACCACTTCACCAATGAGCTACGGCCGCGGGTCAATAAAGTGTAAAGCAATTGCTGTAACAACTGACAGAAAAAAAGAAGGGCTGTTGCACTTTACCGTAAAATACAATACCAGTAGATCACCGAATGCACTTTCTTTTTGCAGGTGCTACTCTTGCTTGTTAATCCCCTTGTTGATCATGAAGGTCTGGGTCCGATAGTCCGAACACAATGGTTGATAAGGAGGGACAATTAAGCAACACAATGGTTGATAAGGAAGGACAATTAAGCAATACTATGGTTGATAAGGAAGGACAATTAAGCAACAACCAAGGCCAAGGAGAGGTGTGGAGAGCGGATTTGATTGGGATCATTTCCATGTTCTCTTAGGTCTAAGCTTCTCCAGGCCCATGTTCCTCCAGGTCTATGTTCTTCCATGAGACCTGTTGCCCCAGGTCTATGTTCCGATCGGGAGCATTTCTATATTCACCCAGGTTTATATTTCTGTAGGTGTTGGGTGCGGATTAGATCGGGAACATGTCTATGCTCACCCAGATCTATGTTCCGATCGGGAGTATTTTTATCTTCCTCCAGGTCTATGTTCCCCAGGTCTATATCCTCACAGGTCGAAGTTTCCCCAGATTGATATCCTCCTTGGTCGAAGTTCTACCAGGTTTATATCCCTCTAGTTCCAATTTCTCCCAGATCTATATCCACTTAGATTGAAGTTCCCCCATGTCTATATACACCTAGGTCGAAATTATCCCATTGGGTATATATTTCCCAAAGTATATTTCCCCCACAAATGTTTTTGATCATTGCCTGATGGTTGTTTTAAATAATACGTCACTACTAATGTTTACGCATACAAACACGAATTCAATCACACAATAAAACGATAAACAATATCGTATCAAAATATATCCTGGAGGAACATAGACCTGGACAAACATAGACCTGAAGAAATATAGAAGAAGAGAGAGAGAGTGAGTTTCGAAATACTGGATGATCATGTTGTTACACGTCAATGGGCGATTCAGCCAACGATGCTTGAATCTTGTGCAACTCAATTTCGTTATCTACGCAGCCCGTTCACTCAGCAACAAGGCAGTAATCGTCGTATATAAAGTTTTCCAACTTTATTCAGAAAACTTCAACAACTGCACCCAAATCGCTTTCCGAAAAACAACACCCGCAAGGAAGGAAGGAAGGAAGGAATAAGGAAGCTAAACCTCCTATTGCGTAAGGAAGCTAAACCTCCTATTGCGTTAGGGTTAAGGACCAATCACCACGTCACCACCTTGCAACCAGACGGTGCATTGCTTATAATTATAGGCTCTCAACAATGTAGAACAATTCAGAACATTCCAGAATTACGCAATCAACATCCAATCCACATTAAACTCGTCGCCAAAATTACTTCCTGTCTTACGTCATAGAATGTCTACGAATTAACAAGATAGAACTAGTTATTGCTAGACACGTCTCGAACATTCGACCGATAATAAACACTGAATCCCGGAAAGCTCTCAAAACTGCTGTAACAATATCGGCCGACGAAAACTAACATTATGCAAAACGTTTTTTTAGTGACAGCATAGAATCAGAATGAAATCAACGGTAAATACACGCTATCATTGCACGCTTTGCAAAAGAAAATGTTCCTTTACTACCGTGCGTGTCTCCATCCTAACGTACGTAGACGGGAACTTGGACTGGAAACTTTCTTTGGGAGCATCGAGTTATTACTAGTTCATTTTTTTTACATGGGGAATATAGACCTGAGGGAATTTAGATCTTTGAGATAAAGACCTGTGGGAGTATAGACATGGGGATATAACTCGTTCCTTCCAAAGGTCGTGGCATGGTGAAACGGCTTGAAGAAAGGATGACAAAACCTGGCCTTCGTAGTTCGTGATGAACTCTTTCAGCGGGCTAAGTTACATTACATTACATTAGTATTGCTTTAGGTCCAGCGGACTCTTCCGAGCCAAATCAGGACCGGACAACCCCCGATCCGCATAAAAGATCTGCTGAAACAACCCTAGTGGTAAAACCGAAAGCTCTCCACCAGCCAGTCACTTTACAATAAAGACATCCCACGCAGGGGACGGCTGAGGCTTCACCCCAACTTATCGAACCCCCGTTTACAAAAACAAAATAAAATACAAACATCATTATAAATTATCAACAAAACACATACATATAAAATGCCTACATTGCTAAATAATAAAATCATAGGAAGCCCTAGTGACCACCTGGCAGAAAGCGTCCAATATTCCCAAGCTGATCCAACAGACCTCATACACAAACAAGGAGTCTTGTCCCGGAAGAGTTTTCAAGAAAAAAGGTAGGAGACTGGGCTAGCGAAGAAGACGATAGTACAGCAGATTGATAGAACAGAGCAGGAATGAGAAAGAGCAAATGAGAAAGACAGCGACAGTGGGAATTTAAAGCACTAAATTTCCAGAAAGTGGGGATACTATTTATACTGAAACCCCCGGCACCCCAACGGGGGAGCGGGCTAAGTTGTGAACAGGTAGGTTTGCAGGTAAAAGATCCCTGGAGAACAGACCACAGGGAATATAGCCCTAGCCTGAAAAGAACATTCTACCTGGGGCGTAGGGAAAAGGAGGGGAGGGGGGGGGGTAAACTTAGGGCAATATCAGTCTGACCCCTATGAGATCGAAGTGTAACTGTTTTACGAGTGTAGGTCATTGTGCTGCAGCAGATGCCACTGTTTGTTAATCGACTCAGTCCTGCCCACATGGATTACAGAATGCAAGCGACTAAGGGATCTAGGCCTACCTTGTATGTCTGGAAGGCAAGTAGAAAGCCGTATAAGAACAAGAAAGTGTCCCGACTAGTCGACACAAGACGACCGCTGAGGAAAGGCCTGAATGTCAGATGTAAGAGTCTGGGTAATTATACAAAACTGTGTCATTGTAACGGAGTTAATTTTGCGATGGTCTTTATTTGTTTACTGTACGGTACATACTATTGTATGTTTTGTATTTTTTACATTACTATTTGGAGGTTTTGTAATTGTACAGATGACGTCCACATCTTCCACATTTGTTTTAAGAATAAAGAATTGTTGACTTCACTTGACTTGACTCGACTCTGCAGAGAAACGTCATCAATTTTGGCATAGACTAGTTCATAACCATTGTGGGGTTGACAGACAGCGTATGCTTTTCTGTAACGTAGAAGGGGGTCTTTTAGCTAAAGTCTAGCAATGCTTTGGGAACGAAACAGGTTAATGTAGACCTTCTGCCGCTGTCGGGCAGTTATACAAGCCGTCGACCCGAAAGCGACGCTGACAATCAATCTGATCGTCAGAGGCTGCTGGAAGGCATACGCCTACACTCCGCCTATTGTTGATAGATCTCCGACGCTCAGCCATCGTCAGGGATCGCCTGTTTACTGTAAAGTAGCTCTTTGGGATTTAACTATAATAGTTGCTTACTTCATACATGCGTGTTAGCAGTAATCCTGTCGCCTGGAACTTTCTACCGGATACTTTAACGTGCTCTAGATACTCTACATACAGCGAGGAAGGGTGAAGGCCCTACTAAAGCCCCGCGGCGGTAAATGAAACACATTATCCCCCGCTTGCCGCCTTTCCAGGACAGCCCTACGATCGAAGCCCCGTCCTTTGGCGTCCCAAATTGGTCAATAGCGGGGCCCCAAGATTTCTCAAAAGCCCCCCTTCTTACGCTCGACAAGGCCGAGCGACATCAGCAAACAACGACACAGCCTGTGTGGCTTATAGTCCGTGCTGCACGTACAAGCGAGAGAGAGAGAGAGAGAGAGAGAGAGAGGTACGTGTGTAGATTTGCTGGATAGTGCTATCACATAATTTTTGGTTCTTCTGATAATAGTACCGCAAAGTAAACTTACTACCATCGACTAAGGGGAAAATATGTCATTCAAGGGTCCGTTTCGGCATATACCAACATACAGAATGAGGGACTGAAGTTAGAATGTAGGGATAGTAAGTTTAACTAGTTGCTTTGCTAAAGGGGAACGTCGATTTGTTAGTTTTGATGTCCAATCTAACCACATCTTAGACGGTATGTAATTCAGAGGCCCGTTACGACTTACCCACATAAAACAGTAAGGGGTTCAGTTATGATTCAGTTATAGTAACTCTTTTTTTTTAAACTAAAGGAGAACGATTCCTTGCTTCTCATTTTTAATATACTTTGACAGTGCTGAGAAGTTGTGGTGATTTCGATAAGATCACAGCACTGAGCATGCTACACTGTGATAGCACAGCTATTAGTTCTAAGCTTATACAAGTTATCAATTCATCACTCAGTCAAATGCTTTACCCCGCTTTCTGAAACAAACCAATGTTCGACATTCCTATATTAAGAAAAACAAACCTATGTTCCTAGATTAAGAAAAACAAACCTATGTTCCTAGATTAAGAAAAACAGACCTATGTTGCTAGAGTAAAAAAAGCAACTATGTTCCTAAAGCAAGAAAAACAAACCAATGTTCCTAGAGTAAGAAAAACAAACCTATGTTCCTAGAGTAAGAAAAACAAACCTATGTTCCTAGATTAAGAAAAACAAACCTATGTTCCTAGAGCAGGAAAAACAAACCTATGCTCCTAGAGTAAGAAAAACAAAAGATTAAGAAAAACAAATATGGTTTCCTTGATTAAAAGGACAAAACCTATAGTTAATTTTTACTGAGGCTAGAGAGCTGAAGAAGAAACAGTATTCTAATCAATTTAAAAAAAGTATACTGACGGCTCAATTATAGAAACATCACATAATGGCGCTGGAATTGCAATTCCTGACTTAAAAAGTCAAATGTCATATTATATTGGTAATATTTACAGCTGAAGTGTATGCAATCCTTATGGCTTTAAATATTATTTGTAATTCTTCATTGACTTTATTCAATATTCTTTTATGTGTAGATTCAAAATCATATTCTCTGAAATATTGGTCATGAAAAACGAGGACAGTTATTTTATTTAAAATTAAGTCATTAATACACTATATTATATCTAAAGGTATTGGAGTCTCATTTTGTTGGATTCCTTCTCTTGTTGGATTCCTTCTCATATCAGCATTTATTGGAATAATATAGTTGATTAATTGGCTAAACGAGCAGCAATGAAATTAGGTGATACTATTACATATAATAATATAAACCGTCAGTATTTGAAGTAATATTTTATTAGAAAAGAATATATATTCTAATTTACCTAGCAATTGAAAGAATTAAAAAGTGTCTTGTCCAAGACATTTACATTTGTGTAGAATAATTAATAAACTAAGAGTAAATTCATGGAACACCAAGTTTTCAAAAGATGTAGTTTGTACTTGTTTACCACCGATATCTGTTAAACATATTTTATATTAATTTTTCTTTTTTTGGTTATGTTATATAAAGAAAAGAATATCGATATATATATAGTCAAGAATCAATACACATGTTGTTGCGTAGTCCAGCAATGACAGATATTGCCCGTATAATTTACAAGTCTGCAGGTGGTAAACTTCTGTAGTACTGTTAGATATTTTGTATGAATATAGTTCAACTTTCAATTGTTATATTATATGCTTGTGTAAATGCATGAGAATGACTGTACGGTCTAAAATCACATATGTGAAAAGACGTAAAAATAAATTACTGAATTGAATTGAATTGAACAAAACCTATGTTCATAGATTAGGAAAATAAATCCTATATTCCTAAAAACAAAACCTATGTTCCTAAATTAAGAAAAACAAACCTATCTTCGACGTATCTAGATTAACAAAACTGTAAATGTTCCCCAAAAATGTAAAAAAAATATCGTATTCGAAAAAACATTTTGTTTCTGCTTATGTAGATATTGCCTTCTATCCCCAAAAGACATTTTAGGTGGCTTCCTCAGCCACAAAAAAGAATCAAGAAATAATGGTAGGCGCTGAGTTTTTGACTCGCATCAGGCTTGCGCCACAACTACTGACAAAAGCTGCAGGCAGACCTCATAAATGTGGCGAAACCTCTACGCATCGACATCCCTCATGTCTCCTCAACGGCCCGATTCGGTGATGATGATGATGGTGATGATGGTGATGATGATGATGATGATGATGATGATGATGATGATGATGATGATGATGATGATGATGATGATGATGATGATGATGAAAGAAGAAGAAGAAGATTCAATATTTTATTACGAGAAGAAAATGATTTTAGCATTTATTTGGACATTAATTTAGGAGACTAAGAAGAAGATGATGATGATGATCACGTTGATGGGGATGATGATGACGACGATGATGATTATGATTGTCATGATGATGATTATCATGATCATGATGATGATGATATGTTAAAGTTAACATTAGGTGCAATATCGCAGATCTAACTACATACAAACAGTCACTCGACACAAAAATAGTCAGCGAATGAGTCGATGACAGAGATATAGTATACACCAACAGTAAGATTCTGTTTGTATGATCCAACTATGGAGGGGGGGTGCGGTGGGAGGAGATTTGTCCATCTGTACTAGGGAATGAAAGCAATACAGTGACACAAATAGTCTTGGGACACGTACAGTCCACAACGCACAGACATGCAATCCTAAAGAACTGAATTTCAAAATGGGTTGCAGCCACACAGCAGAAAGACTTGATGGTTTCGCTTGATTACATGAACTTCCCTTAATAAAATTTTCGGCCGTTTCTGTCTGGAATACAATACTCAACAAATCGGTCACAAACTCTGAAAGAAATAACTTTTCCAGTAGTCCGTCTACTGAAGGTCTTTGGTATAGGATTGGTTGGGGTTATGGAAAGGTTTACTGCCTTTTGACCTCTCTTACATTAAATGCACATGTGCTTGTCCTTAAATACCCCCAGCTCTACGTTACTACTACTTCTACTACCACCACTACTATTACTACTGCCACTACTATTACTACCACTACTTTTACTATTACTACTACTCCTATTATTACTACGACCATTACTATTACTATTGCTGCTACTACTTAACTACTACTACTTCTACTATTGATGATGATAATGATGATGATGATGATGAGGAGGAGGAGGAGGAGGAGGAAGAAGAAGAAGAAGAAGAAGAAGAAGAAGAAGAAGAACAACAACAACAACAACAACAACAACAACAACACAATAACCATGTTCTAATAACTGTTATGATCATTCATCTGCCCTAGAGCTAAGGATACGCAGAGCTGGTGCCTGGAAGAACATAGGCCTGTCTGGATATAGAATGGAGGAAAGATAAAACGGAAGATGGGTCGGCTGGGGATGAATATGTGAGAGGAGGAGACGAGGATAGTGGAGAGAGGGGGAGGGGGAAGGTACAGACAAAGACACGTTGCGGCTAATGAATGAACATATCAAGTGTAACGTCTACACCCACCATGGGCGTAACGGCAGATTGGGCATTAGAATCATCACCCAGAAGAGGAAGGGTATAGGGCATTTTCTTATATATGTCTATGGTATAGGGGCCCAAATCAACACTGAACCACCAGAGCAATCATACTGCTAACACGAACGGCGAGAAATGTGCCACTTACTTGCATCTTGCCTCACCACAGGATTCCAACCTGGGTCGTCTGTGTGCCAGGAGAAAGCCCTGCCGCTCATATAAATGGCAAGAAACGAGTCCCAATATTCCAAACCGAAATAACTTGGCAGACGATTTGGAAAACGTTCCGTCTGTCCCTTTTATCCAATAAATTCTTACCAAACTTTTTTTAAAAATAAAATCCGAAAGTACATTTGGCAACTAAATTATATTAACTACAGACCGAAAGTTTTCATCCCAATTTTTTGTTTTCAACCAAACCCTCACCATCATTCTCATGTACAAAAGATTGTAATAACTCAGTGTTCATAATGAAACTATATCGTCAAAGTTTACCGTACCATACTGCTTGATACGCTCTCTCTCTCTCTCTCTCTCTCTCTCTCTCTCTCTCTCTCTCTCTCTCTCTCTCTCTCTCTCTCTCTCTCTCTCTCTTTCTCTCTCTCTCTCTCTTTTCTCTCTCTCTCTCTCTCTCTCTCTCTCTCTCTTTTTTCTCTCTCTCTGTCTTTCTCTCTCTCTCTCTCTAACAGTCTTACAAGAACATTTTTAACCGGACATTTAAATAGTCTTTGACAGGGTGACGTTTATGAAAGTCCATGGTACTTTCAAAGGTTTTGTTTTCCCCTCCGGATTCAAGAATTGAATTAATCCGTTCTCCACTTTTAAGATGTCGAAGATACAATAATAGACACATAAGTGAGTTAGTTATCAATTGTTTATAGGGTCCAGCGGACTGCAAAGAGCCGTATCAGGACCACAACTTGGTTGAAAGAGGGCTTACCCCCGATCCGTATAAAAGATCTACTGAAACAACCCTAATGGTAACACTGAAGGCACTCCACCAGCCAGTGACTTAACAATAAAGACATCCCATGTAGGGGACGCTGAAGCTATACTCTAATGTATTGAACCCCCCGTTTACAAAAACAAAATAGAATATAAACATGTTGTTGTTTTTTAATAAAATATTAATAAAACGCATACATATAAAACGCCTACGTTGCTAAATAATAATACCATAAAAAGCGCTTGTGACCATTTGACAGAAAGCGTCCAATATCCCCAAGCTGACCCCACACAATCATATACAAATGATGAGTTTTGGGAGAGTTTTCCTGAAAAAAGGTAGGTGACTGGTCAAGCAAAGGAGATAGTAGATAGATAGGATAGACAGAGGAAACAAAACTCAATACGAAAATAATGTAAGAAATACATTTTAATGGAAACAGCCAACATGTCTAAAAATATCATATACATAACGGTGATTTTGTTGTTGTTGTTGTTGTTGTTGTTGCAGTTGTTATTGTTTTTGTTGTTCAAACTATGCACACCAGGAATCCATCTCTCAGCACACACACACGAGAAACTCTGTCTGCATGATACCAAGCTATCACAGTAATTAAAGGAAAAACAAATAACAGTTTGTGCACACACAGACACTAAATTATTATTTTAAAAAAGTATTTCTGCGAGTAGTATTCCTTTCTTCAGTTCAATCACAGAAAAGAGATCAAGTGTAGGGGGCGGGATGCGTACAGGTGGAAGGCAAAGGAGATGGAAGGAGTGGGGTGGTGTGGGCGAGAGACGGGCGAGGGTGGAGGGATAGTGTAAGAGAGCGGGGTGGGGGGGATGAGAGATACGTTCATTCTTCTCTTCATTATACTTTCATTGGCGGAAACTAGTAAGAGTGGTATCGTCTCTTTATTCATCAGTACTTTCTTTAAGGTACAAACGCAGACAAGTATTCACACCCAAAGTAAGGCTCTGTCTCTCTGTTTGGACAACTTACACGTTTTGCTTGTCTATCTGTACTATCAAAAGAGAAGACACAAAGTATCTCTTGTATGGTACCCAGTCATTCCATCTTATCACAGCCTATTTCATTCATGATTGTATTCCTATCCCCTCGAAGAAGAAAACGGCTGGATCAATTTGTAATGGATCTGCCTAGTCCAGTACTAACACCATGTCTGGGATACAACCTGTCTCGCACAAAACACGCTTATACCCTCAAGAGGTCAACAAACAAGACGAAGTGGACCTTTTTTCAATGGCAAATTGAAAAATAAAATCCTTAGAACCGCAAAAACTGGAGTGTTTTGTCAACCATACTCTGAAGACTTCCGCCAATCATACGCACTATTTCAAAAACTGAATATGATATGGTCTCGCCAACCATGATAGACAGTACCGCAAAACTGGAGATTGTCGCCAGCTATATTCTGTACCACAAAACCTTCCAGAGAAAAATCTTGAAGAGCCTGGCCAGTCTTACTCAGTACCGTAAGACGGTTAAAGTCCAATGTGGCGCTGCCCCACATCACCAAACTAATAATCATCAGCATAAAATTTCATTTTGTTGTTGCTGTTGTTGTTTATTTTTAGATTGTAACAGTTGGCGTTTGAATTTTGCAATTATTGTAGTCTGTAACACTGGCATAACCTGTACTCAAACCCAAATCCTAAACTTAAACATTCTGTTAATGACGTCATTCATTACCTACTTTTGTTGAGGAGATCGGAGGGGGGGGGGGGGGGGGGGGGGGGGGGGGGGGAGAGAAAGAAAGTTATATTAGAGTATAATTACCCCATAAACTTGGAGTGTTTCGCCAACCATACTCAAAGCTGGTACGCTTTCAACATCAGAATACTTTCATATTAACGGAATCTTTCAGTCTGACTGGTACAGTATGACTGCTTGCGCTCTGCTCTTGTTTCTGAAACATGGGGTCGTGCGCCATACGATTGGATACGATTGGCTTCCTGGTAACTATGAAGTCTGTTGGTGATTGGTGTCACAGTAGCTGTAAATCTGCATGCGACGAATGATTAACAAATCTATTCAATCTGATAGCTAGCGATACACGGTAAGACTAGATCTTATGATACCCGCGTATGCCGCTGCAGATCTGATGTCTTTGCTGATACACGGTATGTACGAGTCATAAGCCTGTCGGTAAGGCATCTCGTAGTCTACGGCTAACTAGATCTAAATAGTTGCAAAAGCAATTGTTGTTAGCGCGTGATAAATTGATGACGCTTGTTTTTGAAAACGTCATTACATTCATTTTTTTAAAAGTAATATTAATATGCATTGCACAAATATATTATTCTTTATTTTCATATCGTTCATTGACATGAGTCACACGACAACAAAAATCACACTGTCGGCTGTATTACGATCCAGCAAAATATTGCAGGCTTCATGAAACCGCGCCTGTATTGATGAAAGTGCGCGGTTTCTGGTCCCATGGTCTTTGTAGACCTGCAATGATGTGTCCCATAAGCAGCTATGTTCATGGTACAACTCAATCAAAATTCCTGTTTGGTGCTTCGACAGGTCTGCCATTTTTCAGTTTGTAGGTCGCGGTTTTTCAGTGACCTTCACCTCGGAGGTCAATCAAATAGCTGTTTTGATTGGCTGTCTGACCTCCACTGTCGTATCGCGCCGTGAAAAAATAGAACATGCTCTATCGATAAGACTTGACGACAATTCCTACCGATCCGGGAATTTCCGTAGTCATATGCGGGTATCATAAGATCTAGTCTTACCGTGTATCGCCGCCTTTAAACTATGGCGATTTATTGTAATCACACCGTCTGCGATGGGTGATTCACATTAGATGAATGGTAGAAACAAATGTATTCAATCTGTTAGTATCGTACCATGATGAGTGATTGTAACTGCATACTACAGTCTGCGATGATTGATTTACAATTAGCTGTTAAGTCTGCGACGAATGATTGAAATAAATTAGTCCATCTGATAGCGCTATAACGATTGATTGATAATAGTAACGGCGAGGTCTGCTTTCCAGTCTGTTTATTCCTCACTCAAACGATTCCTTTCCATTTAGCAAACATTTACCGTTTAGCTGTTAAGTCATCCGTTCGATAGCAGCCTAATAATGTTAATATTGGAACGACGACATCAAAATTAATCTCTTTGAGATATTAGATCGTAGAGATGAATCCACTTTTTAACACTGAAACTGGTGCAGCTAGTTCTGCTCATCCCCCATCTCAAAAGCTCCTCTTTTTTTTTAGCCTAAAACAATACATCTTCAATCATTCGGACTTTGGTCTCGAATGCCCCTGTCCGAAGTTCTTCAAAATATTTGAAACCTAAAAAAGGGTTGGCCTAATTGTTTGAAGAACTCCCCGCTTCCCCACAATCCACCACGCTTTGTCCCTCCTAGCGCACACACAGCTCCCTCCTTTGCTATGTATTGTACTCCTCCATCCCCCCCTCAACTATCCCCCATCCTCTCTGGCGGCAGGGATAGCTCAGTGGTCAGAGCGCACGACTTGTGTGAGTGCGTCTTGGGCGATGTGGGTTCGAATCCTGACTTCAGCAAACTATTTTGTGATTGCTGGATATTACGGGCCAGCGCCTTGAGAAGCTCTCTGAGCTTGTAAGTGCGCTATATAAGAGAAATCTCTCTCTTTTTTCTTTTTATCCTCTCCCCTCACTCCCTAACCATCTATTTCTCTGATTGATCGAATGTTTCATAATTTTTAAGCCCAATTTATCATGTCTGCGAATCCATCTTTTCCCCATTGGTTGCCAAACCCACAATTACAAGGAAGGCGAAGGGAAATAGAAGGGAGGGTCACCGGGGAAAGACCTTGATTTCTCCTTCCTGTCACGACTCAAGTTACCCAAAATGACCTGCCTCAAGTCCCCAAAGACTTTGGCTTTACCTTTCTAATTCTGTCACAGACCAAATGACCTTGAATTGACCTTTCCATTACAACCCCAAAATACCATGACTTTGTCTTTCAATCACAATCTGAACTGCCAAAATGCCCTTTCCAGTTTTGCCCACATGACTTTCAATCCTCTTTTCCATGTTAGCCCAAAGGGCAGTATTAATAACAGCATCTTTCAGTCTCTGTTTTACTCCAAATTTAGGAACTGCTCTCGTCGGTTACATTTTCCCCAAATCAACGGTACACGTTGAAGCCGTTGCAGACATACTTAGATACGAAGTTGTAATGGTCATGGGGTTAATAAACTAAAATTTCAAACTGCTCAAATTGGCTGTTCAAGTTGTTTGTAGATTATAGTCACACGACACTTTCGCATATAGGTGACTACTGGACCGATTTATACTGACACCAGCGGGCCAGTTGTTGGTAAAGGGGAAAATAATATGATCACACGTTGACCAATCCGGGATTCGAACCAGCGACCTTTCGGTTACTAGCATGACGCTCTTACCAACTGAGCTACCCGGCCCCAGGCTGTTAAACTGTTCTAAGCATTTTTATATCGGATTACCTGTTTTGATGTTTTAATACCGCATTAGGATGAATAAACGACTACGATAGAATTTTGTAACAGTCAGATATTGCCGTATAGCATAGCTGCAACACACCATCGCAAAGGTCAAAACAAATATTTAAAACACACACACACACGCAATCAACAAAACCGAATACTCACAATTTCACAAAACCAAAGGTCTTTAATCCGTCACAGCATAATACAGGACACGCATCTCACCGTTGACAAACTCAACAGGACACTCGGACAACCGTCACCGAATCAAAGTTAACATAACGATTACACTCGTCATAGAACCAACGAGAGAAACAGGATACTGTAGACCTGTTTGTCCACTAAATACTGACTGGTGACAGTTTTGCAAATGTCATCAAGTTTCAAGATTCAAACTTTAATTCCACTGAGGAGGAAACAAAACCCACAAACATACAATCGTATTTCAATAAGTGTTTTTTTTTTCTAAAAGAACACTCACTTTACTAAAACCATCCAAATGTACTAATCGTAATAGTCAATACGCTAAACAATAACGTTAGACCGATATACTAATAATTTATGACGTTACAAAATCAATGGGAGAGATATAGTTCAATCCTAAAAGCAAAAGAAGCAGCAAAGCCACGACATGCGGCATTGTGATGGAGGCAAAGAAATTGTTCCGCTGCGGACAGTCTAAGGGAAGCAATCGAGATATAAGGATTGCTAACGTTCACGCTTCTTTCCCCATTATAAATAAAATTAAAGTCGCGCGGTGTTACATTTGTACACGTTTTTAATGTGCTGTTTAAATAAGTAAACATTACTTTAGTACAATATACAATTTAGATCTGTATTTAATACGGCTACGCAAGTAAGGGCGGTGTGTGCTATTAATGATGATGATGATGATGATAATGATGATGATGATGATGATGACGACGACGATGACGACAACGACGTTGATGAGGTTGAGGATGGTGATGTTTACAGAGAGAGAAGATAGGAAGAGAGAGAGACAGACAGGCAGAGACAGACAGAGAGAAAACACACAGACACAGAATTGAAACTGTTAACGTTTACATCGTATTTGGAATTAAGCGAGACAGGAAAGAGAGAGGGATTACTTTACGTGCGTGTGCGTGTGTGTGTGTGTGTGTGTGTGTGTGTGTGTGTGTGTGTGTGTAGGTGTGTGTGTGTGTGTGTGTGTGTGCAGTCGAGCTGGGAGAGAGGTGACGGGTGCGTGCTGCGTGCCTGTCTGCCTGCCTGGCACGAAACCAGAGCGGAACACCAGCCCACAACCTAGAAGCATCACTGAGAGGGTGTCTCCTCGTCCTATCAGTTCTACGTGCCTAAGAGTGCCGTGTAGGATCGGTGACTTGTCACGTCGTGACCGCATTGAGTGGACACCGGCACCAATCATTCTCCCAGAAGTACCAAATTGGCTCAGCGGTAGGTGCAATGCTCACCTAGCACTCAAAAGCTCCGGAATTGTACTGTGGCTTGGTTTGTTTGCTCGTGGTTTTCGTATTTTCTAATGTTGTTGCATGCACTAACGGCCTGCCAAAGGCACATTTGGGGTTTTTATCATTATGTATGTGTAGTGACCTTCAAGGTCACCATAGCACATGCCATTTAATATAAACAAATCCAAAGCAGTACACATATTTAAAAGTAATTTACCGTAACCATTAAGTACAGAATCCTGAGATTGTCTACCACCATTAATTGGATGACTCACATGTAGAGATTCAAAATCAAAACTAATATCCACTCTCCGGGAGACATTACAAGTTCTGCCATTAAGGTCACCAGACAAAAGGATATAATAGTCATTTAAGGTAATCGCACAATCAAATATACATTCTTCCAACATAGAAATGCCATCAGAATACCCATCAACATATTGATAATACCTAGATCCCTCGGGTGGTACATAGGCACACACATACAGAACATCTTTCACTGTACCAAGCAGATCCTTACCTATCACGAAAAGCAAAACGTTTCCAACATTTACTGCTAATTGTCTCACATGTGGAACAAACTCCCGTTTTATCAAACAAATAACCCCTCCCGAAGGCCTTCCAGGTCCAGATAACTTAGTCGCAGGTTGACAGAAAACTTTATTTGGAAATATATTTTCATTAACAGACTGTACAAAGGTTTCCACCATACATACAAAATCAAAAGAAGTAACAAACAACATAAAAGCAGGATCTGTCAATTTAGACAAGAGACCATCGACGTTCCAATGCATGAAGGAAAAGGGAGAACGTTCAGTATTAAAATTTTCCTCTGAATTCAAAAACCCCGAACGTACATTAGGCACATTAGAGAAGGGCTCGTAGTCGCTTTCGCTACTAGTACTACCACTACCACTACTACATGCACCAAACAGCGATTCGTCACTGTACATTGCACCAAGAGGCCTAAACATGTCATTACGCGACCGAACTACACTGCTGAGTTCAGCTGTACCGCACAACCCTCTATCAGTCGTATATGAACAGATTGGAGTACAATATCCAGTACATGAAAAGCAATCCTGAACATTATCTCCTCCATCATCATCCTCCCTCTCATCATCGTCGACACAATCATAAACATCATCTTCATTACAAAACCTACCACCATCAGCAGCAAAATTACCAACCCTATCATCTTCACAACCCCCATCAACATCATCACAACGACAATTATCAACGTCGACATCATAAGCGAGGTTGGGAGAGAGAATGAGAGAGAGTGAGAGAGTGAGACAGGGAAGGGGGTGGGTGAGGGAGAGAATCTAATTTCGCTTCTGATCCATGTTTAAATACAACCAAGCATAACACATTTGTTTATTTCATTTAACGTCCGAAGTGATTTTATTATAATAAAGAATAAATAAATAAGACAAAATGCATATAATAGTACACCCCCAAGCATGCACATATTCCTTCTTCCTCCCCCCTCCCACACACACACACCCATCGAAAGGAAGATAGAAAGAAAAAGATCATTTGAAATCTAGCACAACGCCGCTAAACAAAATGTTGTTTTGGTTTCGCGATTGCTACAATCTAAATTTTTCCTCATTGTACTATTTGAACATGTACAAAACCGCCATTGAAAATTTCCTAATTATAATTATTATATACACACGCGTTGATGTTATTAAAAAATCAAGAGTAAATGGGAGAAAATATGGTCCCTGGCAGTATTATCTTCCTTTGGAGACAGGAAATTTCCGCCGCCATCTTTGTCCACTCTGGCACGCGCCGGGCGCTCGAGCTTCCATTTGGAACCTGACTCCATCTTTTTACCGAAACAGCAACATCCTTTGTACGTGCCTGTATTTGATTGGCTGCCATCACGACGTCTATTTCTTGCCAGCAGGCCGTGAAACTGACACCGCCCGTAGACTGTGCTACAACGGAAGTTCGTGTGTTTGTTTTTGAGTTTGGGTTCTCCCGATCATGGTCAGGTTTCTGGAGTTTTTGCTAGAGATGATGGTGTTGGAGTTGTTATTTGTGTTTGTTTGTTGTTGTTGTTGTTGCCAAAAAATTATTGAGACCTTGTCTAGCGCATGTGGCCATGCTGAATTTGGGGAGGAGGGGGAGAGGGAGTAGGAGGAGGGAATGCCTTCTTCAATAAATACTACGAAAACGCATTAACAGAAAATTGTAAACTGCTGAGCTCAAACTGTAGCAGCCAGATGAGCTAATGCAATAATAGGTTCACTATATAGTCCGATTGCTGTCCAAAGTACATACACGGACTTGGAAGTGTGCTTCAGCGCCTTAAGCTTATCTTCTCGGCATGGTGAGGTGCGCCGTGCAAGTGGGCATGGAGTGGGACTGGATGAAAAAGGGGCCAGTCTCAATGGGAGAAGCTTTGTAGGCTAAAGGATCTCTCCCGACTTATAGCTGTAGCTCCAATGCATGTTCTATGACCCTGGAGTCCACTTTGGCATTCGAATCCTATGCTATGCTATCCCGTAACTCGAAGGTCGTTGGGGCACTATAGATAATCGCTTAATCAGCGTAGTTGAACATCTACTTCACTAGCTCCCAAAACGAGCAGTGTTGCAAATTTCCCTCCAATTGTGGTTTGGAGTATTTCTGCAATCTCCTGGTCTTGCAGTTTGTCCAGGTCGAACTTTAGTCCGGTGAACTTTGCTTTGCTTACTCTCTTCAAGTGGAGCCGTAAAGACATCATCACGAGATCGTGGTCACTTCCGATGTCTTCTCCTGGAAAAGTGCGTGTCCTGCCAATGTTGGCGCATGATCTGGTTGTGATGCTCCCCGCGGGGACTGTGCCAGGTCCACCGTCTAGATTTTTGGTGAAGACCAGGCGTGTTTGCCAGTATCAGATTATTGTATCAGACACCTGTCATTTGTCTCGCTATTGCACTGGGGTCCACATTTGTCTCCTCCGTTATGATACACATCTTGGCCAACCCTGGCATTCCAGTCGCTTGCACAATGACTACGTCCTTTGACTTTTGACATTTTGAAAAAAAGAATAATCGGGTCTAATGCTGCTAATAGTTATAACCCTAACACATAGCTCTAGCATCAATCTCGTTGCCATTGATATTTCCACAGCATGTCCCGTGCGCATGCCAAGACTAATTGTGCAGTCATTGACATCGGAAAATTTGGCCGATTTAAGCCAGTAAAAGGGTCCTGTCCTTCTGCGAAAATTAGACTGTTTGGCCAGTGGAAGGGCCTTGTCCTTCATTTAGGAGTCTCTGTTGTCTAGTGAAAGGGTCCTGTCCTTCAGTGAAGAGTCTCTCTGTCTGGCCAGTGAAAGGGTCCTGCTCCCCAATAGAGTTTTTCTCATCGCTCTCAGTTGGCTGGCTGCACGGACACAATCATTCGCAATGCTGAAGTGTGTTTACGAATGTAGCAGAGTATTTGACTCCCGGACTCTCGCCACGACCATGTGAACACGTTATTTTCAATGCCCCAAGGATTCTGCACAGCAGGGGTCACCCAAGACCAGGCTGGAAACAAGCGAACCAACTCCCTGTGGCAGCTTCAAGGGGGACAATCTCTCCCAAGCGTGATTAGTCGCCTCCCACTCCGCCGTACAGTCCACAGCTCAAATCGAATCCTGTCCTCATGGTTCGAAGCAGGTTTTGTCCAATTGCTGTGGGGCAGATATCAAAAGCCGTTGTGGATCTATATTCATACCACCAGCCCTAAGCAACGGCGATGCTATAGAAAGCGCTAATGCGGTCATGTATCGTGGTCGCGATGACAAGCAAAATAAAATCTCTGTATTACAACCAGTGCTCTGTGCTAAGGCGCAGACAAAATAAGGGCTCACTTAGGGCACACTGGTTCTATAGAGTCAAAGGAACGGGGGAGCATGTGGCAAGGGAGAGAAGGGTGGGAGTTCACGTAGGGCAGACAGGTTGTACAGTCAAAAGATTATTGATGTTTTATGCATGCCTCTGCACTATGGAGATTCTAGCTGTACAAAATGGCCAATTGGATCACTATTCGTTATTTGAAGGGCTCTGATGATTCCTTGAGGATGATGAGGATGACGAGGTTGATGATGATGCATAAGTAATAATGATGATGACTATGACGCCTAGGTAATAATAATGGGGATGATGATGAGACTGAGACTAACTGAGATTGAGACTTTATTCATCTATGAAATTTACCAAGAAATTTGTCTTTCAGCTGCGCAAACATTGTAAATGTAAAATGTAGAATATCTTTAAAAGAATGACATCCTCCTATTCCGTAACTCAAAAGCGTTGGGGCACCACAGATGATCGTTTACTCCATCAGATGATCGTTTACTCCATCTTTCTCTGTCCTCAGCAACACTCATGGCTTCGCTCAGTGTCAAGCCAGTCCATTCTCGAATGTTGTTCTCCTACCTCTTTTTCTGTCTCTCTTCTTCTGCCTCCTTGCACCGAACCTTTAGGATGGTCTTTGCAAGGCCTGATGCTCTGGTGACCTGGCCATACCATCGGAGTTTTCGTTTCTTCACCACTATGAGCATGTCATTGTTACGTTGGAGACGCGTGCGATGGTAGGTTTAGTGTGAAATGCGCACAATAATAGGCTTGCGTGTGTGACGCGCGCGAGAGATCAGATCGTTTTGTTTTGCTAAGCATGCAGTAATAGAGTGTATTCATCTTTGATTTGATTTTGCGTTGTTATTAGAAGAAGCTTTGTATAACGTTGATGAATTTATTTGGTCGATATTATTTGAGAATTTTCTAGACTCGGTTGTTTACTATCGATCAAAGCGTATGGATAATTCTAGTGGTAACCACGAGACGCTTCCATCCCAAATAAGGTTGTGTGACGTGAGACACAGATGATGAAATTACTTTTGATTGGTTGTGGTGTTTTATGCAGGGGTATTCTCGCTTGTTCTGGAGTAGAGAGAGACTATATAAGTGCCGCACTGTTTCAAAATAAGAGGGGGCCGGGTAGCTCAGTTGGTAAGAGCGTCTTGCTAGTAACCGAAAGGTCGCTGGTTCGAATCCCGGATTGGTCAACGTGTGATCATATTATTTTTCCCTTTACCAACAACTGGCCCGCTGGTGTCAGTATAAATCGGTCCAGTAGTCACCTATATGCGAAAGTGTCGTGTGACTATAATCTACAAACAACAACAACAACAACAACAACAAAATAAGAGAGAGTTGAAAGTAGAGAGAGTTGTTGTATTAGAGTTGAGAAAGTTGTTAAAAGTGGAAAGTTTATAGTTCAGAATTGTAGAGTGGAAAAAGCGTTGAGCGATTGAATGCAGTTGTTGATGTATGCTGAATAAAAGTGGAAAACTTCAAACGACGACTCCTGCCTTGTTGATGATTGAACGGGTTGCGTGGATAAACGAATCTGAGTTACACCTATCAGGATTTCAAGCATCGGGGTTGAATCAACTACTGATAGAGAAAAAACAACATCAAGTGTAACAGTCATCTTGATGTCAAATGGCTTGTGTGATGGTCTGCCGGACTTGGCAAGTCTTCTGTATCACCTTATATCCATGCTTTGTATTCTTTGTTATAGGTCTCTGTTAGGGTTCATGTTTCGCAAGCTTTTAAGAAGATGGAAATGACAAGGGAGCGCAGCACCTTGGGGTGTAGACCGATGGTCCTGTCTTTCCAAATGAGCTTCAACTTTGTCAGGGCATCAGTTGTTTGAGCAATCCTGGAGAGGACTTCCTGTACCCACCTCAAACATACTCACGCATAAACCCCCACACACCATCACAAACCAACGGTATCTCGCACGAACACCAAGCACAGGCGTACAACACGAACAAAAAATGCACAGACATGCTAAGTCAAATCACAAAAGAGGACTGTTTGAAAAATGTACACATACGCACACACATTAAAACCCACAAAGCACAGTTTTTATACCAACAATAAAAATACTGTATTTGACACTGTATATACTGTATGCTGGATCATACATACACACACGCACTACACACACACACACACCGGAACGCCATTTCATACTCACAAAAAAATCACACACGCACACACACACACACACACACACACACACACACACACACACACACACTATCTCTCTCCTTCTCTTTCTTTCTCACTCTCTCTCACATACACACCCTCACCAACGCAGGCAGGCAAAAATTCTGGCTGACTGGCTGACTGGCTGACTAGTCAGACTTACTACATGATCAGATTTCATAAAGTCGGAATAGCATTTGTGAGTCGAAAAAAGCTCGACAGAAAGGACCGGCAGAACCTGTCAGTCCTCGCTCAACAGCTGGTAAGCCTGCGGGTTCTGGAGGAGGTCTGCACCAGCAGCTCGTCACACAGCGAATGGGTGAGGTCACGCAGAATGGCCTTCAGTCCCTTCACTGCTTTCTCCTCGAAGTGCGCCTGAAGACAGAAGTCGGGTCTGCCAATCAGCTTGCGGGCAGTCTTTGTGACCTTTGCCAGCCTGCCCTTGTCCTGCTCTTTCAGGCTCCCGAAGAAGCACAGGCTGTGGTAGATCAGCACGGACTCCACCGTCACTCCGTAAAAAAGCTCCAACACCCTGGAGCTCACATTGAAGGCATTCAACCTCCTCATAAAGTAGAGTCGTTGGTTGATGATGATGGAGATGATGATGATGATGATGATGATGATGATGATGATGATGATGATGATGATGATGATGATGATGATAATGAGAAGGAGAAGGAGGAGGAAGAGGAGGAGGAGAAGTAGGGTGAGTGCAGACTACACAAATACTATCAGCAAGCACTGTTGTGATGCTGATGTCCTAGACAGTACAGACTACACAAATACTATCAGCACGCACGCTTTCCATGGCACTGTTGTGATGCTGATGTCCTAGACAGTACAGACTACACAAATACTATCAGCACGCACGCTTTCCATGGCACTGTTGTGATGCTGATGTCCTAGACAGTACAGACTACACAAATACTATCAGCACGCACGCTTTCCATGGCACTGTTGTGATGCTGATGTCCTAGACAGTGCAGACTACACAAATACTACCAGCACGCACGCTTTACATGGCACTGTTGTGATGCTGATGTCCTAGAGAGTGCAGACTACACAAATACTACCAGCACGCACGCTTTCCATGGCACTGATGTGATGCTGATGTCCTAGACAGTGCAGACTACACAAATACTATCAGCACGCACTGTTGTGATGCTGATGTCCTAGACAGTACAGACTACACAAATACTATCAGCACGCACGCTTTCCATGGCACTGTTGTGATGCTGATGTCCTAGACAGTACAGACTACACAAATACTATCAGCACGCACGCTTTCCATGGCACTGTTGTAATGCTGATGTCCTAGACAGTACAGACTACACAAATACTACCAGCACGCACGCTTTACATGGCACTGTTGTGATGCTGATGTCCTAGAGAGTGCAGACTACACAAATACTACCAGCACGCACGCTTTCCATGGCACTGTTGTGATGCTGATGTCCTAGACAGTGCAGACTACACAAATACTACCAGCACGCACGCTTTCCATGGCACTGTTGTGATGCTGATGTCCTAGACAGGGCAGACTACACAAATACTACCAGCACGCACGCTTTCCATGGCACTGTTGTGATGCTGATGTCCTAGACAGGGCAGACTACACAAATACTACCAGCACGCACGCTTTCCATGGCACTGTTGTGATGCTGATGTCCTAGACAGTGCAGACTACACCAATTTTACCAGCACGCACGCTTTCCATGGCACTGTTGTGATGCTGATGTCCTAGACAGTGCAGACTACACAAATACTACCAGCACGCACGCTTTCCATGGCACTGTTGTGATGCTGATGTCCTAGACAGTGCAGACTACACAAATACTACCAGCACGCACGCTTTCCATGGCACTGTTGTGATGCTGATGTCCTAGACAGTGCAGACTACACAAATACTACCAGCACGCACGCTTTCCATGGCACTGTTGTGATGCTGATGTCCTAGACAGTGCAGAATACACAAAATACCAGCACGCACGCTTTCCATGGCACTGTTGTGATGCTGATGTCCTAGACAGTGCAGACTACACAAATACTATCAGCAAGCACTGTTCTGATGCTGATGTCCTAGACAGTGCAGACTACACAAATACTATCAGCACGCACGCTTTCCATGGCACTGTTGTGATGCTGATGTCCTAGACAGTGCAGAATACACAAAATACCAGCACGCACGCTTTCCATGGCACTGTTGTGATGCTGATGTCCTAGACAGTGCAGACTACACAAATACTATCAGCAAGCACTGTTCTGATGCTGATGTCCTAGACAGTGCAGACTACACAAATACTATCAGCACGCACGCTTTCCATGGCACTGTTGTGATGCTGATGTCCTAGACAGTGCAGACTACACAAATACTATCAGCAAGCACTGTTGTGATGCTGATGTCCTAGACAGTGCAGACTACACAAATACTATCAGCAAGCACTGTTCTGATGCTGATGTCCTAGACAGTGCAGACTACACAAATACTATCAGCAAGCACTGTTGTGATGCTGATGTCCTAGACAGTGCAGACTACACAAATACTATCAGCACACACTGTTGTGATGCTGATGTCCTAGACAGTGCAGACTACACAAATACTATCAGCAAGCACTGTTCTGATGCTGATGTCCTAGACAGTGCAGACTACACAAATACTATCAGCACACACTGTTGTGATGCTGATGTCCTAGACAGTGCAGACTACACAAATACTATCAGCACGCACTGTTGAGATGCTGATGTCCTAGACAGTGCAGACTACACAAATACTATCAGCACACACTGTTGTGATGCTGATGTCCTAGACAGTGCAGACTACACAAATACTATCAGCACGCACTGTTGAGATGCTGATGTCCTAGACAGTGCAGACTACACAAATACTATCAGCACACACTGTTGTGATGCTGATGTCCTAGACAGTGCAGACTACACAAATACTATCAGCACGCACTGTTGAGATGCTGATGTCCTAGACAGTACAGACTACACAAATACTATCAGCACGCACGCTTTCCATGGCACTGTTGTGATGCTGATGTCCTAGACAGTACAGACTACACAAATACTATCAGCACGCACGCTTTCCATGGCACTGTTGTGATGCTGATGTCCTAGACAGTACAGACTACACAAATACTATCAGCACGCACGCTTTCCATGGCACTGTTGTGATGCTGATGTCCTAGACAGTGCAGACTACACAAATACTACCAGCACGCACGCTTTACATGGCACTGTTGTGATGCTGATGTCCTAGAGAGTGCAGACTACACAAATACTACCAGCACGCACGCTTTCCATGGCACTGTTGTGATGCTGATGTCCTAGACAGTGCAGACTACACAAATACTACCAGCACGCACGCTTTCCATGGCACTGTTGTGATGCTGATGTCCTAGACAGTGCAGACTACACAAATACTACCAGCACGCACGCTTTACATGGCACTGTTGTGATGCTGATGTCCTAGAGAGTGCAGACTACACAAATACTACCAGCACGCACGCTTTCCATGGCACTGTTGTGATGCTGATGTCCTAGACAGTGCAGACTACACAAATACTACCAGCACGCTCGCTTTCCATGGCACTGTTGTGATGCTGATGTCCTAGACAGGGCAGACTACACAAATACTACCAGCACGCACGCTTTCCATGGCACTGTTGTGATGCTGATGTCCTAGACAGGGCAGACTACACAAATACTACCAGCACGCACGCTTTCCATGGCACTGTTGTGATGCTGATGTCCTAGACAGTGCAGACTACACCAATTTTACCAGCACGCACGCTTTCCATGGCACTGTTGTGATGCTGATGTCCTAGACAGTGCAGACTACACAAATACTACCAGCACGCACGCTTTCCATGGCACTGTTGTGATGCTGATGTCCTAGACAGTGCAGACTACACAAATACTACCAGCACGCACGCTTTCCATGGCACTGTTGTGATGCTGATGTCCTAGACAGTGCAGACTACACAAATACTACCAGCACGCACGCTTTCCATGGCACTGTTGTGATGCTGATGTCCTAGACAGTGCAGAATACACAAAATACCAGCACGCACGCTTTCCATGGCACTGTTGTGATGCTGATGTCCTAGACAGTGCAGACTACACAAATACTATCAGCAAGCACTGTTCTGATGCTGATGTCCTAGACAGTGCAGACTACACAAATACTATCAGCACGCACGCTTTCCATGGCACTGTTGTGATGCTGATGTCCTAGACAGTGCAGAATACACAAAATACCAGCACGCACGCTTTCCATGGCACTGTTGTGATGCTGATGTCCTAGACAGTGCAGACTACACAAATACTATCAGCAAGCACTGTTCTGATGCTGATGTCCTAGACAGTGCAGACTACACAAATACTATCAGCACGCACGCTTTCCATGGCACTGTTGTGATGCTGATGTCCTAGACAGTGCAGACTACACAAATACTATCAGCAAGCACTGTTGTGATGCTGATGTCCTAGACAGTGCAGACTACACAAATACTATCAGCAAGCACTGTTCTGATGCTGATGTCCTAGACAGTGCAGACTACACAAATACTATCAGCAAGCACTGTTGTGATGCTGATGTCCTAGACAGTGCAGACTACACAAATACTATCAGCACACACTGTTGTGATGCTGATGTCCTAGACAGTGCAGACTACACAAATACTATCAGCAAGCACTGTTCTGATGCTGATGTCCTAGACAGTGCAGACTACACAAATACTATCAGCACGCACTGTTGTGATGCTGATGTCCTAGACAGTGCAGACTACACAAATACTATCAGCACGCACTGTTGAGATGCTGATGTCCTAGACAGTGCAGACTACACAAATACTATCAGCACGCACTGTTGAGATGCTGATGTCCTAGACAGTGCAGACTACACAAATACTATCAGCACGCACTGTTGAGATGCTGATGTCCTAGACAGTGCAGACTACACAAATACTATCAGCACGCACTGTTGAGATGCTGATGTCCTAGACAGTGCAGACTACACAAATACTATCAGCACGCACTGTTGAGATGCTGATGTCCTAGACAGTGCAGACTACACAAATACTATCAGCACGCACTGTTGAGATGCTGATGTCCTAGACAGTGCAGACTACACAAATACTATCAGCACGCACTGTTGAGATGCTGATGTCCTAGACAGTGCAGACTACACAAATACTATCAGCACGCACTGTTGAGATGCTGATGTCCTAGACAGTGCAGACTACACAAATACTATCAGCACGCACTGTTGAGATGCTGATGTCCTAGACAGTGCAGACTACACAAATACTATCAGCACGCACTGTTGAGATGCTGATGTCCTAGACAGTGCAGACTACACAAATACTATCAGCACGCACTGTTGAGATGCTGATGTCCTAGACAGTGCAGACTACACAAATACTATCAGCACGCACTGTTGAGATGCTGATGTCCTAGACAGTGCAGACTACACAAATACTATCAGCACGCACTGTTGAGATGCTGATGTCCTAGACAGTGCAGACTACACAAATACTATCAGCACGCACTGTTGAGATGCTGATGTCCTAGACAGTGCAGACTACACTGTTGTGATACTGATGTCCTAGACAGTGCAGACTACACACATTTTACCAGCACGAACTAGGTCCCTCCCCCCCCCATCCTCGGCCAGGATGGTGTCCAGATGCCTGGGCGTCAAACGATGCGCCTAAGACAGCAAGTGGGCGCCCTATAGCGGTTTGAGCTAGATCCTGTATCGTCCAGCGCCTTGAGCAGCTCTTGAGCTAGATAAAGTACTTTTTTACAAAGATTAAATTAATACATAAACCCTAAACTTCTAAGGATGATGATGACGATGATGATGATGATGATGATGATGATGATGATGATGATGATGATGATGATGGTGATGATGATGATGATGATGATGATGATGATGATGATGATGATGATGATGATGATGATGATGATGATGATGAGAAATACTATTTTAGAAAGATTAAATAAATTGTAAACTTTTAATGAAGATGATGATGATGATGATGATGATGATGATGATGATGATGATGATGATGATGATGATGATGATGATGATGATGATGCGCCTAGTGCTTACGGATGCTACAGGCTTACATGAAGGGCAATGCGACATGGTGCTGTATTAAGCTGTAATGTCTGTCTGGAGTGGAGATTACGCTAGCTGATCACTCCTTTTGTCTGGTTACTATAGCACTGTTGCAAAACTAGTGCAGATAGAGTTATCCGGCCCTGCCTTCACCTATGCCACGTACACCGGCTAGTTCCGGTTGAGTATTAAGCATGGCAGCACGTAGACGGAAGACTTGTGGCGGAGAAAAACAGTATTGCGTTTGCTGCCCTAATTTCGCAGGAAAAGTAATTGAAGGGCGCATTGTCAAGTTACACACATTACCAGCTAACAAAACACTGAAACGATTGTGGGAACAACGTTTGCGACTGATTCGGAAAGATTACAACAATGTAAAATAAGATTCAAGATTCTTTATTGTCCAAACACAAGGCATGGATATTTGTTTAGCAGTGCAATAAGGAAGGAGATAACAACATCAAAATTATTACAAACATGGACATTCAATATTGATACATTTGATATACTATCAAAAACAACTTCCATACCAAAATACAAATCTATAAACACTAACACACATGCATAAACAGATAACCAGCCACATACCCATGCGTACACATTTAACACACAGATAATTATTCCACAGTATATAGCTGGGGCCGGGTAGCTCAGTTGGTAAGAGCGTCTTGCTAGTAACCGAAAGGTCGCTGGTTCGAATCCCGGATTGGTCAACGTGTGATCATATTATTTTCCCCTTTACCAACAACTGGCCCGCTGGTGTCAGTATAAATCGGTCCAGTAGTCACCTATATGCGAAAGTGTCGTGTGACTATAATCTACAAACAACAACAACAACAACAACACAGTATATGTATACACAACTACAACACTCACCCATTCTTCCATGCCTTAGATCCATCCTAGATCATAATAATAATAATAATAATAATCATTATAATAATAAGAGTAATAATACAAAATAATCATCATAATATTAATAATAATCGTAATCATTAGAGTAATTTATAATTATAAAAATAATAATAATAACAATGCAACTACAACTAATAATAATAATAATAATACAACAGCAGCACCAACAGACAACTAATAATTAATATATGGTAATAATAATGATAATAATAATAACAATACTACTACAACTAATAATAATAACAACTGAAAGACTGAAAATAATAAGACATAATTGCAGTTGCTTCACTGAATTAAAAACAAAAATTATTCTACTGTATAATAATGTTATCTTCTAGATAAACTGCAAAATTAACATTTCTCAATTAAAAAATTAAAGCAAAGAAAAAGAAAGAGACTTCGAATTTCTCGTGAATGTAGGTCACCGACAAACGAATTAGGCCTACTGAACAAACAAATCAGCAATCAATGTTTAGGCAAGCAGCCACCCTGAGTAAAATTTGAACGATTGTACAAGAGAAATATAATTTATATAACCCTGCATCTTTCTTGCTTCAACCGGAACTAGCCGAAACCCAAGGGCCGCAACCGATCCGCCACTTTCGCTTTCATTATGAAACAGTGCTATACCTGAAAGCCACTGCTTGTGCACACATCTGGTTTAATGTCCCATAGACATGGCGCGTATTGCACAAGTAACAGAAGTAGGTGAAGTTGGTGGCCGGTGGTGGTTGCGGCGGCAGTGGTGGTGGAGGTGCAAGTCAGAAATATCAAAAGTCAGACCGCTTGAGTTGGGATCCTGTATCGACCACATTGAGATGGAAAAATGATATATAAGGACGATTATTTAAATTATTATTATTAAGACGGAAAGCCCATTCAAATTTTTTTAAAGACCTTCATACCTCTTATATTGCCTAAAATCAGTTTGTGTGTGTGTGATATTAGCAACTAAATGGCTCAAGTGATCTTTACTTTTTCGGTAGAACAAATATTATGATGGAGCAAGAACAGGACATTACAGTGTTTCCCACAGCTTTTTTTCACGGACTCTCTGGTGCAAAATTTCAAGAGTCCCCTTACAAAATTTAAGAGTCCCCTTACAATTCCTACATTTACCTTGATTTTGATTAACCAACATCACGGACACACAAATACACTTCAAAGTCAAACAAAGCTTAGTTTTCAATGCAACTTTATTGAAAATCATGAATAGCCATAAAACAAGCAACACAACAAAAGGAATACTGTTCTGATAAATGTTACAAAGGAATCCATCACTGACTAGAGGAACCTTAAAATCACATAAAATGACCATAGAACAAACATGAAATGGTCATACAGAGGGGACTAAGTCGATCACCAGAAGAAAAAAAAAAGAGATAAAAAAATCTGTTCAACTGCGTGTTACAGACAAGATCATCCCAGTCTAGGGAGAACTGAAAATGATGATTCAACATTATCGTCTTCCGCATTTCTGCGGGTTATCGTTTTCCGTAGCCATGTGTCGAGCGACATGTTTCAGCTTTTCGGAAGCAAACAAAAAGGCTGCGCATGCGTGTCAGCGCGGTCAGTGGGTAGGGGAGATCACCGCGCTTACTCGGCTAGGGCGCACGATAGCTCAGAGGTGCCAGGATACTTAACGGCAGTAAAAAAAAAAACAAAAAAACGTTACGTCCCTTGTGACGCGCCAGTTTTTGTTTCATGCGTCCTTTTTCAGTTTTTGTGCGTCTCTGACGCACACATGTGCGTTTTGGAAAACACTGCATTAACTAAGGTAATGTTCTTAATGAAGTTTGGTCAAAATTCGTTTAGTGGATCTTGAGATATGACGTCCAACGGACCGATCCACATTTGGCTCATTCTGATTCCCTACAAGATACTTCTTGCGAAAATCTCATTGTGCCACGGATGTCGTATAGTTATAATCATCGCTGTTGATGATAAGTGGTGGCGGTGATGCAAATCATAGACATGAAAGACAATTGATGCAACGAGCCTTGTCCATTTTTCCATGGATATCTATGACGTATCATTGTAGTAGTAGCCACAAGCGAGGATGGTGTTGAAGGTTGAAGTTGTAGATAGTGATGATGCAATACACCAAAGACACTTTAGGCTAAAAGGTCTCCTTCAGTCAGTATATAGATTAACGTCCCTGGACACAAAGCGTATAGGGGACAGAAGGTGGGTCTTCTTTTGTTCTGCAGATCATTTTATAGGCTGTGTTACGTTTGAGACGCGCACGATAGTTCCGAACGGTATCTTTTGGGAAGCATGCATTACTAGCGTGTATTTACCTTTGATTTGATCCTGCGCTGTTAATAGAAAAAGCTTTGTATAATGTTGATAATTTTCGTCGATCGTTATTGTTGTTGTATCGCTGAGAACTTTCTACAGTTACTTGTCATTATTGAACGCACGTTCCAGGTCTTTCTGATGATAGTTACTCGAATCATTTAAATTCGTAAACGAGAAGCGATGATTGACGCCATCACCATTATCTGTAACAAGATCTGGCAGAGTGGGGAGTGGCCTACTCCATGGACCCAGTCACTTGTCATCACTCTTTCCTAAAATGGTAATCTTCAGGAGTGTGAAAATTACTGCACCATCAGCTTCATCAGCCATCCCAGCAAGATCCTCCTGAAAATAATACTCAACAGGTTGAAAACCAAAGCTGAACAAACCATAGCTGAAGAACAAACAGGATTCAGAGCAGGGCGAAGTACCACTGAACAGATTTTCAACCTCAGAATAATCTGTGAGAAACACCTACAGCGCCAACAACATCTTTATCATTTGTTTGTAGACGTCAAGAAAGGGTTTGACCGAGTCTGGTATGCAGCTCTGTGGGCATCCATGAGAGTGTACAACAACAGCCCTAATATTATTGAAGTCATCAAAAGCCTGTATGACAAGGCTACCAGTGCAGTCCTCCACAACAGCGCCATCGGGGACTGGTTCAGGACAACAATCGGCGTGCGTCAAGGATGAATACTCTCTCCAACACTCTCCAACAGTAAGCATATTGATGGATTGGCTGGAGAGGAACAAGAACTTCAACAGCTAGTACAGAGGCTTGACACCACCTCCAGACACTTTGGAAAGTAAATAAGTGCAGAGAAGACAAACAGTATTACCAACAACACCAATGACAGCAACACGGACATCTAAGTCCAAGGCTAATCCCTCAACACAGTGCATAGCTTCATATATTTAGGAGCCATTGTATCAGACAATGGGTCCCGACAGGAAATCCTCTCCAGGATCGCACACAAAACTGCAGCACTGACAAGGTGGAAGCTAGGACCATCAGTCTACATTCCAAAGTAAGGCTGCTGCGCTCCCTTGTCATCTCCATCTTCCTATACGCTTGCGAAACATGGACCCTCACAGCAGATCTCCAACGAAGAATACAAAGCATGGAGATGAGGTGCTACAGAAGACTTCTGGGCATTTCCTATACCCAGCACTTCACCAACGACCAAGTCGGACAGACCATCACACAAGCCACTGGACATCACAATGACATGCTCACAGTGGTAAAGAAACGGGAGCTCCGATGGAATAGCCACTTCACCAGAGCATCAGGCCTTGCAATGACCATCCTACAAGGCACGGTGCAAGAAGGCAGAAGAAGAGGGAGACAGAAAAAGAGATGGGAAGGACAACATTCGAGAATGGACTAGCTTGACACTGAGCGAAGCCATGAGGGTTGCTGAGGACGGAGAAGTATGGAATACGCTGGTTAAACGATCATCTGTGGTGCCCCAACGACTTTTGGGTTAGGATAGGATGTATTGGCAATCGAGAGATCTGGGGAGAGAGTTCGCCTGAAACAAAGCGAACTCTCGCCGCCCCTGCCATTGTGGTCAGGAGCGGCAAATACGGACAACATAGGTTCCATGGAAAACTCCGCTTTATGAACTACATTAGCTGGCTGAGAAGAAGGGGAGAACACTAAGAAGGAATAATGGGGTAAGGGAGAGGGGGAATGGAGGGAATTGGAAAAGAACAAAGAGGACAGATAGAAGGAGTGAAAGTGTGAATAAAGAGTAAGCTTGCATTATGGGAGATGCCTTGACCAAACCGTAGCTCCATCTGCTAATGAGGTTGGGGCCTTCAATAATCCTCCCTCACACAAAACAACAACCGCGTCTGACAAGCTTTTTACCACAAGAGAAATACTGCAACCGTGTATTGTGCAACGCTTTCGTTATAAACACATTTGTGGAAAGAAGCTGGTGCTAATTCAGCGGTTTGCAGTTTAAGAATAAGACACACGCCAACCTTTTGAGCAGAAAAAAAAATCCGCGACATTTTTTTGCATGGGAGGTAATCCTTGTTGTTGTTTGTAGATTATAGTCACACGACACTTTCGCATATAGGTGACTACTGGACCGATTTATACTGACACCAGCGGGCCAGTTGTTGGTAAAGGGGAAAATAATATGATCACACGTTGACCAATCCGGGATTCGAACCAGCGACCTTTCGGTTACTAGCAAGACGCTCTTACCAACTGAGCTACCCGGCCCCGCAATCCTTTCAAAGTTGGACCCTTTTATAGAGATGCGGTAGGCTGCGAACAACGGCCCAGGGTCTTAATTTTCCATTGCTTGTTTGTTGCGACAGCAAAGATTCTGATTCTGATGCACTAGCATCTGAGTTGACCATTGCCGAGGCGACATTTGGAAGGGAGATAATCCGTGTAAAAGTTGGACATTAACGTAGCAAGTACCTAAGACGACCTTTGACCTACACACGGATTATTCTATGAACGACCGTAAAACGGACAGACAACTTTCAAACATCGCACACCTATCGCCCTTGTCCACTTAGGACTTGAATGGGTTCTAACCCGTCAGAAACACCTTGCGTGGGTTCAAAGGTACACCCAAACTACAGTCTGAATAACGCGTATCCCTTGTCTTTACACCCGCAACCCGGCCAGCGTTTATGTTTCCGGAGATTGCCGAGTGCGATTGAAAACGCAACGGAGGAAAAAAAACGGAATTTCCACTCAATGTCACAAACCATGATAATCACTGCACTGGTGGTCTTGATAGACATTAATCCATTGGCTTGTGTATTAGCTGCTGATACCATGTCCCGTGACTGAATGAAATTCCACACCCTGAGACAGCACATAATTATTGGAAAGCTGTGTTTACCGTTGACAAAGATGAATTTAGCCTTACACAATTCGCTTTGTTTCATTTAAACAATGCTATCATGCGCTTTCGTTGCTCAAACCAACTGCTACAGTTTACTTTTTTTTCTTTTTCTTTTCTGTTTTGACATGAGTAATATTTCCCTGTTACCACCAGTACCATAGCGGTGTGATGTCTCTTAATTCTGAATCAACCATGCGGTTTAAAGAGTACGTCTTTTGGTGGGTAGGGTAGGGTAGTGTCAATTGTATCAACTTAACACTTTACCGATAAATCTTTGTTATGGGTTCTGGTTTTTCCCTGCTCGGGTAGCTTCTATTGTTAGCTCAAGAAGGCTATTATTAATAGACACAAAAACTACGACATTTATTGCTTTAAAAAGATACCTATATTTTGTAAAGCGTTACATTTGTTTGGTTGTAAGCTTATTTTTTATAGTGGGACAACACTCACTGTGAATGTTAAAAGGACTTTTTTGATGGGGCGTGGTCAAAGTGGGTCTCTTTTATTTGCTCTTAAAAAATTGAGGAAGGTAAATCAATGAAGGCGAGGAGATGAGGACCGTCCTGTTTAAGCTGGACCTGAGGAAAAACAAAATAGAAGTCCTTAACGCCTGTACCCCCCCCCCCCACCCCCTTACATGGAACGGAAAGTTTACCTGAAAAGGTGTGTAGCTTCTCTTTGATTCTTATTTTGCGTGACTGATGATTAACAGATCAAAAGTGCTCAAGCCTTCAGAAATCGGGGACAGCCTGCACTAAAAAGCTTTGATGCGAACCCAGGTCGCCCAGAACGCCCGTACCGTACTTGCCCCATGCGCCATTAAGCCAGGTGAGTCGCCAAAATATAAAGCATCGATATAAACAAGGCGAAAGAGTGGAAGCTACTTCTATGCCTATAGGTTGTTAGTGTGTGTGTGTGTGTGTGTGTGCGTGTGTGTGTGTGTGTGTGTGTGTGTATGTGTGTGTCCATGCTCCTGTCATTGATAAATATGTGGGCGGAAGGGTCTTCAACAGTTCCATTGGCTAAATTGTTTGACCAAGCTGTTATTTTCTGCTGCTCACAGAAGGATGAAATGTTATGGGGCTGGGATCGGGGAGAAAAATAGGGTGCGAGTGGACAGGGGTGTTGTGTGTGTGGGGGGGGGTGTAAAGGGAGGACGAGACTCGTCGGTGGAAGGGGACAAAGCCAGGGAGGTGATACATGTTCCTTGTATTTTAACTTTGCAATAGATTTATTTGGCTTGACTTTATTAGACTTGAACCAAGAAAGCAAGAAGAAGTGGACAGACGATGGCTTTGTGTTGTTTGACAACGAGTGCTGGGTGCGATAGAGTGCGTGTGCGGAGTAGGGGAAGGGGTGGGTTGTCGTGTGTTTGTCAGAGAGAGAGAGAGAGAGAGAGAGAGAGGGGGGGGGACAGAGAGAGAGAGGCAAACAGACAGACAGACAGAGAGGGACAGACACATACACAGAGAGAGGGAGAGAGAGATAGAGAGAGACAGAGAGTGAGGGGCAGAGAGAGACAGAGACAGAGAAATAAAGAGAGGGACAGAGAGAGAGAGAGAGAGAGAGAGGGACAGAGAGAGAGAAGAACAGAAGGAGAGAGGGACAGAAGGAGAGAGGGACAGAAGGAGAGAGGGACACAGAGAGAGGGACAGAGAGAGAGAGAGAGAGAGAGAGAGAGAGAGAGGGAGAGAGAGAGATATAAGATAAGATAAGATAAGATAAGATAAGATAAGATAAGATAAGATAAGATAAGATAAGATAAGATAATTTTATTTTGCAAGGGTAAGAGAGAGAGAGAGAGAGAGAGAGAGAGAGAGAGAGAGAGAGAGAGAGAGAGAGAGAGGCCGAATATGCGTGTGAGAATATTGAAGTGTTATGGGAAGGAAGGAAAGTACAGAGGTTGAAGAAAGTACACCACAGCAGATTCAAAGAATATCTGTACATTTACTTTCCTAAAACGCTTCGTCAGCAGTTATTTACAAGCCACAAGAAAGAAAGAAAGAAAGAAAGAAAGAAAGAAAGAAAGAAAGAAAGAAAGAAAGAAAGAAAGAAAGAAATGAAAGAAAGAAAGAAAGAAAGAAAGAAAGAAAGAAAGAAAGAAAGAAAGAAAGAAAGAAAGACGCTAGCAAAAGGAGGAAAGAACAACTAGACGAAAACTCAATCAATGGCTAGAAGGTTTGACCATGATTTCTTCGTCTTATAAAGGAACGATAAGAACTGTAGATGCTGACAAGGAAGATAATGAGAGAGAGAGGGAGGGGGGAAGGAGAGGGGTAGAGATGAGGACGAGTGCTATTGTGGAGGTGCAGGCATTTTTATTTTATATATGTCTTTATAGATGTTATAATTTTACACGATCATTCATTCATTCTCTCGCCATCCATACTCAAAAACGCGCGCGCACCAGTGCACATTCACACACAAACACACTCATATAATGCTACAATACAACCAGAATTAAATAACTAAGATATAGGCACATCTATAAAACGGTGCTTAAAGGACTTTGTAACAAGAAATTCAACAGTTCATAAATCAGATGTGGACTATTAAGGTGCGGGCAGAAAACAAAACAATAAACTAAGAACGGGGTGATAGGCGTTGGTGGGGAGTAGGGTGGGGGGGGGAGAGGAAGGATGAACAAAGGTCTGGAGGAACCGCACACAGAAAACACGAAAATGTCGACGTGGCCATTAAATTTAGCTAAAAAAAACAACAACACCGTTTTCATATTATTTCATTTAAGCGTTATACAGGAACGGTGCGGATAAATACTGAGGTAGAGAGACAGAGGGTTGTGGGCCAACAGGCGGTGGGATAGCTTCGGAAGGACGAAGGATCAATGAATCAATAGTTTCATTAAATGTCTCTTCACGTGCACAATGTGATATTACGAGTTTTGCAATGAATTGCACCGATTTACACTGAAGTGAGATTACCTAAATTCAAGTGAACAAACTGAGTTGAAATAAAATGGGTCGTAGGAAGTAAGGAGAAGGCATCCGCAAATGTAGCTCTGTGTGGGGGAGGAGTGGTGGAGATTTAGGCTGGGGAATATTGGGGTGAGGGTGAGTGAAGTGGGCAAAGACAGGAAGGTAAAATCTTCCATAGTGTTATTGGGGAAATATTGTTTTGTAAATACTTTATTGTGCAATAAAGAATGATGGCGGAGTTTACAAGCAATGAGGAAAGAGTGTGTGTGTGTGTGTGTGTGTGTGTGTGTATGTGTGCGTGTGTGTGTGTGTCTGTATGTCTGTCTATGTCTGTCTGTCTGTGTCTGTCTGTCTGTATCTGTCTATCTGTTTCTGTCTGAATGTGTACGTTCAAAAGGAGGGAGTTAAAACCAAGAACTAAACGTCCAAATAAAACAGAATGAAAATCAAATTGAAAGGGACAAAAACACACCACACACAAAAGAGACAGGAGAAAGATTGAAAAATAAAATTACACTGTCTGCTTTCCATCAGGGTCAGAAAATTCAAAATCCAAATTAATTGGATTTGAATTGGGCCGCACTGAGATTGGAAAATGCTTGTCAAGGTAGAAGAGAATAAACTGGATAAATCCACGACGCAAAAGCACAATAAACTACACAAAATAAAGCACAATAAACTACACAAAATAAAGCACAATGAATTACACAAAATAAAGCACAATAAACTACATAAAATAAAGCACAACGAATTACATAAAATAAAGCACAATGAATTACATAAAATAAAGCACAATAAAATACACAAAATAAAGCACAATAAACTACACAAAATAAAGCACAATAAACTACACAAAATAAAGCACAATAAACTACACAAAATAAAGCACAATGAATTACACAAAATAAAGCACAATAAACTACACAAAATAAATCACAATAAACTACACAAAATAAAGCACAATGAATTACACAAAATAAAGCACAATAAACTACACAAAATAAAGCACAACGAATTACATAAAATAAAGCACAATGAATTACACAAAATAAAGCACAATAAACTACACAAAATAAAGCACAATGAATTACACAAAATAAAGCACAATAAACTACACAAAATAAAGCACAATAAACTACACAAAATAAAGCACAATAAACTACACAAAATAAAGCACAATAAACTACACAAAATAAAGCACAATAAACTACACAAAATAAATAACAATAAACTACACAAAATAAAGCACAATGAAATACACAAAATAAGCACAACGGTGAATGTGAGGAAATTAATACCCAGAAATGTGTCCTATTTTATACCCTCCAACCCTCAACACCCAATCCCCATCTCACTCCGACTCTTTAGATAATATAGCAACAACAGCAAGAAGAAGCGACAGCGGCATTCAAATAAATGCTATAGTTGGAGTTGTGTTTTTAAAAAATAGAATTTTCGTGTATTTTGCACGCTTTTATTTACTTCAAATGCGACCCAGTTGGCTGTGCTTAATTCTTGTAATGGTAGGAAAGATTTGTTGAATTGTTGGATTGGATTGAATTGAACTGAAATTAATTGAAAATAAGAACGTGCGTAAGTGGCCGTTTGCTGGAAAAACCTCTAAAGCGCTAATTCGGTGCATTACCATTTGCGCTAATACCGTGCTCCTTATATTCCCTCCTCACCTCCCACCCTACCGCTACCCCACCCCCAATTCACACAAACACGCACACACACACATACTCTAAGCTTACAGCCCACTACTCCCAAGTTTCTTCACCAAAACATGCAACAAATCGCAGTATCCACATCATTTACGTGAAATGTATCTAAGGTGCACACGTGGATGTGTGCTGGCAAAAACTAAACCTCGAGATCGTGCGCTTTACCAACTGAGCTTATACCCTGCTTTTCCTCCTCCTCACTTCCCCACCCATCCTACCCCTTCTCCTCTTGAACCCCTTGTTCTCGCTCTCCCACCTACCATTATCACAGCAGCAGCAGCAGTTCCCTTAATATGAATGCTATGCACACACGTAGCTGTATCATGACAATTCAACGCCAGCAAATATGTGCAGTGATCTATCTGGTGAGCAAAATACAGCCCTTCTAATGCAAACTTCAAATTTACCTACGGGCGCTCTTCTAAACATGGATCGGGTCTAGGGGCAAAGTTGTTCCATTCATCACGGCGTGGTGGAATACGTTTACTGATCCACTTTTTTTTTCTTTTCAAATTGGCCTACGGCGCTTGTCCCAACATATAGACTGAGTCCAGAAACGGAGTTATGCTATTCATATCGTGACAGCACAGCTTCGAAGATCCACATTTTTCTCCCTCTCTCCACATTTTGCCTAAGAGCGCTTTCCAAACGTGGATCGGGTCCAGGAACGAAAATAATTGTATCATAAAGCTTGATAACGCAGCTTCGAAAAAGAATCCCTCAACTGATCCACATATTTGAAATTTGCATGCTGCCGCATTTATAAACATGGATCTGGTCAAGGAGCGCAGTTGAATCCATCGACTGTTTCGCCTTCTTATAACCTGGATAAGGTTATGGATCAACGTATGCGCCAATACATGTAATACTTGTTAATTGCTGCAATTAAATGCTCCTGACCGTAAGCATTGATGCCTCGAACTGTATGTAGCTTACAAAAAAATATCTAACACAACAAAGGTGACACCATACCCACATCGGAATTGAACCCACTTTACCATCAGGCATACAAGCTTGGTGGAGCACAACACCAAGCATATACCACCACACCAGTTCAGTTTTTATATTTACAATTCTAAGCAATCCAATTTTTTTTCTATAAATACAAGTGAGTTAGCATACCCGTATAGCTCAGACCATAACGATCTATTGAAACGGCGTTATTATTTGAATACATATATTCTTTCTTTAACATTTTCTATTTGAGGACTTGAACTTCGTAGTTGGAGGGAGGAGTGGAGGGTGGAAAATGGTGGGTGGTGGATGGTGGGGGGAGGGAGGAGGGGTGGCAGCATTGACCAAAGTGTATTACTTGTTCATTCACTTGGAACAAAGATTGTGTAGCCTTTGTAGCCTTGAAATGGTGAAGTAATTTGTAGACATAACCCTGAGCTATTAAATATGTTATTTTGAAATTAAACTTCTTCCATTTACCTCTTTCAACTAAAAGATTGCCTTGTTTGAAAATGCCGTGTCTGCAAGTTGTCATGTCCTTTTTGTACACGCTTCGATGTCTTAGTAGCCACAGAGAAGGAAAGCTCTTCAGTCTTGGAAAACCAGAAAGAGACATGTCCAGAAACTATGGGAGCAGGTCACCGCCTTCAGCGATAGAGGATCTTGGGCGATGGATTTCTTTGAGAGAAAAAAAATCATCAGATTGATTTTGCTCTTTAGGAGCTAACAAATGGTCACTCAGTATAACATGCCTAATAATAATAATAATAATAATAATAATAATAATAATAATAATAATAATAATAATAATAATAATAATAATATTATTATTATTATTATTATTATTATTATTATTATTATTATTATTATTATTATTATTATACTATCCTATCCCACAACTCGGAGGTCGTAGGGGCACCACAGATGATCGTTTAACCAGTGTACTCCATCTTTCCTTGTCATCAGCAACCCTGATTGTTTCGCTCAGTGACAAACCAGTCCATTATAGAATGTTGTCCTCCCACCTCTTTTTCGGTCTCCCTCTTCTTCTACCTCCTTGCACTGTGCCTTGCAGGGTGGTCTTTGCAAGACCTGATGATCTGGTGACGTGGCCATACCATCGGAGTTTCCGTGTTTTCACCACTGTGAGCAGGTCATCGTGTTGTCCAATGGCTTGTGTGATGGTCTGTCGGACGTCGTCGTTGGTGATGTGCTGGGTATAGGAAATGCCCAGAAGTCTTCTGTAGCACCTCATCTCCATGCTTTGTATTCTTCGTTGTAGATCTGCTGTGAGGGTCCATGTTTCGCAAGCATATAGGAAGATGGAGATGACAAGGGAGCGCAGGAGCCTTACCTTGGAAGACTGATGGTCCTGTCTTTCCAAATTGGCTTCAACCTCGCCAGGGCAGAAGTTGTTTGTGCGATCCTGGAGAGGACTTCCTGTCGGGACCCATTGTCTGATACAATGGCTCCTAAATATTTGAAGCTATGCACTGTGTTGAGGGATTGGCCTTGGACTTTGATGTCCGTGTTGATGCCATTGGTGTTATTGGTCATCATTTTGGTCTTCTCTGCACTTATTTCCATTCCATAGGCTCAGGAGGTGGTGTCAAGCCTCAGTACCAGCTGTTTAAGTTCTTGTTCTTCTCCAGCCAATCCATCAATGTCATCCGCAAAACAAAACAAAACACACACAAAAAACCACACACACACACACAAATTAATAATAATAATAATAATAATAATAATAATAATAATAATAATAATAATAATAATAATAATGGATGCTATATGCGCACGTTCTCCCAAAATCACCAATCATGCTCAAAGCGCGGCGATCTGTACCAACATACACGCTTATATGTTTCACCCACTCTCACACACATGCAACAAACACACGTCTATCACTCAAACATGTGGTTTTCACGGCAGGGTGAAAGATCGCTATAGGAGACGGAAAGGAAATGAAATTTTACTTTATTTTTAAATCTATTCTCAAAAGGCGTGATCTTTCCTGAGATCAAAACGACATAGGCCTATGATGTTAGGTCAATGTCCCTCATATAATACAAATAGGCCTATGTCAATTATAGGCCAAAGTTTTGACCTAAATGAAGATGTTATAGGTTCATTCTTACGCAGTTCGGGAATAAACCGTTTGAAGCGGCGGATTGGCGTCACCAAAGGCGCAGTCTGATCCCACCCTTTTTATCTCCCCTGTTTGTTACCGAGGGTCCACAATCAGCGAGTAATGCCCCTTGTGATTCATCGTAGCATGTGACACGTAACAACACTGCTGAATCTGGACGGTCCAGTGCTAAAAGAAAGGGTTAGGTTAAGTACTCGGAAACTCCGATGGTATGGCCACCTCACCAGAGCATCAGGCCTTGCCAAGACCATCCTGCAAGGCACAGCGCAAGGAGGCATAAAAAGAGGGATACAGAAAAAAGAGGTGGGATGACAACATTCGAGAATGGACTGGCTTGACACTGAGCGAAGCCATGAAGGTTGCTGAGGACAGAGAAAGATGAAGTACGCTGGGTAAACGATCATCTGTGGTGCCCCAACGACCTTGGAGTTACGGGATAGGATAAGATAGGATAGGTTAATTATGATTTGTCAGTTAACGTTTGGGAGAGGGAGTGGAAGGGGAATTAAATCCCTTGTGAATGTCGTCTGTTTCATTATGCTACTGCAGAGGGGTGGGGGGCGAGAAAGTGGGAATTAAATCCCTTGTGAAGGTCGTCTGTTTCATTATGCTAATGCGTGGAACAGTATCTTTTTTTATGTGGGCGTGGAACAATTAAAAAAAATTGGGTTATGAGCCAATTTGGTGATTAAAAAGGGATTCCTCTTTCCACATCGAGCCTGTGGTGAGGCGAGCTCCATACAAATGAATGCAGATGAGATGCATGTTCATGTACTGCGGAAGGGTGTGGGGGGAGGTGGGTAAGGAAATTAATTGTTCATTACACACCCCCACCCTACTCCACCCACACACCCTACCATAAAATTGCAGACAGGACGAAATAATGTTCCTCATTGACCTCATATAAATATAGAACAGCGAGCACCCCATGCAGAAAGATAAACAATCGAGTGCAGAACCGCCCTACCATAGAGAACGGTCTGCTGTTGGCACAGACCCCGCTAATCCGAGGCTCCTGGATTTTACGCCTGCAAGGGCTGAAGCTTAGCTAATATATGAGCTCAATAAGTTCTGATATTCAGTCTATGTTAGCACAGTGTCTGTAAACATTGTCCCTACACATCCATTTTGCACCCCCCCCCCCCCCCCCGCACCCCTCCCCCTTCGCCCATTCCCCCTATCCATATGTCCATCTTTTCTTTTCATACAACGTCTGTGATGTCTGTCCACACACTGCGAATCGTTCATGCTCTCTCTCTTCCCCACCCACCCCCAACTCCACCCCATCTGCCTCGTATGTCAGCCTGTCCTTGGCCTCTACGTCTGTATCTCTTTCACCCACACACCCTCATGCACCATCCTCCCTCCCCCCCCCACTCCCTCCCCCCTTTCATCCACCCTATTCGTCCCCTCCAATCCGCCCATCTTTCGTGAAAAAATACGGTACTGTTACTAGTGTTAACATCAACATGTGTTACTGGAAACAGTAGAAACTAAGGCACAGAGTGCAACGGTCCGCTTTAGGTTCATTTTGTTCCCTTGTAGCGAATCTAGGAAACTGTTGTTTTGGGGCTCTGTCCGTATGTCTGTCCGTCCGTTTGTCCGTGCGGAGGTTTGTCTAAAACTAAAGGACGGATGTCTTTGAAACTTGGTGTGTGGTTCGAACATAAAAAAAGGCTACAGGTTAGAACATAAAGATGCCTTACCTGCTGACACAAACTTATGCATATCGGGGGACGTCATCATGCTGACGTCATCGTTTCTTGTGTGTTATACTAATCCCATTTCTCCCAAACTACTGGAGGGGCTTTCACTCAAATTTGCCATATAATTAGACTTTACATAAAACACAATTTTGGCACATCGAGAGATGTCATCGTAGTGACGTCATCACTTTAGTTTGTTTTAATTTTGTTTTTAAATTTCCTTTAAACTTGGTAAAGTAATTAGAGTGTACAGATGCCTTGAAGCTAAAACAAAACCTATGTATATCAGGCGATGTCATCTTGGTGGCGTTATTATATATAAATGTATGTATTTATTTATCCACTTATTTATTTATTTTTATTATTTTATTTTACTTATACCATTTTGCTTGTTTTCGATATAGTAGTTTACAAGAAAACATTATTGAGTGTACCTGCGTACTTAGACTTTACAGCTGCCTTCAACATGAAACCAAACTAATGCAAATCGTGTGATGTGATCATGACAACAACTTATGTTAGATTTTAAACGTCGTATGTAATTAAAGTATAAAGATGCCGTGAACCTAAAACCAAACTTATGCATATTGAGTTACGTCATCGTGGTGACGTGATTTAAAAAAAAAAAAAATTTAACAATGCAGTGTATCTATACACATCATTACAATACAAATACTGTATACAATACTGTACAACTTTATTTGTCTCGCACGTACAATGGTCAGCAACGTAATAAATAAACACTATGTTTACGGGATTTGAACCTCGAACGTAACAGATTAACTCCAAAATGATCCCAGACCCCTTTAGTGCACGCGAGTTAACTTTTCACTAGTTAGGTTCCAGCACTTGTTTGTTTATATTTTTTATTTGCTTTCTTTCTTTTTTTTTTTATTATCGTCATAATCACTATTAATATTATTATTATTATTATTATTATTATTATTATTATTATTATTATTATTATTATTATTATTACTGTAATCATTACTATATCATTATTATTATTATTCTTATTATTATTATTATTATTATTATGATTATTATTATTATTATTATGGTTTGTTCACGTTTACTGTACCATTCCCTCGTGCAGCCACATGGAACTATAGTGTAGTTGCAAAGTTTGCCCAGCGGTCCACGGCGCAAGCGAACCATTCCTTCCCTTCTTCTATCTCTGTTCCACCTACACAGACATCCACGCCTCTCGCTCTGTCCACTCACCCACCCAAGCATCACAATCACAAGCGGAGCAGTGCTTAGGCAGGCTACACGGCGCACGTATATTTTTGTTTAGCGATTTATTTATTTCATCGGTCTCATATAGCGCTTTTCCAGCTCAAGAGCTGCTCAAGGCGCTGGCCAAAAAAGGATCTAACTCAAGCTGCCGGAGTCGCCCACTTGCAGCCTTTGCTCGCAGAGTCTGACGCCCAAACAACTGAGCACAATCCTGAGTATAGGAGAAGGGACCTAGTGCTTACTGGGTGTATTTGTGTAGCCGGCACTCACCCGCTTAGGACATGAGCATCAGGATCTTCAAAAGTCCGCGCAATGGAATGCGTGCGCGCACGGACTAGACCTCGGTTTATACTCTCATCTGAAGGAGTAGGTAATCATTGTACTAACACAATGTAGGTAAAGTAAGAAAACTAAAAACCAAGTTTCTAATAAAAAGCCAATAAATTATCTTAGTTAAAAGTTTTAAGTCTTCCACAACAACGCCATCGGAAACTGGTTCAGAACAACAATCGGTGTGCGTCAAGGATGCCTACTCTATCCAACACTCTTCAACATCTTCCTAGAGCGGATCATGTGAGATGCCATTGCAGATCACGAAGGCACAGTCAGCATAGGGGGAAGAGCAATCCCCCAACCTTCGTTTTGCGGATGACATTGATGGATTGGCTGAAGAGGAACAAGAACTTGAACAGCTGGTACAGAGCCTTGACACCACCTCCAGAGCCTATGGAATGGAAATAAGTGCAGAGAAGACCAAAATGATGACCAACAACACCAATGGCATCAACACGTACATTAAAGTCCAAGGCCAATCCCTCAACACAGTGCATAGCTTCAAATATTTAGGAGCCATTGTATCAGACAATGGGTCCCGACAGGAAGTCGTCTCAAGGATCGCACAAACAACTTCTGCCCTGGCGAGGCTGAAGCCAATTTGGAAAGACAGGACCATCAGTCTACATTCCAAGGTAAGACTGCTGCGCTCCCTTGTCATCTCCATCTTCCTATATGCTTGCGAAACATGGACCATCACAGCAGATCTCCAACGAAGAATACAAAGCATGGAGATGAGGTGCTACAGAAGACTTCTGGGCATTTCCTATACCCAGCACATCACCAACAACGAAGTCCGACAGACCATCACACAAGCCATTGGACAACACGATGACCTGCTCACAGTGGTGAAAACACGGAAACTCCGATGGTATGGCCACGTCACCAAATCATCAGGTCTTGCAAAGACCATCCTGCATGGCACAGTGCAAAGAGGTAGAAGAAGAGTGAGACCGAAAAAGAGATGGGATGACAATATTCGAGAATGGACTGGTTTGACACTGAGCGAAACCATCAATGTTGCTGAGGACAGGGACAGATGGAGTACGCTGGTTAAACGATCATCTTTGGTGCCCCTACGACCTCGGAGTTACGGGATAGGATAGGATATGAAAGTTGAAATTAAACTACAAGTATGTGTTTTTAAAGATTTAATACCTGTCAAACCTCCTAATCATAATAGTAATATTCTGCATCGACAACATTTTCACAGATGAACTGATTGTAGTTCAGAAAACACAGACTTATATAAATAGTTCAAGGTCAAGGGTGGACAGGAGCAAGGGAGTGAATCGAGAGGGGTGGATGGAGGAGGTTGAAGGTGGGTGCAGTAAATGAAGAGGAAGAGAGAAGGGGAGGGAGAAAATGGTGGATAGTGCGAATGAGGGGATGAAGGTTGGGGGCAGGGGATATCAGGTTTCTGGTCAAGTGAAAAGGGACAAAACTTTGAAACGCAATTCGCGCTAACTCAATCTCCTGTCACTCTAGAGTGATCTCCCCTAGCAAAAGAAGGTTTCTTCCTATCAACCCCGTCACTGGAGGCCAACCGCGCCACCTCCAATTGCGAAATGTGTATGATAGAACAGTATAACATCCGTCAAAATTATACAGACGAATACGCATCATTGACGCCGCAAGGTTAAACTCCTCCTCCTCCGTCTTCTTCTTCTTTTAACGCTTCTTCTTCTTCTTCTTCTTCTTCTTCTTCTTCTTCTTGAACTATTCAAATACTTTAGCGTCGTCGCCTTCACCTTTTTTCGCCGACTTCTGAATGTAAAATGTTTTCGTTGCCCAAACAAGTCTTTCTAGTTTCTATGTAGGGGAGGGTGGGGCAACTTGTGCCAGAAAAAGCTATTTCACTTCTCATTTGCTGGCAATTCACAACAAAAAGCTCAATCAAGTTTAAAACAACACTTTAATCTCTTATGAACATAATACAACAAAGGAAATTACGTTTGTATGAATAATTTTAATGCACTTTGGCAAACAAATGAGTAGGTGGGACTGACACAGCCTGCCCCACTGTGGGGCAGGTTGTGTATCCCTCTGGGGCAGAGTCTGTCAATACTGCACAAAGAAGGGAAAGAAGCATATTTTTGCAAGTTAGAAGAATTGTGAATAAATGGTTATTTTTGCCACAAATGAACCATGTAGGATTTTTTCACAATTCTAAATCTTTCTTCATAATGTCGTTATCAATTAAACAAAAAAAATCACTTCACCAACACAGCAAAAACAAAGCACAAATGTTAACTTTGTAAAATAAAATACAGTTTGATTTTTAATTTTTTTTTAAATATAAAGCTGGTAACATGAAATAAAATGTATTCTTTTATGTGAAATAAACAATAAAACTCTCAGTTTCTTGTATTGAACACAGAAACAATGACAATGACGCATATTTTGGCAGTGAAAACTACACGAAAAAACATAGAGAAATGTTTCTTTTCATTACAAGGTCTTTGATGTTTTAGTCACTCACACTTGGAGTGAAAAATCACACACACAAAATTTATGTTGCTGAAGAAAATGCAAAAACAAATTAAAACATTTGCAACAACTCAAATATCAACCATGTATGTTTGCTTAGTCTTAGTAAGTTTGATTAGCCTGAGTAAGTTTGCTTAGCCTTAACTTTACCTTTCTTTGTTTTGTTCCTTATTACCAGGGGTTGAAATTGATAACCACAACAGCAACACAAAGCACAATTATTCAGTTCTAAACACAATGCATGGGCACTTGTTTGCAAAAGTTAAACCAAAAACTAAGAAAATAAATCGCAAAAAACCCAATACTACAGTATATCAATATTTTGCATCAGAAAAAAAGTCTTACATGACTTTGGCTGTGAGGGTGGGGGTAATTTCGTAAGGGAAGGGGGCTGCATCAAATTGCTCAATGACATTTTGAAAGTAATCCATCAAGTCATCAGATGATGCAAAGGAAAGAAGAACGGCTCGTCCTCTTGAAGTGGGCAAGCCTTGATCACATCTCGAGTGTGAATCAAAGATGTACAAAGCATTGTGTGTTTTCAGAAGTACAATCGCAGTTTCTTTCATGATAATGACTGCTGCTGGCGACTGAACTCTGGTGAGACTACTTTTCAGAGAGGATCTACTGTTTTCTTTGTTGTCAGGCATCCAGATGCCATACGATGCAGGCATGATGGCTACAGAAAATTTATCATTGAAAGCAGTTATGCAATCTGGCACATCAGAATCCATAAGAAATCCGGTGATGTTACATGGTTGATTACTCGCAATTCCTCTGTAAGTGCATCACCATTGAGCATGATGTCATTCAGGTCGCTGGTGACCCATACTTCAACTGGTTTGATAGTAGCATGGCAAGCTGCAGCAACATCCATTGCTACACACTGTCGCCCTCTTGAGCAACTAGGGAATATGGTTTGACCTTGGTGCCATCCTGCTTTGACAACAGAAGCTGGTTTTATCGCACATGAATCAGGAAGTCGTCGTCTGGCAAGTGGTGCTTTCTTCTCAGTTTTTTTGCGTTCCTTTCTCTCATTTTTTTGTGTTCCTTTATTCTGAGTTTTTTCTGCTTGGCTGCAGCTAGCAGCTCTTTTTCAGGAGTGTCTGTCATGATTGCACATCTGCCAGGGGGTCGTCCACGCTTACGACTTTCACATCTTGGTGGAATAGGATATGGTCGAATCATTTCGGGGGAAATTCTCTGATTTTCTTCGTTGCTGCCCGTGGCTGTTCTGAAGCCGTGGGTGGGGGGTGGAGGAGATGTGGTGAGTGGTGCATCACCAGGCTGTGGGTGGAAGGGAGATGGCGACCCGTGTCTTTCATTTGTTGTGGGCTGTGTTGGAGGAGCGACTGGGTCGTCATCAACATCGGTTCTCTCATGTCCAGTGTCAGTTGCAGGGCCACAGCTTGGTGAAGCCAGGAAGTCAGAGTCATCAGACGTCTGGATCCAGAGGAGAAATGCCTGTGCTTTTGAAGCCAGCAGTGATGTTTGCCATTGTGAACGCTTTGGGGTAGGCATGCCCCACTACCTCAGCAACATAATGAATAGTCATTGGCTGATTTGGGTGGTTGCACATCCACGCGTTGCACGCTTTGTTGTAAGCCGTTTTGAAAGGCCCAAAGACGGAACAATCCAAAAGTTGAAGTCGATGAGTACAGTGTGGCGGGAATATCAATACCACGATCCCTCGTTCTTTGCAGAAATCAACAGCATCGAGCGACAGGTGACTTTCATGGTTGTCCATCAAGAGAAGAACATTCTTTGTGGGACTGCAGTGGGCATATTTCACAATATGCTGCAAACACTCTAGGAACAACTCTGTTGTCATGTATCCCGAACTGTGGCACATTCCTTTTGTGCCCGGAGGAGCACCTGTCACCATGGTGGGCAGGAACTTCTTGCGTGGGAATATGAGACATGGTGGGACACCATTGCCAATTGCATTGACAATGCCAAGGAGGGTCACATGTTGTCCTCTTTCATGGAAAACAAGCTGACTGATTTGTCGGGATCCAGTTTTTGCTACAACCTTCTGTGGCTTTTGTGAGGTCGTCAGCCCTGTCTCGTCCAAATTGAATATTCGGTCAGGGGTAAAGCCCAGTCGTTCATACAGCTCTTGAAGTTTAGTGAAGAAAGAGCGCACATTCTCTGCTGTGAAACTTCTAGCACGAGCTAGGCTCACTGCTTCTGGAATTCTGTAACTCAAAGAACTATTCCTCTTCAAGAAAGAGCCAGTCTTTTCCAGCGAGCTGAGTTTCATGCCAAGCATGTTGTTGTTGTTGTTGTTGCGACATGCAAACTGATAAGCAAGCTTTCTTATTGTTTGTCCGTCCAATGGGAAACCCAACTGTGAGCATGTTATGATATAGTCCACCAGCTCATGTTCTTCTTTGTCATCAAAGATTCGCCTGTTACCACACGTATCATGAAACGGCTTGGGCTGATAGTTAGGGTTTGCCTTTTTTTGAATGGAATGGCGGCGTAAACTTTCTGGGTTTAGGTTGAACTGATAAGCGGCTTTTCTTATGGAGAGACCATTTTGTATGGCTTCAAGGGCTTCATTCATCTGGCTGGTAGTAGGCTCTTTCCAAAGGCCTTTTCTGCGGTAATGCCGAACCACCCTGAAAATCAGACAGCACGTCATATTTTAAATAGCATCGTCGGCGTTCAACATAATACTCTTGCATACAGATGACTGCTCCATAGGGCAGTTTGAGATGTAGAATATCTCTGTGACGTCACAAGAATGTTGTGATTAATCGGAATGTCACTCAAGTCTGTATTTCATTCTGGTCCAGCACGTATGCAACACCAAGCTATCACAATCACACATGAGTCAAGATGGGGTAGGTTGTGCCTAGATGGGGTAGGTTGTGTCTCTGTGGGGTAGCTTGTGTCAGTGACATACAATGCCCCTGCTCAACCTGCCCCACAGGGGGGTGGTCTTATTAAACCTTGCTTCATTAATTGCAATAAATGTTTTCTGTTTTAAAAGTTTTTTCATCATGAGCTAGATTAATTAAAGTATTTCCTAAAACAAACAAGTTTGAAACTTGTTATTTAGTACACAAGCCACACAAAGAATTTCAAACAGACAAATGCTTACTTTCAGCAGAGAATCACTTGAGTGTGTTGGCTCTCCATGGGCTGTCGTGCAAATGGCGGTAAAAAACTTCTGTTTTTATGGAAAACTGGTTTTATGGATCGGAAAACGAAACAAAACAGGAAATAAACCAAATTAAGGACATATTATTGCTACTGACATATGCTGCCTCGTGACATAAGGTGCCCCACCCTCCTATATTTATCGTTCTGTGTGAATTTTGTACATTTTAAGTAATTGTGTGTACTATGTTAGCACCACAATGGAATTACTCTGTTGAGATGATAATAAAGACTTCCTATTTTACTTCCACATCTTATCTTCTTCTTCTTAAAGATTTATTTTTACTTACCCCATGCATTGTGTGTACATTTGGGTGTGTGTGTTTTGGATGCTTTGTGTGTCAGTTTAGTTAATATAATGCCTTTTAACACCTTGGTGACTATGAGCAACACATACAATAAAAATTTTTTACAAACATTAAAGCCGAAATTACGAAACATATGTCACACTGCCGGTTTTAAAATGATCTGAACAATTTTAACGACATTTGGATTATATTATAAAACTTCTTATTTCGATGTGTGTGTGCGTGTGTGGGTTGGGTGGGTGTGGATGTTGCGTGCTGCGTGCTTCTCACAGCAGGGAATTTGTCTTTCGTTTTGCCCGATAGATCACGAGGCTGCATGCACGGGTCTTCTTAGCAGCGACTTACCCCAGAATATAACTTTGAGCAGAAATTAACTGCAGGGGAAGAAAATCAGTGTTTCGAGTTTCGACGTGCTCATCCCGAAACCTGGGGCCGGGGTTATGAAAAACGCTATCAATAGTGGGGCGACGTTCAGTTCGGACGCCTTTGAAGTCAATCGAGTTGTACCGCCTACTGGTTCCGACTTGGAAGTCGCTCAACCTGTTTCAATTTTAGCACTATCCTATCCTATCCTATCCAGTAACTCAAAGGTCGTTGGGGAACCACAGATGATCGTTTAACCAGCGTACTCCATCTGTCTCTGTCCTCACCAACTCTCAGGGCATCGCTCAGTGTCAAGCCAATCCATTCTGAAATGTTGTCTTCCCAATTCTTTTTCTGTCTCCCTCTTCTTCTGCCTCCTTGCACTGTGCCTTGCTGGATGGTTTTTGCAAAGCCTGACGGTCTGGGGACGTGGCCATTTCTTCACCACTACGAGCATGTCATCGTGTTGTCCAAAGGCTTGTGTGATAGTCTGTCGGACTGTGTTGTTGGTGATGTGCTGGGATAGGAAATGCCCAGAAGTCTTCTTTAGCACCTCATCTCCATGCTTTGTATTCTTCGTTGTAGATCTGCTGTGAGGGTCCATGTTTCGCAAGCGTATAGGAAGATGGAAATGACAAGGGAGCGCAGCAGTCTTACCTTGGAATGTAGACTGTCGTTCCATATGGGCTTCAACCTTTTCAGGGCAGCAGTTGTTTGTGCGATCCTGGAGATGACTTACTGTCGGGACCTATTGTCTGATACAATGGCTCCTAAATATTTGTAGCTATGCATTGTGTTTAGGGATTGGCCGTGGACTTTGATGACCAGGTTGATGCCATTGGTGTTGTTGGTCATCATTTTTGTCTTCTCTGCACTTATTTGCATTCCAAAGGCTCTGGAGGTGGTGTCAAGCCTCTGTACCGGCTGTCCAAGTTCTTGTTCCTCTCCAGCCAATCCATCAATGTCATCCGCAAAACGGAGGTTGGAGATTGCTCTAACCCCTATGCCGGCTGTGCCTTCGTGATCTGCAAGGGCATGTAGCATGATGCGCTCTAGGAAGGTGCTGAAGAGTGTTGGAGAGTAGGTATCCTTGACGCACACCGATATTTGTTTGGAACCAAATCCCGATGGCAATGTTGTGAAGGACTGCACTGGTAGCCTTGTCAGGCTTTTCATTACTTCAATAATTTTAGGGTTGATGGTGTACATTCTCCTGGTTGGCCACAGAACGTATGCCAGACTCGGTCAAATGCTATCTTGAAGTCTACAAACACATGATATAGATGTTGTTGGCTGTAGGTATTTCTCGCAGATTATTTTGAGGTTGAAAATCTGTTCAGCGGTAGGTTACTTCGCCCTGCCCTGAATCCTTTTTGTTCTTCAGCTACGATCTGTTCAGCTTGGGGGTTCAACCTGTATTATTTTCAGGAAGACCTTGCTGGGATTGCTGATGAGGCTGATGGTGCGGTAATTTTCACACTCCTGAAGGTTACCATTTTTAAGAAGAGTGATGACACGCGTCTGGGTCCGCTGTAGGCCACTCCCCACTTTTGCCATATCTTGTTACTGTTGCTATCAATCCCACCACCCCATGGCTTCCGACTTTCTACTTTCGACTTTAATTTTGCTGCATTACATGGATGGAACTATGTATGTGTGTATAGGAAGTCGGGGGGGGGGGAGTGAGGAAGGGGTGTAGGTGCGAGTATATGTGTTTGTGTGTGAATGTGCGTTGTTTTTCGTTAGGTTGATTGTTAATTAATTTTTATTAATGTAATTTTTTTCTTTCTTTACATCCAAGTACTATTTTTATTTTTAACTTTTTACTTATCTATTACAGTGTTTAAAAATTCCCTTCATTTGCCTGTCCCAAAAAAGAGTCAGCCGTTGGGGTCCTAGTATTTGGAAGTACAAGCCATAAAAATTGCGCGTCGGTGAATAATATAACGATAAAAACATTAAAAACAATTTAGATCTACCCACTCACATGCCATAAAACATAAAACACGGCACATGTGCAAACAAAAGCACACACACAAACACGCACTCGCACTGGGAATCCCAACAAAAGGTAGGCCGAATGCAGAGTTTGTGTGTTTGTCGAGGGTGGTGCCATGATTGTGTTTGAGCGACTATCAGTTCCGGTGACTGCTGTAATCGGGGCTCATAACCCGCGCACCTTGTCGCGAGACTGAAAGTTGCTCGTCGCTGGCCTGAAAGTCCCGCTCATAACCCAGGTTTACTATCCTATCCCTATCCTGTCCCATAACCCGAAGGTCGTAGGGGCACCACAGATGATCGTTTAACCAGCATACTCCATCTGTCTCTGTCCTCAGCAGCCCTCATGGCTTCGCTCAGTGTCAAACCAGTCCATTCTCGAATGTTGTCCTCCCACATCTTTTTCGGTCTCCCCCTTCTTCTACCTCCTTGCACTGTGCCTTGCAGAATGGTCTTTGCAAGGCCTGATGATCTGGTGACGTGGCCATACCATCGGAGTTTCCGTTTCTTCACCACTGTGAGCAGGTCATCGTGTTGTCCAATGGCTTGTGTGATGGTCTGTCGGACTTCGTCGTTGGTGATGTGTTGGGTATAGGAAATGCACAGAAGTCTTCTGTAGCACCTCATCTCCATGCTTTGTATTCTTCGTTGGAGATCTGCTGTGAGGGTCCATGCTTCGCAAGCATATAGGAAGATGGAGATGACCAGAGAGCGCAGCAGTCTTACTTTGGAATGTAGACTGATGGTTCTGTCTTTCCAAATGGGCTTCAACCTTGTCAGGGCAGCAGTTGTTTGTGCGATCCTGGAGAGGACTTCCTGTCGAGACCCATTGTCTGACACAATGGCTCCTAAATATTTGAAGCTGTGCACTGTGTTGAGGGATTGGCCTTGTACTTTGATGTCCGTGTTGATGCCATTGGTGTTGTTGGTCATCATTTTGGTCTTCTCTGCACTTATTTCCATTCCATAAGCTCTGGAGGTGGTGTCAAGCCTCTGTACAAGCTGTTCACGTTCTTGTTCCTCTCCAGCCAAACCATCAATATCATCCGCAAAACGAAGATTGGAGATTGCTCTGCCCCCTATGCTGACTGTGCCTTCGTGATCTGCAAGAGCATCTTCCTAGAGCGCATCATGTCAGATGCTCTTGCAGGTTTACTGACGTTTGTTAATACTTCTTGGTTGTCTTACATGCGTTTGTCAACTGTACCATAAACAATGCTGTTTTGTTTTCATACCGTCTGTAGTTAATATTTCATTCAAATATTAAAATCTAAACTCGAAAATATTTTTCTTTCATATATATTTCGGTTTACTGGTCAAATCAAATCAAAATATATTATAGTAATGCTCTTCTTTTGTCGATTAGATTTGTACAAATAATGTTCACTAATAATTTAGTGATTATGTACAATATGGCGTAAATATTAAGTGCAAAATGTGGTGTAAATATTGGTTCATCAGTTGATTCAGTGAATACTATAACTAAAATAATAATAATAATAATAATAATAATAATAATAATAATAATAATAATAATAATAATAATAATAATAATAATTTATATTGGGTATAGCGCGTTTCCATACAAATGCTCAAGGCGCTTTACAATTACATCCAGCTACACATACATGCAACACACAGAAAGCACAATAATTAAAACCAACATCAGCAAACAAGCAAATCATTCCCAAAGCAATACATCAACAACATAGCCATACATACAAAGCGCGAAAGGACTAACTGTTTCAAAAAAACCACTATTCTATTTAACTATGATGCTAATTTCACGTCCGATTCCACATTTGACTGGATTGTGCTGCATGCCAATTTTTTCTTGTACAAATGAGACATGACCCGATCCGAATGATTACCAACAGAATCTATTATTTTATGTAAGCTGTTAAAATTGCCACGTTCCCCCTTTTGATGTGTGTGTGTGTGTGTTTGCGGTCTCGTGTATGTATGTGTGTGTGTGTCTGTTCTATAAAATACATATTGCTTGAGTATAGGAAATAAATGCAGGTCTTTAATGTATATTGTCCCCAAACGGAGGAAATTCAGTTATGTAACTTCTAAACTAATGTGCCGTTTTTTCCATATTTTTTCTTTCATGTGGTGTATTATGTAAACATAACCGTGTGGGAAAGCAATATAACCGACAACAACAAAAAAGTATTTTACACTTTGATGTATGTGAGGTGAAAGTTGGACACTAAGTATGTATTATATTGCTACAAGTATGTGACCTGGCAACTCTCCAGGAATTGGCGGTACACAAGAATGTTATCCTAGATAATAAGTCAACCCTTCGGTTGAATAGGCCAGCAAGACGAGGCTTGCTACACAGGTTCTGGCTAATGTGAGACCACGTCCGGTTTACTTAATAACATCCTGCCCTACAGATGGTCAATCATAGCCATATTGAATCCTTTTTGAAATATAAAACTCATTAAAATTGCTTGCATGTTTGACAAAATTAAAACTAAAATTAATACAAAAGTGCAGGCTTGATAAGATTACTTTAAAAAATCATTAAAAAAATAAACTCATTAAAACTGCATGCATGTTTGACGAAATTAAAACTCCTATTTAAAACCCACTGCACATCCAATCACCCGGCAAGTAAATGCTTTGGATCTCGTGGCGAAAGTGCGTTCTCACGCGAAGTTAGCCGAGACATGTAAAAGGAGGAGGATTTTTTTTTTCTCTTCCTGGCGCATGACAGCGGGATAGCAGGGGCAGATAAGTTGTTTTTTTTTTAAAGTGAAGCGTGGTTTCGGCTAGTGGCGCCTTCAAGGATGAAAACACTGTACGCCAAGTTGATTCCAAATTTCTTTTTTTGTAGTCCACTGTATAATCATGTCATGGTTAGGAACACAGAGGCTTCGATAAGCCGATATAAAGTACTATTCTTGTGACTTTTGTTGTTAGAGAATATAAAATCGGAAACTCCCTCTCCCTCTCCCGCCTCTCCACACATCCCTCCCCATAGCGACAACAACAACAACAACAACAACAACAATAATAATAATAATAATAATAATAATAATAATAATAATAATAATAATAATAATAATAATAATAATAATTAATAAAAGAACAACAGCAACAACAACAACAATAAAATTGCTTCTCTTTCCTCGCAAAAAGATAGTTTGGGTCACACTAAAGACAGCAGTAGTTTTGCTATCCTTGGTGCCATGTTAATTGCTGATGACAGATGCGTTAGTTGCATAGATAAGATATATCAAAATTCTTTTCAAAATGAATTAGACGCATTATACAGTGTTTTTACAACTAAAACTCCTACTACTGTTGCTGTGGTACAATAGTCCAGTTAACCAAATCCGTTCTCCATCAAAACCACGCTACCTTAATAAGTAATCTTGTTTGCCGATCGTGTAGGTTTGTCATGCGTCTTTAGTTGACTAGCACTATTAGTTCAAAAACTACTGTCAACCCATTCCAATCGTACCATGGGAGGGGAAAAAAACCCCTGTAGAAGCAATATTCCAGTTCTTGGAAGCGGAGTACGCATTTCCTCGGAGCGAAGCAAAATCTCGTCGTGTTCTAAATTCGTGAAGTGCAAACTTGTTACGTTTTCTCCGTGTGTGGAGGGAATACATACAACCGAATTGGACACCCAAGAGCTCTGCACAAACAGGCTGATGTTAGAAAGAAGGGGAACAGGGAATACTGCTTCAGAGGTAGGGAGGATGGTTGAACAGTATAAGTATAGTGTGCGCTGTCTGTGGTTCTATAAAAGTTTTTAGGCCAAATTTGCGTTTTGAGACTATGACGGACAACGTATAGAATTGGTTACTTAGTTAGTTAGCTATTGCTTACAGGGTCCAGCGGACTGCAAAGAGCAAAATCAGGACCACAAAATGAAGATCACAACTTCGCTGAAAGAGGACTCACCCCTGATCCGCATAAAAGATCTGCCGAAACAACCCTAGTGGTAACACAGAAGCCACTCCACCAGCCAGTCACTTTACAATAAAGACATCCAACGCAAGGGACGCTGAAACTATACTCTAATTTATCGAACCCCCGTTTACAAAACCAAAATAGAATACAAACATCATTATACAACATCAACAAAACACATATATATAAAATGCCTAAATTGCCAAATAATAACATCATGGGAAGCCCCAGTGACCATTTGGATTTTGAAGAAAGCGTCCAATATTCCCAAGCTGATCCAACAGACCTCACACACAAATGAGGAGTTTTGTCCCGGAAGAGTTTTCAAGAAAAAGGGTAGGTGACTGGTCTAGCGAAGAAAATGGTATAGTAGATTGATAGAACAGAGTAGGAATGAGAAAGAACAAAGGAGAAAGACAGCGACAGTGGGAATTAAAGCACTAAATTTCCAGAAAGTGGGGATACTATTTATTCTGAAACCCCCGGCACCCCCACGGGGATGCAGATTTGGTAATATAGTATGTTGCATTGGACAGTTGATGTGACTGCATTTGGATTCACATTTATCATAGAAGAATATGTTACGAAACAAACATTAGAGCCCCCTTCTTACCATCTCCACCTTCCTCTAGCCTGGTAGGGATTAAAAATGAAAATAAAAGTGAAAGGTTGCAAAAAACACAATAATAACATGCGTATACAATATTCCGACGGGAAATCAAGCGTGGACAGCTGAAACTAGACATACATGATTTCATTGTTCAAAGCCTGTCATCCCTCACACCCACTCTCCTCCCGCTCCACTCTCTCTCTCTCTCTCTTCCTCCCCCCCCCCCCCCCCCATCTCTCTCTCTCTCTCTCTCTGCCTCCCGCTGTCCTATAAACTGACAAAATTAAAGATGGTCAGTCGAACAAAACGAAACATATAATCGGATAGTTGAGTTATCTCCTCTTCCCGCGCAATCCCATCCCCCTAATTCTTGTCTGTATGTCTTTATGCCTGCCTGACTGCCTCTCTCTCTCTCTCTCTCTCTCTCTCTCTCTCTCTCTCTCTCTCTCTCTCTCTCTCTCTCTCAACCCCACCCCCGTCCCCTCCTTCTATCTCTTTCTCTCTTTAAAAATTATCAATGAAACGTGATCAATCAAATGTCCAATGCACAAAACCTCGCTGACCGAGTTTTCTGCATGGTATAAAAGCTCCAACGATTTTATAATCAGCTTGCAATACATTAGCACGTAAAACTAGAATTAGACTGTATGCAGTAAACGTTTGCAATACGTGTACATTTAGCGTGTAAAAGAAAATTGGTGCCCTATAATGTGAACGTCATAATATGCTAAAGCAAAAAACATTACGTCATTGTTCAAATTCCGTCATCCCCATCCTTTTCCGTTCTCTATTTTCCTCTATCCGTCAATTAAACTATGTCTGTCTGTCTGTCTGTCTGTCTCTCCAACACGCAGGTTTAAAGACTGATAGTCTATAAAAGATAAAAGTTAAAACACACAATAACACATTCAAAATCAATAGCCTATAAAAGATAAAAGTTGAAACACACAATAACAAATTCAAAATCAATAGCCTATAAAAAATAAAAGTTGAAACACACAATAACACATTCAAAATTAATAGCCTATATAAAAGATACAAGCTGAAACACACAATGACAAATTCAAAATCAATAGCCTATAAAAGATACAAGTTGAAACAAACAATAACACATTCAAAATCAATATAATTAGCAGCTGCATCGTGTTACAATAAAAGGCAACATGGTGTAGCAAACCTGCAATATAAATGGTATTGAGGTGGACGATAAAACATATAACAATAACATCAAACGTTTCAGCAAAGTCCTGGTGTAACCAAAACATTCAGGTGATAAAATTGCCATTACCACATCAAAGTCCTGTTCACAATACCACACACACACAAAGTCACAGATTGGTGCACAGATAAAATCTAGGCCGCGCGCACAAACACACACACACACACACACACACATACTTGTATTCATGTCAAAATGGGGTCCTTTGACGTACTTCGCGCCTCTTAGGCGGCGAATTAGGTCAACTTTCTTCGAAAAAACGGCTACTTTTAGCAATTTTCCTCGCCTCTTAGAGACGAAGTAGGTCAAGTTTGTTCAAAAACACAGCTAGGATAAGGAACTTTCCTCGACGATTAGGGTAAGGCAGTGCCTCGACGATTAGGGTAAGGCAGTGCCTCGAAAAGGGTTAGGGTCAGGGCTAGTTGCAGCGCTGCAACTAGCCCTGACCCTAACCCTTTTCGAGGCACTGCCTTACCCTAATCGTCGAGGCACTGCCTTACCCTAATCGTCGAGGCACTGCCTTACCCTAATCGTCGAGGAAAGTTCCTTATCCTACCCGTCTGGAAGATGCACTACAACTACACCAGGTCAAGTGTACTTGTAGTGCATGTGCACTACAACTACACTTGACCTGGTGTAGTTGTAGTGCACATGCACTACAACTACACTTGGCCAAGTGAACTTTAAGTGCACATGCACTACAACTGCACTTCGCGAAGTGAACTTTAAGTGCACATGCACTACAACTGCACTTCCATGCACTACAACTGCACTTGCATGCACTTAAAGAGCACTTCAGCGCATTTCAATGGAAAACAAAATGGTTTTACAAATTGGTACCCCATTTTTTTGTGTGAACCCATTGTATACTAAGTGTGCAAGGTTTATAAACCCAAAACGCCATGAATACAGCCCCACACACACACACTCGTACACCAACACCTACACACACACAACGAAACACACACACACATTCACAAACACACTCATATACACACTCACAAACAATCCATTCACACAACAAGAACTCTTAAGTCTCCTCGGGTGTGCTCTCACAAACACAGTATATATTATATATCCACACGCGTGCACACACACTCTCTCTCTCCCACTCTCTCTCTCACACACACACACACACTCACACACCCACACACACCCATATACACACAGTACAAACACAGACTCATGCATAAAAAACGGCCTGACCGACTGCTGGCTGCGGGACTGATGATGACGATGATGATGATGATGATGATGATGATGATGATGATGATGATGATAATGATGATGATGATGATGATGATGGTGATGGTGGTGGTGATGCTGATACACAGACACAGCAATACGCACTTCGGCACACTTGCTCACAAATAGAGAGAGAGAGAGAGAGATAGAGACAGACAGACAGAGACAGACTCTGAGATGCATCTAGAAAGACATTGGCATACAAACAGAGAAACAACCATACAAAAACTTTTAACATAAAACATAACTTACCGGTATCGGAGCGCAGAATCCATTCCATTCGGATACATCGTCCTTTACCGCTATAGTAGTCCAATAATAGTCCAACTTCAATACATTCCAATTCCAAATAGCACGTAGTGGTCCACAAAAACGAAAAACAAACAGTGGAAAATCCAAACCACAGACGGAAGTACACAGACAACCGGGTATGGCGTCACAAATCACGTAAAATCAATGAAGAAAATTATGTTTAAAAACAACAACACTGCAAATGCACACAAAAGAACACTGAGCAGAAGTGGAAAATTGGTGTCCACAGCTCAACAATTCATGGTGTCGAAAACCACACTACAAATCTCTTCGAAGAAGGAAGATATTGAGAAAAGGTTATCTGTTGATGTTGTTTGTATAGAGATCATTCATATATAATATTGAACATCACTTGTTGAAGGAGCACGGCTTTGAGAAAAAGCAGCTAGGTCAGTCTGAAATGTACATTAGGCTCGCTGGAAAACGCTTTCTGGATTTTATAGATCATTCAGAAAGTAGATTGAGATTCACAAAACAACTTTTCGAAGAAGCAAAGTGCCGAGAGTGAAAAAAGCAAGTCAGTGAGAAAATTAGAATAGCGCACTCGCTGGAATTAGCACTATTAGAAATGCAGTCGAAGAACGCTGCATTCGTTTTCGTCACAGAAAAATAATCCACAAACGGCCTTTGCTTTGTCATTGCAGTAGTCTAACTGTATTTCCTGCATGCTGTCCAAGCACAAGCACGAAGAACTTTAATGTGCATGTGCACGTGGAATTCGAGATTTTCGCATTATTCATGCATTATCTGTAGATAGTAAAATCAATCACAGTTTGGTTCCGTTATTGCATTTATTTTTGTTCCGTTTGTTGTATGGCTCATTATATGACGGCCTACTAGCGCCAAAACCTAATAATTACAAATATCATGAGATAATTACAAATATCATGGGACAATTACAATTATTATCAAGTGGCTAATTACAATTATCATTGAAATTTAAAAATACCTTCGCGTGATCATGTTTAATTTTCAGTTTCGACTCTCGCAATCCGCAGGAAACGTGCCCAAACCGAAAATTGTAATTATCACATAATAATTACAATTTTCACTTCATAATTACACATTTTTAGTGATCATGCTTATGTAGCGGAAAGGGAGGCGACTGGTTGAGGCTTGGGAGAGAAATTGTCTACCTTGAATTTCTTGGTTAGACTAGCCTTGGGTGGCTCCTGCTGTGCAGAATTCTTTGAGGATGCCCTTGGGTTATGCAGGATAAGGCGACACGACATTCTCCCCGGCTGACCATTCGTCTTCTGCTATTGGTGGTGAGCGGGACAACATTGTCGGCAGGCATTTTATGCAGGTCGGGGACAACGGCTTTGCAGCGAAGTGTGAGCGAACAACAGACCGGGACTACGTGACTGCCGCAAGACTACGTCGAGGGACAGTCACGGAGCTACATCGCCAGTTTTACAGAGAGAGACGAGCGGAGGTCGCGTCTACTTCAGCACAGGAGCGTATACATCAACACCAGCGTGGGGCAGCGTCGCATACAACGAGAACAGCGGGGCCTGCGTCAGCAAAGGCGACTAGTGACAAGCATCAGCGTTACTGCAGAAAGCGTGCTGTTCTAGAACAGTCTAGAAAGGTACAGCATAGTCAAGAGCTTTCCAGAAATATCAAGATGGCTGACTTCTGGCAGAAAGGATTTGAACTGAATCTAAAAGGCAAGCAGCTGACGGAGTACGTCAAGTCTCAGGAGAGAATACAAGAAAGAGTACTCGAAGAGCAACGTCGGCGTAAAGAAATAGAATTAAAACAGAAGTGTCTAGAAAGAGAAGAACAGCGTCTAGAAAGAGAAGATCAACGTCGGCGTGAAGAGGGAGAATTAGAAGAACAGCGACGGCGTGAAGAACGAGAAATTGAAGAGCGGCGCCAAGAAAGAGAAGAACAGCGGCAAGAAAGAGAAAAGGATCGGAGGCGTAAAGAAAGAGAAGCTGAGCGTCAGTTCCAGCTAGAAATGGCGCGCATCCAACGGATGCAGCACGCACCACACATTATCAGCGACCACAAGGCTCCAAAATTGCAAGCGTTCGTCGACGGGAAGGACCAGATCGACAGTTATCTGGCGAGATTTGAAAGGTTCGCCGAAAGCTCTAACTGGCAACCTCAAGCCTGGGCGATTCGACTAAGTGCACTTCTGACGGGGCAAGCTCTCGAAGTTTACACCAGACTGTCGAACGATGATGCCAAGAACTACGACATCTTGAAAGAGGCCCTATTGCATTGCTACAGCTTCACAGAGAATGGCTACCGTAAACGCTTCCGTGAATGCCGGCCTTTGTCAGACGAGACACCAAAGCAATTTGTGGAGCGCCTGTCGTCAAACTTACACAAGTGGGTGGAATTATCAGGCGAAAGGAAGTCTTACGACAGTCTCCATGATCTGATTGTGAAGGAGCAATTCTTCAATGCCTGTCACAAGGACCTGGCGACCCACTTAGAATTACAAAAGTGCAGACGCTTAAAGATGTGACTGAGGCTGCTGAAACATATCTCATCGCTCACGGGAAGACCCTGGGGCCACCCAAGGCGACGAAACATTTTCAGAAGATTGGAAACCATGGGAACCAGATCCAGGGGAGTCAGACGAGCCAGAGACACACGGACTCCACCCCACCTCCCAGGGAAAGGCATTCAGAAGACTGTTTCACCTGCAACGCTACAGACCACATAGCTTTTAACTGTCCTCAAAACAAAAGTAGCGGTCAGCAGAGCAATACGGACAATGCAGCGGCGGGCAACCGACAGAGGCGTTTCTTCTATCGACGGCAAACTAGTAGCTCTGACCATCAAGTGTGCGGCGGGAGTGTCATTCTTCCGAGTGAGACCGAGCGCACAGCTACTCCTGCGGACGTGCAAGAGTGCATGACCGATGGCCAACTTCTCCTTGCCAACGGAAAATTCATCCCCGTCGTTGCCAGCGCAGCTGTGACCGTCCAGAACATGACTGTTTCCAAGGGACGCATCGGACATCAGGAAGTAACGGTCCTAAGAGACTCAGGTTGCAGTGGGATCATCGTCAGAGGAGATCTAATCGCTAAAGAACAGTTCACATGCGATTCAAAATGGACACTCATGGCCGACAGCAAATATGTGAAAGCGCCAGTTGCAAAAGATTCAAGTCAGCACTCCTTTCTACATAGGCGAGGTAGAAGCGGTTTGCCTGAAGAAGCCGCTATACGATTTGATGGTCGGGAATATCGACGGCGCGAGGCGACCCGACGACCCCAATTCAGAAATGAGTCCTGCCTCAACCCAACGCGTCGAGGTTGCGAATGAGGATTCATTGCCATTTCCCGATGGAGACCTTGCAGAGCTGCTACGGGACAATATAGCTACTCAGGCTCAGCCCTGCCGACCAGAGATCGTCGGTGCTGTCACTACCAATGCCCAGGCCAAGAACGGCGGTAAACCACTACGTCAACTCTTGGTACCGTTACCCCTAAGGCGCCAAGTGATGGGAGTAGCTCACGACTCCATCATGGGAGGTCACCTGGGCATCAAGAAGACGTCGGACATAATCCAAGCGGTGTTCTACTGGCCAGGACTTCAAGCGGACGTCAGCCGTTTCTGCCGATCATGTGACATTTGCCAGAAGACCATACCTCGAGGAAGGGTCCCTAAAATGCCTATGCAGAGGATGCCCCTGATCGATACGACCTTTCAAGAGGGTGGCCTTAGACTTAATCGGCGAAATAAAACCTCCGAGTGAAGAAGATCATCGGTGGGTACTGACTTTAATGGGCCATGCGACTCGGTACCCGGAAACAGTGCCTCTGAAGAAGATTGGCACTAAAACTGTGGCAGAGGCGCTGGTGGACATGTTCAGCAGACTTGGAGTACCCGAAGAAATCTTGACAGACCTCGGGACACAGTTCGTCTCTGACTGCATGAAGAGGTCAACAGACTGCTGAGCATCCGGCATTTGAATACGATACCCTACCATCCAAAGCGCAACGGTCTCGTCGATAAGTTCAATGCAACGCTGAAGCCCACCTTGAAGAAACTGTGCAGCGGGCAGGCCAGACAAAAGCATCGCTACATCAACGCCTTATTGTTCGCCTACAGAGAAGTACCGCAGGAGTCCACCGGCTTTTCTCCGTTCGAGCTGTTGTACGGAAGAACCATCCGAGGGCCGATGCACATCCTGAAAGAACTGTGGACGAAGGACGTAGACACCCCAGAGGTAAAGAACAACTACCAGTACGTGTTTGAGCTACGGGAGAAGCTGGAGCAGACTCTCGAAATAGCCAGAGAAAATCGCAAGAAGTCCCAGGACTGTGGAAAGCACTACTATGATCGTAGGGCTGTGAACAGGAAGTTCAAACCTGGCAACAAAGTGCTGGTGTTGCTGCCTACCGATCACAATCAGTTGCTGATGCAGTGGAAAGGCACGTACGAAGTGGAGAACATGGTGGGGATCAACGACTACAAAGTGAAGGTCGGCCAGCATACCAAGATATACCACGCCAACCTCCTTAAGCTGTACGTGGAAAGGCCATCAGAGACTGTACACGCAGCAACAGCAGCTGAAATCGACGACAGCTTTGACAGCGAGGAACTGTTGGAACTTGGAGACTTCCACAGCAAGGAAGGCATCGATGATGTCAAGTTAGGACCAAGCTTGACGGAGGGTCAACAGATGGAGTTCAAAGACCTTATGGGCGAGTTTCCCCATAGCTGTCCCAGGCTCTACAACTTTGGTCGAACATGAAGTACACCTTACTTCAGATATTCCCGTTTGATCCAAACCCTTCCCGATCCCTTTCAAGGCCCGTGAATCCTTGAAGAAAGACATCGATGAGATGCTGAAGATGGGCATCATCAGGGAATCCAGCTCCCCCTACGAGTCCCCTGTCGTGATCATGAAGAAGAAGAACGGGAGCAACAGAGTATGCATCGACTACAGGAAGGTTAATAAGATCACCGTCTTCAACCCCGAGCCGATGCCTACTGCAGCAAACCTCTTCCGCCAATTATCGGGGGGTATAATCTTCTCAGAGATTGACGTCAGCAAGGGTTATTGGCAAGTCCCCGTAGGTCAACAGGACATACCAAAGACTGCTTTTATAACTCCTGGTGGAACGTTCGAGTGCCAGGGGATGCCTTTTGGCATGGTCAACAGCGGTGCTACCCTGAAGAGAGGAATGAGGAAGATGCTCAAAGGGATGGATAACGTCGTGTGTTACTGGGATGACCTGCTGGTCTACACCCAGACCTGGAAGGAGCATCTGATGACCTTGAGGGAGCTGTTTCACCGTCTCACAGAAGCGAACTTGACCCTGAGACCCGGCAAATGCATTCTGGGAACTGACAACTTCGACTTCATCGGACATTCGATGGAAGAAGGAAGAAATAGAGGATGCACCGACTCCAGGAGAGTCTACCAGATCACTGTCTTTGACCCTGGGCCGATGACAATCATAACGGACAAAAACATTGGCTCCGTGTGGATGAACTGAGAACATTGACAGTATCCAGACAGACTGAAATAAGTTTTAAGTCTGGACTTTGTGCATTGTGTCTCAACGTTGTTGAAAGAAATTAAAATAAATTTCTTCTTGTGTATGGGGTTATGTTACGTTTGAGACGTGCACGATAGATCCGATCGTTTTGTTTTGCAGGGCATGCAATACCAGAATGTATTCACCTTTGATTTGATTTTGCGTTGTTGTTAGAGGAAGCTTTGTATGGTGTTGATGGTTTTCATTGGTCGATATTATTGGAGAATTTTCTGGGGTCGCTTGTTTACTGTCGATCGAAGCATGTAGATGGGTCTAGTGGTAGCTACGAGATTCTTCTAACCTAAATAAAGACGTAAGACAGTGCATAGTTCCGGTGACGA
>CM072520.1:17837279-17877279 GCA_036898135.1 Oncomelania hupensis
TGGGTCATGCCAGCCTAAGTTTACAAAAATCAATCGATAAACAAAATGTGTTGACCCGCGGTTCCAGTTTTCCTTTTTCCTCTTCACGCCACTCCTTCTACTACATTTCCATCCTCCTTCTCCTCCTCCTTCAGCCGCCATTGGTAGGCCTGTAACCTTTCGGTCGTTGGAGAAGAGAGAGGCCTGTGATACCTCTCTTTTCTCTGGGTCAGCTTAATGAGCACGGTGCCAGTCCCTCCACTATCCCCACCATTGCCAAAATTCTTTAGATAATTTAATAAACTTAACAATACTAGTCACCAAAATGTCAAAGAGTTTGGTATCATGTACTCTCACAGTGAGTCGGATGTCGGATAGCGCAGTGGTTGGAGCACTCGCTACTGTGTCGCAAGTTAAGCAGCGTCCAGTGCGGTTAGCACTTGGATGGGTGACCGCAAAACGTGAAGCGACAAATAACAACGCCCCCAGTTGACTCAACTGTGACTCAGTACCTACTCTCTTAAGGGTGGGGAAGGTAAAGCAGCGAGGGAGAGAGATGGGCATCACCCTCATTACGCTGGCCCAAGATAAGTGTGATCTCCAACATCACGCTTCATTACGGCCACAAAGCTATAGGACTACCTTTACCTTTTTTTTTTTTTACAGTAAGTAGGTACAATAGGTCAAAATGCAGAACAGTGATGGGAGGGGGATGAAAGGGAGATCAAAATCTCTCTCACTTCTCACCTTTTCTCCCCTCTTCACCCCCCCCCCTTTTCTCCCTTTCTCTCACACACCCACACCTCCACCTCCCCTGTCCCCAGCTAGCATGTGAAGACAGTTTCCTACAATAGTAAAATGGTAACTAGTATCAGCAGTATTACCAGTGTGTCTGTGTGTGAGTATGTGTGGGTGCGTGTGTGCGTGTATGTATTTGTGTGTTTGTCTGCCTGGTTGCCTGCCGACCTGTCTGTCTGTTTGTCTGGCAGCATTTTTGTCTCTCTATCTGTTTGCAAGAGCTTCTGTTGTATGCAAATATGATAGAGGGATTTCAATGGCCCGTAACTGCCATCCTAAAACAAGGCTGAACCAGGAAATCTGATCCGGACTTTCCCCGCTGTCACCACTCGATGGCTTCATATTCTAATCAATGAAAAACAAAATGTATGGATTTCTGTAGTATAAAAATGAGTTTCATTGTAACATTTGTTGCCGCCACCGTATTTCACCTAACGTTATTTAAGCAGCAAACGCGATCTAACTTAAAACACACGTCATACAAATTCAATAAATCTCTGTTGCATACAACCTTGTTGCAGTGACATTTTTCTTTCATTTATATGTCGTTCTTTCATAGCACTTTCCCAGTTGATAAATGAGATCTAACTCAAGCCACCCGAGAGGCCCACTTGAAGCCTTTGGTTGCATCGTGTGACGCCCAGACAACTGAGCACCGAGATGGGGAAAGAAAGGCCCTAGTAGGTGCTGGGCCATGGGTGTATTTGTGTAACCGGCACTCACTCGTCCAGTACATCAGCGCCTGGATCGTTAAAGCCATGGCGATGGGTTGCGTGCGTGAACAAACTGGACCTCAGTTTATACTCTCATCCCGACAACCCTCACAATTCTATTCAACTTCCAACATGGCTCGACAACAAAATGTCATAGCTGAAAAAAATGTAATGGCAGAATTGTTTTAATGTTTAATTTTATTTTTCATTGCCTTTTGGGGGGAGAGTTGGTGAGGTACCAACAGCAGTGACATGGAAATCCTGGTACCAATTCCTGTTTCTCTTATGGCTGCAATTTTACTCCTCAGGATGAGAGTATAAACCGAGGTCTAGTCTGTGCTCCGAACGCATTCCATCGCACGGACTTGAAAGAGCCGGTCGCTCATATTGAAGACCAATGAGTGCCCGCTTCACAAATAGAACCAGCAATCACTTGGCCCCTTCTCCCTCACACACGGTCGCTCAGGATTGAGCTCAGTTGTCAGACTATGTGCTGCAAGTGTGCGCCTCGGGCGGCTTCAGTTAGATCCTGTATCGGTCAACGCCTTGAGAAGCTCTTGTGCTAGACAAGTGCTCTATAAAAACGATCAAATAAGTAAGTAAATAAATAAATAAACATCGCTACGCTCTCTGCAGTACGAAATAAATGTTGCTACGTTTTCTGGTATGACATAATTAAACTTTGCAACGTTCCCTGGTATGAAATAATTAAACTTTTCTACGTTCCCTGATATGATATAATTAACTTTTTATACGTTCCATGGTATGAAATATTTAAACTTGGCAACGTTTCTTCGTTTAAAATAATTAAATTGCGCTACGTTCTATGGTATGAAATATAATGTCTTTTCAATTCAGTGTGGCGTAAAACATTCATGAAAAGTGGGGGCAAAAATTTCAGATCACACAAATTTTAATGAGATTTGATACCTTCAAAACCCAACAATAACTGTCAGGCTCAGTTCACATTTAAAAACAGTTTTGACACTCGCAAACACACACACACACAAACAAACAAAAAACTTCAAAATATCAATGTTCTTGTTGCAGATTTCGATAAAAATGTCATAGAAAACTTGTCTGGGTGCCTTTATTTCAAGAGAAAAATCTTTCAAGCGACAGCTCAAAGCCTCAAAAAGCAATAATAAGTGTCAGGCTCAGTTCACAGTTTCAATCAGTTTTGACACTGGCACAAAAACTCCGCGTCATGAAATTAGACTCTGGAGTTAGCTCCCATTTCAGCCGGCATTTTGAAAACTGTCCCCCTGCTGAATTATGGGAGACAGAAAGTCATTTCCGGTCGCGCCAATATCGAATTATGGATGCAAATACCGACGCTTCATTTCATTTTATACCCCTACCCCCTGCACCCTCACCCAAACACTTTCACACACACACACCCTCTTCCCGCCTAGACACACACTACCCTCCCCCCCCTCTCTCTCTCTCTCTCTCCCTACACGCCCTGATATTTGTTGTAATTTCGTGTTGTGAGCCCTCAAGGTACTTTTTTTTCCTTAACTTCATTTCCTGCTTGACGACAAAAGACAGATCTCTGCTGGGTTGTCGCAGCATGGCGCCACACTTCAAAGCAAAATGGTATTCAGTTCAACGGCTGTTGATAGGTCAAAACAAAACAAAACTCCTACAAATATGTCATTGTTATTGTCTTTGATACTTTGTCTGTCTGTCTGTCAGTCTCTGTCTGTGGCTGTGAGTGTGTCTGTCTCTTGTCGTCTACTTGAAAGGCTGGGAACATTTACATTTGCTAACACACAAGGGAAAAAGGCTTATCGGAGATTTAATCCAGTTGTACAAAATATTTAATGGGATAGACCTCTTAGTCAGATTTCAGCGGTTGTTCCAGATAAACATAACCAGTAATCAGCAGGGGAAGTTAGCAGTTAACTATTTGCGTAGCCGCATAAATCCCCGAAAATATTCCTATGCAAATAGGGTAGTGGACAGCTGAAGCATGCATGTCCCGGTCAATTAACGATTTGCAGAAAATGTAAACTCATTTAAGAACCCTCTGGAAGGCAATCCAAAATTTCAAGTCATGCTTAAAGAATAGGCCTATTACAATTAAATATCATTTAATCTAAATCGGGTTAGCATGACCCTTTCTGGAATGTATTAAGGAAGAGGCGTTGAAAATGCTGCGTGGCGTAAAAACTAACTCTTTCATTACTTAACTAAACTCAGCTAAACTCAATTCAACTCAGTCCAGCGCAACTCAACTCAACTCAAATCAAATCAACTCATATTCTGATGGAATCGGCAAGTCTCAAAGACTCAAAACGTCTTACTTCGTACACAATAACAATAATTAGTAGTAGTCTACTCTCTCTATATCTCTCTCTCTCTACCCTCTCTCTCTCTCTCCATCTCTCTCTCTCGTCTCTCTCTCTCTCTCTCTCTCTCTCTCTCTCTCTCTCTCTCTCTCTCTCATACACACACTTTCATATCTCTCTTCATGTCCCACCCCTTCCTCTCCTTTTCTCCTCCTTCTCTCTCGCTTTTTCTCGGGATTGAAGATATAGACCGCTGATGGAATGTTATGCTTAACTCTAAGACAAAAACTAATTTTAATGCATCAATTAGCAAATAATCTAATGAGCAAAGAACCTACTGAGCAAAGAACCTAATGAGCAAAGAACCTAATGAGCAAAGAACCTAATGGGCAAAGCATAACCCAAACCTTTGACTGAACCAAAGATAGTTATAAATACTTTTCTAGTATCTTTGACTGAACTTAACGATCGCCATAATGTGGATGTGGATAAATGAGGAGTGTGCTCAGTTGTCTGGGCGTCAGGCAATGCCTCCAAAGGCTGCAAGTGGGCGCCTCCAGCATTTAGAAACAAAATTTGATGGATCAAACCTGTATCCTATCACGCTCCTAACTTTTCATTATAATGCTATATTTTACTACTTTCTTCCTTCAAATGTTGTATGCAATTACTTTATGTGTGTCCAGAGGACAGATAAATGATCTAGCCTCTTGCAAACTTTGTAGAATGCTTTCCAGACAGACTGATTGCAAACCTGATAGTGTTGTTTGTAGATAATAGTCACACGACACTTTCGCATATAGGTGACTACTGACCGATTTATACTGACACCAGCGGGCCAGTTGTTGGTAAAGGGGAAAATAATATGATCACACGTTGACCAATCCGGGATTCGAACCAGCGACCTTTCGGTTACTAGCAAGACGCTCTTACCAACTGAGCTACCCGGCCCCATTAACCTGATAGTTACCTGACTAGCCTTTTTACCCCTGTGTTGACTCAATCGTTGCCTCAGTCACACCTCACTAACCAGTTACCTCCTCCGATAGTGATGATGCGCAATCAATGCGTGTACAAAGTCCGGGCGAAGGGATACACAACTATCAACTTGTTGCGCATGACTTCATGTGGTAGCTTAACCAAGAAAAATATTTTTTAAATCTACGACAATTTACGGAGTTCGTAAAACAAGAACAAAGTGGAAATAGGGTAAAGTTAGTTTTAAAAAAAAAACGTTTTGATCAGAAGGGGATCAGATATTGAACCCAGATTTACAACACGAAATTTAAAAATAAACGACCGCGTGTTCTGGTCTAATTGTAATATTTCATATTCTTCATGTTGGTTACAGATCACCGCGTTTTGAGTTTGATTTTGAATCATTTTTGTTAGTAGTAGTAGTAGTAGTAGTAGTAGTAGTAGTAGTAGTAGTAGTAGTAGTAGTAGTAGTAGTAGTAGTAGTAGTAGTAGTATTTGGTGAACAAGCACTAGAACAAAATTTAGTTGTGCATCGACCTACCTACTGTTTAGTATTTTAAATCTTTTGTGTCTGGATGCTTTTAGGTGTTTTGTTTTCGGTATCATGAACCCGTGCTGAATATGAACAGGTCCACTGTAACAAAATAATAGCCTATATCGAGCTCGCGACCAGTAAACAGTATGCCTTACAACAACCCACTGTTTCTATCTTTCAACTCCTCTCTGACTGGCTGCTTTGAGTTAGGCCTCCACATGTTCCGAACTTTTAAAAAAATCTATCCATGAAATGCACGTGCTATGGGGCGCCATGTGTCCATTTATTCTATGTGACCATTCTATACATAGAAAGCATTCTATGCACATAGAAAGCATTCTATACACACAAAAAGCATTCATTAGTTGAAATTCCATTTATAAAAAAGAAACCAATATTGTAAGTCATAGAATAAAATTCTTTGTATAGAATAACATTCTATAATATAGTGTAAAATTTTATGTCCATAATACAATTCTATGTATAGAATAACATTTTATAATAGAGAATAATATTCTATGTATGTAATACAATTCTATATTATAGAATGCACTTGTATGCATAGAATTATATTCTATAACATAGAATGAATTCTATTACAAAGAATGAATTCTATAACATAGAATGAATTCTTTAAAATAAAATAAATTGCATGACATAGAATTATTTCTATACGCATAGAATTCATTCTATAACATAGAATTAATTCTTTAACATAAAATAAATTATATGACATAAAATGAATTCTATGTGCATAGAATAAATTGTATAACATAGAATGAATTCTATAATAAAGAATGAATTCTATATGCATAGAATGAATTTTATAGCATAGAATGAATTCTATGACATAGAATTCATTCTATGACATACAATGAATTCTATAGGCATAGAATGAATAGTATAACATAGAATGAATAAGATGACATAGAATGAATCCTATGACATAGAATGAATTCTATGACATAGAATTTATTCTATAGCATAGAATGAATTCTATGTTACAGAATGAATTCTATGTCATAGAATTCATTCTATGCTATATAATTCATTCTATGTTATAGAATTCATTCTATGCTATAGAATAAATTCTATCTCATATTATTCATTCTATGTCATAGAATTCATTCTATATTATAGAATTCATTCTATGTCATAGAAATCATTCTATGTCATCTTATTCATTCTATGTTATACTATTCATTCTATGCTATAGAATTCATTCTATGTCATAGAATTCATTCTATGTCATAGAATTCATTCTATGTTATAGAATGAAATCAATATAAAAACTTTTTTTTAAATAGTAAAAACTGGGGCACTGTCAAGGTATAGAGAACGTTTTGGGATATTGTGATGTTTTGAACATAGCACACTCGTGCAATAATGATTACAGAGCGATTTGTCAGTGACATTCAGTTTAGAGTTGACGACATGCAGTGCTTCATCATTTGCGCTCGAAGTGGAAATCGATGAAAGGAAATGTTCTTTTCTTTGCAGAAAGGTTTTACGTCGGAGTTAGAGCATCCAAACGCAGCACAGTACTTCACCATTTTCAAACTCGATCACGCTGTGTTATTCCCGCACCACGTGGCCGCCACGCCTTTGTGCATAGTGCCCTGGGGGGCCGCTTGGGGTGAAATAGATTTTTTGCAATATTCAGCTTTATGAACCTTTCATTTATTATGTCTCAGAGTTGTATAGCAATATTCGACCTTTAAATATATTAATTATTGCTTTTTATGAGTGTACAGTACGGTTATTTCTTCGGTATTGAGCGAAAAGAACTGATTATTTAATTAGATTTTGTCACTATAAACCCTTACAGAACCTCAGCACATTGTAATGAAAAAAGCAAGCACGCAGGGGCGGAGGGGGGGGAGTGACGTCAATTATTTTTATTGCTAAGCGATCTATTCACACTAATTATACCGTCGAAGTCGTCCGCATCAAGAAACCTAAATGCTTGTTCACGAAATTATGATGTCTGATAAAGCCGCAGAGCGCTTGGTACGTCAGCCATTTCTTCAGTTCTCGCGCGCGTGCAAGGCTCCACGTGTCCCTTTATACGTCACAGCCTCGCTTCACATAGAATGACCTAGTTGCGCATAGAATGAGCATTCTATGTTATAGAATGAACATTCTATGTTATAGAATGGATTCTATGTTATAGAATGAACATTCTAAGTTATACAATGGATTCTATGTTATAGAATGAACATTCTATGTTATAGAATGAATTCTATGTTATAGAATGACCATTCTATGTTATAGAATGAACATTCTATGTTATAGAATGGATCCTATGTTATAGAATGAACATTCTATGTTATAGAATGAACATTCTATAACATAGAATGCATTCTATGTGCACCAAATGTTAAAAAACAATTCTATGAAAATAGAATGTATTCAGTGTTGCGAATAAAATCCATTTTATGTTAAAAAAATGAATTTTATGTCATACAATTCTTGCTGTGTTATACAATTAATTCTATATACATATAATTCATTTCATTCACATAAAATTAAAAAACACAACTAATAAATTGTAACAAAATTTAGAATTTAAAAAAAGATATTGTATGACACATCACCACATCGCATCATCACCACATCGATCACATCATCACATCACATCACATCACTGCATCACATTGCTTCATCACCATCATCGTGAAAACGCACCACCACATAAAATCACATCATATCAACAAATCATCACATCACATCAGCCGACATCACAGCAGCAGCACATCTTCACATTGCAGCAGACAGCACATATCATGGCATCAGTGAATCACATCACATAATCTAATCACCCCACCCCTCCCACCCATCACATTTGTGGTGCAGTGTGGTGTGATTTAGAGTGATGTAGTGTGGTGATGTGATGTGGTAATGTGTATGTATGTATCTGCAATACAGTTCTATTATGCCTTAAAAGCAGTGAATCAGACCACATCGTCACATAACCTAATCACTCCACCACACCTACCCATCACATTTGTGGTGCAGTGTGATGTAGAGTGATGTGGTGTGGTGATGGGATGTGGCAATGTGTATATCTCTCTGCAATACAGTCCCATGCCATAAAAAAATGTTCTCTATACCTTGACAGTGCCCCAGTTTTTACTATTTAAAAAAAAGTGTATATATTGATTTCATTCTATAACATAGAATGAATTCTATGACATAGAATGAATTCTATGACATAGAATGAATTCTATGACATAGAATGAATTCTATAGCATAGAATGAATAGTATAACATAGAATGAATAAGATGACATAGAATGAATTCTATGACATAGAATGAATTCTATAACATAGAATGAATTCTATAGCAAAGAATGAATTCTATGACATAGAATTTATTCTATAGCATAGAATGAATTCTATAGCATAGAATGAATTCTATGACATACGGATTCATTCTGTAACATAGAATTCATTCTATGCTATAGAATAAATTCTATGTCATAGAATTCATTCTATGCTATAGAATTCATTCTATGTTATAGAATTCATTCTATGCTATAGAATTCATTCTATGTTATAGAATTCATTCTATGCTATAGAATAAATTCTATGTCATAGAATTCATTCTATGCTATAGAATTCATTCTATGTTATAGAATTCATTCTATGTCATAGAATTCATTCTATGTCATCTTATTCATTCTATGTTATACTATTCATTCTATGCCTATAGAATTCATTCTATGTCATAGAATGAATTCTATGTCATAGAATTCATTCTATGCTATAAAATTCATTCTATGCATATAGAATTCATTCTTTATTATAGAATTCATTCTATGTTATACAATTTATTCTATGCACATAGAATTCATTTTATGTCATATAATTTATTTTATGTTAAAGAATTCATTCTATGTTATAGAATGAATTGTATGCACATAGAATAAATTCTATGTTATAGAATTCATTCTTTGTAATAGAATTCATTCTATGTTATAGAATACAATTCTATGCATACAAGTGCATTCTATAATATAGAATTGTATTACATACATAGAATCTTATTCTCTATTATAAAATGTTATTCTATACATAGAATTGTATTATGGACATAGAATTTTACACTATATTATAGAATGTTATTCTATACAAAGAATTTTATTCTATGACTTACAATATTGGTTTCTTTTTTATAAATGGAATTTCAACTAATGAATGCTTTTTGTGTGCATAGAATGCTTTCTATGTGCATAGAATTTATTCTATGTATAGAATGGTCACATAGAATAAATGGACACATGGCGCCCCATACGTGCTGCCAGTGCACGTGAACACATTCATTAGCATAATAACTAAGTGCACAAGAAAAAAGTATAGGCCTAAACCATTGACACTGTTAGGGAAAAAACCCATTGTTCTGCCTTTCAAATCCTCCTCTTTGATTGGCTGCTTTGAGGAATACGTCATGTACCGCCAGTACTCTAAAAATAGATAGACACGTATGTGTACTTTTTACGGGTCCATTGTTAAGGCACAGAGCTGTCAAACAGGGTCAAAGGTCAAGAGCTTTTATCGAACCATCTGTTTTGTCTTTTCGCTGCTTTCACAAGAAAGTGAGGGATTCAAAGCAAAAATAGTAACAACACTGTTGGGTAATGTATGGATTGTGTGCTCTGGAGTCGGACTTCAATGAATGAATGAACATTGAGGTTTAACGTCTACACCCACCACTGATATGGCCGACGGGGATAACCATCCCAGAAAAGAGGGGGTATAGGACTTCAATCAACACTGAACCACCAGACCAATCCTAGTGCTAAGATGGACAGTCAAACATTACCACTCTTGGTTTCTTGCCCACCTCCAGCATCCAACCTCAGTAATCGGCGTGCCAGGCTCGCCCTCTACACACACACGCGCGCGCACACACACAGACAGACATACACACTCACACACGCACACATACACACACGCGCGCGCGCACTTTTACACTTCTGTGAGTTAGGTACGAGACTTTTCATATCATCGAGGGTTTTCTCAGGGTACTCCGGTTTCATTTTTCTCTTCAATGATTATACTGGATGCAGTCACTTTCAATTAAAATTTGAAAAATAAACTGTATTTCTATTGTGACTTCTGCAATAGCGATCTATTCAGATTGCCGCGCTTGGAGTTTGATTGAAAAAAACGCGTGATAGCATCATTTTTATCTTATATTATTATTATTATTATTATTATTATTATTATTATTATTATTATTATTATTATTATTATTATTACACACTCATATACACTTTACAACACTCACATTACGCCCCCACCCCACACACTCTCTCGGAATATACTCCCTCCTTCTCTTTCCCTCCCTCTTCTTCCCCCCCCCTCTCTCCCTTCACACACACACACAATCAAAAACGTACAGACACTTTTTTTTGTTGTTGCCAAAATTAACAGACATTACAAGCACTCTTCAACATATGGCCCTCTCGCGTGGGTTGGTCCCATCGATTGTTCAAAAGGCTCCAATTCCAAGAGTTTGTATCCTTATGGCCAAAACGGGTTTACCCTCCAATTGCCATGGTTACTACATTGAAATAACGATAAAGCAGGCTTTCGTTTCCGCAAAGCAACCGCTAAATTTTGAATTTTCCATTTCTGTTCTGACAGGAAGTGATTTCCCTGGTTTAACGGTACGCTAATATTATTCACACTTTTCTGCTATCCTATGCACCAACGGGAATCCCCTCAATGAAACATACTTCCGGATTTTTTTCTCCGCGTGTTTTAGTGAGTTATTTCCAAATATTCAAGAATAATAACATGTGTCACTGGCCACCTGTATCGTACCCTCACATATTTTTATTTTTTTATTTTTTGCTGCAGTTTATTATCCCTTTCTATCGCCAGTGGCGCGCCTAAACCCTACCTAACATTATTTGTGAATTTTTGAAAAATATTCGGAAAAACATAACGCCCAGATGCTGGCTCGAACCCACACCTGTCAGGCGCCATTGGTTTCTGGCTTGTGGACAAGGCAAGTTAGTCCCGCCTTAGCCCACTTGGCAACAACGCTCGCCTAACGTAAGTCAGTTACTTCGTGTTTTGTGAAGGTTGCGACGGCGAAGCTATGGAAAACTACAAGAGTCTTCAGGTCCTGTTTCACTTTCTGTCGATGATCGACGCACCTCCGAAGTCGCCACAAATACAGGCCTCTACGATTGTTTTTTGCATTCTTTCACTGAGCATGTACTTCCTCCACCGTTTTTATACTTATCCCACTCGTTTTCTGGCTCTAACAATCGTCGTTTTCGGCAATTTGCCATATTTAAAAGTCACGCATCAAGCTTTGATAAAAGCAAAACAAGCTAGACCGGAACTTGGTTTCATTCTAACCTCGTTTTAATTTATAATGGCGATACCCACGAGTTTTTATGAGAGGTGCCGGAAAGTTGTGAATAGCCGCGTGACTTTTGACCCTGTCTCTGAATGATCCACGCGGCGTCAAACGTTTGTATCTGGTGTCTGCGGTAGGGTAGGGCAGTGTCCACTGTATAAACCTAAACCGGAAAACCTTATGAAGCAACTTTGTTATGGCTTCTGCCTCTTGCCGGTTTTGGTAGATGTTGTATTTTTTTAGCGCAAGAACGCTGGCTAGATGTTGCCATTAACAGGCACAAAACCTATAGAATTGCTTATACAGGCACAAAACCTATAGAATTGCTTATACAGGCACAAAACCTATAGAATTGCTTATACAGGCACAAAACCTATAGAATTGCTTATACAGGCACAAAACCTATAGAATTGCTTATACAGGCACAAAACCTATAGAATTGCTTATACAGGCACAAAACCTATAGAATTGCTTATACAGGCACAAAACCTATAGAACTGCTTATACAGGCACAAAACCTATAGAATTGCTTATACAGGCACAAAACCTATAGAATTGCTTCTACAGGCACAAAACCTATAGAATTGCTTCTACAGACACAAAACCTATAGAATTGCTTCTACAGGCACAAAACCTATAGAATTGCTTCTACAGGCACAAAACCTATAGAATTGCTTCTACAGGCACAAAACCTATAGAATGGCTTCTACAGGCACAAAACCTATAGAATGGCTTATACAGGCACAAAACCTATAGAATGGCTTATACAGGCACAAAACCTATAGAATCGCTTATACAGGCACAAAACCTATAGAATCGCTTATACAGGCACAAAACCTATAGAATAGCTTATACAGGCACAAAACCTATAGAATTGCTTATACAGGCACAAAACCTATAGAATTCTATAGGTTTTGTTCTTGTTAATATATAAGCAATTCTATATAATGAATTCATATTGTTTTTCCTATCCTATCCCGTAGCTCGAAGGTCGTAGGGGTACCACAGATGATCGTTTAACTAGCGTACTCCATCTTTCCCTGTCCTCAGCAACCCTGATTGTTTCGCTCTCTGTGAAACCAGTCCATTCTCGAATGTTGTCCTCCCACCTTTTTTTCGGTCTCCCTCTTCTTCTACCTCCTTGCACTGTGCCTTGCAGGATGGTTTTTGCAAGACCTGATGATCTGGTGACGTGGCCATACCATCGGAGTTTCCGTTTTTTCACCACTGTGAGCAGGTCATCGTGTTGTCCAATGGCTTATGCGACGGTCTCGGACTTCGTCGTTGGTGATTTGCTAGGTATAGGAAATGCCCAGAAGTCTTCTGTAGGATCTCATCTCCATGCTTTGTATTCTTCGTTGTAGATCTGCTGTGAGAGTCCATGTTTCGCAAGGGTATAGGAAGATGGAGATGACAAGGGAGCGCAGCAGTCTTACCTAGGAATATTGTTTTTATTGTAAGCTTATTTCTTCAGTAGGGCAAACGCTCACTGAGAAAATTAAAAGAATCTGTCCAGGAGGGCGTGGTCTAAATAGGTCCCTTTTGAAAACAAATCTCTATGTCTTTCTTCCCCCTCCCCACCCCCCACCCCATTCCCTCGCTCTACCCATTACCACCACCCCCAAAATTTTTTTTACAGTCTTTTTCGACACACTGCATTGCGTAGTTGTGATTAGCCAAGGCTAACGGTCGCCTCTCCACTAGTAGTCTACTTATGTAGAGTGCTCGGCAAGTCTCAGCTAAGCTGGTGTTACCTTTCCACTGTACTTTGGAGAAACCCATTTTTCAAATATATTTTTCCCTCTCCCAAGAGAATATACAGTCTGAACACGCTTGACCTAATCCTACCAAATCCCAACAACAAAAAAACCGTTTTGACCTTCTTTTGAAACCCAGTCTTCTTTCCCTCCTCCTCCTCTCTATCCCCATCTGCACCAATCCTATCACCACCTCCTCCACCACCACCACCGCCACCACCACCGCCCCACGACATATATGGCAATCTAACATGAGCGCAAAAATCTCAAACTCGCGTTCCTTAAATCCACCTAAAGCTTAGAATGTTTCGATCTTGTCTTGCGATTTTTAAGTGACTGACGTCTTCCCTCCCCCCCCCCCCCAACTAACTTGTACACTACATAACATGATCATATGGGAGTTTATTAATCCACCCCATTTACTGAGGATGAAAGCTATCCACTAAGCGTGTAGGTAGGCAGCTTAAAAGAACATGGAAATCAGTTCCCCTCTGTAGCTAACGTCCCGAATTTAGCTACAGGGCCTCCTTGATACAGTTATTACCTGTGCGTCACTTAACACCACAGGCACGCTTGGTTTAGTTTACAACAACGCCGTAGACTTAGAGCATACTTGTCGCTCGCCGTAGCGTTAAAAAAAATGTGTACAGGCGAGGAGATCGCGATTAAAAGATGGAAAGGAAATCGAAGCGAAATTCATTTTTTGACATTTTGTATTTGACTGCATCCAATGCCAGAATTCGGACGGGAGAAAACCGGAGTACCGGAAGAAGAAACAAACAAACTCGGTGACCTGGAAATAAGTCTCGTATCTAAAGTCTCATGACGTTCGTCCTCATGCGGGGTGGGCGGGGTTAGAGGGGTGGGAGTGAGGTGGGAATGGGCGCGGAAGGGAGGAGGGTGGGGGGGGGGGGGGGTAATGTGGCTCACACAACGACATTTTGCTATAGGAAAATTACCGGCGTATAACCAACTGCTCCAACCATGCCATGCAACTGTTGGCAAGAACGAAAGAGCCGTTCAGAGCGTGTGTACAAAACTCAAAACGTTGTAGTGTATGTATGGTTAACAAACATTGAGCCTTTTTAATGGATCCATACGTTTTTGCTTTCATGAGTGCCGAGCTCAGATAACACAAGGGGAGGAGGAGGTGGGTGGGGTAAAGTAGCAACACCAACAGCAGGTTTTTTTCCAATGAATTCAAGCCCGACTTTCCTAGTAAAAATGCAATGGCAAAGTCTTATCTTTAAAGTAAATCATCGCCAACCCTCCACACCTCTCCTTGTTAAGCTACACTGGCTTCCTGTCGCAGAACGTGTTAAGTATAAAACTGCCTGTATCTGCTACAATATTGTAATCGGCTCTGCTCCTTCTTATCTATCTGACCTTGTTTCCCTTTACACTCCATCTCGTTCCCTTCGCTCATCCACAGACTGACTGTCGTCTTCTCCGTCAGGGCCGTTATAAAAGAAAATCTCATGGTTTCCGCTCTTTTGCTGTCCACGGCCCTCACCTATGGAATTCTTTCCCCTTTCATGTTAGACATTCTACCTCCTGTGAATCATTCAAATCCAACCTTAAAACGTATCTTTTCTCAAAAGTCTTTCAGCAGTATCTGTAGTTGTAAAAAGGGTTTGGAGGGGTGGGGGGTTAAGTAGTAATTTAGTATGTTTTTGTCATATTGATTTACACAGCAGTAGTATGTATGCGTGAAAGAGTAATGTTATGTATTAGTCTAAGGAAGACAATTCGTTTATTGTTAGAGTTACGCCCTTGCTTGAGGAGGAAATAAACATGGCTGACGTCCACAACTAGTTATGCTGTGTCTGACTGTTTATGGAATATATGCAGCAATCAGGACACAACAAATTGGCGACGAGGATAAAACTTTGTTCTTAGGAACTGTGCTTTGTGCAGGAAGGCCGAAGACTTGCCGTAAGTGAAATCTAGTGGAGATTTTCATAATAAGGACTTTATTATGGAAGCCGCAAACCGGGAGACATGGTGACGTCATGTATTCCGTACAGTTGATGGGGCGCCAAAGTGACATCAGTTTGTTCTACAGCCACGTAGGACTGCAGTGATCGCGCGTATGACGTGAAAGTCAGTATTCCAGAACAGAGTGACGTTCTAAGTGACGAAAAAGGACACGGGAACAGATTGTCCTCTATAGTACATTGTAACATTTCCTTTGGTGGAAACTGGGGCAAGTTGTCAACCTCAGGCAAATTGTGACCAACTGTACGAACTGTGAATCTTCACAAGATGGCTGGCATTTTAGGACGCCTTGAACCCTACCAAGAAGGTGAAAATTGGAAGGAGTATGTGGAAGTGTTTGAGCATTTCTTCATAGCGAATGACATAACAGATGATAAGAAAAAAGTCTGTGTTTTGTGTTCATCTGTTGGCTCATCTACTTATCACATCATCAAAAGCCTGTGCCTTCCAGACAAGCCTGAAGAGAAGACCTTTCAAGACATTTGTGATGTTGTTGAAAATCACTTCAAACCCAAACTGTCAGAAGCGAGTGCCAGCCTGCTATTTTACTCCAGAAGCCGGAAGGAAGAGGAAAGTGTTCAGATGTACGTAGCTGCCCTGCGTTCATTGGCCAAACCATGTAATTTCGGACAATTCTTGGATAGGGCACTGCGTGACAGATTTATCGTTGGTGTAAACAACAAGCAGATCCAGGAGAAAATTCTTCAGGTGCCTGACACTGAACTGACTCTTAAGAAAGCATTCTCTATTGCCGAGTCACACGAAGCAGCTGCCAGAAACATCCGGGAAATGCATGACAAGGACCACACTGAAGGAAATAGCGTCATGAAAGTTGACAGTGGTGATCGTTCTGACATAATTGCTATTCGTCGAGGTGAATCTCCAAACCAGGATGGCAGAAGAGAACTGTGTTTCCGTTGTGGTGGGAAACATAACCCAGGACACTGTACATTTATAAACAAGAAGTGTTTCAGTTGTGGGAGAACAGGTCACATCCGGGCCAAGTGTCGCAAGGACAAAAATGTGAAAAACATTGTTGAATCTGAGTGTGGTGTGCATGATGTTCATTACACAAAGACAGTAAAATGTGCAGTGAATGGTGGGAAGAGAGTGAAAATTGATGCTTTCACGTGTGAGTTGGAAGTGAATGGGAGAGTGATTCGTTTTGAACTGGACACTGGATCGCCGTTCACTTTCTTGTCAGAACGCACAATGACAAAAGTTCTAGGCCGTCAGAAGCTGAACAAACCCGATGTGAAAATCAGATCGTTCACAGGGCATGAAGTGCGTGTGGTTGGAGTGTTGAATGCGAAAGTCACACACAGACATGTCACATCTCAGGCAAACATTCTGGTCACGCAACACACACATGACCTGATTGGTAGAGATCTGATTGATCAGTTGGGGCTGATGACCGTCAATCTCGTGAATGAAATGTACACCACTCAGCTTCAGAGGAGTCTTGAACGCCATGGTGGGTTGTTCCAGGAGGGTGTGGGTAGGCTTGTAGGACAGCAAGCAAAGGTTCATATTGATGCTGACAAAAAACCCATATTCTTCAAGCCAAGGTCACTACCTTATGCCACGAGGTCAAAGGTTGAAGCAGAATTAAGACGGCTTGAGGAGGAAGGCATCGTGGAGCCAGTGAGGATGTCAGACTGGGCAGCGCCCATTGTCCCGGTCCTGAAGCCTAACGGAGAAGTCAGGATTTGTGGAGACTACAAGGTCACTGTTAACAAAGCCTCCAAGCTTGAACAGTATCCCATACCAACACTGGATGATTTGATTGCACAGTTGGGGAAAGGGTCGGTGTTTCACAAGCTTGATTTGTCTCATGCATACTCTCAGATTGAGCTTGAGAAAGAGAGTCGGAAGTACGTGACGATCAACACGCACAAGGGATTGTACACGTACACCAGGCTTCCGTATGGGGTATCTTCAGCACCTGCCCAGTTCCAGCGAGTCATGGAGACACTGCTGCAAGGTGTCCCATGCACTGTTGTGTACTTTGATGACATCCTAGTGACAGGTGACACTGAGGAAGAGTCATACCAGCACTTGGAGGAGGTGTTGGATCGGCTGGACAGAGCTGGGGCACGGCTGAAGAAAGAAAAGTGCATCTTTGGTGCACAAGAGGTGGTCTTCCTTGGACACAAGATCAGCAAACTGGGGATCAGGCCATTGAACGAAAAGGTTCAGGCTCTGGTGCAGGCAAAACCACCACAGAATGTTCAGCAGCTGAAAGCCTACCTGGGCTTGCTGAACTACTACGGCAGATTCTTGAAAAACCTGTCAGGAGAGCTGCATCCTTTGCACAAGTTGCTGAGGAAGGGAGTGAAGTGGAGTTGGGGTCGAGAACAGCAGGAGTGCTTTGAAAAGACCAAAAAGATGATCTTGTCGGCGAAAGTCTTGGTGCATTATGACCCCAACAGACAGATCGTGTTGCATGTGGATGCATCCCAGTATGGGCTGGGGGCTGTAATGTCTCACATCATGGATGATGGGTCAGAGCATCCAGTCGGATTTGTCTCCAGAACCCTCAACGCAGCTGAGAAAAACTACTCCCAGCTGGACAAAGAAGGCGCAGCTGTGATTTTTGGGCTAAAAAAGTTTCACAAATATTTGTTCGGGAGGAGGTTTTCTATTGTGACGGATCACAAACCACTGCTATCGCTCTTCAGCGAGCAGAAGCAAATTCCAACAATTGCTTCACCCAGGATCCAAAGATGGGCTGTCATACTCAGAGCGTACGAGTATACTATGGAGTATCGGCCAGGCAAAGATCACATGAACGCTGACTGTTTCTCACGCCTGCCCTTGCCAGAGACAGAAGCGAAGGAGCCTGAAGACAGGGTCCTGTTGATTGCAGAGCTGGAAGAGTGTTCCTTTCTGTCAGCCAAACAGATCGCGGAATGGACACGGCGCGATCCAGTGCTGTCCCGTGTCCACAGTTACCTCCTGAGAGGTTGGCCAGCTGATGAAGCTAGCAGAGAACTGAATCCATACAGAATTCGGAGGTCAGAGTTAAGCGTACAGGATGGGTGTGTCCTGTGGGGTGCTCGTGTTGTCGTTCCACAAAAGGGTCGGAACAAGGTGATGCAACAGTTGCATGCAACTCATCCTGGGATCGGCAGGATGAAAGGACTGGCTCGGAGCTATGTGTGGTGGCCGGGGATGGATTCGGAGTTGGAACAGATGGTTCGGAGCTGCTCCGAGTGTCAGGAATATCAGAATCTACCGGCTGTGGCACCACTCCACCCGTGGGAGTTTCCGGATGGACCATGGAAACGGGTCCATATTGATTTTGCAGGCCCAGTGCAAGGGGAAATGCTCCTCATTGTTGTGGATGCCTTCTCAAAGTGGGTTGAGGTCGCTATCATGAGGAAAACAACGTCAGCAGCGACCATTTTGAGGCTGAGGGAGATTTTTGCACGGCAGGGCTTGCCCGACATTCTGGTTTCTGACAATGGAACCAATTTTACGTCGGAGGAGTTTGAAAGTTTCCTTAAAGGAAATGGGATTGTCCATGTAAAGACTGCGCCCTACCACCCGTCTAGCAACGGATTGGCTGAAAGGACGGTTCAGTCAGTGAAGAAAGGAATTGCCAAGACACCAGGCAGCTGTCTGGATGAAAAGCTGCACAAGTATCTATTGGGGTACAGAGTTACCCCGCACGCTACCACAGGAAAGAGTCCTTCTGAGCTACTAAATCAAAGGAGGTTGAAGACTCTGCTGGATTTGTTGCATCCAGACCTCCAGGGAAAGGTCCAGAGACAACAAACCCAGATGAAAGTCCGTCATGATGACAGAGCAAAAGAGCGGGCGTTCGCAGTCGGAGAGTCTGTCAGCGTGAAGAATTTTGGGGTTGGACCAAGATGGCTTCCTGGAGTTATTGTGCACATGTTTGGTTCAGTGAACTTTGAGGTAGAGTTGTCAGATGGGCGGTTGGTCCGGCGTCACGTCGATCACGTGCAGAAGCGCCAGGCGGGTCAAGCGGTTGCAGCACCAGAGTCTGAAGACCAAGTGGGGACACCTAGAAGCGGTTTGAGACAACAGGAACATGAACTTCAAGAATATCCAGCCGGGTCACACACTGGAGTTGATGGTAGTTCTAGCAGAGTTGGAACTCCAGCAATTGCGAACTCTGAGGATACCAAACAACTCCCTGAGCCTGTAGATCAGCCCAGAACAAGCCAGACCCCGCTGATTGACAGAGCCGCAGTAGGTCAAGCACTAGAAGCTAGGAGATCATGCAGAGACAGACATCCTCCTGCATACCTAGCAGACTTTGCACTGCACATCGAAGATTTCTCACTGGACTAACTAACATAAGGTGCCTCACACACGGCCACATTTCGCATCAGGCATTTATACTCACATATACACATGTTGAATTTAATTTTGATTAAATGTGTTCAAGAACCAAAGAGTTTTTGATGTTAACGTTTTCGGAATTTTGTTATCAAAGTGTAATTCCATCTAAGTAAAAGGGAGTGTTATGTATTAGTCTAAGGAAGACAATTCGTTTATTGTTAGAGTTACGCCCTTGCTTGAGGAGGAAATAAACATGGCTGACGTCCACAACTAGTTATGCTGTGTCTGACTGTTTATGGAATATATGCAGCAATCAGGACACAACAAGTAACTTGTCTTATAATCAAAGTATATGTATAGTGTGTATATGTGTTTGCGTAAGAAAGTGTGCGTGTATAAGCGCTTAGATCCTTAGGGTAGGCGCTTTATAAATGCTAGTTATTATTATTATTAAGGTATTCTTAGCCGAAACCTATCCGTCCTTGGGGAGGGAAGCGTTTGGGACGTCCTCTCGCCCTAGGCCAGTTTAATGAGGGCGATGACTATCCCTTCTCCTTCGCTGCTTTAACTTCATCGGTTCTAACCAAATCCAAAGTACCCATTCACAGCTGGGAAGACTGGGGAGTGTTGTGCGTTTGTTTCATTCTTTGTGTATGTGTGTGTATGTGTGTGTGTGTATGTGTGGGTCGTTGTGTGGTTGCCTTCCATGCATGTTTACCCATGGAAGTACTAACACGTCACGACGTTGCTTAACATGACACATTGCAAGCGTGTGACCAAACCACTCCACTACAGCGCCACCCGATTTCTGAGTTGTCCAGATAAAATTAGCGTGTGCTCAGACCATCGTATTGCTGCTATCAGGATGCACTTTTGGGTGGGTAAATCAGTATGTAATGACATAAGCACGTAACTCATATGAAATCTACATATTTCATTACAAAATAAAGTTCTCCACTTGCCTAATGTGGTGTATGTTGATATAGTTTTGATCCTTCTCTTCTATGTAATGTGTATATAATTGCCAAACTGTGTGTGTTGTGCGTGTGAAAGGCGCCTTGAGTTGCCATGTTCCGTGAAAAAATGTGTGCTATATAAATCGTTGTATTATTATTATTATTATTATTATTATTATTATTATTATTATTATTATTATTATTATTATTATTATTATTATCATTATTATTATCATTATTATTTATTCGTCCAAAAGATCACATTTATGAAATAGTTAATTCCGGTCATGCAAAACTCTCACTCCCTCCCTTCCCCCTATGTCTGTCTCCCTCTCTCTCGCTAATTGGTGGGTTTAGGGGTAGGTGTGGGTTACGATGGGTTGGTGGATCTCGTCTTCCAGTGTGGTGTTGCGCGGTGTCTGCCGGGCTTTTCTTGAGAAAGCATCCCGACTGTCACCCGCTTGAGTGACAAATAACCTCCCGCATTTTTATACCATTCCTCTCTCCTCCCCCTCTCCCCCAACTAAAATTGAAGGAACAGACAAAACAAAGTGAAATTTTCATTGAATATTCGTTAGTAAACACTAAGGAAACTCAAACATGTGTGTTGGGTTCGTGTTTAGCTCCACATTACGCTTTCATCAAGACACTAGCGCAAGCTTTCTCGGTCCAAGTCTTCAATCAGTAACAAAATGAATTTGTGAACAATGTTTTCCTTATCCAGATTAATCTGGTCCAATGAATGCAAACGAAACATTAATTTGTACTACTTTAAAATGAAGAAAACGCGCGTAACAGAAAAGAAATGAAAAGAAAAAAAAAGAAAAGAAAGCATCCCAAATGGGCTTCAAAAAAATGTCCCGATCAATAATAATTTTTGTGTGTGAGCAAAATGGCCCTAGCAATTTTTCAATTTTTGTTCCAATTTAGACCAAGGAATGTAGTTTGCAAAACAATCCTGTTAACACGAGTGGCAGGAATTGAGAAACACCAACTTCTATATATATATAAATGTCACACTGTCAATAATATTGTGAGCATTAGCCTATTTTTTTAACAAGTTTTCATTACTGAATTTCTATGCCCCGCTTTCATTCATCCAATATTTACAAAAGAAAGTTCCTATATGGCACAATTAGGTGGAGGTTAAAATTAAAAGAAAGATGTCAAGCTTTCATATGTATATCCAGACACTCATAGCAGAGTGGAAATTGTTTTTCGTTAATGTGCAAATTTTTTGTTGGACTATTCTGTCTTCGTTTTATCCTAAAGAAACAAATTGAACATGGGGTACATTTGACCCCTGAACGATGTCCAAGATCAAATATATCCAAATCGGGTGGGCCTTTTTTTTCTTTTATCCCGCACCAAATGTGCTTAGACATTGATGACCCTCGGCGACCTCGACCTCGACCTTTAAGAAAGTGCAAATATGAATTACATAGGAGGCTGCGGTATAGAGCAAAATGTGTCTTACCAAGGAATAGATTTGGGCGACTTTGAGGTAGAGCAAGCATGAGGGCACGGGAGAAGCTGGTCACTAATCCAGGTACAGTTAGCATGAACTTTGGTCAAATTCCAGTCAGTGGTTCTTGAGAAATGGCGTCAAACTGACCGAACCGACCAACAAGCCTGACCGACAGCCCGCCATTTTGGCTCGTTCTGATTGCCTACTACTTCAAAGTATTTCCTTTTGTTTATAGTATCGGAAAATACAGACATTTGTATAGTAATGTAAAGTTACAATACAAAAAATAAGAAACGGCGGCTTTGGCTTAATGTATAAAGTGACCAGTCGATAATGACCAATCACGAACACTATTTCTGTAGCAAACTTTGCTTGATCCTATGTAGACGGGAAAAAAATGTAGCTCCAAATGCAAGGTTAACGTTAACGAGAATAGCTGAAGCTATATTAATGCCATAATCGGGAGCGTGCGGAACACAATGGAAGAAAAAGGTTGACCTCTGCTTTTATATATTGAATCGCCCAAGCGATAGTTATAATTTGTGAGCCCTATCATATTGTCCATTTTCTCCAACTGAAACGAAACTGTCTCAGCTCCCCCTCAAGAATGATGTTTAAACGGCGACTGGAAGAAAACAATATATTCACGTATCTTATCTATTTGATAGTTCTTAAAATAATAGCGCTTTTCCAGCTCTAGAGCTGCTCAAGGCGCAGGAAAATAGTACTGCTATTTGTCGATGATTAGAATAGTAGTAATGTTTCCACCAGTGTCTTCTAATCAGAACAAGTATTGCCTTCAGGGTGGATTCTTCGGGTCGCGGTACGGTAGCACGCTTCTCTCCAATGCCGATGTTACAAGTACCGAACAAACGGGCGTGTGGCCGAGTCTCGCAGGGTAGGGGCGAGGGTGAGGGGTATGGTGGGGATGGGGGATGCAGGAAATAATTAAATTCAATACAAGGCTTTTCAGGCCAGTTACTCCTTCGGGTAAGAGTGTATATAAACCCAATCTATGTACTATGCCTGCATTTTGCCGCAACATCGGACTTTAAAAAGATCCCCACGCTCATGTCCTAGACCGAGGGAGTGCTAGAAACAGTCAACACACCTAGCATACATGCACCATAGGTCCTGATCCTCCTCTTCTCCCCCTCTTCTCCAGCTCCATTTCTTTCTCACCCTCCCAACCCCCTGTCCTGGTTGACGCTGCTCTTGCTGAGAAAACCAGCCCCAATTTCGCCATGCATGGTTGACCAATAAAATGTCCACAAAAATCAAACACACACACACACACAAACACACACACTCACGCATACACACATAAGTATGTAGAACACCAAGACTGGGTTTTATCAAGAATGTAAGAATCGGAAATGATTTTTTTGACGGAGAGAACGCAAACTTCTTCTAGAAATGTAAGAATCTAATGCAAAATCGGCTCTTTCCGTCGCAAAGGTTGACCTAGTACGTCTCCCATAGGCGACGAAATAGGTAGAACTTTGCAAAATTTCCCGAAAATTGACAGGATAGGGCACTCCCTTGTACTTAAAACACTCTCATGCACTACAATTGCACTCCCGTGCACTAAAAGAGCACTCCTGTGTACTTAGAAAAAAGTGGGTGGCTGGAAAACACTGGGTGGCTAAAACACACCCCCATTTCCTGCATAAAAAGCAAGGTTAGTCACCCATTTCAAGGCTTATGTCTCCGCACACACACACCCACACCCACACCCACACACACCCACACCCACACACACACACACCTACACACACATCAATGGCAGTAACTAAACGTTAGCTTATATTAAATTATGTTTGAAGGTAGTTTTTAGCCAAAACGAAAAACGGGGACTTTCAATGCAGAACATTAATACACCACTCAACATCCATTTTAAAGGCCAAAAATCGAAGGTTCAGTTTACTTTTGGCGAAAACGGATTTACCCTAAACATTGGCATTGTTATTACATTAAACATTGACAAAGTGGGCTTTTCTTACTCAAACCAACCGCTGAAGTTTGAATTTTTCATTTCCGTTCTGACAAGGGTTTATTTTTCCATTTTTTAACGGTACCACTCAATGACCTTAGACCCTATTTCTGTGTGAACCATGCGACTCAAAGTGTGCGTTCTTTTGGTGTCTGGGGTATAGTAAGGTCCATTTTATCAACGTAAAACGAAAACCCTTACGAACATTTGTTTTTACGGGTTCTGTCTCTTACCAGCTCTGGTAGATGCTATTTTTAGATGCAGAATGTTGGTTTGCCATTGCTATTAATAGGCACATAAACGAACTGAGTTTAATCATTTAAAAAATAACTATGCTTTGGAAAGAGTTTTTTTTTGTGTCAGCTTATTTTTTTCAGTGGGGAAAACAATCACTGTGATCAAAGGATCTGTCGAGAGACGTGGTCAAAGGTTGTCTATTGAACAAATCAAAGGAGAGAGAGAAAAAAAACAATTGTGAAAACTTACCTCATGCGTGTCAACCACTAAACCAATCTTTTAGTCTAGCAAGTGATGATTAGTCTGTGTACTATGCATGCATTGTATCACATTCATCATTAATCCACATATTGCACTCAAACAATCATAGTCCATTACCCGTAGAAAAGTTTGACCAATTCCAAACTCTTCACGTTTAGACACCTAAGCGATACAGAGCTTGCAGGTCGTGCTTGTGAAATCTGGATTTGTCTTTCCGTTGACTTTTACAATCCTGCAGGAGCTTGTGGCGAAATGCACGATTGTAAAGACAACTCTCTAAACTGATGCGTTTTTATTTTCTTTGGCCTTTTTGCTCGGTCTTGTCTCGTCATCCTTTAATACAAGTTTTTTTTTAATGAACCTTTCAATTTGAATGATTGATTTGACCAAACCTGAACATTTCAGAAAGTCATAGAAAAACCAAACTGCCGCATTTTAAATGTTCAATCTTAAAACACACATTCTTCAAAATATTTTCTGTGTGGAGGGAGAGACGAAGAATCTTGAAACATCTTATTATCAGACACAGTTTAGAGACACGGAATGATGCAAGAGCGGTAGTGGGCTAGACACATGCGATGGAGGAGAGAGGAAGCAGACCCAACATACGATGCAGATGAGTATAAAGAGAGATACGATTGGAAGATCCCAGACACATGCGACGCGACACAGAGACACCTACCGATGCAAGTGACAAGACACCTGCGACACAGATCGACACGGCCAGACAAGCCAATATAACGCTGGCGCCGCGCTTGCTCGGTTATAAAGCAAAAGCTTGTCACATCAGCGGGGCTAACTGACTCTTATGAAGTGGATAAGGTGTGCGTGCAAGATGTATTAACACCCCCACCCCTACCCCCACACCACCTTCCACGCCCCACTCCTACCCCTCCGTCACATGGATAGTGCAGTGTAAACCCTGCTAGCGACGGCAGCTTCGAGAAGAGTGGAGGAGAAGGAGGAGGAGAAGGAGGAGGAGGATAGGGTGAAGAAGGCATGGGAGGGGAGGGGAAAGAATGAGAGGGTGGGGGGTGAGGATGAGAGGAAACCAATAAGGGTGGATGCGGATTGGGAAAAGCTTATGTGATAATGCGTTGAGAGTGTTATGCTTCAGAAGAAGGAACCATTGTTTAGAGGCAGATTGAATTGACGATTTGCAACAAAGTACAGCTCTTGTATGTTATAGTAGGGTGCTGCTGCTTATAAAACGCCATTTTCGATAAGTAATGAGGGCAGGGGGTGGGAGGAGCAGGGAGAGAGAAAGAGGGAAGGGTACTGTAGGGTGTGCGGGTGAGGGAAGGAAGGGAGGTGGGGAGGAGGAAGACAAGGTAGCCGGAAGACATGAGCTAGGATTGAGGGGACGTGGAAGAGCTCATCTGGGAAAAGTGCTGAGTTCGTATTTTTCATAATATTTAAAGGCCTGGGAGGGGGTGGGGGTGGGGGGGGAAGTGAATGGAAAGACTCATCCGTAGTGCCGATTACTGGATTAGCAAAGCCATACTGCACAGGCATAATTCTGTAATAGATTATTACGATAGAAGCGAAGTGTCGCAAGCGACCACGAGGATGGAGGTTGTGCTACGAAGAGAGAGGGGATGAGAGCTTGCCGGAGGAAGGCGGGGGGGGGGGGGGGGTGGGGGGAAGGGGGGATAGGGGAAAGTGTGGAGGTTGAGAGAATACCCACCAGGGTTGTTGGAGCTTGGTTTAGCTCAGCTTGTATAGCGCCTAATTTGAGTATTTTTCAGCCTTAAGAAAAGTTCTAGATTTTTGTTATTTTTTAAATTTTTATAGAAAGGTGCAAAAACTAAGACCTAAAAACAAAGAAATCGGGTCACGTGGCAACCATCTCCTTCCGATGAGAATATAAACCGAGGTCTAGTCTGCGCACGCACGCATTCCATCGCACGGACTTTACAAAAGATCCTGACGCTCATGTCCTAGGACCGGTGAGTGCCGGCTCCACAAATACACCCAGTGCAGCAAGCACTAGGTCCCTACGTTTGTGCTCAGTTGTCTGGGGCGCATGCGCATAAAGCAGCACGTGGGCGCGCCTCGGGAGAGGAGGAATGGTGGGGGTGTGTGGGTGTTAAGTCCGATCGCGTTTCGGTCAGCACCTTGCGCAGCTCTTGAGCTAGTACAGGCGCTACAGTAATACAGAACACAGAATACGGGACAATAACATACAATAACTTCTCAGAGTGCAGCAAGACACTATATATGCAGAGAGGAAAGGAGCAGAGAGAATGGGGCCGGGTAGCTCAGTTGGTAAGAGCGTCTTGCTAGTAACCGAAAGGTCGCTGGTTCGAATCTCGGATTGGTCAACGTGTGATCATATTATTTTCCCCTTTATCAACAACTGGCCCGCTGGTGTCAGTATAAATCGGTCCAGTAGTCACCTATATGCGAAAGTGTCGTGTGACTATAATCTATAAACAACCACAACAACAACAAGCAGAGAGAAGGAAGTGGGCCGGGAGAGGGAAGACAAGGTAGGTGCGAGGATTGCAAGGGGTTGGAGTGGGGTGGGCGGGAGAGGGCAGGAGGATACGGATACATGAACAAGGATTTATGGGGGGATTGGAACAGCTCATTTGATAAAGCGACGAACTCATCTCAGGTGCAGCAGCATTGGAGCAGTGGATGAAAAGGATATAAACTCACTATTCACCTTTGGGCGGAGTGGGTGTGTGAGGGAGGGTGGAGTTCGTGATTTACTGATTAGACCAGACAATTGCGAATGGGGATTTTGCCATCGCGGCTCTGAGTCAGCAGAGGAGGTCTAATGGGATTGAAATAGCTCAATTATTGCTGCAGCGCCGAGCTCAAGTTTCACGCAGAGAACGGCAGCATGGGTGGTGGTAGTGGTTGTGGTTATGATGATGATGATGATGATTATGAAGATGAAAAAGAAGAAGAAGAAGAAGATGATGATGATGATGATGATGATGATGATGATGATGATGATAATGATGGTGATGATGATGTTAATGATGGTGCCTATTATTATTATTATTATTATTATTATTATTATTATTATTATTATTATTATTATTATTATTATTATTATTATTATTATTATTATTATTATTATTATTATTTTTCGGCGCCAACCAAAACGTCGGAAATTGTAAAGCTGATGAAGACGATGCTGATAAAATAAAGAACAATAAAATCACGACAACGTGAATGCAAATAACGACGATGACGGCGATAACGACAAACGAAGGTATTTGTGACGGCAATACAAACCATTATGGATCGAGCCATCATTTTGCTATTGGATATAAGACACACATGTTGGGGAGGCAACCCCCAACGACACACACACACACACAAAAAGATTGAAACCAGCGCACCACGCCCCCCAGTGCACCCAACTGTTAATGGGTACTCGGTGAAGGATAAAACGGCTAGGGAGAGGAGGTAGACACCGTCCTCATTAAGCTGGCCTACAGAAAAAGGAGGGACCCAGCGCTTTCCTCACCAACGACCAAAAGGTTTCGAGGACACACACTTGTCCCGCTGATGTGAAGCTCGTCAAGAAAAACGCCCAGACCAAAAATACATTGATGATGATGATGATGATGATGATGATGATGATGATGATGATGATGATGATGATGATGATGATGATGATGATAATAATTTTAAAAAAATAAAAATAATAATAATCTTTTCTAAAGCCCAATTCGTCTATGAGTAAATCCAACTTGCATACTGCATCTCACGCTGTCAAAACCCCTGGACCATTCAGCAAGACACCCCCGTTGGGGTGACGGGGGTTTTAGCATAAATAGTATCCCCACTTTCTGGAAATGTAGTGCTTTAAATTCCCACTGTCGCTGTCTTTCTCATTTACTCTTTCTCATTCCTGCTCTGTTCTATCAATCTGCTATACTATCGTCTTCTTCGCTAGACCAGTCTCCTACCTTTTTTCTTGAAAACTCTTCCGGGACAAGATTCCTTGTTTGTGTATGAGGTCTATTTTAATCAGCTTGGGAATATTGGACGCTTTCTGCCAGGTGGTCACTAGGGCTTCCTATGATGTTATTATTTAGCAATGTAGGCATTTTATATGTATGTGTTTTGTTGATAATTTATAATGATGTTTGTATTCTATATCAGTACAACTTATGTTAATCTGATGAATAAAAATTTGATATAACATTGTATTCTATTTTGTTTTTGTAAACGGGGGTTCGATAAGTTGGGGTGAAGCCTCAGCCGTCCCCTGCGTGGGATGTCTTTATTGTAAAGTGACTGGATGGTGGAGGGCATTCAGTTTTCCCACTAGGGTTGTTCCAGCAGATCTTTTATGCGGATTGGGGGTTGTCCGGTCCTGATTTGGCTCGGAAGAGTCCGCTGGACCTAAAGCAATAATTATGTAATGTAATGTAATTCAGCAAGACAAGCTACTTTTTGACAGAAAATGTACGATTCTTTCAACCTGCCACTGAGGTAACAAGGGGTTTGTTGGCAGATCAAGCAAATGTACGGGAGGACTGTGATTTTATAGGCTGAAGATCGAGCGTTCCGAACTTAAGTGACTTAGGTTCGAGACTTTTCAGGTCACCGAGGGTTTTCTCCGGCTACTTCGGTTTCCTCACTTCCTTCAATGATGGTCTTGGATGCAGTCACTGTAATAAAACTAAAAGGTCAAAGTAAAATTTGGATTTCCTGTCCTTTTCGTAAAATTCGACCTGCCTTTATAGCACATTTTGAAGTGATGAAAAATGTGTTTGTTGTGTTATGTTGGAGTAGAAGTAAAGGTCTGTCTTAATTGGAAGGTTCATGAATGTTCACGAACTTATTTTTGCCCGAGGTTTTCAGATCCCGAACCTAGATTCCTGAACCTTTACGACAAAAATAAAATTTTAGGAATCTATGTTCGCGATATGAGAATCTCAAAAACAAAGGTTCTAGAACTTCCGCGCACCTTCCAATTCAAACAGGCATTAAACATGTGCGCGTTGGTTTTGGTTACAGATCGCCGTGCTTCGAGTCTGATTAATGGCCTGCCTTATTCTTTTTAGTCATAAAAGAATATCTGCATCTTGCGAGAAAAAAACTAAAAACTTCTGTCACTGAACCCTGATCTTCTTGCGAACGCTCTAAGCACATTCTTTTCTTCGCCTCTTTACGCCAAAAAAAAAAGGAATTAGATCTCTACATTACAACATGCAACCTCTTGAACACATCTATCTATACACATACAATGCTTATGGAATGAAAAGCCAAGCTATACGATGCGGAATGTCCCTCTCTATATAATGCCCCAAGCGACGACGACCCAACTACGCTCGAGTTTAAAGGTATATTTAAAAAAAAAAAAAAATGAAAAACTTTGCAGGCCGTCACAGGCATAGATTTATTAGTATTTAATGTCGCTTTGAAATACATTGGAAGAAAATAAAATTACCACTGGGTATATGTAAAAAGATATTTACTTACACATACACACACAAACACACACACACCTCCACCCGCACACACACACACACACGCACGCACACACACACACACACACTCAAGAGCCTTCAGTCATTACAGGAATAGAATTTCCAATATTGGTTATCTCTTTCGAACATCGTCTGTAGTATTGGTTGATTTAACATTTAAAGAAGAGAATAAAAAGCGCGAGAGGTCATGCTTAAAATACGTCCAAGGTCCAGAACAAACTTAGCGCCAAAAACCCAAACAAAAACCTTATAACAATGTCTTAAATCAAGCTAAGAGATTACTATTTTGAGAGTTGTTTCTTCTTCTTCTTCTTCTTCTTCTTCTTCTTCTTCTTCTTCTTCTTCTTCTTCTTCTCCTCCTCTTCTTCTTCTTCTACTACTAATTTCTCCAGTTCTTCCTCTTTTTTTTTCCTCTCCTTGTACTTGTTCTTTTGGTAGTTACTACTACTACTACTACTACTACTACTACTACTACTACTACTACTACTACTACTACTACTACTTCTTCTTCTTCTACTACTACTACTATTACTACTTCTTCTTCTACTACTTCTTCTTCGTCTCCTTCTTCTTTTTCTTCTTCATCTTCAACTTCTCCTCCTCCACTTCATTTAAGGAAGTGCACCCTCTCTTTCCTCCAAGAAAGAAAGGGGAAACCCAGAAGAAGAGAGAGGGAAGAAGATATGAGCTTGCCCATAATTGCCTTACTACCCTAGAGCAAAAAGGGTTACTGGCCACCCCAACGTTAACCTATTTTCTGCAGAACATATTTCTTCTTCTTCTTCTTCTTCTTCTTCTTCTTCTTCTTCTTCTTCTTCTTCTTCTGCTGCTTGTGCTTCTTCTTCTTCTTCTTCTCTTTGTGCAATTGAGGATGAGTGCAAGGTGCAACACAAAAAAATGTGTCCCTGGAAAATACAGTTGTAATACAAGATTTGCTTTCCAACCTAGCTCAGAGATAAACTTTAAAAAATTCAGGCAAAATAATGTAATGCCTAAAGAAAGAAAAAACAGAAAGAATGAGGACACTGAAATCAGTCATTGTGCAAAGTTTGAAGCAAATTTCTGCAGCGTTTCAAAAGATACAACACCCTCTGTCGCAAAACGAAAGTTCGCGAATGTGTGGGGTTTAATCCCTCAAGTGCAAACGTTTGTATTACCAGACAGGTGCCTATGGCAGAATCGGAACCTAGTGTTTGTGGGTCAAACGGGATATGACGTACGTGTTAGTCGCCATTTCATCCAAGATCTTTTATTCAAGAAGCGAAGAGATTATTTTGTTTGAAAATTCTTTCTTTTCATGTGATAGCTGAATCTTGGCTGTAGGAATTTGTTTTAGGGAAACGTACCGTGCTGCGAGTGATTTATTTTGCATAATAGGATATTTTTTTTTAGAGGAGAGTGCTTTTGCTTAGCGGGATACCTATTGTAGCAACAACACAGCATTTTTAAAAAGCAAAAAAAAATTTTTTGGGTGCCTAAATTTAATACAAGATAACATGTACATTGCAAAAAAAAAAAAAGTAATTTTTTAACTTAAGTCGAAAACGTTTTTTTTTTTTGCCATTAAAGAAAAAAACGCCGAATCAGCATTTTCAGCTCTTTTTGCATTTTAGGTGACCGGCCGATGGCCTGCTTATATTTTGGACAGAATATTAATTTAACGCTTTAATAAGTTAGTCCTTGATGTGATCTTTGTAAACAAATGTAAAAAACCTCAAACTTAATGTATCATGCATGACAAATTATTTGTTTTTTGAAGTGTGTAAGAATAAAATAGGCCTGTCACTCAGGGATAATTCTGACGACAACTCTTGGCATGTGTTGATGCTACGTGCAGGAACTAAACACTACTTTTTTAAAGTATTTTACGGTCGAATTTCAATTTTTTTTCTTGCTTTGACATGGAAATAGTGCATTCTATTATCTGTGCACAAAGTTTTAGCGAGGATTTTTCTTATTTCATAACAATTATCACGATAAAACCCATCTTTTCACTTGCACTTCAGCTATTAGGACGCGGACGTCTCCTTTTGCATAAAAACCGAAGCAACAGGCTTTCCGTAATAATTATTGGTTACAATTATTTATTTCTGATAAGTTTTCGCGTAGAAATAGCGCGTAATGTCATACTGCCGTTCTGTGGGCACACTCAGGGATAACTCTGTTCGTCATCACGGACGACAACTCTTGGCATGTGTTGTTGCTACTATTGGCTCATGAAGTGGTGAAAATTGCTGGTAGCCAAGGAGAATCGGGTTCGAGGCTAAAACAGTTGAGAAATCAGTCGGTGACAGTTGGTGAAGAGAGAGAGAGGACACGACTCAAGTTCTGGTGGCAACTGACCGATGCGGATACCTAGGGAGGTTTAGTTTTCCGTTGGACGACTGGGATGGGGCTACAGTTTACCGTTAGTGTGTGGGATCGCGTGAGCGAGGTAACTTGGTCCTCAGTCGAGCGAGCCGGTGTGACATCGCAGCTTGACCGAGTTCCTTTTTTCGTCCGGGCGCCTTTGAGCATGCGCCAGTTCAAGTTGGGCCGGCCTTTTCACGATATTCTTAGAAGTCGTAACCCTAACCCTAACCCTAATTTTTACTATGACTACGATAGCACTGTGCGCATGCGTCGAATTTTGTAATGCGTCGACCAATCAGAATGCTCCCATTCAAAATGAGTTAATTGGCCATTCCACGATGTCACACCGGGATGGATCAGAGGGAGTTTGATACTTCAGCGCTGCACGGCGACATGGTAACGGATCGTTCGGTTTGACCTTACCAATTTCTTGCACCGCAGGATAAATATCTTGATTTCATTTGACTCGGGACAATTTTCTTTGGAGCGTGCTAAGCAAGGTAGTTTGTTCTAAGTATTATTCATTGAATGCACTTGTTCCTCAGAAAACTTCAGTTTTGTTTAATCATAATGTATTTTTTCCAAGCAGGGCTGGACCAGAAGAAGCCTAGGTTTGTATGAAATGATTTTTCATGCAAATCTCTAAGACAAGCTTTGTTCGGCAGGTGTATTTTGACTTTCATGTTCGAGATCGGGACGTGGATACAAGAACACCGTGTACAAGGTATCAAGGGGACGTTGAATGCTCTTCAGATTCAGATTCAGATTCAGAAAACTTTATTATCTCCAAGGAGAAATTCTAATAATGGATTTGCTGTCAGCAAAAGGTAATAAAATGTAACAGTACTATAAACATGTAAACATGTACGTGTAATCACGCTTATGTACATATTAACAAGAACATTTCCGACACATTGTAAAACTTAAAATACATATCACACTACATGTCCTTATTGCACTTCAACATAAATAAATATAACACCTACCCACAAACACACACACCCACACACACACATCCACACACACATGGGTTAGACATGAGATTATAAAATTATAAACGTTATAAAGCATCTTTAAAAAAATATACAATCATCAAACTCTGCGTATCATTCTAGCACTGACAATCACAGATTTTAAAACGTATGCATTAGTTAACTAGATACATACTGAATAGTTGAAAAATTGCTGCAAATATTATAAAATTCATCTCTAGTACTCCCATAAACCACTCGCACCCAACTCATTCAGTCAACACTTATTAAGAATTTGTACTGATTTGGGTACAAAACTGTTCTTAGCTCTAACTGTAGAAACATTTGGCACTCTGAAACGGCGACCAGAAGGAAGGAGCTGGTAGTGCTGTGCTAGGATGTGAGTGGAGTCTCTTACAATCATGCTCGCTTTCTTTCTTACTTGCCTTTCGTACAACACACACAAACTCTCCTGCTTTTCACCCACCACTTTCCCACACACCTTCACAATTCTATCCAACACATTCTTACTCCTCACACTGAGACCTCCAAACCAGCAAAGAAAACCAAAGGTCAGCACCGATTGGATAAAACATCTGTAAAAGTTACATAAAACAGACTTGTTGACTTTCAGAGAGCGCAATTTCTGGAGGCAATATATTCTTGACTGACATTTCTTATGGATGGAAGTAGTGTTGGAATCAAAGGTAAGCTTATTGTCAAGTAGTGTTCCCAGATATTTGTATTCCAAGACTCTCTCCACATTTTCTCCACCAATCACTAAGTCAGGCACAGCAGATGGGTTTTTTCTAAAATCAATAATCAGTTCTTTAGTTTTCTTCACATTTATATTTAAAAATTTGCTCTGGGTCAGTATTGACTACTACACTTCTTCCAATCTACTTCATCTTCCATGGTCATTTCATCCGGGTCTACAACTCTGTCTACACCATTGTCCACTCCCTTGTCCAAGTTAAGTTAGTAAAAAAACAAACAAACAAAAAATTCGGCAATAACAAATGAAAGAAAAAAAGAGGAACAAAAGACATTTTGGACAAATCGGAAGAAGAAAATATAAGAAAAAGAACAAACATTAATAAAAGAATTGAACTTGGAAAAATGTGTTACGTGTTTCTGTGAAGTGCTGGAATGAAATGGTGCGCCGTAAGTTTTTTTAAATTGAAATAAAACCACGTTTCGGGGCAAGTTATGAAAGTCAAGGGACCCTTCATACGTAATGGCCACTCCGGAATAAAGAGGATTATCAATACAATACAATACAATACAATACAATACAATACAATACAATACAATACAATACAATACAATACAATACAATACAATACAATACAATATAACTTTATTGTCTGATGTTCATCACATACAAAAGTTTGTCTTTGGCTCGTCGTCCGCAAGAAGCATGCAATACAGGGTGTTCCAAAAGTCTTGGGCACATTTGAAGTCCCCATATCTCAATTACTATGAATGGTAGTAAGATAAACGTTGTGCCATTTTAAAGCTAATTACACTAAGTTTTTTGTAAAGCTGTTGATTTTTTTATTTCTTTTCACACCCATTAATGGCGTTCACTCAACCAGAAAATGCTGGGAGGCGTTTGGCAAGAATTTGACTATCGGCTTGATGTGTGTCGTGTGACCAATGGTGCTCACATTGAACATCTTTGAACATTCCATGTAAAAATTGAGATTACAAGCTTTTTGAATTTACCAGATGCGTTTTTATATCCTTAATAGTTTCGGAAATATTCAATGTCAAAATGTGCCCAAGACTTTTGGAACACCCTGTATATCCATTTTATATACACAACTAGCAGAGAAACATTCATTTCTAATGACACAGCAGCAACCTTAAATTCCAATCACTCTCGCACTCTCGCGTGCATACTCACAAAAATACTCGATATTATAAATAAATATAGATAGATACGATATTTTAAAAACAGATTTCAGGGCCTGTGCGGGCGACAGCGGGACCAGTCGCTGCAGGAGTAGTGCCTTCAGAGATCAATCGTGTCCATGTTAGTTTCTAAAAGCCGTTCAATAAACCACTTCTGTCTACACGTCATCGTCTCTGCCCTCTCCACCTCTCTGCGGTACCCCCTCACCTCTGATGTTGTAGATGGCGATGGAGGGAGTGTGGTGAGGGGTGAGGGGGGAGGGGAAGGGAGAAATATGGAGGAGGAAGTGCTGAGCTGGCTTACAGTATTGAAGTTTATCGTCTACACCCACAATTCGCGATATGGTAATACGGGGATATACTATCCCAGCTAAAGGAGCTAAATCCACACTGATCCACCAGAGCAATCGTAAGGGAAATGTATGTCCAGTGTGCAATAAGAATTTCTGTACCATATACGCTTTTCTTTTTCTTTCTTTTTGTTAATTTTTTTTGGAGGGGTGGGGGGTAGGGGGTGGGGCTTGTAATTTGTGTTTTGCACCATAATGTAATTTGCCAGGGCGGTAACAGCGTTTCTCGTGTTCGTATTCGTATACGGGATTCGAACTTTCGGTCATCAGTGTGCCTCGCATACGCTCTCCCACTGAGGTTTGGCGCCTCGGGCGGCTTGAGTTTGATCCTATATCGGTCTGCACCTTGAGCATCTCTTGAGCTGGAAAAGCGCTCTATAAAACGATTGGATAAAAATAACAACAATAATAAATGGTTATACAATTAATACTCCTATTGTCTGTTATCGATATACCAGTAATGATCATGTGTGTTAATTGTTGATGAATGTTTATAGAGGAGCATACTTAGTACTCTATTTTGCACTGTACCGCCTGTACTGGTTCTCCCCGGTCCCTTCTCTATTGCAGAGGTTGGTTAGAATAAGGGTGATAGTACTCAAGAACCATGAAATCCTACCTGAAGTTGGTTCTCAGTACCATTGATTGAACTAAAGTACTAACAAAAGCATTGTTGATTGATTGCTGTGGTAGTGTTCGAGAAGGTCAGCAAAAAATACTCCAATGCGACCGTGAAATCTGGAGCTACTGTTCGGAATTCGAACCCACGACCCTGTTTGAAAGGCAGCCCAATGATCCACAGCAGCTGAACTATTATTAGGTCTTGAAACGTCTGACGCCATCTGCAAGCGAGCGATAGGCCAGTCACATTCGCGGAAACAGCATTGCATGAGAATCTTGCCCAATCCTTCTTCAATTTACAAGCACAGTTCGCCTGTCGTTATTCCACAGTGCGATAAAACAAAAATCTGGCCAATCCACATCGCGGAAACAGCACTGCGTGGAAATCCTATCCAATCCCTCGCCAATTTACATGTACGGTTCGCCTGTTATTGGTCAAAAGAAGCCATAAGCCGATAATGGGACTGTTTTTGTGCTGTCAAGTTTCAAAAGCCTTGAAGCAGAAGGCTGAAAAGAATGCCCCGGCCATTGTGTCATTATCGCCCAAACTACTGCAATTGAACAAGCTTCGGGCTTAACGAGTATTCGGTTCATATCACTTTAAATGAGTTTACGAGCTCAACAATTTATCTTGTGATTCGCCATTGTTCTAGGTCTAATTGTCAGTTCAGCGCATAGGGACTATGGCCCACTCTATTTATGTACTGATTTGGTGATTGTTCTGATTCAAGTTCGACTTCAGTTCATTGCTATGTCACCACGACCAACACTCCATTATATCTTACGTTAATAGGGGCTTGCGTCAGTGATTCCGTCAATCAGTCAGTCCCACTTCGCACACGTATAACTAAGCACCGTTCATTCCAGCATGATGCTATTTGGTACGTACATACATCTCCTTTGTTGCCAATAATTTAAAGAACAAAAACGAGGGGTCCAATTTAAAACCCTGTGGCTGCTACGGGTTAGACTCAGAGGGGCCGGGTAGCTCAGTTGGTAAGAGCGTCTTGCTAGTAACCGAAAGGTCGCTGGTTCGAATCCCGGATTGGTCAACGTGTGATCATATTATTTTCCCCTTTACCAACAACTGGCCCGCTGGTGTCAGTATAAATCGGTCCAGTAGTCACCTATATGCGAAAGTGTCGTGTGACTATAATCTACATACAAGACAACAAGGGTTAGACTCCAAAGTAGAAAGACGACCGTTGGCAGTTAAGAACAGTAACCTACTTTTGAGCTTATCGCAGACTGACCCAACAGAGCGAGCGACAGAGAGAGAGAGGGAGAGACAGACAGAGACAGACAGAGTCGTGGCGGACGAGGACAGGTGGGTGCGGTGCGGCCGGGGCCTTGGTCTATAGTAGCAATCATTATTTAACTTCCAGGTCGAACTGAGTTAATTGGTTTGGCACCTTGGCCTCAAACTCCATCATACAACAAACAATTATGGTACTTGCAGTTGGGGAAGCAATAATACGGTTATACTGCAATAATTGTTGTAGTTCCTGTTCAAATTCAGTTCGGCTAGGACTACAACAAGCCACAACCATTTTATCTACTGATCTGTCACTGTTCCAGTTCCAGTTTGTGTGAAGTTCATTGCAATAAATGTGTTATCGTCTCCTCCGGTTTCTATACTGATCCTCCAGTTAGTCTTGTTTCCCGTTCCACTTCAGTTTCGTGCAGTTAGACATCATTGGTCCCATTGAATGTATCCACAGTTATGATTCCAATCCAAATCCGCCATCGTCATAGTTCTGGTCCCCTTGTCGAGCTCGTTTGTTAAAGATTTTTGAGAGCGCACCCATGCACTTGCAGAGTTACTCAGTGTGTATAAAACAGGTCAGTAAGTTGTTCTAGTTTAAAATACTTGTTACAGTTCCAGTATATGATCTTCAGAATGCCTGTATATATATATATATATATATATATATATATATATATATATATATATATATATATATATATATATATATATATATATATATATATAGAGAGAGAGAGAGAGAGAGAGAGAGAGAGAGAGAGAGAGAGAGAGAGAGAGAGAGAGAGAGAGAGAGAGAGAGATGTATATATATATATAGAGAGAGAGAGAGAGAGAGAGAGAGAGAGAGAGAGAGAGAGAGAGACGTATGTAGAATTCAAGAAACAGACGCTGCCAGAAAGCCGTTTGTAGCGACGCCGAAATGTTGCACTTAGATTTAATACTTTATTGTCGTTGGTACGTTATGTCTGTCAGAATGGGTGTTGTTGTTGCTGCTGCTGTTGCAGTTACTTCTCTTCCCTCATCAACTCATCCCATCTCCTCCTCATCCTCCTTCTTCTTCTTCTTCTTCTTCTTCTTCTTCTTCTTCTTCTTCTTCTTCTTCTTCTTCTTCTCCTCCTATTCTTCTTTTTACCCACATTCTTCTCTTCCTCTTCCTTATTATTCTTCTGGCATTTCTGTGTAACGATGAAACTCGCGCAAAATAAGCACTGCCTTGAAGCAGCTTCCGTCCCATTTCACCTTAATAACGTACCTCTTCACATCCTCCTGCATCCTCTTGAAACCAGGTTTAATCAATTGAATGGAGGACGGAGTGTGGAAGGGATTCGGATGTATGTGTGGGGAGAGGGAATGTAAGAGGAGGGGTAGATGGGGACGATAGCACTCTCTTCGAGGTGGGTAGGACGCTCCTTGAGACAAGACAAGCGTGAATCCCCGCCGGTGGCAGAGGGAGTTGTTCGAGGTGGTTTAGGGTGGAATATTGAGGGAGAGAAAGGGTCAGGGAGTGAGTGGCGGGAGTCACAACTTCGGACTTTCTGAAATGAGGCTTTACACGAAGTTCGGTCCACTTTCCTTCCGATGTCACCTCGACGGCACGTGTAAGGATCTGGACGTTTTTTATTAACGTTCACTCCGCTATTTCGTCACCCTCGCCCCCGCAAATACACAGAAAAAAAAAGATAATTCTTCCAACAAAAACGAAACAAGTCAGGGTCAAACAAGAATGATCTCAATGCCCAAAACAGAATACTAAGATGCATTGTACGCACGGGTATATTATTTTGACAATTTATTTAGAATTTTCGATAAAGCATTATTAAACAAAGCATCATCTTCTGATTGGCATATAACACACGCGCGAACACACACACACACGCGCGCACACTCACACACACACACACACATACATACACACAAACACACACACACATGCACATACATACACACAAACACACACACACATGCACATACATACACACAAACACACACACACATGCACATACATACACACAAACACACACACACACGCGCGCACACTCACACACACACACACATACATACACACAAACACACACACACATGCATACGCACTCACACACATCTTGAGAATTAATTCTGCATAAATCGCACGAACGAACATATGGGTTCAGAGGAAGCAGACGCATCGACAGCAAATACAAGTAAATAAAGTACCATCAAGGTTGGACGTACTAGATAAACTATGGACACACACGCAAAAAGAAATTGCCCTTTTCAACGCTCTCTCTCTCTCTCTCTCTCTCTCTCTCTCTCTCTCTCTCTCTCTCTCTCTCTCTCTCGCTCTCTCTCTCTCTGTCTCTTGCCTTCCCGGTCTTTCTCTCCCCATTCTCTCTTTTACTCTCTCATTCTCTGTCTCTGTCTC
>CM072520.1:17882279-18202279 GCA_036898135.1 Oncomelania hupensis
TTTTATATACTGAAAAAGAAACGATATACTGTATTTCAGACGAGACAACGAATAATTATATTGTATGCTACTCAGACACTCAGCTTCTCTATAGATCTATGTAAACGATTTATTTGAGGGAGGGGGATGGAAAAGGATGGAGAGAAAAGGAGGGGGTAACCTAAATTTGGATCATGATGTCAGCTTCACTACTAGCTAAACAAGATTTATTTACTAAGATCTCCGGATGTGTCACTAAATCCGTTTTAGCTGGTCACAGTTTTCAACCCTGTACGGTAAATGCAAATGTGAAAACTACGTTCTAGTATCAACCGAAATGCACGGGACTCGTTTTAGAAAAGATAGGATGGATGTAAATGTTGCGTGGCAGACAGAACGTTATGGAAACTGTACTTCCGTAATGTAAAAAAAAAAATTAAAGTCTTACTGAAGTCTTTCATTTCAATCAGATGACCAAGAATATGTATTTTTTTTTCACTATTTAAAAAAACAAACAGGTGCGATACTTTCCCCTTTTCTCCTCCTCCCCATCCCCCATTCCTCCCCCCCCCCCCCCCCACACACACTTTGGTGATGGAGCTCTCCCCCTTATCTCTCTTCTTCCCTCCGTGCCCAAAGATCCTCGCGTGATCTGCGTTAGCCAAGCGAAAAGGATTCAATTGTTTTACCTGCAGCGCCGCCTGAAGTCCGCAGGAGAGCGAGCTTTTAGTTTCTCTTGTCCTCGTGTGTCTGGAATTCCTAGGCACCCGACCTCAAAAATGTGGCTAACATCTTTGCTTTTTAAAACCCCAACTGAAGTTGTACTTGTTTATCCTATCCTAGCCTATCCTATCCCGTAACTCGGAGGTCGTAGTGGCACCACAGATGATCTTTTAACCAGCGTACTCCATCTTTCCCTGTCCTCAGCAACATTGATGGTTTCGCTCAGTGTCAAACCAGTCCATTCTCGAATGTTGTCCTCCCACCTCTTTTTCGGTCTCCCTCTTCGTCTATCTCCTTGCACTGTGCCTTGCAGGATGGTCTTTGCAAGACCTGATGATCTGGTGGCGTGGCCATATCATCAGAGTTTCCGTTTTATCACCACTGTGAGCAGGTCATAGTGTTGCCCGATGGCTTGTGTAATGGTCTGTGGGATTTCGTCGTTGGTGATGTGCTGGGTATAGGAAATGCCCAAAAGTCTTCTGTAGCACTTCATCTCCATGCTTTGTATTATTCCTTATAGGTCTGCTGTGAGGGTCCATGTTTCGCAAGCGTATGGGAAGATGGAGATGACAAGGGAGCGCATCAGCCTTACCTTGGAGTGTAGACTGATGGTCTTGTCTTTACAAATGGGCTTCAACCTTGTGAGGGCAGCAGTTGTTTATTCAATCCTGGAGGGGGACTTCCTGTCGGGACCCATTGTCTGATACAATGGCTCCTAAATATTTGAAGCTATGCACTGTGTTGAGGGATTGGCCTTGGTCTTTGATGTCCGTGTTGATGGCATTGGTGTTGTTGGTCATCATTTTAATCTTCTCTGCAATTATTTCTATTCCCTAGGCTCTGTAGGTGGTGGCAAGCCTCTGTACATGTACCAGCTGTTCAAGTTCTTGTTCCTCTCCAGCCAATCCATCAATGTCATCCGCAAATCGAAGGTTGGAGATTGCTCTTCCCCCTATGCTGACTGTGCATTCGTGATCTGCAAGGGCATCTGACATGATGCGCTCTAGGGAAGATGTTGAAGAGTGTTGGAGAGAGTAGGCATCCCTGAGGCACACCGAACGTGTTTATACGATTCTTTAAAATGAAGACCTGTTGTAGCATGTCATTGCTATTTTCCTTTCTTTAAGATACGATAAGGCCTTGCTGACTGAAATAAACTATGTTCTGTTTAGTATTCGATCAAGCTGATCACGTGGTTTCATTATATTGTACAATGGTGCGAAAGTGGCATTCTGAACGTTATGGCTTTGAATGCTGGTGTTCTACTACAGAAAATCTTCAACTTGACACTACAGTTGCTCTGTCCTAAACCTTATTCAAGGTTGGGATCTATCGGATGACATTTATTCTCTTTTCATTCTTTAAAGAGAAATACTTGCCCAAATGTTTTCAGTCAAAATTACCAAGTCATGCAAAGTAGCCGTGTAGTATGTCAATGGCTGTTAGCAAAAGCCAGACTCAGAGTTAAATCAAATCCTAACTGGGAGTTTATGCCCCAACATCTTAAAGTTCACTAAACAATGCTATCAACTGACAACAGCAACAGACAGTGGCAAAAACTCTCTAGGACAGTATCTCCCCTACCCCTCCCCACCTCTCATGTCTGCCCAAAGACCAGACAGACAGGCTGAGGGATTAAATATCAATCAAGCTAGAAACAATGCCAATAGACAAAGAAGTGTGAAAAGTCCTTCTCCCAGAATTTAAAGGAATTACTTTAACCCACGAATTCCAGCCCTGCTGCTCACCTCCAACTATATTTCTTCCTCCGATACCATTGCAGGCAGTTGTATTGATTTGATAGACGCCAGTCCTAATATGCTCTATGATGACCCCTCTGTAATTGAAAACCAATGTTGAGAGAGTACAGTATTAGGTCTGTTTTGGCGGAAGTGGGTTGGGGAGGGGGAGCTATAGTATGTAAGCATTTACCCTCTACCTACCCCCATGTCCCTCTCCCCATCCCTCACCCTCACTGCCTCCTTCTTTCTGGTACTTGCCCTACTACTCTTCCAACCTCATACATCCCACAAGCGCGCGCGGACTGTCACGAACAGTTTTTTTCTTTCTCTATGTCTGTGTCTGTCTTGTTCTCTCTATCATTCTGTCTCTCTCTCTTCCTCTTGCTCTCTCTCTCTCTCTCTCTCTCTCTCTCTCTCTCTCTCTCTCTCTCTCTCTCTCTCTCACATACACGCTCTTTCTTACTGTCTGTCTGTCTGTCTGTCTGTCTGTCTCTTTCTTTCTCTCTCCCTCTTCTTCTTTGTGCCACTTTTCTCTTCTTCCTTCAATATGCTGCAGTTATGTTTATTGAAAGAGCTTGGCTAATGCACGTTCTCCCTCCTCCCCTTCTTCACTTTCCTCTCCCTTTTCCTTCATCTCCTCCGTCTTCGTCAACCTCCTCCATCCTCCTCCTTCTTCTTTCTTTCCTCTTCCTCCTCCTCTTCATTCAATGTGCTCTATCTGTGTTTAATAATTAAACAGCAATGTGTTGTGTCTGCTCCTCTATCGCCTCTTCTCCTTCGCTTCTTCTGGCTTTGCATTGTCTTCCTCTCTCCTCCTTCTTCGCCTCCTCTCACTCCTTCTCTTCCTTCTAATATATATGCTTCAGTTGTTGTTGTTGTTGTTGTTGTTGTTGGTGGTGGTGGTGGTGGTGGTGGTAGAGGTGTTTTAATTCCGCAGCAAAAGGTCATGCTCGTTCACGACGCAAGAACCATCGATTCCGCCACGCCGTTGGTTCAGGAAGCGTTTATAAATATTCGGAATCCATTCATTTATTTTAATAATGTAATTTTATTAGTTCTAATTTGATTATTTCCTTTATATTTGATACGAACGTGCTGCAGTGTTGGGAAGAATATATCGGAATTATATAATGTATTTATTAATTTTTTGCTTGGGTTTCAACCTGTTGAGTATTATTTTCAGGAGGACCTTGCTGGGGTGGCTGATGAGGCTGATGGTGCGGTAATTTTCACACTCCTGAGGGTTACATTTTTTGGCAAGAGTGATGACAAGCGACTTGGTCCATGGTATAGGTCACTCCCCACTCTGCCAGATCTTGCCACAGATAATGGTGAGGGCATCAATCATCGCTTCTCCTCCTGCTTGTAGCAGTTCTGCGGGTATGTTGTCCACTCCCGCTGACTTCCCTTTCTTTAACGATTGCACTGCTGCATCAATTTCTTCCCGGAGAATTGGGAGGATTTTTTCTTCTTCTCTGTTCTCGGGACATGCCAGAACCGATGGGTCTCCATTCGGTTGAAACCCCAAGCTGAACAAATCATAGCTGAAGAACAAGCAGGATTCAGGGCAGGGCGAAGTACCACTGAACAGATTTTCAACCTCAGAATAATCTGAGAAATACCTACAGCACCAACAACATCTATATCATGTGTTCATAGACTTCAAGAAGGCGTTTGACCGAGTCTGGCATGCAGCTCTATGGGCAACAATGAAAGTGTACAACATCAGCCCTAAAATTATTGAAGTCATCAAAAGCCTGCATGACAAGGCTACCAGTGCAGTCCTCCACAACAGCGCCATCGGGAACTGGTTCAGAACAACAATCGGTGTGCGTCAAGGATGCCTACTCTCTCGAACACTCTTCAACATCTTCCTAGAGCTCATCATGTTAGATGCTCTTGCAGATCATGAAGGAAAAGTCAGCATAGGGGGTAGAGCAATCTCCAATCTTCGTTTTGCGGATGACATTGATGGATTGGCTGTAGAGGAACAATAACTTGAACAGCTGGTACAGAGGCTTGACACCACCTCCAGAGCTTATGGAATGAAAATAAGTGCAGAGAAGACCAAAATGATGACCAACAACACCAATGGCATCAACACGGACATCAAAGTCCAAGGCCAATCCCTCAACACAGTGCATAGCTTCAAATATTTAGGAGCCATTGTATCAGACAATGGGTCCGGACAGGAAGTCCACTCCAGAATTGAACAAACAACTGCTGCCCTCACAAGGGTGAAGCCCATTTGTAAAGACAAGACCATCAGTCTACACTCCAAGGTAACGCTGATGCGCTCCCTCTCCAGGATCGCACAAACAACTGCTGCCCTGACAAGGTTGAAGCCCATTTGGAAAGACAGGACCATCAGTCTACATTCCAAAGTAAGACTGCTGCGCTCCCTTGTCATCTCTATCTTCCTATATGCTTGCGAAGCATGGACACTCACAGCAGATCTACAACGAAGAATACAAAGCATGGAGATGAGGTGCTACAGAAGACTTATGGGCATTTCCTATACCCAACACATCACCAACGACGAAGTCCGACAGACCATCACACAGGTCTCCTGGATGAACAAAATGTCAATTTGCCTATCTGTAATAAATTCACAAACAGCGGTGCGTTTCTCATCAGGGCCGAGCGACTGAGCGTTGAAAGAGGCGATGCGAAGCTGTTTCTCGCAGGAGGGTGGAGGGGGTGGAGAGGTGTTGATGCGTACGAGGTTGGCAGGGTTAGCGCAGCGTGGAGTAGGCCTACGACACATAGGAACAGTCTCTGTGATATAGCAGTGATAAGCGGTGGATGATGACGATGATGCCTGAGTGACAAGAACAGGAGTAGATCTTTGTTTTGTTTTTCTTCTGCCACCACGGCACGTGCGCATCCGGGTCAGATCTTGACCTATGGAAAGTTCTTTCAATCGGCGCACGAGGTCAGCGGTCAAGCGTACTATTATTAATAGGAACTTGAATAATCTTAGAAGCATGCGTTGGTCTGTATCATGCACAATGACCAGGAAAACGTTTTCCAACTCTTCTATTTCAACAGCGAAATAACCTAATCATTACTGTAGAACAAAACTAGTAACTCAGTATTCACAATGTAGATTTGCCCCGTCAAAGTTGTCGTATCACACTGCCTTATTCTTTGAAATAAGGTGACAGTCTTTGCGGTATATTCTCCTCCGCTCTATATAGCAGGACCACTGTTGCTTGAGAGCATAGACCAGGAATTCCTTTCTCTCTGTTGAGAGCAAGGTGTGTGACAGCTGTTTCCACCTTTGAAGGTCTTCATCAGACACACGCTACGTCACTGCTGAAGTGATGTATGGCGCGAGTCCAAAATTAAATAAGCCCAAATACTGTGCGGAAGTACTTGCAGGAAATCTAAGTATTGCTGTTTTAATGGGTTATATAACCTGTCATTACTGACCCCCCCCCCCCGGCACCCCAACGGGGGTATATAACCTGTCAAAAACACCTGTTGTGTTGTGGGTTGAAGTCCAAACTACAGTCTAAACGCGTACCCACCCACCCCCATCCCCTTTTTTTCTTTTTTTTTGTGTCATAGGACCGCACTTGGGCTAGTGAGTGCCCCCAAAATATCAAGAAGTATTATAGATCTTCATCATCAGAACACAAAACTATTGCTCTTATTTATTTCCGAAAAGCTCAGCTGGTACAGGTAGCGTCGAACCCGTTTTTATAAGGATGTGGGTTCGACCCCTCGTCGTGGACTCGAACATTAAAGTATTCTGGTTGTACGCACTAGCTATCTTTCTGCTACTATCAATCAGTGAGTGTAGTGGTCGTTTCAGAGAGAAGAAGTAGACAAGAGATTAGGTGCAAATGTGTTAATAGATGAGTACGGTGGGTAATATTCCCTATTTTGTCATGGGTAGCTCCGCGTTGCGCTGCGATTGCAGTGCTTTCGCACGTTAAAGCGACCCGAATTCGACCCGCTAAAGGTTGATCAAGATCTTAACCCATCAATACAAATTAAAATCACACCATAATTATTATAACTTAACATCAAATATATATCTTGCTACAGCCGCCACAAAACATGTTCAAACACGTCAATAAATGAACGCCATATTGCTGACGCAACTTCCTGTACCAGAATGCACCGCGTGCTTCAAAGTGCTTAACTACCCGTGAAATCCTGGCGATGCAGGCAATAGGTTGTTCCCGCGGTTAGTAATCGATGCATCATTTAGAACCATTTATTGATTAACCGCGTTTTGTACTAGGGTACCTTCAAAAAGTTCAATAGCTTTGATCGGGTCACAGCCAAAAAAATGTTTCAAGACTCTCTCTCTCTCTCTCTCTCTCTCTCTCTCTCTCTCTCTCTCTCTCTCTCTCTCTCTCTCTCTCTCTCTCTCTCTCTCTATATATATATATATATATATATATATATATATATGTGTGTGTGTGTGTGTGTGTGTGTGTGTGTGTGTGTGTGCGCGTGGGTGTGTGTGTATGTGTGTATGTGTGTATTTTGTTAATATTTAGTAATATAGATATTGGATGCTTTCTGATATATTTATATATGTTGGCAGAAAGCATCCAATATCCCCAAGCTGATCCAACAGACCCCATACGCAAAGAAGGAGTTTTGGGAGAATTTTCAAGAAAAACGGTAGGTAACTGGTCTAGCGAAGAAGATAATAGATTGATAGAACAGATTAGGAATGAGAAATAACAAAGCAGAAAGACAGCGACAGTGGGAATTTCAAGCACCCCCAACAAGGCGTGAGAGGGGTTGGGGGGGGGGGTTGTGGGTAGCCAGTGGAGTTGATGCAACAGCGGAGTGATGTGGTCTTTCTTTTTCTTTTTAAGGACAAGACGGGCAGAGCTGTTTTGAATGCGATGAAGACGATAGATAGAAGAAGCGGGAAGTCCAGCAAGAAGGGAGTTACAATTGTCAAGACGAGAGAGAATGGGTAGAAGTGACAAGTTTGGCTAAAGCGTCTGTGGTGAGGTACTTGCGTATAGTGGCCGTGTGGCGGGGCTGGAAATAGCATATAACATGACCTACAATACCCACGTAGGCTGAAGCTGGTAGAGTGTTGTTGTTGTTGTTGTTGTTGATGTTGTTGTTGTTGTTTGTTTGTTTTTGTTTTTGTTTTTCAAAAACTAATTTTGCCCCCAACATTCTCTCCTTTTTTGTTTTCCGTCGGCATTCCAAATAATGACAGCGACTATGTCTTCTCTTTCCCAAGTGGAATGGACGTATTTGAAAGCTAGTCAGCCATCTTTGTTATTGTCACGACCACAACCCAGGATGCAATGCTATGATTGGTTAAAATAGGACACTTTCTAGAGGTCAAATGAATTCAAAACGAGGTCACGTTTGCTCAAAGCAAGGATAGGTTGAAGCGTGTGAAGGAAAACAATCAGTGATGAAATGCGATGATACGTGTAATTAGGCCTTAAAGGATATAATTATGGCGGCCATCTTACCTGCGCAATTGGTTATTCAAATTAGATCTTTTATCAGAAGCTTGTAATTTTCTCTGCATGTCCGTGAACAGTTTTTATAAGTGGTGCATTGTGCAGTCTTAAGTCTTAACATTATTCAGAAGCTTTATTTCTTTAAGATTGAAACTTGTAACTGAATGTGGTCATCTGATGTCCGCATGCAGGCAACCACTACTACTATAGGCCAGGCCAATGTGTCTGACGTCATGAGGGCCTGGACGGTCCAAAGCAACTTCCCCGTTGTCACGGTAACCAGAGATCGTCAAGGTCGCATGATGGTGACACAGGAACGCTTTCCTTTCAAAGACAGATCAGCTAGCGAGGCGTGAGTGAAATAGGGTGATTGTGGTGGCGGTGATGGTGTTGGTGATTGGTGATGGTGGTGGTAATGATGGAGGTGTTGATGATGGCGGTGGTGATGGCTACGATGGTAGTGTTGGAAAACAGGAGAATGGAAATGAGGAAGAAGAAAATGATGTAGGAAGAAGAAGCTAGAGAACTCGAAACAGAAAAAGTATATTGTAAATGAGATAAATGGAAAATTGCTATTGAAGTTTTCTGAGGAGGCATGCAGATATTTCATATTGTTGTGCTTATTGTTGTTGCTGTTGTCGTCGTCGTGGTCGTCATCGTCATTATTGTGGTCGTCATCGTCATTATTGTTGTTGTTGTTGTTGTTGTTGTTGTTGTTGTTCTTCTTCTTCTTCTTCTTCTTCTTCTTCTTCTTCTTCTTCTTCTTCTTCTTCTTCTTCTTCTTCATCTTCTTCTTCTTCTTCTTCTTCTTCTTCTTCTTCTTCTTCTTCTTCTCCTCATCCTCCTCCTTCTCCTTCTTTATTCTTCGTTTACATCACCACCTCCTCGTCTTCTTTCCCTTCTTCTAGTTTACCGAAATACGTTGCATTGCAGGTATCGATGGAATATTCCCTTTACCTTCGCTGCCAGCAGTAACATCACGCCTGACCCGTCACCTAATGACGTCATTTGGCTATCACGTCATCAAGAAAAAAGTGAGTACAGTTGGCTATCACGTCATCAAAGAAAAAAGTGAGTAATTAAGGTTATAGCCTACATGGAAGTAAGTTTTGTTTGAGAGAGAGAGACAGACAGACAGACAGACAGACAGAAAAATGAGTTGTGGATCTGTTATTATCCGCACTGTAGCACGCCTCCTGGGATGGACATTTTTACGTGCTGTGTACGTTGACATTCATTCATTCATTCATTCTGTCAATGAGTCATGATGATGACGACGATGATGATTACGACGGTGACGACATTGATCTAACACGATAATATAGACTGGCAACGACGACAGCGATGCTGCTGCTTCTGTTAATGAAGGAAGTAAAGATGTGACCATACAAATTGAACCGTTTTTGTTACAGCATTCATTACCAACCCACTCATTCCGGGCCCTGGTGACGAGGACCAATGGTTGCTAGGCAACCTGGGCTGCTATAGTTACTACAGGGTGAACTATGACGACGCCAACTGGAGGGCCTTGATTAAGCAGCTGAAGAGAGAGCACACGGTTCGTTGTTGTTGTTGTTACAGACCATCACACAAGCCATTGGACAACACGATGACCTGCTCACAGTGGTGAAGAAACGGAAACTCCGATGGTATGACCCCGTCACCAGCTCATCAGGCCATGCAAAGACCATCCTGCAAGGCACGGTGCAAGGAGGTAGAAGAAGAGTGAGACCAAAAAAGAGGTGGGAGGACAACATTCGAGAATGGACTGGTTTGATACTGAGCGAAGCCATGAGGGTTGCTGAGGACAGAGAAAGATGCAGTACGCTGGTTAATCGATCATCTGTGGTGCCCCTACGACCTCCGAGTTACGGGATAGGATAGGATAGGATAGGATAGGATAGTTAATGAAATGGCTACTATATAGAATTCAATAATGAAATGGCTACTATATAAAATTCAGTAATGAAATGGCTACTATATAGAATTCAATAATGAAATGGCTACTGTATAGAATACAATAATGAAATGGCCACTATATAGAATTCAATAATGAAATATCTAGAATTCAATAATGAAATGGCTAATATATAGAATGAAATATCATATAGAATTCAGTAATGAAATGGCTAATATATAGAATTCAATAATGAAATGGCTAATATATAGAATTCAATACAACAAAATACCACCATCTTTTTTACCCCCAAAGGGAATTACGTATATGTCCCTATCCTATCCTATCCCGTAACTCAAAGGTCATTGGGGCACCACAGACTGATGATCGTTTAATTAGCGGACCCCATCTTTCTCTGTCCTCAGCAACCCCCATATGCAACCCATATATGAAATGCCAAAGGGAGTATTGTTGCAATGAGATAGGTAGAAATACAATCTACAGGTAGAAATACAATCTACAGGTAGAAATACAATCTACAAGTAGAAATACAATCTACAGGTAGAAATACGATTAGATTGTTTCTTCATATTATAGCCTTGTGATTGACTGTACTGTGTCGTTAGTTCAATGTTAGTAAACGAATTATACATTTTTATTAGGGTGCCTACGAAAGTTCAATAACTTTGATCGGGTAAGTACAGCAAAGGTTTTTGAAAGTAATTTTCATTGATTAGTGGGTTGTTTGGGGTTTTATGTATTAAAAGTAAGATATTATTTCATTGTTGAAATCGTCCATACTGTATCTATCTATTCATCTATTCAGTAATCAATTGATGCATTGTTTAAAATCATATGTATTGATTTAGTCGTGTTTTCGACATCAAGTCAAAGTCCAATCCCCCAACACGGGGCACAGCTTCAAATATTTAGGAACAATTGTATCAGACAATGGGTCCCGACAAGGAGTCCTCTCCAGAAGAGCGCAAACAACTGCTACACTGACAAGGTTGAAGCCAATTTGGAAAGACAGGACCATCAGTCTACACTCCAAGGTAAGGCTGCTGTGCTCCATTCATCTTCCTATAATCTTGCGAAACATGGAACCTCACCGCAGACCAACAACGAAGAATACAAAGCATGGAGATGAGGTGATACAGAAGACTTCTGGCATCTCCTATACCCAGCACATCGCCAACGACGAAGTCCGACAGACCATCACACAAGCCAGTGGACAACACGACGACATGCTCACAGTGGTGAAAAGGCATCCTGCAAGGCACGGTGCAAGGAGGTAGAAGAATAGAGAGAAAAACAGGTGGGAAGACAACATTCGAGAATGGACTGGCTTGACACTGAGCGACTGCTGAGGACAGACAAAGATGGGGTAAGCTTACGCTGGTTATACGATCATCGATGGTGCCCCAACGACTTACGAATTAGGGGATAGGATAGGATATGATAGGATAGGACAGGGTAGGTGTTCTGGACTCGAATGCCTCCAAACGTCCAATAGCCTTTGTCGGGTCATAGTAAATATTTGTTGAATAAAACAAAACCTGATAATGTCCCCACTCCTTCCCTATTCCATCTCCTACCCTTCCCTCCCCCTCCCACTCCACTCCCACAACTACCCACCTTCACACAGTTTTCTCCTGTTTTATGATCACCGTCATGTGGTCAACATTCGTATTTAAATTTAGCCCGATCTCGACACAAGTGCTGCTTCCTATTAATTAAGCAAACCAGTAGCGACAGAATAGAATCATCAACAAAATGATGTTGGCCGTCTAAGGGCAGATCGAAGGAGAACATTACATGATTATTGCTTTAGGTCCAGCGGACTCTTCCGAGCCAAATCAAGACCAAGAAGGAGAACAAGAAGAACAAGAAGAAGAAAGCGCGGTTTCAATGGCGGTTGGCCCAAATTGAAGACTATGCAAGATCCCTGTACAAATAAGGAATTTGCTCCATCCAGAAGCTTCTCGTTGATTTTATTACCATTTCCTATTTACGACAAGGTCAAGGCGATGAGACAGGCATGCTGGATGTAAAACGGCGCATGATTGGTTCTATTCAACTCCGTCAAATACCTGCACAAAGCGCGCGCGCGCAAAATAGCTTCCGGTCACATGTACCGTCTCCACGGCGACGCATGCGCGGCAGCCAAAAATCGGCGTTTTGGTTGTCGTGAAGTTGAGCGAGGACTGTGTGTGGGGGGTATGTGGGGGGTGGGGGGTGTTTGTGTGTGTGTGTGTAGGGGGGGGGTGCGTGTGCGTGTGTGTGTGTGAGTGTTTTCATTCTCTCCCTACCCCTTTTCTTCTTTCCTCCCCTCCCCATCCCCCCCCTTTTTTTTTTCTCCTTCTGTCTGGTAAACGGATAGCACGCGCACTTTGCCAGCTAAGCGTTGTCAAGGGCAGCTGCTGCTATAAATGGTTTGTTCCTTTACAATACAATGGCTCTCTGAAAATCCTTATTGGGAAGAGAGGGGACTATAAACTAATACAATGGGCCGGCGGTTCATATGGTAGGATAGTGAAGTACATTTTCTTTTGCCATTCACCATTATTTATACTTCTGCGAGTGTATGCTTATATGAGAGAGAGAGCGAGAGACAGAGAGAGAGACAGAGAGAGAGACAGAGAGAGAGAGAGACAGAGACACATAGAGAGACAGACACAGAGAGACAGACAGAGAGGAAGGCAGACAGAGAGGAAGGCAGCAAGAAGAAAGAAACAAAAGTCCTTTCACTATACCTCACCTTCCATACCCAGACTTAGATTGATGTGACACAGACGATTCTATTTCCGTGATTGGTTACTTCTCCGTCAAACTGTCACGTGATTAATTAGCAACCTTACGTCATCCATCACGCCCTGACCACAGACTGTCTTCCAAACAAACTAATTGTAAACGTGAGCAGAATAGAGATTTTTTTTCTCTCTCTCTACAAAGTAAGGAGTCCGTAAAGGCCTGTTGAGCATGAGAGATGCACCAGACGTGCGAAAATTCCTTAGGCTCACTAATTAGGGTTATTTGGATGATTTATTGATTAATTTGTTGTTTTAACTAATGATTTTAAAAGTTTATTTTTTATTAATAATATTAGGATTGATGATTGGTTGACCTGATATATTAAGTTTAATCTGTTAGTTGGTTAGTTACTAAGTTATTTCAATGTTTCCCAGATGATTTGTCCAGTCCGAGTATCACTATAATATTATATTCAAGTTTTTGATCACGTTGTAATACCCATTAAGCATAAAAAGAGCTGTTCAACACCTCATAGAGCTGCTCAAGAAACACAGGTCCCGCATGCACGAAATAGTCTACTGAAGAACAGGATCAAGAATATAATAAATATAACCCACAGGAAACGGTTTTCTTATAAACTTATGCAAGGGAAACAACTGTGCAGCTAATCAGAGCCACACGAGGAAAAAAACCTACAAGTTAGTTACTTCCCTTCTCTCTATTTTCGAGTTACAATTTTATTTTATTTTTTAACGTTTTCGTGCAATTGACGGATTTGTTTCATGGAAAAATGAAACTATAATTAGTGCAATGTGAGTCTACTAATTACATTTTATTCACAAATATTAGGTTTTGTAGTAATGGCACTGCAAATGTTTAATCAAAGGCTATTTATTTTATACTGGCATATGGCGCAAAACGATGTATGAAAGGAATGATGAATGAATTAAGTACCTGTGATGTGTGTATTTACCAGCACCGGAGAAAATTCCTTGTGTAATGTCATTGTGTGGAATACATTCTGTATTCTGTATTCAAGGCCCAAATCAACTTTCTTTGCATAACCGTAGACCTAGCTATCTACGGAACAAAAATTATTAATGCAAAGAAAACGGAGAGCTACAAATACGGGAAATGTATGTTTAGAGAAACAACTCAGAGAGAGAGAGAGAGAGAGAGAGAAGTGAGAGAGTGAGAGGGAGAGAGAGAAGGGAGATAGAGAAGGAGGGAGAGAGAGGGAGTGAGAGAGAGAAGGAGGGAGAGAGAGAAGGAGAGAGAGGGAGTGAGAGAGATAAGGTGGGAGATAGAGAGAAAGGGAGTGAGATAGGTTAGAAAGAGAGAGAGAGAGAGAGAGAGAGAGAGAGAGAGAGAGAGAGAGAGAGAGAGAGAGAGAAATAGCCTCTCATTTGTTTCAAATGTTTTCCTTTTTAATTAAAAAAATAAAGAAGTCACCCAAATCATAATCATTTACATTCATCACAATTACACAAATTATAACAAATTCGCCTAAACCATACCAAACCAAATACCTGCGAATATTGTTGACAACACTTAGGTTGCAAAAGTTCAACCAATCACTCAATTAGTCAAAATAATATTCTATTTATCGTCTTGTCGCACATCTCTACTCAACAAGAAAAATTGTTCCTTATACACGTGGGAGAAAGAAAAAAACAAACTAACCTCTCATTAAAATGTGCCAATAAATAGGTGACTTGCAAAGTTTCCAAAACAAACTCAGCATGTGAACATTGTCAAAATTTCATCTGTTTCAAATAGTAAAATTTGCTTCAAATAGGTAAGTTTTTAAAAAAAATTAACAACAAACCAACCGAAACTTCTGCTTCAAATAGTTATTATTATTATTATTATTATTATTATTATTATTATTATGTATTCTAATAGTGTATTAGACTTGTCATATTGACCGAAGTGATTCATCATCAAGGAAATGTCTTCCTTGCTGACTGAAGTGACCACGCGGCCGGTGATGCCCTTTTAGATATTTGTATTAAAGTTGCTTTGAAGTTGTTTTATAAGGGGAATTAATCATGTTAACACGGATTAACCATATATCCCAAAGTTATTTCCCCTTGTTCGTTATTACTTAATTCTCCAAGTAGAACAGTACTGTTGTTTTAATGGCGCACATCCTCCATACAGTGTTTATCATCCTTCGTCGTTTGTAAATTATCTACAAACCTTGCGTATATATATCATTTTGAAACTCTCCTCACTTCCTGGTAGGATTTCTTCACTTGAATAACCCCTTAACCGCCGAATCTGGATTGCATTTGCCATGGTGAAGCTGGGCTTTTTGTCGTGTGTTCATTTGTCTGTGCACTGTTGTTTAATTTATTGAGACATCTCTAAGATTTTTTGAAATTTTTCCCCTTTTACCCTTGGCTTGTAATGTGATAAAGAAAATCGTGGGGTTTTTTGTTTGTTTTTTTAAATATGTATAATAATTTTTTATCATTCATATAAACAACTTTTTACAATCAAAATGACGGTTTCTCAAAAACACACAAACCCAGTATCCAATAAACCTCTCAAAACACAGCAACATTTTTTTTTGTTATTGTTTACTAAACATCAGAACTAACATGTGGATCTCAAATTTCTGACAGAAAATATTTTTCTGTGTAGCAATCTATACATCGTTGAGGTACTTGAAGCTAGGTTTTTAGCTAACTGTATTTGCTTAACCTAAACCATGAAACAAAATGATAAACGAGTTGTAAAGATCAAGGAAAGCAACCACAACTGAGATTGATTGATTGATTTATTGTTGCTTTAGGTCCAGCGGACTCTTCCGAGCCAAATCAGGACCGGACAACCCCCGATCCGCATAAAAGATCTGCCGAAACAACCCTAGTGGGAAAATTGAATGCCCTCCACCGGCCAGTCACTTTACAATAAAGACATCCCACGCGGGGGACGGCTGAGGGTTGATCTCAACTACGCGAACACCCCGGTTACAAAAACAAAATAGAATACAACCATCATTATAAATCGTCAACAAAACACATACATATGAAATGCCTATAGTGCGAAATAATACAATCATAGGAAGCCCTAGTGACCACCCGGCAGAAAGCGTCCAACACTCCCAAGCTGATCCAACAGACCTCATACACAAACAAGGAGTCTTGTCCAGGAAGAGTTTTCAAGAAAAAAGGTAGGTCATTGATCTAGCGAAGAAGAAGAAAGTATAGCAGAGTGATAGGACAGATCAGGAATTGGAAAGAGCAAATGATGAAGACAGCGACAGTGGGAATTTAAAGCACTAAATTTCCAGAAAGTGGGGATACTATTTATACTGAAACCCCCGGCACTCCAACGGGGGGAACTGTTGCCGCAGTGAATTAGTCATGCCTACAAAGGCAAGACAGGTTTTCAACTGGGGCTTTCACTGTTCCCTTTATAGGTTAGAACAGTGACAAGATTGCTCATGACCCCAAGGGGTACAACTGAGATTAACCGGCCTGATAGTTTATCAGATTACTTCCATTTAACCACATAGCAACTTTGTTTGGAAAAGAAGTACGTATACCGTACGTACTGGGCGTTTGGGGATTTTTACACATGTCCTATCCTGTCCTATCCTATTCGGTAACTCGAAGGTCGTTGGGACACCACAGATGATCGTTTAACCAACGTACTCCATCTTTCTCTGTCCTCAGCAACCCCTCATGGCTTCGCTCAGTCCATTCTCGAATGTTGTCCTCCCATCTCTCCCTCTTCTTCTGCCTCCTTGCACAATGCCTTGCAGGATGGTCTTTGCAAGGCCTGATGCTCTGGTGACGTGGCCATACCATCGGAGTTTCCATTTCTTCACCACTGTGAGCATGTCAGTGTTGTCCAATTGCGTGTGTGATGGTCTGTCGGATTTCGTTGGTGATGTGCTGGGTATAGTCTTCTGTATCACCTCATCTCCATGCTTTCTATTCTTCGTTATAGGTCTACTGTGAGGGTCCATGTTTCGCAAGCGTATAGAAAGATGGAGATGACAAAGGAGCGCAGCAGCCTTACCTTGGAACGTAGACTGACGGTCCTGTCTTTCCAAATGGGCTTTAACCTTGTAAGGGCAGCAGTTGTTTGTGCGATCCTGGAGAGGACTTCCTATCGGGAACCATTGTCCGATACAATGGCTCCTAAATATTTGAAGCCATGCACTGTGTTGAGAGATTGGCCTTGGACTTTGATGTCCGTGTTGATGCCATTGGTGTTGTTGGTCATCAGTTTGGTCTCCTCTGCACTTAATTCCATTCCAAATGCTCTTGGGGTTGTGTCAAGCTTCTGTACCAGCTGTTCAAGTTCTTGTCCCTCTCCAGCCAATCCATCAATGTTATCCGCAAAACGGAGGTTGGAGATTGCTGTACCTCCTATGCTGACTGTGCCTTCATGATCTGCAGGGGCATCTGACATGATGCGCTCCAGGAAGATGTTGAAGAAAGTTGGAGAGAGGAGGCATCCTTGACGCACGCCGATTGTTGATCTGAACCAATTCCCGATAGCGCTGTTGTGGAGGACTGCACTGGTAGCCTTATCATACAGGTTTTGATGATTTCAATAATGTTAGGTCTGGTGTTGTACACTCTCATGGTTGCCCACAGAGCTGCATGCCAGACTCGGTCAAACGCTTTCTTGAAGTCTACAAACACATGATGGTGGTGCTGTAGATATTTCTCGCAGATTATTCTGAGGTTGAAAATCTGTTCAGTGATATTTCACCCTGCCCTGAATCCTGCTTGTTCTTCAGCTGTTATATGTTCAGCTTGGGGTTTCAACCTGTTGAGTATTATTTTCAGGAGGACTTTGCATGGATGACTGATGAGGCTGATAGAGCGGTAGTTTTCACACTCCTGAAGGTTACCCTTTTTGGGAAGAGTGATGACAAGCGACTGGGTCAATGGTGTGGGCCACTCCCCACTCTGCTAGATCTTGTTACAGATAATGATGAGGGCATCAATCGTCGCTTCTCCTTCAGCTTGAAGCAATTCTGCAAGAATGTTGTCCACTCCCGTTGACTTCCTCTTCTTCAGCGATTGCATTGCTGCCTCAACATCTTCTCGGAGAATTGGGAGGATTTCTTCTTCTCTGTTCTGTGGAAATGCTAGAACTTATGGGTCTCCATTTGGTGTGTGGTTGTAAAGGTCAGAGTTGTACTCTGTCCATCTATCCCAAACTTCTTGTTCGTCTGTAAGACATATGCCAGACTCGCTTTGGATCGTGGAGGCCTTGGGCTGTTTAACTCTTGTCAGCCGCTTCACAGTCTGGTAGGCCTTCTTGCTGTTGTTTTTGTTCAGACTGTTATCTATTTCCTGGCATTGATCTTCTATCTAGTTCTCCTTTGCTGTGCGCATGCCTTTTCGGATGTCATTTGATTTTTCAATAGGCATCAGCTCCCTGTGAGGTATTATTTTTCTTTTTCAACTCTCTTCCTTTGTCACACGGGTCCAAAAGTTCTGGTGTGATCCACGGTTTCTTCTTTGGGCAGTGTTTGCCAAGGATCTCAGTGACGGCACCTGTCACAACTGAGTTGAAGGTGGTGGTCATGGTGTTGACATCTACTTCACCCGTTCCAAAAATGTGGGTTCGGGCAAATAGAATAGACCCAACGTTTCCCGGCGTGTCGTAAGAGGCGACTAACAGGGGTGATGTTAGCACGGCATCACTGGGCGAAAGTCTTCTACACAGAAGTCACCGGCCAGGGCGGAGGAACCTCACGTTACTACAGGTTCAACGACCACGTGCTCAGGGCCAAGGCGAGCCACACTGTATTCGTGGATTTCGGCTGTGGCCAACAGCCTGGAGAGGATTGGGCCCTGCCAGGTCTTTTTTTGCCCAAGACACAACACATGATGAGGCTATCCACTAATTCCATGCCGGATCGGTCGTCGCCCGGCTACACAAGGACCGCGCCTTCCGTTGGCCACCAGGACGGAGGTGAAAAGTATGCTACTGATGGACAAATTAGCAAGATCCGCACGAGAAACAACATCGTCATAGGAACCTGGAATGTCAGGACCCTAACTGCGGAAGGAAAATTAGAAGAACTGGCCCACGAGCTGGACCACTATCGATGGAACGTTCTAGGTATCAGCGAACTGCGCTGGAAAGGCCTAGGTGAAACAACGACTGACAAAGGCCACAAGCTCTATTTCAGCGGTAGAGATGACAGGCACGAACACGGCGTTGGATTCTTGGTCCACAAGAACATTCTAGCCACTGTCATGGGTTGCCGCCCAGTCTCCAGTAGACTCATTACCATCCGTCTGAGAGCAACCCCTTTCAACATTACCATCATCCAGGCCTATGCCCCAACATCAGACTATGAAGACAGCGAAGTGGAGGATTTTTATGAAAATATACAGGCGGTCCTTGACCAAGTGCCGAAGAAGGACATAGTCATAGTGCAAGGCGACTGGAATGCCAAGGTTGGCCAAGATGCGCACCACAACTGGGGAGACACATGCGGACCCCACTGCAACAACGAGACAAATGACAGGGGTCTGAGGCTATTGGAGTTTGCCAGATACAACAATCTGGTACTGGCAAACACGCTTGGTCTCCACAAAAAATCCAGACGATGGACATGGCACAGTCCCGGCGGGGAACATCACAACCAGATCGACTACATCATGGTCAAGAAACGCTTCAGATCAAGCATCAACATTGGCAGGACACGCACTTTTCCAGGAGCAGACATTGGAAGTGACCACGATCTCGTGATGATGTCTTTCCGGCTCCATTTGAAGAGAGTAAATACAGCAAAGTGCACTAGGCTGAAGTTCGACCTGGACAAACTGCAAGACCCGGAGGTGGCAAAAATATTTCAGGCCACAATTGGAGGGAAATTTGCACCATTGCTTATTTGGGGGGCAGGCGAAGTAGATGTCAACACCATGACCAATACCTTCAACTCAGCTGTAACAGATGCCGCCACTGAGATCCTTGGCAAGCACCGACCAAAGAAGAAGCCGTGGATCACACCTGAACTTTTGGATCTGTGTGATAAACGAAGAGAGTTAAAAAAGAAAAAGAACACCTCACAGGGAGCTGATGTCTACCGAAAAATCAACAATGACATCCGAAAAGGCATGCGCACAGCAAAGGAGAACTGGATAGAAGATCAATGCCAGGAAATAGAGAACAATCTGAACAAGAACAACAGCAAGAAGGCCTACCAGACTGTGAAGCGGCTGACAAGTGTTAAACAGCCCAAAGTCTCCACTATCCAAAGCAAATCTGGCATTTGCCTTACAGAAGAACAAGAAGTCTTGGACAGATGGACAGAGTACTGCTCTGACCTTTACAACCATACACCAAATGGAGACCCATCAGTTCTAGCATGTCCTGAGAGCAGAGAAGAAGAAGAAATCCTCCCAATTCTCCGGGAAGAAGTTGAGGCAGCAGTGCAATCGCTGAAGAAAGGGAAGTCAGCGGGAGTGGACAACATACCAGCGGAACTGCTACAAGCAGGAGGAGAAGCGATGACTGATGCTCTCACCATTATCTGTAACAAGATCTGGCAGAGTGGGGAATGGCCTACACCATGGACCCAGTCGCTTGTCATCACTCTTCCCAAAAAAGGTAACCTTCAGGATTGTGAAAATTACCGCACCATCAGCCTCATCAGCCATCCCAGCAAGGTCCTCCTGAAAATAATACTCAACAGGTTGAAACCACAAGCTGAACAAATCATAGCTGAAGAACAAGCAGGATTCATGGCAGGGCGAAGTACCACTGAACAGATTTTCAACCTCAGAATAATCTGTGAGAAATACCTACAGCACCAACAACATCTATATCATGTGTTCATAGACTTCAAGAAGGCATTTGACCGAGTCTGGCATGCAGCTCTATGGGCAACCATGAAAGTTTACAACATCAGCCCTAAAATTATAGAAGTCATCAAAAGCCTGTATGACAAGGCTACCAGTGCAGTCCTCCATAACAGCGTCATCGGGAACTGGTTCAGAACAACAATCGGTGTGCGTCAAGGATGCCTACTCTCTCCAACACTCTTCAACATCTTCCTAGAGCGCATCATGTCAGATGCTCTTGCAGATCACGAAGGCACAGTCAGCATAGGGGGCAGAGCAATCTCCAATCTTCGTTTTGCGGATGATATTGATGGATTGGCTGGAGAGGAACAAGAACTTGAACAGCTTGTACAGAGGCTTGACACCACCTCCAGAGCTTATGGAATGGAAATAAGTGCAGAGAAGACCAAAATGATGACCAACAGCACCAATGGCATCAACACGGACATCAAAGTACAAGGCCAATCCCTCAACACAGTGCACAGCTTCAAATATTTAGGAGCCATTGTGTCAGACAATGGGTCTCGACAGGAAGTCCTCTCCAGGATCGCACAAACAACTGCTGCCCTGACAAGGTTGAAGCCCATTTGGAAAGACAGAACCATCAGTCTACATTCCAAAGTAAGACTGCTGCGCTCTCTGGTCATCTCCATCTTCCTATATGCTTGCGAAGCATGGACCCTCACAGCAGATCTCCAACGAAGAATACAAAGCATGGAGATGAGGTGCTACAGAAGACTTCTGTGCATTTCCTATACCCAACACATCACCAACATTGAAGTCCGACAGACCATCACACAAGCCATTGGACAACACGATGACCTGCTCACAGTGATGAAGAAACGGAAACTCCGATGGTATGGCCACGTCACCAGATCATCAGGCCTTGCAAAGACCATTCTGCAAGGCACAGTGCAAGGAGGTAGAAGAAGGGGGAGACCGAAAAAGAGGTGGGAGGACAACATTCGAGAATGGACTGGTTTGACACTGAGCGAAGCCATGAGGGCTGCTGAGGACAGAGAAAGATGGAGTATGCTGGTTAAGCGATCATCTGTGGTGCCCCTACGACCTTCGGGTTATGGGACAGGATAGGATAGGATAGGAAGATAAATATTCAGTGTTTAGGGGTCCAGCGGACTGCCAAGAGCCGAATCAGGACCACAAAAAATGAGCAGGGGTGCAAATTTTCCTTCAATTGTGGCTTGGAATATTTGAGCCACCTCAGGGTATTGCAGTTTGTCCAGGTCGAACTTCAGTCTGGTGCACTTTGCTGTGTTTTCTTTCTCTTCAAGTGGAACCGGAAAGAAATCGTCCCGAGTCCGTGGTCACTTCCGATGTCTGCTCCTAAACAAATGCGTGTCCTGCCAACGTTGACGCTTGATCTGAAGCGTTTCTTGACCATGACGTAGTCAACCTGGTTGTGAGGCTCCCCCTCTGGGACTGTGCCAGCTCCATCGTCTGGATTTTTTGTGGGGACTAAGCGTACGTGTTTGCCAGTATCAGATTGTTGTATCTGGCAAACTTTAAGAGTCTCAGACCTCTGTCATTTTTCTCGCTGTTGCCGTGGGGTCCACCTGTGTCTCCTCAGTTGTGGTTCGCATCTTGGCCAACCTTGGCATTCCACTATGACTATGTCCTTCCTCGGCACTTGGTCAAGAACATCCTGCAGATGTTCATAGAAATCCTCGACTTCGCTGTCGTCATGGTCTGATATTGAGGCATAGGCCTGGATGATGGGGATGTTGAAAGGTGCTGTTCTCAGACGGATGGTAATGAGTCTACTGGAGACTGGACAGCAATCCATGACAGTGGCTAGATGGTCTCTGTGGACCAAGAATCCAACGCCGTGTTCGTGCCTGTCATCTCTCCCGCTGAAATAAAGCTTGTGGCCTTTTCCGCGTAGTTCGCCGATACCTAAAATCTTCCATCGATAGTGGTCAAGCTCGTGGGCCAGTTCTTCTAATTTTCCCTCCGCAGTTAGGGTCCTGACATTCCAGGTTCCTACGACGATGTTGTCTCTCGTGCGGATCTTGCTAAGTTTTTCATCAGTAACACACGTATCACCTCCTTCCTGGTGGCCAACGGAAGGCGCGGTCCTTGGCGACCCGAGCGACGACCAATCCGGTATGGAGTGAGTGGTTCTTTTCATCATATGGTGTGTCTTTGGCACGACAAAGCAACTCGCTACAGATACAAGTCTTTCTTCAGATTTTGCCGGTAATCTGACGTTATTTCCGGCGAAACAAGTTTGGGTTATTTCCTCCTGCTTGTGAACTACAATGGAAATTGAAAGAAGCCCCTTACAAAGTAGACGCTTCAATTTTGTTGTCTGGTTGATTCAATTCATAATATACAATTAATAAACAAGTTTATTACAGGTGTATGTTAATATAAGCTACCCTTTTAAATATAGTATTGAATTTTCTTTAAAAAAAAAAAAAAAAACAAAACAAAGATAGAAAACTTATTAACAATAACAGTGAATCATATAGGAACACAGGCTCTGAAGTCTCTGATGATCACTGTTGTCAGGGTGGCGACGTGGTGATCGTCCTTAACGCTGATGCAATAGGACATTAAGCTTGGTTATTCCATTCCTTTTTACTTCCACTATCACTACTATTTATAAGTAGGTAGTACTGATATTGAAAGTTACAAAAAGAAAAGAAGACTTCCTTCCGAGCCTGGGATAGGATCTAGATATTAATTTTTTGCCCAATGATTTTTTTTCCTTTAATGCAATATTTCTCATTTTTACTTCAAGAATTGGTCGTCTTCTTCTCCTCACTCGCTTAATGTTGATAGTTGTTTTATTAACGTCTCCTTCATCGAGATGGTAAGACGAAGTTAGGATGTGTAATGTTACAGGTGTGTGGTGCGTACAACAATCACGTGCATGCATGCATTCATCTGTGTGTAAGAGCATGCTCCATTGTGTGTGTGCGTGTGTATCAGCTCTGTATTGTAATCTTCTCTGTATCAAGTAAAATCAACAAATCTTCATTCCACATAAAATCAATTGGTGTTGCCAATATTTATGCATGGACCATGTTATGTGCTAAATTATGTGAGAACACACCCTGTATCATAAACTAATAAAGACACTTATCTCTGCTCTCTCAGTTTATTCAAACATCTCACAAAAATATCCACGTAAACTTTACACAATGCAATACACAAATTCTCCCAAAACAATGTATACCTATCAAGTCAAATCATCTGTATGCTTGAGTAACAGGGCTTATGATGGCATATGAGCTCTTTGACAAACTGTAGAAAAAATTGTAAAACACTGTGGACAGAGATTTGAAATAAAACCAATCTTTCTATGAAAACACATTTTCTTTTGTCCTCTCCTTCAGAATACTTCATCTTTGCTAAGTCTTCGTCATGTGGCAGGATTCCTGATTTCGTTTCTACATATTTACACTTTCAGGACTACCAGAAGTGAAAACCAAACATAGACACTTTAGGTGCCAGAATAAATCAACAAGTTCATTGATAGCAGGCCTTCAACTGAAAAGAAAAAAAAGAAGAAAAAATAAAAAAAAAAGAAAAGAAAGAAAAAGAAGGCGAAGAGGAATAAGAAAGACGGAGATGTACCAATACTAATTAAAATTATGGCATTTCAAATGCATGGACGTTCTGAATCTCTTAAAACTAAATGAAAAACAAAAACTGTCAGTCTTACAATTCACACAAAACTAGATTCTTAGTTCTCTATCACTCGGTCAGCTAGGACACTTTCACATCTTATTATTAATATCAGCAAACACTCGCTGTCTACATTTACATCCAGATTTACAACAACCACCTACCCCTTCCCCCTCCCCCCCCCACCTTCTCCTGACCCCAGCCCTTGACCCCCCCTCCCCCACTCCCACCACCTTCCTACCCCTAACCCATTGCTCCTTGCTCTCATTCTCAGGTGTCTTTTCCTCAAGAATGTGATTCTTTCAATTCTGGAACAGGCGCTGAATTCTGAAAAAAAATGAAAAAAGCGACACAATTTATAAATTTTATTTGGATTTTATTCATCACCTAAGCGGGTTGAAATTTGAGCTGCCTTCTCAGAACGGCAGCTGCAAGAGCGCACCAACCAGGACAGTGAGGAACAGCACCTATATAGTGTGTACTGGGCATACTGGTGTTTCTGGCACTCACCTGTCTAGTACATAGTGCGATATTGTCATGATTCGGGTTTTTTTTTAAACCTGTGATGATTAGGTTTCTAAGCCTGTGTTATAGAGGACAGAATGTGTTGGAGAGAGAATAAATTAAAGTTTATTGCTAAGTTTGCAAATAGTGTAACACATGCATTGTGTTGTTAGCGTTGCTTCATCACCCTAAACTGGTCAAGATTGCCGCTATATGGGTATGAGGGCAGGATTGTATTATCATGTGCCATTCAATTTTTGCAGTGAGCGATGTGCGCACCCAGTTAAAGGGTGCAAACAAATAAAGCTGCTGTACTGAGCCAATTAGTCAGTCACAGAGAGGAATTGTAACAGTGATTTACTCTAGAATCAGCAGAGTTTTCGAGGGAGATTGTGTGGGTGTAGTGTCTAACTATTTGCCGCCTATCTCAAGCAGTGTGTTGTCCTTCTGTGATGGTCCTGTAACGTAGTTTCCAGTCATCCTGAAGCTGATGTCCCACAGAAAGAAGTGAGCTGCATGCACAACTGTGACCATTCGGACCTGTCTCGTTTGTGTGTTGTCTTGTTCAGACCGAGGATAGCACTAGTAGCTGTACTGGTTCTGGCATCTTCACCAGCACTGTATCATCCATGATGTTTGTGTCGTGGCGTGGATCTTGACCGTAACCACACGGGAGCCCTCTGTACAACCTCAACTGACGAGGCGTATCTGACCACTATTGCATCTCTTTCGTGCGTGCGGTCACAAAACCGCGTAGAGAGCCTAGAATCGTCACTTCCAGAAACTTTTGGAAAATCGACGTCGCAGCTTTTAAAGCAGATGTGTCTGGCGCTCTCGCAGTTCTCAGTTCTGGAGCTGAGGTGTCCGCCCAGTCGTACAGCTCGTCCCTTCATGACGCCATGGATGACGCTTGCCATTACACAGGCCAAGGGCGACAGTCGCCATGCCGAACGCATTTGGGTAGAGACTCGCTTGACTGTTCGTCTCGCCAGATCTTTAACCAGCACCACAATCTGGTAAATCGCATGGTCCGCGAGGCAAAGGCATTGTACATGCGCCAGAAAATCATGGACACTAACAGTTCTCGTGAACGTTTTCGAATAAGCGGCGAGCTGATGGGTGTGTCGGCGAACAGGGCGCTTCCTACCACTATTCCGCGTGAGAATTTGCCAGAGAGATTCAGCTAGTTTTTCAGCAGCAAGATCGCTGACAAACGGAAGACGCTTGACTCCAACCCGCCAGTAGTCACGTCTTCTTTCTCGCTGCTGGGTTTCTCTGGTACTCAATTTGACCATTTCGGCGCCAGTGACCGAGGATCTGGTAAAAAAAAATCATCCTGGACCTGCCCAAGAAATCCTGCCAGCTTGATCCAATTCCTACAGATCTGCTTTTTCAATGCTTAGACGAAGTCATTCCCACTATCACAGCTATCAAGAATGATTTTCTCTTTTCTGGCAGCGTTCCTTCTGTCTTCAAACACGCTCTGGTCAATCCACTTCTCAAAAAGTCCAACCTTGATTCCGAACTTCTCAAAAACTATCGTCCTGTTTCCAATTTACCATTCCTTTTAAAAGTTCTTAAACAGATCGTTCTCAAACAGCTCATGTCACACCTTGAGTCAAACATCCTGCTTGAGCCGTTCCAGTCAGCCTACAAAAAAAAGTCACAGTACAGAGACTGCGTTACTATGCGTGGTCAATGACCTGTTGTCGGCGGCCGATCAGGGCAGAATGTCGATCTTGTCGCTGCTCGAACTGTCTGCTGCCTTCGACACCATTGATCATGACATCCTTTGCGTTTGGCTGGAGGAGACTATTGGCCGTGCTGGAGTGGTTCATGCATGGTTCTGCTCATACCTCTCTGACCATACCCAGTCTGTCACAGTGAAAAACTTGCAGTCCACTCCCTCACTCTTGATTATTGAGTTCCACAGGGTTCTGTTCTTGGTCCTGTGTTGTTCACTATGTACATACAACCTCTCAGCTCAATAGTCAGCGCTTTCAATCATTCATACCAGTTCTTTGCTGATGATACTCAACTGCACAATTCAGCGCCTCCTTCTGAAATCCCGGCTCTTGCCCAAAACATTTCTGATTGCATTCGTTCTGTCGCTGACTGGATGGGCTCAAATATACTGAAAATGAACAAAGATAAGACCGAGCTCATCCTGATCGGGACAAGATCAAAACTTCATCAATCTGCTATTCTGTCCATGAATGTGTCCGATCAACAGATTCCATTTTCAAGGTTGGTCCGCAATCTTGGAGTTCGCCTTGATCAAAGCCTCACAATGGAGACACATATAAACAGTTTGTGCAAATCCCTCAACTTTCATCTCTATAGGAGACTATGTTTTAATACTGTGGTGATAGCGATAGACAATTTTATTGTGCTTTTGCTTTTGTATTTTATTGTGTGTGTGGTTGTGTGTATGTATGTGTGTGTGTATGTGTGTATGTGTGTATGCGTGGGCGACATAGAGTGAGTGGGTGTGTTTGACTATATTTTAATACTGTGGTGTTTGGTTTTTGTGTTTGATGCTTTTATTCTTTTATGTTCTTTGAGTATTTATTTATGGCTGGCTGTAACTGCGCTTTGAGCTTCTCCTGAGGGAAAAGCGTAGAATTTTTAAATGAAATAAATTATTATTATTTTTTTTTTATTAGTAAAATACGCCGCTACCTTTCTGTGGACACTGCCAACAAACTCACTGTCTCCTTTATTATGTCCCGACTTGACTTCAGTAATTCTCTTTTGGCTGGCCTTCCTGATGAAAAACTCTCCAAACTTCAACATATTTAACATAACGCTGCTCGCCTTGTCCTCCTGCAGTCGCGGCGCTTTAGTGCCACGACTGCACTTCAAACACTGCACTGGCTGCCTGTAAAGGCTTGCTTTGAATACAAAATTGCTTCTCTCTGTTTTTACTGTCTTCACACTGATACCTTTCCCTCTTATCTGGCTGATCTCATCCTCCTCTACAAACCTACTCGTTCTCTTCGCTCTGAAGATGCCTCCTTACTCACTGTCCCCAGATATTCTCTTAATTCCTTCGGGAAAAGTTCCTTTGCTGTGTTCGCTCCGTTGCCGTGGAACTCTCTTCCCTCCGAACTTTGTCACACTCAATCTGTCACTGCTTTCAAAAAGAATCTTAAAACTTTTCTTTTCTGCAAGCATCTGCAAGCTTGATCCGCTGTGATTTCGTCACTGGTCGAACGACTGATTTCAGTCTTTGAGAGATGCTTGCATACGTAGGATCGTCAGTGAGTGGGTTTGATTGATTGATTTATTGTTGCTTTAGGTCCAGCGGACTCTTCCGAGCCAAATCAGGACCGGACAACCCCCGATCCGCATAAAAGATCTGTTGAAACAACCCCAGTGGGAAAATTGAATGCCCTCCACCGGCCAGTCACTTTACAATAAAGACATCCCACGCGAGGGACGGCTGAGGGTTGACCTCAACTACGCGAACCCCCGGTTACAAAAACAAAATAGAATACAAACATCATTATAAATTATCAACAAAACGCATACATATAAAATGCCTATAGTGCTAAATAGTACAATCATAGGAAGCCCTAGTGACCACCCGGCAGAAAGCGTCCAACACTCCCAAGCTGATCCAACAGACCCCATACACAAACAAGGAGCCTTGTCCAGGAAGAGTTTTCAAGAAAAAAGGTAGGTCATTGATCTAGCGAAGAAGAAGATAGTATAGCAGAGTGAAGGACAGAGCAGGAATAGGAAAGAGTAAATGAGGAAGACAGCGACAGTGGGAATTTAAAGCACTAAATTTCCATAAAGTGGGGATACTATTTATACTGAAAACCCCCGGCACTCCAACGGGGGTACTGTTGCCGCAGTGAATCTGTCTTGCCTATAAAGGAAAGACAGGTTTTCAACTGTGGCTTTCACTTTTCCCTTTATAGGTTGGAACAATCTACAGTGGCAAGATTGCTCATGACCCCAAGGGGTAGTGAGTGGGTGCTGAGGAATTAAAACATCACAACAGCTTGCGTGTGTCTGTGTGTACATGTGTCTGTGTCTGACAATGCCTAGGTGTGTGACTATGGGTGCTATATAATATCTACGACATCATGGTCATGATCTTTTAATAATCATTCTTCAAATCTTATGCGACAAATTCTTATTTTTTACGTGTTATTTGATATTTACTTATTTATTGTCCAGAGTTTAAAAGATGTGATTGCATTTCTAATAACATTTTCTATTTTTTTTACATTTCCCATCATTTTGTTCTGCATTTTGACTTTTATTATATTGTCAGTCATATTAAGCTATTAGTACATTGTTTTAATGTGACTATTGTGTGTGTTAGGTTTACTTCCAATTTCTTACTTTGAATTTTAATGAATTTATTTATTTATTTATTTATATTTTATTTATTGATTGTATTCTATCGACTGTACTGTGCGTGTGAAACTGTGCCTGATGCGCCTTGAGCAGACTATTGTTTGATAATGCACTTTATAAATAAAATTATTATTATTATTATTATTATTATTATTATTATTATTATTATTATTACATAACATATGAAAGTTCATTGCGGAAAAGTTCTATTTTATATTCCTTTGTAAATTCAGGGGTGCCACTCTGAAAATATGAAAAACCTGAAAGTTGGGGGTCCAGGGGCCGATAGGCCCCTGGCGGGGCACAGGGGCAGCGCCCCGTTGGGGGGTGCAGGGGTGAAGCCGAAGAAAAATTTGAAATTAAAAGTGATTTGGAAGGCTCTCCTGCAATCTGAATGTACATTTTACATAGAAAAAAGAATGTCCAAAAATCAACACTTTAAACATTTTATTAATGTAAGCAAACTTACCCAGCAGTCCCACTACACTCCTAATTGAAGAGTTCATTTAGTCTTGACAGTTTCAAGATCACACATGCAGTTCAGTTCAGTAGGGTTTGACCCATGTTGCAATTACTCTCACAGTTGAAATGTCCACATACAGTTCAATAGGGTTTGACCAGTTGGCTGACAGTTTTAAGCCAAACTTCACAGTAAAATTGACTGTATTAAACATATTTCCTTGTTAACCAACATGGCTGATATTGTAAAATTACTACCCAGGAAATAGAAAATTTGCCTGTGTTAAGCAGAAAAACTTGTTATCCATAACTGTGTTAACACTAACAGGGCTCCATTGTAATTATGTGCACATACAGAAAAAAAACTGAATTAAAACCTGAATTAGCAGAAACAATTTTTAAAAATTTAAGGCCTTAAAATAAAAATAAAATTTTATTATTTCAAAATGAATCATAGTCTACCAAATAGGCTAATAATTAAAATACATTACAGTGTATCACTACCACACTCACTGACTCAATAGACTAGTGAAGGGTATACTACTGAGTGAGAATTGGGGATCCCAACACAAAAATCAAAGTGACAATTTACTAAAATCTAATATTAACAGCATCCACTTGCTAAGCTTAGACTACATCATATCAAAATAACTGGTCTGGAGACCCCAACACAAAAATCAAAGTGATTATTTACTAAAATCTAATATCAACAGCATCCACTTGCTTAGAATAACCAGACTACAACATCATATCAACCAGATGATGATTATAATAGACCTATGCTTAATTGTATAGGTCATTATAATGATAAATGTGCACACTGTAAACAGAAAAAAATTAAAACCTCCATTACATTAGCAGTAACAAATCACATTTTTTAAAATCAAGGCCCCAAAAATAAAACTAATATTTAAACAAAATTATTTCAAACTAAATCATAGGCTCCTACTACATAGGTTAATAATTAAAATACATGACAGTTTATCACTACCTGACACTCACTGACAGTGACTCAATAGACTAATGAAGGGTAGTGAGAATAACTGAGGATCCCAACACAAAAATCAGTGACAATTTTAAAAAATCTAATACCAACAGCATCCACTTGCTTAGACTACATCATATCAAACAGATGATTATAAAACCTGTAGGCATCAGCATAAATTGTTGGAGCTCCACCTTAAAAAGTCAAAGCAAAAACAAAAACAATGTGTTGATCTAGGCTAACTTATTTTTAGTGAATATCCAAAATCAATTAATCATTAATAATAAGTAGTAGTAGATAAGACTATACTAGGGATGATGCATAGGCTAGTGTTGTGAGGGACAGGTAAAAACTAAAAAAGAGAATATTCCTACCTTGGGAATGATGCAAAAAGAGAAAAGTCGGTGCTACCTTATATAAAAATGGGAGTGGGGGTGGCAGACCTAAACTTGAATCAAACGCAAGTTCGTGCGTGCTCTCTCAGTTTCTTCTTCCCGCTGGTGCCATACTTGAAGGTCTTCATACAGAAAGTGCAGAATGCAACACCTGGAGTGACAGTCAATCTTTTTCACCCAAGTGCCGAAAACTATGTTGTTCGTGTCCTTTTCTTGAAGCCACTCCCATCGCCATTTATTCCTCACTCCTTTCTCCACCTCCTCCAGTCTCACAGCGTCTTCTTTACGGTCGGAAATGTACGGCATTGTTGAATTTTTTCGCTTCACCGGTCCACTGTTGCTTCGTGTTGATCGAAATAGGCAGGAAGCAGCATGCGCTAACTTGCGGTTCTAAAAACGTGGATCGGGCAGGGGACGCAACCGAATGCGAAAGAAAAGTCGGATTGGAAGTTGAACGCGACCTGTTACACAAATATCGTTCCTTGAAAAAAAAATCGTTGCTTTTCGATTTTTCAAAAACCGGCAGCGCCGGCGAAATTGATTTTAAAAAACCGGAATTCCGGACCGTAACCGGCAGAGTGGCACCCCTGTAAATTTGCTCCAAAAATGAACTATAAACTGTAAAAAAAAAAATTTAAGTTGCCAGTTGTATAAAGTCACATTTACAGTTAGTTTAAGGAGTGGCATTATTCTAGCGTCTTGAATAATTTGTAGCCACTAACAAATATTTGAAAAAAGTTACACTGTTTACAATATTATTAAGCATTGTGTATAGTTAATATCTCGAACAATCTATTAGTGCAGTTTTGTTTTCATGATAGTTAAGTGTGATCGTGGGTATATGGATGAGTTATACAGTTATATCAATATTTAGGTTAGTTAGTTTGTTGTGTGAATACAAAATAGTTTTGGGGGATGTTTTTTCTCATGTGACAAGCACACCCTTGTGTACCCGCTGTTGAGGTAGTGGATGTGACAGAGTGCCTGAGAACACAGATTAGACCCAAGCTAATACTCTCATCCAAAAGAGCAGATGACCTGGTAAGCCTCATTTGTCATATATAATAGCATGCATTTTAATTAATCTGTCATTTCTCATCATAATAGCATTCGTTTGTAATTAACCAGTGCTTTCATCTGCAAAATCATGTTGTTTCTTGTTTAGCGGTAAGAGATACGTGACCATTATAGATCTGCTCATATAAAACTTTTGGATTGTTTGATCTCCTATGTACAAATTTCAGTATTCACATAATGCGACCACAGGCTTGACTTCAGTCCTTTTTTCATCAGCTACCCAGCTAAACAAGATGATGAAAATCTATTCGCCACACCTGTCTGCTTGTGACTCTAAAGAGCAGTTTAACTCTTCTACTACTAAGTAATTCGATAATAACATATTATTCTACACCAAGAAATGTTTTGAAAAAGACCAATGTATGTGTTACCGGCAATGGGTAAAATCCTGCATTCTATAGAATGCCTATATAAAGTATAGAAGGTCTGCCTAGATAAAGTATTGAATGTCTGAAATCTTATCTAGGCATTCTATACAATACCGGGATTTCACACATTGCCGGTAACATATGCACCAGTTGACTTTATAAAATCATTAAAAAAATACAAACATTGATGGATCTGCATGAAATTTTGTACGCTTGTGTATTGTGTATTGTACATGGAAAGTTTGAAATAAAGTGTCCAGTTTACTTTGGTGGTGGTGGTGATGATGATGGAGACGTTGTGGCTGTTGCCGTTGATGATATCCAACTTTATTTTGTAAGTCACTGATAGCCTGATGCACTTCGTGATCTTTTTTGATCCTTCTTAGCTTAGATTCTGACTCTTCTTTGACAGTAAACCCCCTCAAAAGCTTTGTAATCGCTGGCGTCATTATCTAGCAACTCTCTAAAAAAATCCGTGTCATCACTCATTGTGAAAAAAATACAGATTTCCTTGCTAAAAAGAGTAAACAAAGCATGCTTTAGATCAACCGGCTTCCTGTTACCAACTGCGCATGTCCGGGCATCTCAAAGGATATGAGCTAATGCTCTAAAAATAGCCTGCAGCGAGCCACTATATAGAATGTGTAGGGAGGTGGGTTGACCCGCCGGTGGCGTTATACAAATTATTAGCGCGCTGCGGGTTAGACCGCGACAGCACCAGAAGAGTTAAGAGTGGTGTGTATTATGTACTGTGAAAACTGTAAACAACCAATGTTAGCAAAAACCTGCTTCATTTTCCAATAGACTGATTACCGACAGTCATGCAATTATGATTTTTAACTGAAAGCTCTGTACTTCTGCTCATCGGTAACTCCATCAGCTGGGTAACAAAGTGTAACTACGCTTGGCAGTTTAACAGGATATGATCATGTATATATTGCCAAGCAAAAGTGCCAGTAAAAGGCTTTGGTATAGTTCAGGTGTTTAATGTAAAGACTCGCTATCTTAGCCTTTCTATGTTAACTTATTTTGTCGCATTGTGATTCTCTTGACTTTTACCTTAGCCAATCCATCTATTATTTTGTTATCTTCCTATTACTATCCAACCTATATACAGTATTAACGACTCTTACCAATTGTTGCGCTCTTTTGGCCACAATGTTGTCGTATGTCCAAACATGCATCTGAAAAACACACACACCCAGGCAAAGATTTGTATTACACATGAACAGGAACTAATTTTCAATGCAAGAAAACAAATGCTGAAATTTGTTTAAACTTTTGTCTTCTAACACAATAAGTTTAGTTCCAATTTTTACAAGATCAAACTGTATAAAGATAACCAGTAATGCTTACCTTTGTAAATAGTTCAGTCGGTATAGCAGCCCCTTGAACGCGAACCAGAGGTCCGTATGTAGAACTTTGAATATCATGGAACTGCACGCACATAAAATAAATATTTATCTCTTAATTAATTAAAACATTTTATTAGACATGAAAAACAAATCATGCTCATTATTTAAAAGAGAGACACTTTTAGATTTTTGGGCTCCACTATTAAATGTAGCCCTGTACAAACAATAACAGCTCATATTTCATCCAATGACAGGATAACTTTCATCCACACTTACAGCAGTAACAGTAAATCTTCCAATCTGACTTGTGCTGGAGATAAGGGGACCACCAGAAATGTCGACATGATCACCCATGCGGTATACCGTGACAGTGGAACCTGTGTCAGACTTGGCAGCGATGGATGGGATCTGCATGGACTTGTAACGATTGTCTGCAAACATCTTCTGCACCAAAGAGGCGTCTACATCCAAACATTCAAATTTCCAGTCGTTGAAATACACTCTGTAACCTTCTCTGCTCAAGGCATCCATTTGTGACTGGAACAAGATAGCACAAATGATACTTATTATGAAATTTAAAATGGCATTATAATCCTTGCACTGTCAACACAATCAAGATGCTAGTCCCTGAATGATCTGTTTGTGAGAATTGATCTGCGTGCTTTAAAACAAATTTATTAACAAAATTATGGCAAGCTTGAATGCAACCTGCACTTTTTCTACAGTTTTTCCCCCTTTTTCTGCATTATTTTTACATACTACCATATCTATTTTAAAAGCGTAAAACGTTTTTATTTGTTGATAAATCATCATAATTTTTGGAATGGAAATAAAGAAATTAATTTAAAATGTGATAAAACCACGTATAAAGCTGTAAAAAAAAGTTTGTGTACCTAACAAAGAAATAAACACATGATGGACATAACATAACAGACTGACTGAACTCAATTACTTATACTTGGAGTACAGTCTACTTTTATTTTAGTGACAAAGAACTCTTAACACGTCATCAGTGATGAATAACTGAAACAACTGTGCCTCTGAAATGTTTTTATAAATATGACTTGGTCTGGTAAGTCGCAAAATCAATCAGCCAGCTGCTGATAGTAACCATCCGGTATACTTGTCTGATACTTTAATCGCTTGAAACGCTCCATACACCACTAATATCAGCAACCTCGAGCTCTTCACCATCAGATACACCCCGGCCTAGCTGTCACTGTGTGTAAATCAAAGCCGTGAAATGACTCATCATCAGAGTTTACATCCATGAAAAGCTCATGAAAGAGGGCTTCGTGGTCAAACTTCATTATTTTGAGACTGAACAGACTGGAAAATCAAAGCTCAACTTTAAAAAATCCCTGCACCCTTTATAACAAAAGGACAGCACTAGAAATAGCTCCGGAAGTAACGCTACAGCAATCCAGATGATCAAAGTCATTTCTCGCGGTAACACAGCAAGAGCACACAGTGTTGGCACCGCCTGTCAACTACAGTAGCTGCGAAGGTTTTGTGTGTGGCACTGTGTGGCTACTAAGAGTTGCTAAAGGTTAAGAGAAGCTTTAAAAAAAGTCATTGCCCGCTCCAGGCCCTCTGGGTGGATCTTCACCGGGCATGTCCTGCCACTGTGGCTGCAACAACTCCTGATACACAACACTCCACAATAAAACATAATGACTAAAAAAGACTGAAATGTAACAACAATACTCACAGGGGAAGGCGTCCAGTTCATGCCAAGATCAACGTCGTAAATAAAGCTGCCACTTTTCACTGAAACAGACACATACACAAGCATTTTCAATAACTTCAATAGTTCCTACTGTACTTTAAAAAAACAGCATCAAACACAACAAAATCGACTAAACACAGTAACATAAAGGAAGCTACATTTCCTTGCCTAAATTGGCCAGTTTTCCAGGCAACCTTGGTGCTAGAATAGTGTCAGAGACTTGTACGTTTTATGCTGTGCATAGGCCTCTGCTTCAATAGCCTAGAAACTCAGGTTGGGGTCAGAGTCGCTTTTCGGCATATATAACCTTAGTAATACCCCTATAGCGACAAAAGGTATATTATGTTACCTATCTGATTATCCCATCAGGTGCTGCTGAGGGCATGTTGTTTCCATCATTGTCTGTGTATGCGCCTCCTTCTTAAAACTGATCTTAATGCTGCTTGATTGACTTTTCGTTTTTTCCCTTTTTTGTTAATACTGAAAATATGGTACTGTTAATTAAACTGACCATTTGGAGGAGGAAAGCTGCATAACTGTACGTAGACGTGGTCTCTGAAGGCCGTTTCCAACACATGACCGAGAATGAATGAACATGACCGCCAGAATGCCTGCAACATAAATAAGTCAACTTTGGAATTGGCATTGAAGATTTCCATCCTATCTGACCTATTCATTCAATGATTCAAGATTAACTCTTTCTGTACTTTGCTATGCTGTAGTGTAGCGTTGGCACACAAAGCTTTTATACTGACATGCACGTACCTCTACTTTCGGAAGTCTCAGTGTGTAGACTCAAACATAGTATACAAAACTAAGGTGGAAAAACCTCTTATGTTTTCATTTTGGAGTACGCTTGCAATGTTTGTCTGGCATGGATTACTATTGTTTCAAAGAGAGTGGGCTTATAACATGGAAGGGGATGATAAAAGTACAGTGTTACTATTGGACAAAGTGGTGAAGAAGAAAGTGATGAAGATGATGCACAATTTCAGCGCTGTAGGTACAGGCTACAATTAGAGGGAGGTAATGCTGTTTTCCACAACCATCAGGGAAAGGTCTATTATTGAATTGTTGCCTCCCTTACACTTGGTGCTTTTTTTTGGTTGGAATCAGATGTGCAAATTTGAGGGGAAAAAAAGGGGGATGTAGTTTTCCCCAAATAAATCAGTAAATAGCAAAGATAATTCTATCAAACTTGCTACTGGTTAGTCTCCATTCTAATTTCTTTATGGACCTACACTTTCAAGTCTCCACTACAGTTCTTGTTTAAAATTATTATTATTATTATTTTTAGTATTTCATACAAATCAGCCAGTATAGGTATATGAACGATAAAACGAGATGCCACCCGCGCCAGTTTAGAATAAGTTAAGCAGAAAACAATATACAAGACAAGTACTAAAGACTCCACAAATAAATCTTTGAAACAGAACATTTGTTCATTCAAATTAAACCTCCATACATAAAACTGTTAACCTATGGAAAGTGGATAAGATGCAATGACTGACTGTTGATGTACACATTAGGGCAGGGAATGGGGGGGGGGGGGAGGATGGAAACTGGCTTACGTTGTTAGCATGTGTAGGGTCCTCCTGTTCAAAGTGCATGAATTGCAGCTCACAGCTGTCTGTCAGAGGCCTGTGCATGTCCCATGGCTTGCCATTCACCATGGCAATCACTGACCGCGTCATCAACAACTCTTGTATGTCTGCAACACAAAGATAACATTTTAACACTTATCAACGGGTACAACACTTACAAGTTACCAGACGCTCAGTTTACTAAAGACAGAGTATAAACCGAGGTCAAGTCTCCGTATGCATTGCATTTCTAACACACATACAAGTCCTAGGCGGGCGAGAGCCAGAAATTCCAATATACCCAGCATGCATGATAGGTCCAGTTCCCCCTCTGTCCTGTGTGGCACTGCTAATGTGAGTTCCGCGCTTTTCTGAGAAGGAAGCCAGAGTTTCACACTCAGTGGAGACTTCTTTTCTTTTCTTTTTTTAAATTAAAAATAAATCCAAATAAAAACAAATGAGGTTTATACACATTATGAATGTTACTGCCACATCGCAACATATTCCATGTGCATGTTTTATGTCAATTTGGCCAATAAATTTCATTGAATTTCGTTGAATTGCCATCTGTGGAAGTAATACTGTGTAATACTTATTATAGGGTTCATACTATACAATCATTCCAAATATCCCAAACTTTCCCCAAACTTTCCAGACAATATAAAAGTTTTCCAAGACTAATAAACATGGATTGGATTGCTTAAATTTACCACAAATGATTAAAACTGCAACCGACATTTGCTTCCTTCGGCAAGGAAAAAAACATTTTCCGGAGTTTTGAAAGGGAAATAGCTCATTTCCGGTGACAGTGAGAAAATGAAAATACACTGATTGTCTCTCCTCCGACAAAAAAGTACAATTAATTCTATGCACCTCCACTCTCTCATCCAAATTTCTCTTGTCATCTTTGCTTGTTTTGTGTCAATCCCAGGAGCAGAGATTGTGCACTGAACCCAGTTTCTCCCAAACTTTCAAAGACCGTAATTAAAAATTAGCGAATTACATTCACAACAGTATCATTGTGGGGCAGCAGTATCATATGTCCTGCAGGTGTCATGTGTTACACTTGGTTTTTTTATCAGTAGTTGATTCAGCCCCGATGCTTAAATCCTGATAAGTGTAACTCAGATTCGTTTATCCACGCTACCTGTTCACTCAGCAACAAGGCAGGAGTTGTCTATGAAGTTTTCCAACTTTATTCAGCGTACATCAACAACTGCATACAATCGCTCAATCGCTTTTTCCACTTTCTCTTTTAAAACTTTCTTCTCAACTTTTTTAAACTCTCAAACAGTGAGGCACATATATAGTTTCTCTATACTCTAGAGAACGTTAGAAACATTCCAGCGTGACGCAATAACAACCAATCAAAATAAAATTCGTCATCAGGACTATGCACTGACATACGTCATACAACTTTCTTCATCCTAAAAGAATCTCTCAGCTACTAGTAGATCTATCTAGATGCTTTGATCGATAGTAAACAAGCAACCCCAGAAAATTCTCCAATAATGTCGACCAACGAAAATTATCAACATTATACCAAGCTTCTTCTAACAGCAGTGCAAAATCAAATCAAAGGTAAATACACTCTGTTATTGCATGCTTTGTAAACCAAAAAGATGTCTCGCCTATAGAAATGGGACTGGAGTAGTTCTATGTATAACACAGGAAATAAAGGTCAAGTCAAGTCAAGTCAAGTCAATATATTCTTTATTACATCAAAAAGGAAAATTTGGTTTGCCACAAGGATACTCGCTGTATAAAAACACATTACATAAGCAAGATCATAAATAATTAATTATCAACAAAATAAACCTGTCTCGCCTATAGAAATGGGACTTGAGTAGTTTATGTGTAAAACAGGAAATAAAGGTGTCTGGCCTATAGAAATTGGACTGCAGTACTTAGCTTAGTTTGTGTATAACACAGGAAATAAAGGTGTCTGGCCTATAGAAATTGGACTGCAGTAGTTTGTGTATAACACAGGAAATAAAGGTGTCTGGCCTATAGAAATGGAACTGAAGTAGTTTGTGTATAACACAGGAAATAAAGGTGTCTGGCCTATAGAAATTGGACTGGAGTAGTTTGTGTATAACACAGGAAATAAAGGTGTCTGGCCTATAGAAATGGGACTGCAGTAGTTTGTGTATAACACAGGAAATAAAGGTGCCTGGCCTATAGAAATGGAACTGCAGTAGTTTGTGTATAACACAGGAAATAAAGGTGTCTGGCCTATAGAAATTGGACTGTAGTAGTTTGTGTATAACACAGGAAATAAAGGTGTCTGGCCTATAGAAATGAGACTGCAGTAGTTTGTGTATAACACAGGAAATAAAGGTGTCTGGCCTATAGAAATTGGACTGTAGTAGTTTGTGTATAACACAGGAAATAAAGGTGCCTGGCCTATAGAAATTGGACTGCAGTAGTTTGTGTATAACACAGGAAATAAAGGTGTCTGGCCTATAGAAATTGGACTGCAGTAGTTTGTGTATAACACAGGAAATAAAGGTGTCTGGGCTATAGAAATGGAACTGCAGTAGTTTGTGTATAACACAGGAAATAAAGGTGTCTGGCCTATAGAAATGGGACTGCAGTAGTTTATGTATAACACAGGAAATAAAGGTGTCTGGCCTATAGAAATGGAACTGCAGTAGTTTGTGTATAACACAGGAAATAAAGATGTCTGGCCTATAGAAATTGAACTGCAGTAGTTTGTGTATAACACAGGAAATAAAGGTGTCTGACCTATAGAAATGGGACTGGAGTTTAATGATAGCCTGTTGGATATAATCCTTGTTAGTTGATGTTCTCCATGGAATGAGGGTTTGATAGGAAATATCTATCGCCCCTTCTCTGCTGCCAACACTAAACACACAACAACTTAATGGCAAGTGCTCTACATCAACATTCAAATTCAATGTTTAAAGTTGGCATCACCCATGTCTATTTTTGCACAGGAAGGAGGAGGGGGGAAAAGGGCGAAGTGAGTACAACTGCCAGATAAAACACTCACCTGTGCAGAGAGAGGCCTAGACTTTATTTACTGTCCCTTTCTCACATGAATCCTCAAATATAATAAATTCACTGTTCATTCCCATGCAATCCTATAATATGAACATAACGTGTACTTACGCATCGCACAGTTGAAAGGTGTGGAGAAATGTTTGTTCATGATGAGTGTGCAGTCTTCAGGCTGTCCCTTGTACTGTACTTCAATCTTTTCGATATAAGGAATCAGAGACAGTTGTCGCCGTTTCTCCTCCTCAAACATGGCAGCCCTCTTCTGCCGTACAATGGCATTGGTAACTGCTGCCGCCTGACGACTGGTGTGTGCACAGCCTGAAAATTAAAAAGTAAATGGTCCGACTTGCATTAATATTAATAATTACAACCAGTAGGCCTATATTGGCAAGTAAAATCCTGAGAGTGAGATTGAACAAAGTAAACGACTCAGTGAGAAGGATGGAGAAATATCAATGAGAATAAAAACTGACTGATGCTATGCTAAAACTGAATAAGTTTGTTTGTTCCTCTCCAAGTTAAACTGGACATAATTTTCAATGTATAGTACTTAGGCCTACAGGCTACAGTACACAGTGACAGACTCCAGAGTAAATAAGTAACATGATTATGAGGGTACACACATTGAATATTAATCATAATAAAAATTAAAAATGCAACGACGCAAAAGCACCCTCTTACAAGCATCCATACACCGATTCTGTAATATTGTACGTACGATGTGAGTGTAGAGGTTTGGAAACTAATCGCCTCAGAAGGGCAATGCTTCTGCTGGAGGTCGCCATGTTGCTTTAAAACCGGAAGCGAAAGGTAGATTAGTGCAACGTCGAGCATGCGCAGAACCCTTGTATCCAAGGAGATCGCATAGTAAATTATGGCCTGCTCCTCCACACTGTTTTAGGAGTGAACATTTTTGACTGTTTCTTGGACTTGTTGACAGTATTTGCATCTTTGAATAATTTTTCAGCATGGTAAGTGACGTGTTCAATACTTTTTGATAACAGTTTGCTTTTTAATTTGCTTTTTATTGCAGAAAAACTCTACTGAAACAAACGACATGATCGAGCCGCAAAAAGAAAATGAGTTTTTCAAAGCGGGATCACATCTTTACGTTGTTTTGTGTATCTACACAACTTATAACAAAACAAATTGTACTCATATTGTGCACGGAGATTATAAAATTAGTTTGAGGTTTGATTCGATGATCAATTAGCTGATCGGGTTATGCGTAAATAATTCATACGTATTATATTTCGATGTGAAACAGCCAGCATATACTGTTTGGTGATGGTATCTTAGTAATATTTGATTAATTGAAGTTTTGAACAACCATGGATAGAAATGAATTTCTGAACTAGAAATGTAGATAGTTTGCATTGGTTTTGATAACGTTTTGTGAACTTGATCACATATATGAAAAAATATATTTGTGTAACAGTTTTGATTATGCCCTGTTTACATATATGAGGTTTATATATATATATATATATATATATATATATATATATATATATATGTCTTGTTACTATATACACTGTAAACAACACCAGATGTTTCCCTAATCAAACAGTCATAGAAGTACCAAGTGAACAAATATATTGAACAACAAACTTAATTTTTGTTTTTAAATTGCCACATGCATCTACTTTATTGTATTTCAGCCTGGGAGTGCCATTTCCGTTCCCGGCAGTTCTGCATCCAGCAGTTCTCGTCGCGGTAAGACACATAACTACCGTGTGGTCAGTCACACTTCACAGGTAGATGAGGCTCTATTCGGACAGTCCAACACGGAGAAAATGAGACAAGAGTTGCTGAAGGACAGATGGGCCAATGGCGAGACATCTCATTCTGCTCCTATTGAGCGAGAGGCTCAGAAGAGGAAGAACAAGAGGAGCGGCAAGAATGGCAAAGAAACAGTGCAGGTCATCACCAAGGACCTCATTAGAAGTCTCATGTGAGTTTGCTTGTCTTCAAATGACTTGGGATAGATCGATGGAATTCAAAACAGAAAACCCGCTATACGTACTATGCATTCAGATTTCATTATAATGAGAAACAATTAAAAATGGATAAATAAACTATAAGACTTTATAGCTTCTTTTTAGTTTCTTGATCTGTTTGTTTCACATTATTGAAATAACTTTGAAAACAAGTTGTTGGTTTTGTGTGTTGTTGTTGTTTTTTTTGGTGGTTTTTGTTTGTTGTTGTTGTTGTTGTTGTTGTTTAATGTATTTATTTGTTAAGAGTTGAATTCTTTGCTTGGTTTCTTTTATTGTTCTTTCCTTACATCTATAACATCCCACGTACTCCACCTCCCCCAACCCTCCGTCACTCTCTGCCCTGTTCCCTCCTCACCACACTCCAGTACTCCATGTCAGATGTTTGTAGTTTGGTCTTTTACATAAATCAACAGGGCCTCTGCTGATGATGATAGAATCTGCTAATTAAATGAGTCATATGTAATGTCCTTCTGTTCATGTTATGTTATGTTATTTCAGGACTTTGTGGAGCATTGTCCTTTGTCCGGTTCTTGTAGCGGTCACTTGTTGTTCAATACTTGACTTATTTTATGGGCTTTTGGCCTAAGTGGGTGGCATACTTTAGTTTTAAACTTATGATCTCTAAATACTTTATCAATCTGATTTTTAAAACTGTTCAATGATGAGGCGTCTGCAATGTCGCTGTGGAGCATGTTCCATGTGTCTACCACTCTGTTCGTAAAGAAATGGCGTCGCATATCTGTTCTGCTATACTGCTTTTTAAGTTTTAACTTATGACCTCAAGTGCGAACGTCCAGGTTGTATTCGAAAGGAGACTCGCTGTTATACATTCCATGTGTAAATTTGTATACCTCAATGAGGTCGCCCCTTATGCGTCTGTAGCTCATGCTGGGCAGATCTAGCGCTTTTAGTCTTTGCTCATACTCCAGGTCCCTGACACTAGGAACGCATTTAGTGGCTCTACGCAAGACATTCTCGATTATTTTTTTGTCCTTCTCATAGCGCGGGCCCCACACACAGTTCCAGAACTCCAGATGAGGTCTAACTAGCGCTATGAAGAGCAGCCTCATAGACTCCTCGTCTAGTTATTCGTATGATCGAAGTATTAGTCCCAGCAGCATGTTTGCTTTGTTGACTTGTGTTTCAGCGTGTTTAGAGAATTTTAATTCGTGATCTATCTGAATGCCTAAGTCCCTCTCCATATGAGAGTGTTCCAATTGAACCGTATTAGTGCTGTTATGTGTTCTCATGTTGTAGGCTCTATTTTCGTTGCTACTTCCTAGATGGAGCACGTTGCATTTACCAGCATTGAACCTCAGCTGCCATTTGTCCGCCCAGTTGACCAAACTGTCCAAATCCCTTTGAAGCGATTCATGTTCTTTGGCTGGACCATAGACCTTGGTGTCATCTGCGTACATGCTGCACACACTCTTTACAACCTGTGGGAGATCGTTGATGAATATGACGAAGAGGACTGGACCCAGAACGCTCCCTTGAGGGACCCCGCTGGCCACTTCCGCCCAGGCAGAACTGCTCCCATTAACTTTAACACGCTGTGTTCGCCCGACCAGGAAGTCTCTAATCCAGTCATGCAGGTTTCCCCCTATCCCGTAGGCTCTCAGCTTCTCCAAAAGTCTGCAGTGTGGCACTGAGTCAAACGCCTTGGCGAAGTCCAGGTAAATGACGTCAATGTTGTCTCCCCTGTCCAGACTTGATGTCCAGTCTTCCATTACTCCCAGCAGGTTGGTGACACATGACCTCTTCGGCACAAAGCCATGTTGACAATTGGAAAGAATATTGTTGTTCTCTAAGTGAGCAAACAAGGTTTCTCTTATAATTTTTTCTAAAATCTTGCAGGGTATGCTGGTCAAACTAACTGGCGTATAATTTCCAGGATCATTTTTATCGCCCTTCTTAAAAATGGATGTGACCTTCGCTTCCTTCCACTGAGTAGGCAAAGTTCCCTCGTTCAGCGATTTTTCGAACACAACTGCCAGTGGCTCCGCAAGCTCAACTGCCAACTCTCTCAAAACCCTAGGGTGCATGTCGTCTGGGCCTGCTGACTTGGAAGGGTTTAATGAGCTTAAACATTTTTCCACATGTGTTGTGTCTACTTTCACTGTATCCAAGCTGGTAAAACTGTCCTTAAAATCCTGCTTAAAATCAGCTTGTGGAATAGAGTCCATGTTTTCTTTAGTGAACACGCTGCAAAAAAACTTGTTGAGTACCTCAGCCTTGGTATTATCTTCTGTAGCCCTGCCCCCCTGTCCATCTGAGAGATCTGCCACCCCCTCCCTAGTGCTCATTTTACTTCTTGCATAAGCATAAAACTTTTTAGGGTTACTCTTCGCCGACTTAGCAATGTCCCTTTCCATATTTTTGACAGCCTCTCTACATGCAGTCTTTGCCTGATTTCTTGCTGTGACGTATAAGAGGTAATCCTTTTCCTCACTGGTTTGCATAAAGCGAATGTAGGCAGCCCTTTTTTGTTTAATCTTACTGAGTGCCGTCTTATCCAACCACTGTGGTTTCTTTCTGCCATTGCATGAACTGTGTTTTCTACTAATCTTGGGCACAAACTCCGCTACCAGCGCTGTCACTTTCGTCCTCAGCATGTCCCAGGCCTCCTGTGCACCCAGATGCCACATCTCTTTCACCAAATCCCGTGAACACAAACCCTGCCGCATTGCTTCGTAGTCTCCCCTGTTATATGAGAACTTCTCTTCCGTATGATTACATATTTCTTCTGTTTGGAGTAGAATGTCATCTGTAATTATATAATAATAATAATAATAATAATAATAATAATAATAATAATAATAATAATAATAATAATAATAATAATAGAGGTATTTATATAGTGCTTTTTCCTAACAATGGTCAGTTTCGAAGCGCAGTACTCCCTCATTCATACTAAACATAACATCCGGCTACGATTCAACGATTCAACGAAGTTTATTGGCCAAATTGACATAAAACATGCACATGGAATATGTTGCGATGTGGCAGTAACATTCATAAAACATACATGCAAACACACGTTTACCAGCTAATAAAATACTGATCAAGCGTGCACACATACACACGCAAACAACAAATAGTAAAAATAAACAAGTAGGTGCCAGTGGATTATGACGTGACGTCAGTTACCGCATTATGAATTTGACATTATAAGAAATTTTAAGCGAGAGCAGCCTCTGGAAAAAAAGAATCTCTGAAACGGTTTGTTCTGGTTTTGAGGGCTCTGAAGCGCCTGCCGGACGGGAGGAGCTCGAACAGATGGCCGGCTGGGTTTGAGGAGTCAGCTGTGATGTTTCTAGCTCTACGGACCAAGCGCGTGTTGTAGATCGAGGCGACAGATGGAAGTTCGCACCCGATAACTCTGGACGCGTGTTTTACGATGCGCTCAAGTTGCACTTTCTCCTTATCAGTGGCACCACCAAACCAGGTAGTGATGCCAAAGCAGAGGATGCTTTCGATCACTGCGCGATAGAACTGCGTCAGGACTTTTGCAGGCAACCTGAACTTCTTGAGTTGCCTCAAGAAGTGCAGGCGCTGTTGGCACTTTTTGATGATGGGGGTGGTGTTGTTTCCCCATGACAAGTCATTTGAAATGACTGTGCCTAAAAATTTGAACTCTTCGAATTGTTCAACACTTTCATCGTTGATCACAAGTGGTGAAAGTGGATCTTTAATTCTCAGAAAATCGACAATCATTTCTTTTGTTTTTGAAACGTTGAGCTCGAGGTTGTTCTCTGAGCACCAGTCAACCAACCGTTCGACCTCATCCCGATAGGCGGTCTCGTCGTCTTTGCTAATCAGGCCCTCAATGGTGGTGTCATCAGAAAATTTAATGACATGAACGGATGGAACATGTGACACACAATCATTTGTGAACAATGTAAAGAGAAGAGGGGAAATGAAATCAGACAAAGCACTTACAAACGAATTATGCAAGGACATAATGTATATATTGGACACAAATATTTACAAGTGAAATATAAGAGGCGATGGAGAAAGGGGGGGGGGGGGGGGTTATGAAGGGTAATGGGGTAGATGGCAGCAGTGGTCTGAATCAGAAGAAGAGGAATGACTATAATTATGGGAGACAAGATCAGAAACATTTAAAGAAGAGATTAGTTTTCAAACATGGACCCTCACAGCAGATCTACAGCTAAGAGTACAAAGCATGGAGATGAGCTAGGTGCTACAGAAGACTTCTGGGCATTTCCTATACCCAGCACATCACCAACGACAAAGTCCGACAGACCATCACACAAGCCATTGGACAACACGATGACATGCTCACAGTGGCGAAGAAACTGAAACTTCGATGGTATGGCCACGTCACCAGAGCATCAGACCTTGCAAAATCCATCCTGCAAGACACGGTGCAAAGAGGCAGAAGAAGAGGGAGACAGAAAAAGAGGTGGGAGGACAACATTCCAGAATGGACTGGCTTGACTTTGCGGATTGATTCTGACATGAAGAGGGTGTTGCCAAGAATGACACCAAGGTTATGGACTGAATTGAAGATAACGTAGGAATAGTGGTTTGGCCAAGATTGACAGTGTCTATAGAGAAAAAGGAGATCGAGGCCGTGTTTGGTAACTGTGAGCATAATTTAGTTTTATTAGCAGAGCTTGAGTTTGTTGACAGTTTTGTTTCTCTTGCTTGCATTACACTTCCACACCGTATGATATTGCAGCTCCACGATAATGCTATTGTGATGTTACTCACAATTAATTACATATGCATTGACGTATGGCAGTATAGAATATAAAAACCTAAAATGTTTTGACCAAAGAACTATGGAAACATCTAAACCCAAACATGTCATTTTGACTCCTTATTTTGTTTTTGCTCTCTATTGTGTAAATTATGACATTACCAGCGTATATACTTGCCATTAACTATGAGATAACATAGGTATTCACCATTCTGTATTGCAGTGTACCATCAGCAGACCCCTCAGGCCAGTCCATAGTGTTATCCAGAGAGCAGTTCCTTAGAATCCTGCGAGACTCACGCGTGCAGACCAAGGAAGAGAAAATGGCAGAGCTTGAAAGAATAAGGATGGAGAAACTGGAGGCTTTGGTTAGTGCTGTTTGTGTTGGTCTGAACTTTTAGTTTTAAATGTCTGATGTTTTTGTGTGTGTTGTTTGTATATGGATTGAGAAACAGAATAGAATGCTTTTGGTTAGTACTGTTTGGGTAGGTCATCTATTTGCTGGTTTTTAAAGCTTTGGTGTGTATATGTTGGAGGCACTGTGGTCTAATGGTAGTGCTTCGGCTTGCGGATCTGAAGGCCCCGGGTTCGAGCCCTCCCTCCTTCCCCCTACCCCTCCCCCCTGCACCCCTCCTCCACCTCCACCTCCAGAAATTCAGGGCTCAAAGCACGTGACTCTTACTGTGATTGTGTGTGTTCAGGAGGCCGCTCAGAACCGCAAGAACGAGATGAAACACCTGGATCTGACTCGTGTGAAGAACCAGGCCTTGAGCGATCTGGAACTGGAAGCCAAAGAGAAGGCCGAGCATCTCCTGGCTCGCGCCAACGCTATGAGACTGGAGCAGGAAGATGAGATCAAACATCTCAACGAGGTTAGATTCTTTGGTTTTTTTTTATTTTTAACTCACATGCATAGCAATATGAGTCTGTGTACTCTCACACACACACACACACATACACACACACACAATCAGAATTTTGCAAATCTGTACAAGATGGGTCCTAAATAGTCCAAAAATTACATTTTTTTAAAAGTGTCCGCCTGTCTGTCCACTGTCTATCTGCAAAACTTGCAAGTGGCTGAATATCTCAGAACCTATTTTAAATATCACAGCCAAACTTGATAAGATGGTGTATATCCATAAGACCTCATAAATGATCACTAAATGAATGACTTCACTTCAAGGTCAAGATCAAAGGGTCAACAATTAAATGTTAGTCAAAAAATGAAAACTTTTCCACAAAATTTCACTTTAAAAAAAAAAGTTATTTATATTGAACTTATATGACTCGTTGGTGCATGATATATATCAATGAGACACATACTTTTCTAATTTGGTCAATTTCTCTCCAAGGTCAAGATCACTGGTGCTTTCCAAAGTCAGTTCATATAGGTACTTTTAAGTGACCTTGACCCTAAACTATGGGAGATATAAAGTCCATTGTTGTATTTAGAGATAATAGATAATTGATCTTTTATATATGTTTTGTTTTTGCCTTGATCTTGAAGGTCAAGGTCATTTTAGGCCTTGCAAAAACGTTTAAAAATGGGTCATCATACAGTGATAGCATCTCGTATTATTATTACTATTATTAGATATTGTGCACTACTTCCACCTCACTTTAATTGCTTTTAATTTAAAATTAAAATTTTTAATTTGTTGTTTGGATACTTCAATAATGATACTGGACGCAGTCAATATAAAAATTTCAAAAATAAAAAATTCGATTTTCTCTCCGTCTTCTAATAGCGATCTCCCTGCCTTTACACCACCTGTTTGAGTGATGGATGTGTATTTGTTGTGTGTGAGTGTGTGTGTGTGAGGGTGGATGAGACAGGTGAGCGTGTATGTTGGTACAGATCGCCGCGCTTTGAGCCTAATTGATTTGGGAAAAGGCGCGTATATAGTATCCAGTATTATTATTATTATTATTATTATACTTGTAAGGACACAATCAGTAGATCTAAACAGGCAACACATTTCGTGATATTTTTCATTAGAGAATGTCAGCTAGAATGGTACAGTCCTTCATTATGAAATATAGGCTAAAGCAGCTATTTCTTTGTAGAAAAACAAAAAAAAGCAAAAAAAAAGTTTATACTTATAAGGTTTTGTTTGTGACAGCATTGTTTTGTAGTCCTTTGTCAAATGATTCTTAGCCTTCGTTGTTTGACAATTCTGTATCAAAAACTTTTTCTTTTTTTTTTTTTTTGGTGGGGAAGAAGGGAGGGGAGGGGAGGGGAGGGTGTAAATGCAGCTTTATTGCATGTGAAGTTATTGTAATATGTGGAATAACAATAACCCTTTATTTGTAATCAAATATTTGGACAGATGATCCTGAACGCCAAGTGCCATGCTATCCGCGACGCCCAAATCTTGGAGAAGGGACAGATTGCCAGAGAGCTTGTTGACGAAGAAAAACGTCTTGACACCATGATGGAGGTGAGTAATATAAGTTATAGCGAAAATAATATTTCGTATTTTTTAAAATTTTCAAGTAATGTCACACCACCAAACTTAAATTCACAAATGAATCTCTGTTCTCGGTTGCTCTTAATATCGATTGTCATTTTCCATCATTAAGGTGGATCGTCAGGCCTCCATCAGGATCCAGGAAGAGATTGAACGCAAACGTAAGGACGAGCAGTTCATGGGAGCCGCCAAACTTATGGAGCAGATCCACGAGAACGAGCAGGAACGACTCTTTGAGCTGGAGCGCAAGGACCAGGAGAACATCCAGATGCAGAAGTAAGTCATGCACAGGGTTTTAATTCCTGTTCACTATGAATTTATTTCAAGAAGACTTGACTTTTTTCTTGGGCTCAAAGTTTGACTTTAGCAAGTACGGCATAATATATTTACTTGTGTAGTGCATGAATTCAGTTTATCCAGCATGCTATGAGTAAAGTCCATTAAGTGTACATTGTTGGTGTGCACAACAATATAGTGTTTGATCTGCCTTCCAGGTACATTGAGAAGCTTATGGAAGAAGACCACATTGCAGTGGAGAAAAGGAAAACTGAACAGACGAAACACAGGGTAAGATGCGTACTGTTCTGTTTCTATTGCATCAACACGGACATGCTTCTTAGAAAGGTGCATAATTCATGCTGTTAACTTGTACAACCTGTAGCATGTGACCTATAAAAAAGATTTTTTTTTAAAGAAAATTTAAATGAATTCAGGGACATAAAAAATAAGATTACTTTTGTCCCTCACACATTTCAATTCCTTAAAAAATTTTTTTTTTTTTACTGAATTCAGTGAATCATGGAGTAAACTAATAAACTTCAGCAAGTACTCAGTGAATAATCATTCCTTTGATTTAAGAACTTTTTTTTTGTCAGTCAGTCTGCATCTATAATTACATTCAACAATAATGTGATGAGATATTTATGGCTGGGTGTTTTTTTGTGTGTTTGTTTGATTTCGGGGTGGGTGAGGGTGGGTGCGTTTACTAGTCTGATAACACGCAGTCCAGTGACTGAACTGTACAACTTTGGCAGCTGATCCACGAGGGCAGTTGAACATTCTGAGACTTAGTGTATAGATGTCGTGATCCCTTTACTCCTTGATTATTAATTTGTTGGGGCTTCTGAATAACAGGAGGAGCTGAACAAAGCCAATAGAGACATCTTGGTACGTAAGGACATGAAGAAGGAGCAGGAGCGGGCAGAAGAAGAGAAGGTTCTAGATTTCCAAAGGAAGAAGGCCGTAAGTAATAATTATATTGGTTTTTTTCTTTCTTTTTCAATTTTGTCTTTTTTTCTCTTTAAAAGATGCACGCCTGTGCTTTCTTTCACTGGAAAGGACTTTCCAGTGGAGCTACTAGGCTAATTATAGCTGGCAAGCCCTGCAGCCAGCCGGCTAGCCTCATATCATGCCTGCAGTCTCGCTTCCCACGCTGCACGCTAACATACTAGACAAAGAACGGCGTACGACTGAGTGGATATCATTCTCTAACTCTGTGCTATAGAATTGATCATAGTATGTGAAATATCGTTTGTATTGTGGTAGTCCTTTTGCATTTTAGTTACTTTCATATCTGTGTGTTGTGTTAGCATAAACTAAATATCAGAATACCATTTCGTTTGTCTTATATTTTAGTCGATTTGACCGTGTGTACTGATCGGCCCTTCATTGCCTTGCAACGGACCGGTTTTCGATCTAGTGTATATACGCGTTTTAAATACACATTTAAATCCTTTCTACAATGTTCACCATTTGAAGTCACTTAGTACACAGTTTGAACTTTCTGGTGATGTGGTCGACATTATAAAATATTTTCTTGTGTTTGGTTGTTGGCCTCTGTAATAGAAGCGAATTTACGAAAGTCTCGTGGTCCTAATGGTGCAAGCAATAGGCACTCAATTGCATGTAGCGCAGCCGCCCGCCAGCCCCCTTCCTGGCCCTATAGAGTACCGAGCTTGGCGCGCGGTTAAAGTAATTATAAGCTTCCAGGCGAGTGCCAGTTGCATAGCTTGTGCTGTGGGTCGCCGGCCGTCTCTCAGCAGGTTATAAGCAGTCCAGCCTGCGTTAAGGGACCCTACGAGGCGGAACTAAGGGAGTTTTTAGACACAGTCAGAAAGTACTTGAATGCACTGCCGTGGATGCAATATAGTTCTTCTTCTTCTTGAAGAAATGCAGTTTTTCTTCTTTTTCTCCTTCTTCGTTTTTCTTTTACTACTACACTGTATTGTTTTCAAAATTTCTGTAATGTATATTCTAAAAAAAAAGAACAACCCACCTTTGTTGTTGTGCAGGAGAGAGAAGCTGCCTATGAGCGCGAGCAAGAGAGGATCCGCGTTGAGAAGGAGAAAGAGACCGCGCGCCTTCGCGCGATGCAGGAGCGAGCGCATGATGAGCAGGCCGAGCGAGATGCTCTGCGGGCCAAGCGCGCTCAGGAGCAAGCCGAGCGCGACTGGAGATCAAAGGAAGCAGCGGAGGCGAAGAAGAAGGTGGAGACAGAAGCGATGCTGGAGAGGGCACGGGCCCAGCAGATGATGCAGAAAGAACACTACCTGGCCGTGCAGGCTCAGAGAGAGAGGCAGGAGTTTGAACGGGTCCTCAGGTTTGGTCACCTTTTTTTGCCCTTGTGGTTTCAGTTTTTTCTTCTTCTTCTTTGTTGTTGTTGTTGTTGATACTTTCTTCTTCTTCTTCTTCTTCTTCTTCTTCTTCTTCTTCTTCTCCTTCTTCTTCTTCTCCTCCTTCTACTTCATTTTTTTCTTCTTCTTCTGCGTTTTTTTTCTTCTAATTCTTCTTCTTCTTCTTCTTCTTCTTCTTCTTCTTCTTCTTCGTCTTCTTCTTCTTCTTCTTCTTCTTCTTCTTCTTCTTCTTCGTCGTCGTCTTCTTCTTCTTCTTCTTCTTCTTCTTCTTCTTCTTCTTCTTTTTCTTCTTCTTCTTCTTCTTCTTCTTCTTCGTCTTCTTCTTCTTCTTCTTCTTCTTCTTCTTCTTCTTCTTCTTCTTCTTCGTCTTCTTCTTCTTCTTCTTCTTCTTCTTCTTCTTCTTCTTCTTCTTCTTCGTCTTCCTCTTCCTCTTCTTCTTCTTCTTCTTCTTCTTCTTCTTCTTCTTCTTCTTCTTCTTCTTCTTCTTCTTCTTCTTCTTTTTATCCTTCTTCTTCTTCGTCCTATTTTAAACTATTTTTAAGACTTGTCTTATTGGATTTTCCATATGATAAAGATGCACATTTTCAGCATTTTTACAACATTTCTGTACTGTCCTGAGTACTGGCATGGCATATCAACAGTGCACCAATTAAAATTGTTATAATATATGAAACAAATCATAACGTGTCTTTGACAAATAACAAATAATAACGTTTGTCTTTCATCTGTAGGGCCCAGAAGGAGCTGGTGGAGAGAGAGAAGAGGGAGGAGGAGGATGTGAGGAGGAAGAGACTGGGTCACGCCGATGAGGTCCGTGCCCAAATCCGCAAGAAGGAACAGGAGAGGATCTCCGAACGCAACGCGTTCTTTGAGGAAGGCGTCCGCTTGGATGAGGAGGCCAGAGCCCGTCGAGCCCGTCTCGACGAAGTCAAGCGCAAGAAGCTGGGCGAACTTCGGTTAGTGATTAAGATCAATTAAGTTGATGATGATCATTTTGTATTTTGATATTGATGTTCAGTTCAGTTCAACAATTGATGTTGATGGTCATACACACTTGCATGGTTCAGGTTTGTTTTATCAGCCCTTCCTTCCCTAAGGCTTTCAAGGCAAAAGCTCAGGCTTGTCATTTTACTATAATCATCATCATCATCATCATCATCATCGTTCATCATCATCATACAATGAATGATAATATAATAATAATAATACAATGATTTATATTACGCACATATTTCAGGCTTAGGGTTACGCAAGCACGCACACACACACTCACAGAGGCAATTATCATATTACATATATAGAATTAAAAATTCAACATAAAAAAAAAATACACACACAATTAGGCGCGTGGGGAAAAAACTATGTACACGAGACAACAATAATTATGTACAGCAAAGCAAAACAAAAGTTATGGTGGGGGGAAAGAAAAGTAAACTAGTAACCACTGATGGCAGGAAATAGGGTGCGGGACAACATAATGTACATGGATGGAGAGAGAGAGAGAGAGGGGGACAAAGTGAAGGCAGGGCACAGTTTACCATAGCATACACAGTATCCATTTTACCGTAGCATACACAGTATCCATTTTACTGTAGCATACACAGTGTCCATTTTACCATAGTATATACCACACAGTGTCCATTTTACCATAGCATACACAGTGTCCATTTTACCATAGCATACACAGTGTCCATTTTACCATAGCATACAGTGTCCATTTTACCATAGCATACACAGTGTCCATTTTACCATAGCATACACAGTGTCCATTTTACCATAGCATACACAGTGTCCATTTTACCATAGCATACACAGTGTCCATTTTACCACAGCATACACAGTGTCCATTTTACCATAGCATACACAGTGTCCATTTTACCATAGCATACACAATGTCCATTTTACCATAGCATACAGTGTCCATTTTACCATAGTATACATATAGTGTCCATTATACCATAGCATACGCAATGTCCATTTTACCATAGCATACACAGTGTCCATTTTACCATAGCATACACAATGTGCTTTGAACACAAGTAAATCACTACACAGGAGGTTTGTATGGCAAGTCATTGCAACACTCCTTTCAATTATCATTACAACAGATTGACACAATACTTTTTTTTTCAACAGTACTTCCCCATCAGTCACTACAAAACCAACAAACCTTTCATTTCCAATTTTTTTTTACATGTGATGAGTTGCCAATATTCGATTTAACCTTGCAATCATTTGCCAGCGTCTTTAATGCGTTTTTGGAAATTATGACTAAATTGCTGTGGTTACAAATTTGGTTTTCAGGAAAGCTGGCTTGCCAGAGAAATATCTTCAACATATCGTCCACAGAGCACAGCTAAATCACCACGAACAAGCAGCGGCTTAATTTATTACCAAAGTAATTTGGTACCCTTGTGTGTGTTTTGTTTTCTTTCTTCTTTTCAGAACCATAGGACTTGTGTTGTAAGCTTAGCTGGGATAAATAGTCACAAATAGCAAGTGCTTTTCTTCTGCTTTTTTTTTTTTTACTCACGTGCATAGCAGTGTAAGTCTATGTACTCGCCCCCAAAAATATACATTTCCAGATTTTTGAAAAACTGTGCAGGCTGAGTCCTAAATAGTCCAAAAATGACAGTTTTAAAAAAATGTCCGTCCATCTATCTGTCCACCATCCGCCATCTGTCTGTGCAAAACTTGCTATAGTGGATTAATATCTCAGAACCTATTTCAACTATCAAAACCAAACTTGGTAAGATGGTGTATACCCACAAGACCTCATAAATGATCAGTGAATGAATGACTTCACTTCAAGGTCAAGATCACAGAGTCAACAAATGTTAATTTTAAAAAATGACTATATATTTCCAAAATTTCACTTTTTTTTCTTGTAGGTTATTAATATTGAATTTATTATTCTTTGATATATATATATATATATCAATGAGACACACATACTTTACAAATTTGGTCAACTTTACTCCAAGGTCAAGGTCACTGGAGCGGTCCAAAGTTGGTTAGTATAGGTCAAGGTCATCTCATCAAGGTCACTAAAGGTCAAGGTCATCCCACGGTCACCTTTTCTGGCATAATAAAATTTTTGCTGTAGTTTATTTCATAGTACATGATGGGTGTATTTGGAGCTGGAAGTCAAGGTCATCTCAAGGTCAAGAGCATAAAAGGATCAAAGTCGGTATTACTTTGCATTTTAACGCCATTGTTTCTTCTTTTTTTGTGGGCACTCATTTTCATGTTAAATATTGTGAGTTCTATAAGAAGCATATAAGTCATATAGGCTTTGTCTTTCTAGAGTTAAAAACATATATATATAATAAATTTTTATTTGTGGATTTTGTGTATTTTGCTTTTTAGGAGGAGTAAGTTTTGATTGTAGCTCAGCTAGATAGAAATAATATCTGGTTTTCTTTATTTAATGTTATTCCTTATAAATTATTTATTTATTTATTTATATTATTATGCAGTGTTCCCGATTATGCACAGTTGTGCGTTAATTAAGTATAAAATACAAAAAATGATGCAGAAAAGTTTTCATGTGTGTCCTGCGAACGTACACATTTTCCCCAAATCGCTGAAGTCTAAAGTCTGACAAATGAGAGTCCAAACTAATTCACGGCAAGCCCCCAATGAAGACTTTCATAGCAGGGGATTCAAGGTTGTGTCGCAATTAAGTTGTCGTCCTTTAAATCCGCATGCTCGTGCATTGTATACTTCCTCTATGTAATCAAAACGCGGCTCACCAAAATTGGGGACTCTCAAAATGTGCTAAGGAACTTTGATAACTGAGAGTCCCATGCACTGTTTATTTATGTTTGGGAAGGAGGGGAAGAGGGGGGGGGGATGGGAACACTGATATGTTAATTTTATTTATCTATTTCTTATTCTGATTATTTTGTTTGTTTATTTTTTTTAAAACATAATGTTTGGTTTGGGGTAAGTGTAGCTAACTTTAAATATTGCTGTATGTTGTACACTGTTGTTTGTTTTCACCCAAAGACAATGCTGTATGTGGATGTAATGAACGTAATGTATTTATTATATATATTATATGTGTAGCCCTGACTGTCCATTTTCGCTCTTGTCTATTCATCTTTTATTGCTTGCACACCCCACACTGCATGTGCTCACAGTATAGAAACTCCAAGTCTGTAATTGCATGTTTATATTTATTACTTGTAGGCTTTAAATATATTTCTAATTACCCATGAAGTCTTAGCAGACAGCGTACGAACGACACTCAGTTTAGTGAAACTCTGTCATAGCTTTGCATGCTAGCTGTCATCTTCTCTTTTTTTTGCAGAATATTCCAGAGTTAAATTCAGCCCAACTCATTAACTTTTTTTTTGTGTAGTTTTTTTTTTAATACTTTTTTTGCTTTCTTATATGATATATTTAAATTTCTCTTGCTGCACAGTTTCATGTTGAAGTAAGGATTCTGGAAGATGATCAAGTCACGTTGCTAAAAAGGCTTCTTCATTCTGCTAAATTAATTGGCTAAAGTGTCGAATACTTGAAAACTTGTACCTTTGTATTCCTGTGTGTGATGTGGCTTAACAGCTTTTTCTTTGTAAAATTGTTTTTTTGGGGTTGTTGTTTGGTTGTTAGTTTTATTTAGCTTACATCATGATCATTTATAATATTTAAAAAATTACATTTTATTCCTTTTTGATTAGGGTTTAGTTGAATTTTGTTTAAGTGCATAATATATTTATGTAAGATCTTTTTTTTTGTCTTGTGTTATTGGTTGAATAAAGCATTCGAAAGATGGTGAATAGAACATTATTCTTTTTTCTAAAACTAATAAAAACTTGAAGTTTGGAGTCATTGTTTTGGTTCATCTCTTTGTTTGTTGGATTTAACAAAAAATAATGACTTAGTTAATTACAGTGTTTGATATTATGTAATACATGCATTCATTAATTTATCCTTCAGTTGTTTCAGAACAACGGATTAGTATGAATCTCTACATTTTACAATTCAGTAGTGCTAGCAGAGGATGCTCTCCGGACGTCACACATGTTCATTTTATAATTTTATATTTGTCTTAAATGGTTTTCTGTATTCTTGAATGAAATGTTTGATTTATTCTTTTTTGTTTTATTTTAATTTTTTTTATTGGACACTGAGGGATTGAAGTAGGTCGTCACCCGTTCTGGCTATTTTTATTTCATTTTGGTAATGTTTATTCATTGTTTGTGATTACAGGCAGGCGGGTATCCCAGACAAGTACCTGGCTGGCGTGGAGCGTAAGGTCAACCAACCCCAACACGCAGCTGCCTAGCTTTGTTGCGATGCTGTTCCTCACCGTTTTCTGCCTTCTTTTTTCTCCTTTGAAGCCTAAAGAATCACTTGACGGAACGTTCTTGTATCACCTGAAGAATAAAACTTTTTGTTCCATGGAATGTTGCTTCAGCTGTGAAAACGTCTGGTGTTACGTTTCAACATTGCAGCCATGTGCTGCTATAATTTATGTTTGAAATCAGCAGAATTGCTCAAAATTGTAAAGGAACTTTTTTTTTTTTTTTTTTGGTAACAGCGATGGTTTTTTAGGAGAAGGCTTTAGGTGTTTGCTCAAAAATTGAGATCAATATTTAATGTAACAATGTCCATCCTTTTACAACAACGTTTCGTTTTTCAGCAGTAAAAAAAAGCTTGCCCTTGGTCTCAGTGTATTATCGATCAGCTTTGAATATTTTTTGTTTACAAAATCTTACGTTTGCAGTTTGCACTAGAATTACAAAGGAGACAAACACTATTGACAGATTGTTTCTGAAAAATCGCACAGCTCCGTCTGCCTCCCCCTTGCTCCCTTCTTCTCTCCGCCTTCTTCCCCCCACGTTCCGCCAAAGGAACTTTGACTGTCAACGAAACTGGTTGCATCTTTGGGAGACATGTTTTGTTATGTTTTGTTTTCAAATACATTTTGGCTATGCACATATTTAGAAGTGAATTATTTACAAAATCAAGTAGGAATATAAGAGCTGGAAAGGGTGTTATTCCTTTTTATTAAGGATGATTGTTTCAGTGATAAAATTCTGATCGATGCTTGTGAAATATTTTGAACATATATATATATTTTTATGGACTGATATTTTTTCATTCATTTTCATAGATGTTTTTAAAAAATATATTGTTAATATGGAAACTGAAACAGGACATTTGTGATAATCATTATATAGTATGGTTTGCTCAGAAAAAATAATTATGCATGTACTTTTTGTAATTGTGTATAGGATAAAAACACCATAGGAGGATAGCACGCACTGTGGTTTAAAAGTATGGCATGTTTTTAATTGAAATGCTTTTGCGATACATAAAGCAAGTTTATTAAGAAAGATATTAGTATTTGAAGCAACATTTGATATTTTGTACCATCCTGTATCAAAAGACAATCTATAGGATTTGAAGACTGGGTTGCACTATAATTGCAAGCATGCAAGATTTGGACGAACATGTTGTATTTATAGAAGCTTAGACTCCAACGAAATATTTGAAGAATTGTTGTATAGCAATGTTATTTGGAAGTGCTAAAAATCTGAGAATTTTCAATAAAACTGTTGAAAAGATTAGGGTTTATTTTGTGATGGCAGTTACAAATAATAATACAATTGGCTATGGAATGAAAGATGTTCTTGTGTAATAAATGCGTTTGTGGTAAAACAGGGTGGTAAATTACCACCTTTTTACCTGTCCTTGATTTCTCTTTGATACTGTATGTTGGAAATGTCCCATTCTCTTTGATATGTTGGAAATGTCCCATGCCCTTGTGTTGTGTTTCAAATGTCTCGTTATTTGGTACGTTTGATACGTCCTTCGCGAGAACCCTTGTACAAAATTAATCCAGAAGCATTACAATTTCTCCTATCTGTTGTTTTGTAAATATTGTTTGGAGCATATCATATGTGTTGATAACATGTTGATACTGCAGAGAAGCATTAGCGATGTAGTACAATCACTTTATTCACTGTCAAAAATGTTTCACACAATTGTAATACTGTGTGAAATTCAATCTTCCATGGCGTACTCTACTAGAGTACGCTGTGCAATCTTCTCAGTAGTATTATTGCAACTGAGACTGTGGATATTTGTCTTGTATATAATATTTCACATGTGGTTATGGGAACTAAACATGTGGACTTAATGTTATATTTTACATGTGTGTGTTTGGTACAAATAAAAACTTGTGCCATGTGTTTTGGGGAACTTCTGTTCTTTGTGATGTTACGTGTTTAATTTGTGTAGTTTGAACTTTAAATACACTTTATTGTTTTCTTCACATTTAAAAAAAAAATTGAATACGAGTGAAGTAATGAAGGATAGGTAGAAAGATATATATAGTTTTGGTTGTGATGATCAGGAGATTTTAAACTATATGACCTTTTGCCAACATTATAATTTTACATTTATAGAATCGCGCGCTCTTTGGCTCGATTTGTTGTGCACAACTGACTTTTTTTTTAAACATTTTTTTCCTTTCACCAGTGCTTCAGTGAAGGGATTTTTTATACCAAGGACGCCATATCCCCAAGCTCTTGAGAAAATGTATGTACGTCAATTAAAGAGGGCATTGGTGCATATTATATGACTTTGTTCAAAAGTTATTAATCGAGAGTAAATAGTTCCAAAATGAATTTTTGTCATAAAATACAAATTGTCTTATCTTGCTTTCAGTTTCTATTCTTTTTTTGGGGGGGGCTGGGAGGGGAGCAGAGGGTGGCGTTTTGGTTGAACAGTGGAAATGACGTTAACAAAATTTTGAAGTCCATACGTACTCAAGGCTATAATTAGTTAAACCCCCCTTTTATGTAATATTGCTTGCCCTTCCTCTACTCACGTTTATTTTTAAATCTTATGATTACCATGTATAACAAAGAACAAATGAAACACTGTGACCCTGTACACATCATTTCGTATAACGAACAACTACTTTGCAGGCAATTTGAGAAATAAAAGTTTTGATAGATCGCTATATCATTATTGTTGTCTTTTCTTGTTTCATTCATTAAGAGTGAGATACTACCACCAACTGACTTCCTTTCCTTTTCTTGACTTTCTCTACTTTCTCATTGTGGTTTTATTTGTCAGTGAAACTAAGCGCCTGCTTTGTGGAACAGACCTCAAAACAGCAGCATAACGACATCTCAAATGATCACTTACCAAGAAACACACCAAAAAAAGAAAAGCTGTGTATACATTTGTTCCTATTGGCAGTAGCACATCTTGCTTCTTCAGCCCTTCAACTCCAACTCCCCCTACCACCAACCCCTTCCATCTCTTACTCTCACCTCCCTTGCCATAACTTCCAGCTTTTGACCAAACCGCTACTGTCATTATTGTTCTCACCACACTACCATAGCATGGCCAAAACATGCCATTCCGATGTTCACCATCGAAACACCAAAACACTGCAACATCTTTTGTGGATACACATTTTTTTTAATTTAGCATATACGGCACACAAAGTATACATTTCATTTACATATTACATAGTTATTATATTTGAAACATTTTGTTGTAAATGTCATCATTACAGACAAGGAATTTGAACAGTAAACAGTAAGGAATTTACATAATAAATTTTCATCACGTATGTTAAACCAAAGTCATCGGAAATCAACAATCCATCAAGAGTTGCAGCATAAACCTACGTTATACATCAATCCAAAGTGACAGAACTGGGGTATTCACAAAATTAAAAATTGTTTTAAAGTATAAAGCTGTATACATTGACCTTGACATTTCATTGGATATTTAGATATGGTCTTGACATTATATCCGATATATATATATTTGAAAAGGGTCTTTTGACATGAGTTACATATAACCTTGAAACTGGCAATTCACAAAATACAGTCTTTTACATTAAATAGTATTCATTAGAACTCAAATTTCCCAACAAAATTATAAAATTATAGTTTTCCGATGCTTTAAAAACACAAACTACCAATTTAAAAATGAGAATTATTGCAAAAAAAAAAAAAAAACTGACAAAACTGCGCTTTTATTTTATTTTGTCTTTTTTCTTCTTCCCTTTTAGTTTTATTTATCTCGTTCTTTCTTACAGTTCATTGGGACTACTTTGGTGGTTTTAATTCTGCCATACGTTTTGACTTGCTTCTTGTTGTTTCTTTCTTCTTATGAGCATTCTTTTATAAAAATATTTCCTTTTTACTTTTCTTTTTTAAAATTTAGTTGTTGTTTTTTTAAATATTATTAATATTACTATTATTATTTTACATTTCAATGACAGTTCTAGTTCAAATTTGCCAGCTTCCATCTTTCTTGTTTTGTTTTTTTCCTTAAGAGATAGTTTTTGTTCAAATTTGTGTTGTTTATTTGTGTTGTTTTCTGTTATTTTCTTTCTTTCAGTAAGCTTTTGCTCAAAATGATTAGCTTCTCTTTACTTTATTTCAGGGACAGCTCTTGTTCATATTGGCCATAGGTTACAATTATTTTTTGGTTTCATTGTTTTAGTGATAAGTTTTTGTTCCAAATTTACCGTTTCCTTTTTTTTTTCAGTACTTGTTCAAATTCATTACAAGGATTTTGCCTCTCTTGCGATCTCCGTTAGCTTGTTGCCTATGTTTAGAAACGCAGCTCTGTTTATGATGATTCTTCAAGCACGCCATTTCTTGTAAGAATGCGTTTCTTTCCCTTTGTATTCTGCCTCACTACTTGAAACAATCTGATGGGCTTTCTAACATGTACAAAAAACTGCTTACAAAAAACATGACATTTGACCTGAAATGTTCAACATGTTTCCAAGCAACAGCTATCCCTAACATAATATTATATAATTACATCGTGCAGCAATTCAAATCAAAAACGAGGCTTTACGTCCTATATTTTATAAAAAGTTAAGGACAATAAAATTGGGCTAAAAAGCCCTCATCATACATATTTACCAGACTGGTCTGGCGTATGAATATGCAGCCAGCAAGTACTCAATGCTAAGTACCAACACTAAAAGAGAAAAAAAAAAGGTCAATATTTTTTCCATTAATAAAGATATCCCACTTATCTCTTCTCTACAAAAGCCGCTTAAATTCAAATGTTGGAATGACACTAGCTGTGTTGCTTTTTTTTTTGCGTTTTCTCATTATTAAGGGCATAAGCAGTTGGTAAAATTCAAGAAGAATATAATGGTTGGACTTAATGGGATAACCAAATTTCTGCAGTCGTCTTTCTTGGGGATTTATCGCATGATTGCTCTCCCCTGTGCAACATGGTTGCGGCCAGGACGTGGAAGATTTGTCAAAGAAAAACTCAGTGGTGACAAGTTTAGTAAAAGAGAAACATCCATTAACTGTTTTTAATCTGCGTTAATGAAATAGCTGCCTTTGTTCTTTCCCCTTTCCCACATAATTCTTCCCTATTACAAACTTCGGTAATTTGATTTTTATTCTGGCCAAAAGTTCTTGCTAAATTTAGTTTCCTTTGTCTAATCATTTTTTCTTTCTCTTTCTATGTTTTTCTGCTTTTTCTGTTTCTCTTTTAAGAGCATTTTTGCTAGGTTCCTCTTCTTCCTGCTCATCTACTACTACCACTACTACTACTACTACCACTACTACTAATAATAATAATACGGGATGCTATCACATGTTTTTTCGTCAACTGAACTCAAAGCGTGGCGATGTGAAGAGATCTCCATTACATAAGTCGGAATAGAAATCAATTTTAATTTTGGAGGGAGAAAACCAGAGTACCGGTACAAAACCCTCGGTGTCCTAAAAAGCCTCGTACTTAGTCAAATAAATTTGACACCTTACTCCTTCTCCTCCTCCTCATCATCATCATCTAGCAGTAAGCTTACTATTACTACTACTACTGCTTTAGCGCTTTGAGGCTCAGAACTTGGAGATATTGAGCATCATAAAATCCTGTATTCATGAGGAATGTAGTAGAAGAAGTGCTCAATATAGCGGTAGGGGTAGAAAATAGCTGTGCAGGTTAAAACTAATATGGTGACCTACATGTTTTTTGTTGTTGTTTGGTTGTAAATGCATGCCTCTACGTTGTGTTAGGTTTTTAATGAAGTTCCCATGCTTAAGAATATTATGGCGATTTTGAAAAGAAATATTTGATCGCTTTTTGATGGCACATTTTGCCTCCCTTTCTGTGCTTGACCATCAACTCTATGGCCTGCACCACCTCTATAGGGACGCACATGGTTATTATTTGATTACCTATCCTTCTACTTAAAAAAAAACAACGTGATATGACTCTTTACATAGAATGGAAAGGAAGAAACATAGTTTTATTAACATATTAATCGTTTTTCTTGTTTATCTAAATAGCCTCTTTCAAAGGACGCTGTAACAAAAACGCATATGGTGATCTATGTTGGTTTTTTTCAATTTCTGGATTCCCTTGTGTTTAGAAAAAAATGTACTGGGCAACTGCCAGGTGCTACATATGTCCTTAAGAGAAAAACGCACAGACCGCAGCTCTTGGTTTGCAAGAGAAAACATTCCAAATTATAAAAAAATACATAAACTGCTAAAAAATCCACTGCACAAATAAATACAAAAATTGTTGTAAAACTGCAGCAAGAACAAAAGTTTTGTGAAGTATATATAAATAAAAAAATAAAATAAAATAAAACTCCCACAGCTCTTCATTTGCCACAGAAGATATTCAAACACAGAACACACAACTAAATAAACACTGCAAAATGAAAGCAAAAAATATTTAAATTAAAAGGAAAAAAAACCCAACAACAACAGCTAGATAACCTGATAAACCAGCAATGGTTACAAAATGTTCTCAACATGCATTCATAAATTCTCCTCCCCTTAAGCACAGAAGATAAGAGCTTTCATTTCATTTTAGATAGTTCACATTCCTCTCTTGTGCTCCAACTACAGTCAACATAGGCACAGTGTAGACCCTATTTGTATTATTTCTAGAGTTTGAAGCCCTTCGTGAGCCACACGATCTTAACATAATTTGTGTGTGATACGTTGGCAAGTTGTATAAACTGGCTACCACATAACTTTGGTCAGAAGTGTCTGTGGTTATGACTATTCAACAAAACGTTTTCACCATGCTCACAACTGAAGAAAATAAAAAAAGAGGATTACGATCCCTCCGGAAGATTTATTTTAAATATTTTTTAATGTTTATCTATTGGACTATTCCAGTAAACTCAGGTTGTGGTTGTTTATTTCTCTACTGGCAAAACCCCAATGCCGGTGAGGAGTGAGAAAGAGAGGGGAGGAAAATGTCCACAAGTTCATTGTCTGTACCTTTTGAAACAAACGACAGTCCCGCACAGGAAAATGTCTTCTTGACAATGCCGACATGCTTAAGACGGTTCAGTCCTTGGTTGTACTTGAAAAAGATTTTAATAAATAAAACTGTCATAGCTCTTAAAACAGGTGTTTGTTGTTTTTATCTCTGCACTTAGAATGCAAACTGTATTTGTTATATATATATTTTTTAATAGTGTTCAATGTTAACTATGTAATATATGCACGGAAAGTGTACAACTGTATTTATATTTTCTAGTTTATCTATGTCATGTGCGCCCCAAAACCGTATGCAGTTTTACAGTTTCTAGCGAGTCTGCCCTCAAAATCCGAGTCTTACGTTCACAGTATCTAGTACATCATGCGTGCACTCAATAGCTTTCTTATTCTAGTCATCACTGTGACTTGTGAGCTTGTATGCACTGATATATACAAATAAAATAAATTACACTTCATAAGGAGAATGGTTACTAATATGCAACGTTTGATGTGTTTCCTACACAAATTAGCTTTTGTGTATCAAGTTTTTACATAAACCGTCTATTAAAGTATTTAAAAAAAACAACAACAAATAATTATTATAAATAAAACTAAATAACATGAAATGTTTTTTTTAATATCGCATAGTTTTCACTGTTCTTGTATTACTCATAAAGCCACTTTTGATTGTGTTTCCTGCACATCGTTATTGTTGTTTAACAGTCATATAGTTTCATTATTATTAAAACAAAATTGGGGGCAGGGGGGGTTTGGGGGCCGAAGTGGTGCTCCTCTTAAATCTGACGCAGTACTCTAATGAAGAGCAGGGAAATCTTCCTCAAGCAGAGTATGGGAACGGCAGGTCGGACATGTTGAATTTCTCGTTAGCCACTGTCGAATACACTGCAAAAAAATATGAATGACAAAGTGACAGGGTATTCATATAAAACGAAATCAAAATGCCCCCCTAACCACCTTTCCCTCATCCCCTCACCCCCAAAAAATATTTTTGGGGAAGTTAATGCCCATTGTTGCAGACTCGAGTCTCAAAAATCAAGCCAGGTGATATTAAAAGGTGGATACCAATCAAGAAAAGATTGAAATTTAATAGTGTTCAATGTTTGATTAATTATCATAATAATTAATTATCATAACATGACATAGACAATTGGTCTGCCGCAGCAACACATAAAACAGTTAATTAGCCCATAGCAAGAACAGAGGTATATAATTATTAAACAACGGCATTGGACATCACACCACAAAACTATGTTAAAAGAGTACTCTGTGCCCAGCCAGCCATCCTTCTACAATTCCTTAGTTGCAGTTATGTCCCTTTACCCTGATTTACACATCAACAATCCCATTACTCGCCCCTTTTGGAGTGTGGAGGATACAAAAACATAAGCATAACAATCGTACTGCGGTTGTAAAAACAGTTACATCAGGGTCATTGAACTTCTCCTCTCCAAAATGTGGCTCATTGAAATTTGAAGGGAAATTGAACCACCACTGAATAGTACAGGGCAAATGGAGGAGGAGGTAAAGGTGTTGGAAGAGGTGGGGTGAGGGAAGGGTGTGAATCATTTTTAAAATTAACAAAAACCAGGCGCTCACACAGATATTTTGACACAGAGAAAAATGGACAATAATGAGAAACAAACAAAACCATAAAGCGAAGGAAAGCTAATTTAGACTAAACGCAAGACAAAAACAACAGCGTGCACATTTTGGAGCCAAACTCTTGGTCATGCACACCACACCACAATACACAACACAACAAAACAGCACTTCCCAACAAAGTCCTTGGACCAAGAGCTTAGCTCCAAAATGTCCACTGTGCTGTGTAGTCTTGTTGTTGTCCAAAAGTAGCAATCTTGTGGTTTATGTACTTATTTGATTCTCATTGTTTTAAAATTTTGAATGCAAGCCGTCCTCTATTTTATTTTTTGTTTCCCATAGAGAAATGAACATAGGAAAAGAGGATATGGGATACAAGGATACAAGCAGAAGGGCAAAGCCCATATCACTCTGACTACAGTGCCCTCTACACCACCTTCCCTTCTCCTCCCCTCCAACCCACCTCACCCTCAAGCCTAAATCAGAACAGTGGTAAATGGCCATGTACATAATCATTATATGAAATGTTCTCATGCTTAGTTTTGAGTGCCGGGTCTCTGTGTTGTTGCCTTGTCATCTTTGTGTAATTTATGCGCAAGTGTATATCAGTGTGCTTGAATTATTAATGCGAAAGAATGTGTATGCGTGCGCCTTGAGTTGTCTTGTAGTGAGATATGTGCGTGTTATAAGTTCTCGTATTATTATTATTATTATGACCCATATGCTCCTAAGGGAACACAATATTTAACATGAAAATGTGTGCCCTGGAAAAACAAAATGAAATGGTGGCATGGAAATGCAAAGTAAAACCGACTTTGTTTTTTCTATGCTCTTGACCTCGAGATGAAATTAATCTCCGACTCCAAATACATTCATGTACTATCAAATAAAGCACAGCAAAAGTTGTATTATGCCCCCCAAAATAAAGGTTACCTTGGCAGGATGACCTTGACCCTCATGTTATCTCTCATGCATGTCTGATCAAATAACCCGATGTTGTTGCATGCTATGGGTTAAATAAACAGCCATTCCAATGTACAATGGCATATTATTGGTAAGTTTTTGCAAGGCCTATAATGACCTTGACCTTCAAGATCAAAGCAAAAACGGAACATATATGAAAGATCAATCTATTATCTCTAAATAAAATAAGTTTAAACTTTAAATCTCTCTTAGTTTAGGGTCAAGGTCACTTCAAAGTACCTAAACAACCTGGAGTGAGGTTGAACACATTTGCATATATGTATGTCTCATTGATATCTATCATGCATCAAAGAATTATTAGTTCAATATTAATAACCTTAAAAAAAAAAAAAAAGTGAAATTTTGTTTCAAAAACATTTTTTTTGACTAACAGTTGATGACTTTAAGACCTTGACCTTGAAGTGAAGTCATTCATTCACTGATCATTTTTGAGGTTTCATTGGTATACACCATCTTACCAAGTTTGGTTGTGATATTTGAAATAGGCTCTAAGTACTTAGCCATTTTAAAGTTTTTGCACAAACAGACGATGGAAACACGGACAGATGGACGAATGAATATTTGTGTTCAATATTATTTTTAGACTATTTAGGACTCATCTCGAACAGATTTGCAAAAATCTTAAGATTTTTTTTTGAGGGGTGTGGGGCGGTGAGTACACAGATTCACATTTATATGCATGCAAGTCAAAAATCTGTTTTGCCAAGTGAATGAATATATACACTAGGAATACAATGCGTTCAACACTGCAGCACACTAAAGAGATACAATAAGGAACAGAAAAAAGGAAAGAGGCAGACAGGCAGACAGACAGACAGAGGGTAACAGGACAGAGAGCCAAAGTGCAAGATAAGAGTTTCTTTACTCCTTCATGGAATTGATGGCCGCACTCCAGCCTTTGCTCGGGAGCTGCTGAGAGCTCATCGTAGCAGATGGCGCAAGGGTTCTGTTCCTCCACATAGCAAATGCTAGTGAAGTTTTCGCTTTCATCCACAGCCAGCGAGGAAGCCAGTGCTTGCGGGGCGCTCACTGCATTACTGTTGCTGTTGGAACCTCGGCCAGTCTGTTTAAAACAAGAGATAAAACAACGGTTATTGATGGTTCCAACTGTCTAAATCCCACCCCAAACTGCTACATCATTCCAACGTTTTTCAGGCCTTGTGTTCTGACAGGGGACTGTAAAAGAGGGAACATGGTTACAAGAAAAAGCTGGTTCAAAATCCGTTGAAACAAGAGAAATAAAGAATGGTAATGGGCTGTTGTTATTGATGGTTCCTACAGCCTAAAATCCCACCCCACCCCACTCCCCCACCCCCCTAAAATGCTACACCATTCCGACAATTTTCAGGCTTTGTGGTTTTACAGAGGAATGTAGAAGGAAGTAGGGGAGGGGGAGAGGGAGTGGAGGGTGTGTGTATGTATGTGTGTGTGTGAACAGAAAAAAAGAGGTGGTTAGAAACGTCAAGAAAAGGAGATTGATGCCCACCCTTGCTCACAAAGGCTGACAACAGACCTGCAAGCCAGTCTCTGCAGCTTTGTCCCTACCTTTCCATCACATGACCTGACAGCTTCTAAGTACACCCAGCATAGCTAAGTCTTGTCCAGTCCCTCTCACTAAACTCAGCGGCTGGAGGTCTAGCTGCAATCCTGATTCATTCGCTTAAAAAAAAAAAATTTGTTTAAAACCTTTTTAGCCATTGAGAAGTATGGGGAACTAACTAGTCAAGCATAGTAACACGCCGAAGAACAGTTGTATTTTTAGTTAATCTTTCTTATATAGCGCTCAAGAGCTGCTCAAGGCGCTGGTAGACACAGGATTTAACTTAATCCGCCTCAGGCGCCCACTTGCAGTCTTTGGGCCCAGACGACTTGAGCTCAATCCAGATACATGTACATTGTACATTGGGAAACAAAAACTCCTTTCCTAATAATATTTGGAACTATGTGGTGGGAATGCACAGCATACCATGGAGAGGTGGCAAAGAAAAGATGGAACCATTCGCTCTAAGCGTGGCCAGACGCCAGTGACAACAGTGCAGCTGAGACTAGCTAAAGTGCACCCCTCACTTATCGCACTGCGAGAGGTAAGCACAGGCCACAGGCATGCAACAAGAAGGCGTCATGGCTGGATCATTAGGAGCGAGAGATACAAGTAAGCCTCGGAGGCTGCCAGCTAGGCTGAGTGAGGTTTTATGTAAACAGGTATATAATGAAACAACAAGGTGGTATCGGAGGAGGGAAGCCAGCGAAATGTTAGCAAAATGGTGAAACCTGGACTCACATTTAACAGCTCCTTGGACTGAAAGCCGCGAGCTTTCAGCATGACTGACAGACGGCGAAGCATCATATCCAGATTCATGCCTGACAGCGACCTGTTAGGCTGGGCCTGCCTCAGCTCAGTTATCATTCTCCGAATGATCTCCCTGTGAAGAAAACATGGCAAAGGATAAGCAGGGAGCATTCTTCAGTGTGGGGCAAAAGGCCACCATCACACAAACTCCAGGGGAGAAGGAAGTGATGGTACCAATTAATAGTAGTAGTATGTGTAGTTTCCTTAAACCTCTATCCTTAAAACTCTACCCTTAAATCTCAATCCTGAATTTTTCTTCGTCAAATACTTAAAACACAGTCATAGTCGTGTGTGGATGTGTGTGTTCTGATTTGTTTTTTGTTTTTTTTGTTTGTTTTTTAAAAAGCGCTATGAGCTCTAATGAGGAAGGGTGCTGTAAAAATGTTAATTAGTAGTAGTAGTGGTGGTAGTAGTAGGGGTTTGAAGAGAAAAATATTGTTGGAAGTTTTTTTTAAATCTCTTATGGAGATGCAGGGGCAATCTTATCTAGGAATTTAACCACTGTACCTGTTTTACCTGTTAATTCTGTTGTTTTTTTTATACATTCCATTTTCTTGAGGCACCTTTTTATCAAGGGAGAAACACCATCAATTGTTTAAATTATCTAACATTCAAGGATCAAAACGCTTACGTCTCATCAGGGACCTTTCAGAAGTGAGCGATTTTTATTGTGAAAGTGATTCTGCAATACTTTATGTCTGTGATGTCAGCAGTTTAGGCTCTCATTAGTATGCAAAGATAAACGTTCACGAAATCTTTCTTGATGGTTTCGGGGGAAAAGGACTTTCCCACGAAATGTTATATTTAGTTTATTACATCGAGACCCCCAAAATGATGTGATTTTGTGAAAGGGACTGTACTCAACCATTTTAGATGTGAAAATGGGGATCTGCACTTGTTTTGAGATTTAGAACATAGTTTGAAGCGAGGTACTGGCAGGAGATCAAGTTTGTCATTCGGCATAAGAAGCCACCTAGCGACACCCACAAAAAGAGAACATACTGCAGAATCACTTTCCCAATGAAATCCCTCACTTCCAAAAGGTCCCTATTCATTTTCAAACTTTCTGTTCTGTTTCTACGTTGTTGTGGGCCATATGTTAACTAAAAAAAAATTGTTTACTTTCTCAATACAAAATGACTTTTTGGGAGCTGTTTACTGAAAACTATGCAGACGTCACAATTTGGCAACCCCACTAATTTCTAAAACAAATGACTGTACTTTTAGACTTTCATCCTTGTTCATATATTCATATGGGTGTTAACTCATTTCTTATTGCAAACAGGAGATTTTCAATGTCCAGACAGAGCTTTTCATCAACAAGGTGTTCGGAGGGAAAGGGGAAGGAATAAACGGAATAACAGCTCAAAACAATATTTTCCCAAACATATATTTACTAGTAAACAATTAGGAAACAAACATCAGTCTTTACACAACATTTAGGCAAAGGCAGAATGAAAATTAAGGAAGAAAATTTTTTTACATGATTTTGTAAACCATTTCTACCCCATTTTTATTCCTGGGTTTTGCTAAATTTTCTTGAGCAGGAGAAAAGCACTACTGTGTAACTTGGTAAGAAATTAGTTAAGGATTGAAGGAATGCGGGAACAGGAAACATTGGTAATGCATATTCAAGGGGTTGCAGGCAGATGGAAGGACATAATAAATTAATGCCCAAGCTTTCCTAAGGGTTGGAAATGATGAAGCTAGACAAACACTACTCAGTCAGCACAGGCATTCCAAAACTAAAGGCCCCAGTCACCCGTCCAAGCAATAGAACATCTTGTCCAGGATGTTAAAGATGCGGTCAAAGCTGGTCATCGGCTTAACGGGCTGACCGGCTGGTCCGCTGGCCCTGATTGCAACCGTGGCGGGTGGGGTCAGGGTTCGTGTGGGCTGAGGTAATCCCTTCGCGGAGGTCAGAGGGCGCAGAGGGGCTGGAGTCACGCTAAAGCCCAGCTGGCCGACAGGGCTTTGCATCTTGTTGGCAGAGTCTGGTTGCTGGCCAACTTGGATCTGCAGATTGGGCGCTGATGCTGAAACATTTTTAAAAGTTTCTGTCGTCATTGCTGTCAATGAATATCATCATTGGTGCTGATGCTGCAAAATCAACCCATGATCGGTTTTCAGCACTGTCGATTGTTAATGTTATCATCACCATTTTTAAAACATCTTTGGTTTTGTCGATAACATCTTAACCATTAATAATTTTTCGTCAATACTATCATCTTACCAATAAAAGGTGAAGATGAGCATGATTGTAAAGTTAGTGAAAACTGCTGATTGCCAGTTGAATGTGCCCATTAGATGTACTAGTACGCCAGTTTGGCATCACAGACTGTATCAGCATGCATGGGTAGATAACTTCAAGGTTGGTTGTGGTTATGCTACAACAACCTAAGGCCTACCTACAGTCAGTAAGTTCGGCAGACTCGGTTTGATAGTCAAACCAAACTGTACTAAATTTTGGATGCTTTCTGATGTGTGTTCAGAATTTTGGAGGTGGGAGAATCATCAAACTATATTACATTTTGAAAGGGAGAGGGGGGGGGGGGGGGGAAGGATAGGTATTCTGAGGTGCATTTCGAATATAGGGCTGGGAGGAGGATTGCATTTCTTTGCAATATAACCCCCATTCTTGTGAACATAATTTTATTATAGTCTTCTGAAGACATTATTTTTATGACTGCATAAAGATGGAAAAGTCCGTATTTTGTTCAAAAGCTCAAAAGGCCATGACAACTCCTAGTTAAAAACATTAATCACACATTATGCTTAAAAAACTACTGACCAGGATGGGGGAACCTGGCGACACCCAAACTGGGCATGGCAGCAGACGCTTTGAGGAGTGGGACCAGCGGGCGCGGCATGCTGGATACTCCTGGTGGCATGGGGATAGGCGGTGGCATGTTGCTGGTCAAACGCACTGCTGGGCCTGGCTCTGGGGATTGAGTCTGCAAGGCTTCATGGTACTGTGCCTGGCAAAGGACGAAATCACGTGCGGGTAATTCAGTTTCAAGTATTATGAGTTTTGTGCAAACTGAACAACAGATGAACGGACAAAGTTCACACTAGAACATTGAAGGTGAAAGCAGTTCGTACCCTTGAATTCTGGGCGAAATTTGAGGGAGCAAAAGTAAATGCCCCTCAACTATGGACAAACAATAAACCTTAAGCACTGAGATAATAAAGAAACAACACCAAATGAGAACATAGGCACAAACAAAGGAAAATATCTACTCATACATAATCAATATTATTCTCTAAAACAAGGACAGTCTGGAAGGTTTTGAGGGGAAGGAGGTGAGAAGGGAATGGAAAGAATGGATTTTATTTCTGAAAAGCAGCTTTCTGATGTGAAGGAGGGAGGATGTGGAAGGGAGGAGGAGGGGTATGAGGGGTATGAGGAGTATGAGAAGTATGAGGGGTATGAGGAGTATGAGGAGTATGAGGGGTAAAATCGATTTCAAACAAATCGACAAGCTTTCCTTACCACAGCGGGTGGGGGGTCAATCCGCTCAATGTTGATGTCGAGTTGAGGCAGTTCGGATAGCTCCCTCCCCCCCTTGATCATTTCACGATGCTCATCCAGTTGCCTCTACAAAATATAACATAAAATTCAACTCAGCTCAGTTCAACAAACCCTTATTACCATCGAAGGAACTGTGTAGATCCTTTTGTTTTGCATTTGAAGAAATAAAAGCAGGCTAAATAAACATTACATTACATTATTATTGCTTTAGGTCCAGCAGACTCTTCCGAGCCAAATCAGGACCGGACAACCCCCGATCCGCATAAAAGATCTGCTGAAACAACCCTAGTGGTAAAACCGAAAGCTCTCCACCAGCCAGTCACTTTTCAAGAAAAAAGGTAGGAGACTGGGCTAGCGAAGAAGACGATATTATAGCAGATTGATAGAACAGAGCAGGATTAAGAGCAAATGAGAAAGACAGCGACAGTGGGAATTTAAAGCACTAAATTTCCAGAAAGTGGGGATACTATTTATACTGAAACCCCCGGCACCCCAACGGGGGTAGGCTAAATAAACAACTATTTTTTCAACACTAGCACTTACATTAACAAATATTAATGTTAGAGAGTCTTTCTTTTCTTTTTTTTTACCCACACACCCCTTAATGCACTCCTATCACAAAGGTATGCCATGATAAAAACCTTTTAAAAAGTACTTTGTTATTAAAACATTTATTAAAATACAATGTCAGAAATACAATAATTATTGCACTACAAAGTATTACAACTATTTAAGTTACTAAAATATCACAGTCATAGCAGAGGGAAACATTTCAATCAATATGGTCATAAGTAGAAAGATAAATAAATAATGATATAAATAATTAAATTAATACATCCATACATAAATAGAAACAGAAATACATCAATCGAGTATACCACTTATATACAACCACATGTGCAGAGCAGTTATAATAAACAGATGCATAGATAAATGAACAGAATGAGAGATCCATAAATTTAAACAAATAGAACCATTGATAAACAGATAACAGAAAGAAAAAAAAAGATTTCAACTGCATAGAGAATGAACCCTTTCAAAATAACCAGTAGAAGATCTACATCATGAACCTGAATCCATCAGTGGTATAATGCTTGCCGACCCAATAAAAACATCACATTATTTTAGCCTCGCAGTACAAAAGTTTTGGAATACTGCCTGGGACAGGGTACAGAGCATCTATATGAAGTCTACATCCAACTTGGTATGGTTAGGTGACAGTGGTCTGTGGAGCTAAGCTTGCAGCAAGTGTGTGCCTGGAAGAGGATTCCACCCTTTTCTTCAGCAAAGCAGTTTAGCAGCTCTTAAGACTGGGAACTGCCCAACATAAGAACAAGTTTCATAACGTATATGTATACCTTAATGTCTTCTAGCTTTGCAGCAAAGATCCTCTCATAGCGACTGTAGTAGTTAAAGGCCTCATCAAAATAGCTGGGGGGACATTGGCCTGGGTTGCGGTCCATCCACCTGGAACAATGTTAACAACGCTACCATCAACTTTTCATTCCACCTTTTGAGGTGAAAACACTTCTGGTCTGACCTAAAGGAAATATCTTAATTAAAAAAACGTGACAAGAAATAATCACATGTTCTTCCGCGTTTGACTCATGACCATGCCTATATCCTTTAGCTCAGTGGCTGCCAAGTAGGCAGTCTACAGCCTTGTGTAGTTTGGCCACAGACCACATCGCTTGGTGCCCAAATCAGTTTGTTCGGGCTAGAAAGGCTGGTGTGATATTTTAAAAAATATGGGCAAGTCTGAAAATGTGCTCTGGATCTTGTTCAGCGCCACATTCACTGAGGTCTTTGTCAGGGAGACCCAGTCTTTTTTCCAACAACAGAAGAATTTATAAACTCAAAACGTCTCTAGGCAAACCAAACATGTTGGTTGCTTTTTATCCACATTTCAAGTATAAAATGCTGGCCAAGCTCAGAATACCTAAGGGCTAACATTTACTGGACATGCACAAAAAAGAACTTTGATAAAATGCTCAAAGTTATATCTGCTTAAAAATACCCTCAACAATAATAATCAGGCTGCAGAACAACTATGAAAAAAAAAAAATCTCTGAAGTTTGGCTGGGGTCTAGGTGGTGTCCAGTGGCAAAGCCCTGGTGGTGGGTTCAGGGGGGCGACGCCCCCGGAAGGAAAAAAAAAGGCACTTTTTAAGGCCATTTTGTTGTATTTCCTGGATGGAAATACTGGAAAATGTATAGCTATGTTTTGGGGGAAAAAATGTTTTTTTTTAGTATGAACAGGTAAAAAAAAAGAAGTGCAAATTGCCTTCAAATTTTTTTTTAAAATCATTTATTGACATAGCTTAATTCTCTATCGCACAATATACATCTCATCATCCCTGCACAATCCACCTTTCGCAACAAGGCTGAAAGCCTCTGCTCTTCCCCTCCAACTTTCGTTGACTTCTCCATCCATTCCAATTTCCATTTGTTCTGGATGTTGCTTTCATTACATGTCTCTCCACAATTGACAATTATAGAAGCACACGACATTTTGAAAAAAAAGTTAATGAAGCGTGTTCATCACAGAAGAAGCGGCTTAGCCTAAAGCACAAAATTTCAATCACAGTTCTACAATGTCTCCGTTGATGTTCACAGACTTAGCGCAAAGACTAAAAGAGAAACTCAGAGAACAGCATACGCGGGCGGCGCACCTTTCTTTCAGTAGGTCAACAATACGCGCGAAATGTACAGCATAAGAGGTGCCCGCTAAAGCCTATAAAAGTGAAGCAGTATTAGCGGGCGGCGCGGCGCACCTCTCTGTCAATAAGACCACATGAAAATGTGGATCGGTACTCGGTAAAAAAATATTCTCGGGATTTTTTTTCTCTGAATTTTTTTTTACTCTTGGAATTTTTTTTATTTTTACTCGCAAAATCGCGGATCCGCGGAGAGTTCTGCAGCCTGAATAATCATCCAATTGCCTGATCTTATTGAAGTCTGCTTCGAAGTGTGCTCAATCTTACTACATCTACTCAAATTTGTGCTCTCTCTCCCTGCGGTCTACAGATGTGTTCTCAGGATCATGTCAAACGGCAGTAAAAGCCAGTACTGTTTCCATCCATAGTGTTGTTGGTTTGGCATGACATCAACAGAAGTCGACTATCGCGGCCCACAAACAAATGAACTAAAAGTCTGTTACAGGGATTAAAAAAAAAGTTGCAAATGCGTGAGAATGGCGCCTTCAACCAAGTCTTTTCGAGAAGAGGCACTATATAACACCTTGATTTAATTACAAATGTAATTATACAAATCTACTCACATTTTCTTAAAACCATACTGGATAGTTACTCACATTTCTTTAAACTGCACAGCACGACTGCACTGCTTCCTGAACTCCTGCTGTCTGCCTTCCAGTCGCATCCGGAAATTCTCTTTGCGTTCCGACAGCACCACCAGCTGTAAACATGCGCAACGGCAGTATATATTACACAAAATTCTAAGCACATGTTCATACTGGCAGAAGGAGAAGACAAATAAAACCAAACATGTCATGCACAATTTGTCCACATTTTCACCTTTATTTACAAGGGCTCCTCAGGGTAAAACCGTTATAGCATACAAGGAATCAAAAACAGTTCAGTTAGGTACATGATGATGCATAGAATGCTATTGCATTTTACAAGGCTTCCATCGCCTCCATCATCATCCTCACTCTAACCAATAATCTGCACTGTCAACTTTTATTGCGTAAACAAACATACAAATGTATACATTTATCAGCTTCACCTTCATCACCATTAGTTATCATCATCATCACCATCAACAGTTATCATCGTCATCACCATCAACAGTTATCATCGTCATCACCATCAACAGTTATCATCTCTAGCACATGCATTATCGCCCCTGACTATTCAATTCAAGGAGAAACTTTTAGAATCCCGATCCTTGATAAACCACGACCTGTCGGGGTACCACATAGGAAAAAAAAAAAAAGAAGAAGCTCTTCAGCGGTCTAAAGGCAAGCAACATTTCACTTCAGAAAAAAAAAGTCTGATTGCTCCTGTGTTCATTTATAATCAGTTTTTCCATCTTTAGTTTAGTAGTTTTTAACTCTTTCCCTGCCAATCGACGATATATCGTCGATCTGAGCTGCCATGTTTGTGCCAATCGACGATATATCGTTGATTTCAGTATTCCGTTTCGTTCCGGTTTTTTGCGCAGTCCAATCCAAGTTTTATTTTAACCAAAGAAAAATAACTCTTTCTACTTTCGTTCTCGATCGACACGCGCGTGGTTTCTTCAATTTGATTCGTTTTTAGAGTGTTTTTTTGTGCATTTTACTAAGCATTGTGATGGGCACAATCGACAGTGTGTCAAACACTGCTAATAATCAATATAATTTCAAACTGTAAAGTGTATTTTGATCCTAAATAAATTTTCTTTCTGGTGTGTGAAGCTGATTCAGTGATTGGAATTATTCCTCCAGATTTTTTTTATCACTGTGGTATGTAGAAATATTTTTATTTTATTTTATCATTTCAAGAAGATCAACATGCTTTCAAAACACATATTTCAATAACATAATCAAATTAACATTTTTGTGGGTTTTTTTCTTATTCTTAACTCTTTTACCTTTAATTTGATATGAAATATGTCTATTTAACAACTATTATTGAAAGAACAGTAGCTTAAATGCCTAAGGTACTGAACTTTCTTCCCGGTGCCAGAGAAATGTCTGGCACAAACATGGAAACATGCCTGGCAGGGAAAGAGTTAAGATAATAATTATAACAATGGTTGTCACACAACGCTTTTCCAGCCCAAGAACAAACTCTAGCCTCCTGGGGCGCCAAAATGCATCATCTATCACCCCAGTGACTGAGCACAATCCTGGGCAGCCGAAGGTGAGATGAATTTATTTTAGAAAATTTTCTGTAGTTGTTACCAAAAACATTGACAAAATAAATAAATAAAGTGAAATACGGGACTGACTAAATCAATCTCTATAATATATACTTCAAACACACCTCTGTCTGTGTCCGCGCGTTTCTCTCTTTTTTCAGCATGTCCTCAGCGCTTGTATACTTCATCATCAGGCTGGTGTTTTCCATCTCTGTCCGGTTTCTACATTGTTAATTACAAAAAAAGTTCTCATTACTCAAAATATTAAACTGTAAAACAACACCGTTTTTCTGCAAAAATCTTGCCTCAGTTTAGTTTTATAAGACAGTATGTGCAATTGTTTTGTGTGGCTATTATTGACTTTGACTGTTATGAAAGAAAGCCGATTTAACATGCTCTCTCCCCCTACCCCCTTCCCACCCACCCTCTCCCCTTTCCTCCTCCATTATTTGCCATTGGTTTGCACGTGCCTTGTAGTTCACCCCATTTTATATCTCACAGCGCAAAAATGTATTCTAACATTGGAAGTGAAATATAATTTGAGTCTTGATTAAAACAGTCCAATTTCACTACAATATAACACAGTGTATAGGCTTTACTGATTATCAATCACATTCAATAAAGAAAGCAAGAAACAAAACAACCAGGCCTACATACAGTTGTTCTTGCAATGCTTGAAGCTGTTCTTGTGACGCTTGTAAATCTGCAATAAGTTGCTTCTTTCTGTTAGCATACTGCTCCTGACTCCTGCAAACACACACATTTTATTGCAATACAATACAATACAATGCAATGCAATGCAATGCAATACAATACAATACAATACAATACAATACAATACCTCAGAATAATCTTTGTTGTCCCACTTTCATGTTACATACATAAACGTGGAAAATTACCTTAGGGACGGGTGTAAAACTTTACATACAATAAATAAATGAACAAAACATTTTAAAAATTTTCAGATACCTGAATCACAGGCTCAGTTTAGAATATTTCTCAGTGTTCAGTTGAGAATATTTCACTCTCTCTATTTCTATTTCAAAATATAGCTGCTGTTGATGTTGAATGTAATAGTGAATGTAATTACAGCAGTATTATTTTCTGGTGGCAATACATTTCTTGAACAGTTTGTTCTTGAGTGAAAGGTCCAGTTCTGGTCAAGATAAGAGAGGGTCAAAAACGCTAAATAAAAATCTAGTCCGGGGTAAAAAAGAATAGGGATGCAGGCAAACTATTTTCAATAAGCATTGTACACTCGTACTGCCCCTTTAAAATGCTATACATTGCAACAGAATACAACACATCGACATCGGCCAATGTGGTCCCTTTGCAATAAAATAGGGCTTTGCACATTAATTACTTACCATGTCAGCTGTTGCGTGGCGTTCTCGTATTTTTCTCGCAGCTCCTCGTTCTCTGTAACCTTGTCCATAAGCAGCCTGTTGCGTTTGTCGAGCTCTAACTGCAAAAAGGACAACAAACTGCGTCAGTGTTCCATTTCTATTCTTCTGTAAGTATTCCGTTTTCTGCGAAAGGCAAAGAAGGACTGCGGAAAGAAAATGTGGCAGAATGGGAGGCGACTGGTTCATGCTTGGGGAGGGATTGTCTACTTTCCATGTGTTGGTTAGTCTAGCCCTAGGTGGATCCGGCTTTGCAGAATCTTTTGGTGTGGTCGTTGGTTTATGCAGGACAAAGTGACACGACATATGCTCTCTCCGCCTGACTATTCATCTTCTGCTTTTGGTGTTAAGCAGGACTACATTGTCGGCAGACATTTAATGCAGGTTGGTGGCAGTGACCTGCAGAGAGTGTCATGGCACTAGTAGCCGGCAATAAGGTTTACTATCAATACGCTTCCCCGCCTTGCAGGGCAACAATTTGTATGTCTCTCTTATGACGGTTAGTTAGTTAGTTAGTTATTCGTTGCTTACAGGGTCCAGTGGACTGCAAAAAGCCAAATCAGGACCACAAAATTAAGACCGCAACTTGGCTGAAAGAGGACTCACCCCTGATCTGCATAAAAGATCTGCTGAAACAACCCCAGTGGTAACACTGAAGGCACTCCACTAACAGATCACTGTACAATAAAGACATCCCACGCAGGGGACGCTGAGGCTATACTATATACTAATTTATTGAATCCCCGTTTACAAAAACAAAATAGAATACAAACATCATTATAAAATATCAACAAAACACATAATATAAAAATGCCTACATTGCCAAATAATAATATGATAGGAAGCCCTAGTGACCATTTGACAAAAAGCGTCCAATATTTCCAAGCTGATACAACAGACCTCACACACAAATGAGGACTTTTGTCCCAGAAGAGTTTTCAAGAAAAAAGGTAGGTCTAGCAAAGAAGAAGATAGTATAGTAGATTGACAGAACAGAGTAGGAATGAGAAAGAACAAATGAGAAAGACAGGACAGTGGGAAATCCCCGGCAACCCCACGGGGGAATCTTTTATGATGGATAAATGAAAACAGAGTTCAGGTTGGGCAATGTTCTCAAGGTGGTGGCCGAGATGCAGGAGTCAAATATTCGCTCGGCTACAAAAAAAAAAAAAAAAAATACAGAGAAAATATCATGTGGAAGATAAACAAAAACAAACAAAAAGAGGCACACAAAAAAAAAACATTGTGCAAAACCTTAGGCACAACAGTCAAACCTTGCCGTGTGAAAAATTGAAGAAGTGCAAAATACCTCAGAAAGAACTGAAAAAAACCAACATCATCGGGAACTAGAGAAAAAGAGATTCTGATTCGTTTTAATGTCTTTTTTCCCCCTCATTGTGATTGCCCATTCTTGCATGTTAAATAGTTTACATTACACCGCTCATGTTTGCCTTTGTATGTATACCCCCAAATCTCCCACATCCCTCCTTTTTGGCTAAAAAGCTCCATCACCTCCCTCCCCTCTCCCACCTGTCAGGCATATAGCCTTTTGCTTCATCATGATGCTGGTCTATTATTATGTGTTTTGAAAGAAAAGTTCCAAAGAAAATGCAGTTCTTACCATCGTCTCTCCCAACTTGTCTTGGCTCTCCTTAAGGTGTTGACGGCACAGATCCAAGTCTTGCTGAAGCCGCTTCACTCGGACCTCCTCAACCTCCGCCCTCTCTATCTCCGACTTCTGCACACCATCCCCACTGCCTGAAGACAGGGGAGGAAGGATGGAGGTCTGGGTGAAAGAGGTGGGCCAGTGGCTAACGTTGATGCTTCCCCAGGTGGATGAATTCAGTCCGGAGAGGTTGGAGAAGCTGGGGTAGGGTACTGCGGTGGATGGCATGCTACTAAACATTGATGGGGCTTTCACCGAAGAAGCTGGCCACTGTGAGGATAAGGCTGTTGATGATCCCAAGCTGTTTTGCGCGGATACCAAACTGATGGGTGCAAACGATCCAGGGGCATTGTGTCCAGAAATGGCAGATGCTGGCACCGCAAAGCGGTTCATCGGCGACTGGGTGGGTACTGAAGAAATGAAAGTAGGAACCCTTTTGAACTGAGTAAGTGTCGGTCGCAGAGGCATTCCCAGCGGCGCTTTTATGGGTTGGGGAGGAAACATACCATTAAAAATCCCAGCAGGCTTTTCACTCTGACTTATTACGTAACCGTCTGATGATGTTATAACTTTGTCCCCCACACCCTGAGCTCCCTGGGGCTGGAGGCCAGCACTGATGGTGGAATCAAGAGCCGGGGACCAAGATTTCCTGTTCAGGTCTGTGGTTGAATGTGCCAGTGAAGTTGGAGAAGACGTGTCTCTGGTGAGCGGCGACTGACCTTCACGGGTCTTGTGCGAAGATGTGGAGGAGGAGGAAGAAGATGGTGCTCCAAGATGCGCACCCGAAAAGTCTGACATGTCCGATGGTGTGCTGTGGCTGCTGGCTGCGTCATCTACATCGGAAGAAGACTTTAGATCCGGGTCGTCAATATCATCCAAATCCTCGTCAATGTCTTTACATGTGTTGTGATGCTCTGCTCCACTGCTGCGGCAGGACAGGTACTCTTGCTCCGCCGTCTCGTAATCCGCAGGGGCCAGGCTGGTGCCAGGGCTGGATGACCTTGGTAGGAACACAGGGGCTGTGGGGTCTAGGTGGGCCCTGATGGTAGGTAAAGTCATCTCCCAGGCCGCTTTGGTGCTCTTTTTAGTTTCTTTCTCTACACCACTGTTTCTGACAGTCTCTCCTACACCAGTCTTACTCACCCACTCAACACTGTCACTTTCGCTGGGAGAATGCAAAGCAGTGTTGCTGTTCCAACGTAGAGGAGGGGGAAAGCTACTATTATTACTACCACTACCGTTGTTCACCTTGGACAGTTCCGCAGTCAGGTCCCTCCGAGGATGTCCACTCGCTACTGAGGAAATGGATTTCCCTGCAAGCTGTGAGCTACCAGATAGCGAGCTGATAGCGCTCGGAGTATTGGTGGAGTCAAAACACTGGTCCAACTCTTTTTTATTAGAAGTCACAGATGAAAACACACCCTCTGACAACACACTGCCATTGGTATACACATTTCCTGTAGAAGAAGCGACACTGCCGCTAGAAAACATACTGCTAGATGCAAACGCACTGGATGGTGACGGCAACAACAACAAAGAGTCAGAGGAATGGTTTCGAGCTAGTGAACGTTCAGCACCTATGTTCCTATGGAAGCTGGGTGGTAGAGGTTTAGCGTCTTCTGCCTTTGTAACCAAAGTCTCTGAAAAGTCTGACAGTCCGGCACTACTATTATTAATTTTTGTAGGGTTAGGATAAGGGTCCGGCAATATCGGCTTTTTAAACAAAGGGGGCGAAACGGAGGATCGTAGTGGATCCTTCGCACTATCTTTGGCGGTGGTCGCCGCCAGTGCCTGTATTTGTGGCAGGTCCTTTTTCAGGCCTACATAGTCCCCTATCACCATAAAATCCGAGGGTTGATTTTCAAAAAAGGTGCGCAGTTCGCCAAAAGTGTCAATCATCCTAGCGAACACTTCATCACCAAGGTCTCTGATCTTGTCTTGCAAGTGCTGCCCCTGCAGGTTCTGGGGTCCCATGTTGTCCAGAAAGTTCCGGAAGACGCTAGAGAAGGTGGAGAAAAAAAAAAGAGTTTAAAAAGGGACAGCAATTATCTTTCATATCATATGAGCCACAAACAGAGCAAGCTATGAGTAGCGGGGATATATCAGTTAGTTAACCCACCAGAAAACTATGGATCTTCCCCACACACACACTCTCCCACCCACCCACACAAAAGAAAAGATAATAAAATACATATGCTTCTCTCATGCAAACACTTCTTTTTCTCTTTTCTTCGATCATCTTCTACTTCTCCTTTGATCTTCTTTTTCTTATTCGATCGTCTTCTTCTTCTCCTCCGATCTTCTTCTTTTCTTATTCTTCCCCTTCTTCTCCTCCTCCTTCGATCTTTTTCTTCCTCTTTTTCTTCTTCTGCTGAACAAGAGAAGCTACTGAGATCTGGTAGATTACAACCTACCGGCCGACAACTTGGAGTACAAACAACCCTGTCAAAGTTGTAATATATATGTGATGTTCAAACAAGGGTCATAAGGGGACATGACGTCAGCTATGTACAGTACACCAGTCTTCAGTGACATCTGGACAGTAGATGGTCAAGCCTGGCAAGTTCAACCTTGAGGTTGCCAAGTTGACCATTTGGATGGTGGGATGGTAAAAGGGGTGGGTGGTGGGTGGGAGGGAAATTTAAAGAGTACTATATTATTTTAAAACAAGCCACATAGTTCTAATGATGGGTGGTAGGTTATTAATCTCCTGGATCTGAATATCTCCTCTTGTTCTGAAGAAGATTTTGATGATGATTACAATGATGATGATGATGATGATAATGATGATGATAATGATTATGATGATGACAATGATGATGACTTGTATTGCGCCATAGCCATTGTCCATGTTCCAAGAACGGAGCTCTTCTTCCTGGATTCAGCATCCACAATAATAATAATAATAATAATAAGTGGATTTATTCGATGTCTAACCTCTAATTTAAGCTTTAGGTACACTCAGTAGGTTGATTCATTTGCTGCTATAAAGTTGTATTGCCATCGAGTTTCAATGTTGTATCACATTTTCTTCATCAGTTTTAACTTCAAATTTACCAAGTGTTTAGCAGAAACCTTTATCTCAGTTGTATAAAAATTCACTTACTCTCGAAGGATTTTTCGGATTTCCTGCTCACTGGTAGGAGCGCCAGGCGGAGCCATCTTGTTCACGGTTTTAGCGGCCATGGAGTATGTCCTGCCTTGGGTGCCGTTCTTCACAATCAAGGGCTGTTCTTTCATCAAGGTCTCGTGGAATGCAATCTGCTCCTTCAGGTGCAGCGGAACGGCAAAGTCACCCTGGGGTGCTATCATCATGCGTGGAGGTCTGCAAGAGGGTTCAACAGAAAAAAGAGATTACTCTCTTTCTTTTTATTCTTTTTATTTATTTTTTTTTTGTGTGTGTGTTAAAGAAAGAAGGTTGAAGCGCCACTGAAATGTATTTCCAGAAACTCTTACAAAAAGCCGGAAAAAAATCAGCATTTTCAAAAGACTTCACTTTCTTGGCAGTGTTGTGAAAAGGAAAGGAAAGGAAAGGAAAGAAAGAAAGAAAAGAAAAGAAAGAAAGAAAGAAAGAAAGAAAGAAAGAAAGAAAGAAAGAAAGAAAGAAAGAAAGAAAAGATGAAGAAAGAGAGACATGAAGAAAAAAAATGTCCATGAACTCCTCACAATAATACTAATATAAGAGGTTTAAAACTGGCAGTAATTGTGACTATGTGTTGAGAATGTTTACGAAGCAATTAAGATTTATAACTGAGTTGTGAGCTAACAGGTTGAGGCTTAAAAAAGGTGGATGGAAGCATGTAGGTGGAGAGTGAGGTGGGGGAAGGAGAGGTTGAGTGGAAGAATGAGGGAGTGTCAAATATGGCAGCACTGTGGCAGACACGCTCTCTACATGGAGATGTGACCAGAATATTCCTAAAAACTAAAATACGGTAGTGCTGGTGGATGGAAAGGGGTGAGGGAAGTGTTGGGGCACTAGTAAGGTCACTGATAGAGGTAGGAGGTGGTACAGGTAGGGGGTGGAGTGGGAGGTATATCCATTGTGGTCACATTTGAATGTTGGGTGTGCCAATCTTAAAGGGTGGACAGAGATTCCAAAAGCAAACTTACAGCATGTACATGTCTTTATGGTCGATCTCATCGATGCAGTCGTTCTCGCCCACTCGGGCTGCCTCTCGCTCTTCGTCTTCCGTGATCTTGAAGTCCAAGGCCAAAGCTTTACCTCCCTTTTCCTTCTTCTCCTTCTTCGTCTTCTTCTTCTGCCCCACCCTGCTTTGGAAGGTCTGTCAAACAAACCAAACAGCCAAAAATACACACACCTGGTGGAAATGATTAACGCACGATTCTAGAAAAGGGCCAAGTTCATAGTGCAATTCAGACACGCTAAATAAAGAGAGGATCCTGACCGCTCAGGACCTTACAGGAGCAGTTGAATACAGAGGTGCCTACCTTAAGCCCTAGCACATATTTTTACGAATTTTCGGTCCAAAATACGCAAATACAATTTGTACGCTCAAAATACGTCTTTTCGTTGTTATCAAATACGATGTTTAGTTTTCACAATTTTTCAAACTCAATCCGAGTCCGATCCAGTATTTCCCTCGCTAACTGTTCTCAGTGCACATGCGCGAGCAAGAAATCTCATGCGTGAGATGTTGTTAAGCGCTTAGAGCTAGATTAACAGGTAAGCGCTATATAAAAAGGCCTGTAATAATAATAAATAATTGTTCACATCAGCTTTGTGGCTAGGGAAAAATGGCGTCAAGAAAAGGTGTACATGAAACGAAACCGGCGAAAGCAAGTTGAAAGATACTGCAAAGAAGAAAGTTAGCACCAAGCAGACATTCCAAAAGGACTATACCCAGCGTTTCCCAGGAATTGTTGATTCAAGAAAGAACCTTCACAATGCGTACTACACAGTGTGCAGAAAGGATTTGGGAATTGGCCACAGTGGTGAATACGACATACAATGACATATCGAATCCTCAAGCCACAAGGAGTGCTAGTGTTCATCATTTTGGGGGGTAGGCCACTAGTGTGAAAAAGTTCAAGAGAAAGAAGTGCAACAGTTTAGCATTGTGAAAGCAGAGATGAAAATGACAACGATCATAGCCAAATTCAACTAGTTTTGGCAGATATATATGGTAAGGAATTAGCAAGTTAATCAAATAACATAAGCAAAGAATGTGATTGTGAACAGTTGTGACAGTGTAGCCTGTAGGATAAAAAAGGTGAGAGAGACAGAGTGGTTTAAAACATAATGTGCAAAATAAATGTTATCCTGTTGACTGTAATACATGTTTATTGTTCTTTATTGTCCTTTGCACGATATGTAAAATTACAGGAAATACACATTTTCATGCAGTAATTACACAAAATACACATTTTCATGCAGTAATTACACAAAATGGGCTCATGGGGAGAGGAGCGGTGGTGGGGGAGGGGGGAAGTAGGCACCTCTGTGAATGTGAAGGGTGTCTTGGCCTTGTGCAGATGCAGGGTCTGTGTGCTGAGTACAAGCCTGTTTGATTGCATGTTAGACATAACTTGCTGACAATTCAAAACTTTAAGACAGACAAGCAATAAACATCAAACTCTGAAAACTTTTCACTGAAAAGAGATCAAAGGTTAGGAATTATCAGCAATTCAGGAAGGAGAGAGCCCGCGGCTCAGTGATAGAGAGCGTTCTTGCCTTGCACACTGATGAACCAAGTTCAAATCTAGGGGTGGGCAAGACGAAAGTGGCCATTTTTCACTGTCCATCTTGGCAGGATGTTTGATTTGGTGGTTCAGTGTTGATTGAGATCCCCCAACCCTCTTCTCTGGGAGAATTATCCTTTTCTGCCATGTCACCTGCCATAGCGGGCGTAGACGTTGAACTTGTTCATTCGATGGAGAGCTAATTGACTTGTACTCATCATTACTAAACAGTACTACTGTCTCTGCACCAGGCCTAACACCTCTCTATTCCACTGATTAAAATGTTCAGACAACACTGAAGCCCCTGTTTTTGAAAAGTAAGTTATCAGTCTCTTCCAAAGCTCTTGTTTCTAAAAAGTATATTATCAACCGGTTTGAAAACTCTTGTCTAAAAAAAAAAAGGTAAGTTATCAAACTCTTTGAAAGCTCTGGTTTCTAAAAAGTAAGTTAACTTCTTTTCCTTAACTTGAATCCAGAACGGGGAATGTTGCTCAGATCTGTTCAGATGTGTTCTGCTCATATATGAGAATAACTATGAATCAAGCAAACAAGCCAACCAGCCAAAATTAATCCCACATAGAACAGAAAATAAATAAATATAAACGTGAACAAATGACTTACATTGTACTTGCTATCCTCACTGTCTTCTTTCTGCAGGACTGTCATTGCTGATGCAGGGATGGGCTGGAACGACTCTGTGGACACAAAACATTACCACATGACCAAAACATAATTAGCATCCATCCACAACCTAGGATAGGCAGTAGCCAACAACAAAGTTTTTCTTGTTTTTGCTGGGTATTGCCATCAACTCTATGAAATCACTAGCACCAAGAAATAGGTTTCTCCTTCTTTCCTGTGTATTGTCGTCCCCTATTATCAAAAATCTCTTACTGTACATTCAGCTCTCCCGCATAGTTTTAAATCCCCCCTGCTTCCATACTACTGCGGTGCTAAAGAGTTTCCCACACCTAATACCTTGTTGAATGTTAGTTATTGCAGAATTCCTGATTACACATAATATTGGAGGGGAGAAGGGAAGAGGGAGGAGGAGGCAGGCACCAGTTTAAAATAAAAAATTTCAGCAGTGGCACAACGTTCGGAAAAAAATTTTGCAAATATCCTACATAAACATTTTTTTAGTTATTCTTATTTATTTATTTTTAAAATTTTTCCGGCTCAAGAGCTGCTCAAGGCGCTGGGCTGATACAGGATCTAACTCAGGCCACCTTAGGCGCCCACTTGCAGCCTTTGGGCTCATCGTCTGACACCCCAGACAACTGGGCAACAGGGAACTGGGAAGAAGGGACCAAGTTCCTGCTGAGTGTGTATATGTTATATAGCCGGCATTCATACGTTTAGGACACGAGCCTCAGGGTCTTTTAAAGTCCATGCCATGAAATGCAGGCGTGCACAGACTAGACCTCCGTTTATACTCTCATCCAAGAGTGTTCAGAGTGTGATGGAGAGTACCCAAGAGAGCGTGACTGAAGAATGGTTGGCGGGAAGTGGGTTGTCCTCCTGTCTTATTATACTAACGTTCGTTTCTGTTATCCTGCGCTTTCCTTTCCTCTGCTTCCTTGCTTCTGTCAGCGGCTCTACTGCTGCTGGCCAGGGACAGGATGACTCCCTTTGCCTCTGCCTTCTTCTGGCGCCTAATATCCTTCTTTTGCGCTCGGTGCTCAATTTTGCGGGGATTGGTGGCCATCATGCGAGGCTCTGGCCGGCGAGGCACCTTTTCTGGACGCCTGTCTGACTTGAACTCGTTCTGAGGAGAAATGCAACAGAGACATCGTCAGAAGGAGAAAAAGGCTTGGATAGGCAGAAGAACAGAAAGACAATAACTGTAACAGTTGAGCTTGACCTATTGAACAAAACTGTATAAATCTACATCAATCTATTTGCCTCTGCATTTAACGTAAATTTGATGTCAATTACACATTCAGAAAATATGTAATATAGCTCCATAAGTAAATTTACGAGAAAGTGTTATTTCATACTGGGAATGCAAACATTTTCTATTAAACCCAAGCCACAAATAAACACACAAGCTGTAAACATACAAGCAAACAGCACACTTGTTGCCCCTTGAGATCATAAATTTCACATCCAGACAAGTGCTAACATGCCTTCATTGCTACATTGAGTTAGCACTCTCACCTTTTTGTCAGGCCGCTCGATGGTGATCTTGGCAATGAAGGAGCCACAGTCCGGGGTGGGGCAGCACTTATCCAGCACGTCCTTGTCCAGCAGTTTCTCCGCATCAGCCAGCTTGCCCTTGTACTCCTTCCAGCAGGGCAGGTGGAAGCAGAAGCGACACTTGCTGTAGCACACTCCATCCTCACCAAGCCCTACAAAATACAAAATGAAACATGACAGACACAGGTTTACGTTACTGAACACAAAGATGTAGAAAACAGAGAGAACAGGTAAGAGGGAGCGATAGCGATGGGGAGGGTGGGAAAGGGGAAGTGAGGAAGAGACAGAGAGAGAGAGGAGGTAGACAGACAATGAAGACAGGCAACAAGTGACAAAAGTGATTAGTCAAGACCAACGAGACAAACAGCAAGAAAGACGACACTGCTATCTATGCAGCCACACAGTGACAGAATGAAAGTGTGACAAGAACACAAAAGTTGAGGAAAATTATATAAAAGAAGAAAAACAAATTTTGTTAAAGCACTATAAAACAACAGAACACAAAATATTGAGCTGGGAAGGTGCTATATAAGAGCGATTAAGACACAACGCCTGATTCCTTACGCTGTAGGTAGGACTGTCAAAGTAGATATTCATCCCTTCCTTGTCGTGGTCCACGTGATCCATGTGCTCAAAGCATACAGTGTCAGGGATGGGGGGATGCTCACAAAGCTCTTTCAGCTCCGTCATCTTACTCTACAATGAACACACAAAAATACAGAGGCCATTTTAATGAGCAGACAGCACCTTCCTACCTTCAGAACATCGTTCCCTCCATCACAATCCTCAAAGGCATCTTTCCCATCTCCTCAATCAAACGCTGAAGACACGGAATGTTGACAGTCACAAGAAGAAATCACAAAATTAAAGAGCTTTTTCCCATTCGGGGGCCCTTATTATATGGAATGCCCACCCCCCTGACTTGAAAAATATGGCCACAGTCGACAGCTTCAAAAAGCGTGTGAAGATGCGTCCATTCCTCTGACTGACTAGTTGTCATGTGCGTCAGCTTTCTTTTTTATTTTTTTTTTTTTTTTTGCACCCTGAGTATGCTGCCAGGATGGAGTTGTGCATGTACCAAGTCAACACCACCATGATTTAAACAATAAAGCAGTAATGTCTTAAGGGAGAGGGCACGTGATAGTAAAAGGAACTTTAAAAAAATCTATTTTGCATGACATTATTACAAACTGTCCATCCATCCTGATTTACTGTACTTTCAGGTTAAAAAAAAATTGGGGGTGGGGAGTGAAGGGATTAGGGTGTGTGTGGAAATTTAATTTGCTTCACTCAATAATAATAATAATAATAATAATAATAATAAATAATAATAATAATAATAATAATAATAATAATAATAGATGCTAGAAGAAGAAGAACAACAACAACAACAACAAAACATTCATCTCTCAAACATAAATACTAAGAAATTCTACAGTTAAAAATGCTAAAAAAAATCACACTGAACAAAGCCAAACAAAAGCAAGGTAAAATTTTTCTAACATAAAATTAAGCAAAATAAGAAACACAAAAAGAAACGATAAAGAAACTCACCTCAAAAACATCAAACTTGCTCTCCTCAATGGTCTGGTTAGAACCTGGCCAGTGCCATTCCTTCCAAGCTTGCCTAATCTCCTGGCTCAGTTGGATGCTCATCACAATTATGGGCCAGGCTTCTGAAAACCTGCCAAACCACCATTTGTTATGTCATCCACTTATGAGGTGGTTTACTTTTTTTTTCTTTTTTTTTTTCCAATCTTTTCTATACTTCAATGGAAGTATCAAATCCTGTAGCCAAATAACAAAGTAGATCATGGGTAGAATGTTCGCCTGGCGTAATGCTGGTTCAAATCTTGACCCTGACAGGAGGCAACTTTTTCTAAAGACTCTTTATACAGCGTTTCACCTCCCTTGTGTCACTTCAAGCGGCACGATAAAGAAACTGGTCATTGATTGTGTCCAGTCTAGAAGGTGACAGGCTCAAATAAATGCTAATACAATCATTGAGGTGGTTCAGGATCTTGAAGCTTTAGAAGATGCTGTATTGTTACGCATTGAAACGCGAACGAAAGTATGTCGAAATTTGCACCTTGAATGGCTCTAATCGTTTCGTTTTGCGAAGTATTCTCGGAGAAATGTTATTAAATAAATACCATGCAATCAGGTTCAAAAAGAAAGAACAGAACTTTTCTATATGGACCCAAATCATGCAATGTCGTTTATGGAGAAAACAATGCATTTCATTTTGAATGGTTTTTTAAATCCACACACACCCCCGATTCTACAACTTTAGTTGAAGTTTTTAACGTTTTTGCAGTACTCACCTGATCCGATTCTGAAACAACTATAAGGGATGAACACAAATGCAGGTGGTAGCCGGTAAATTAATCTTGTGTGCACAAATGAGCATTTAGTTAGTAATTGTTTATAGGGTCCAGCAGACTGCAAAGAGCTGAATCAGGACCACAACTTGAGTTGAAAAAGGACTCACACCCCGATCCGTATCAAATATCTGCTGAAACAACCCCTAATAGTAACATTGAAGGCAATCTACCAGCTGGTCACTTTACAATAAAGGCATCCCATGCAGGGGACGCTGAGACTGTATTCTAATTTATCGAACCCCCATTTACACAAACAAAATAGAATAAAAACATCATTATAAAATATTAACAAAACACATACCTAGAAAAATCATACATTGCTAAATAATACCATAGAAAGCCCTAGTGACCATTTGGCAGAAAGCATCCAATATATCCCCAAGCTGACCCAACAGACCCCATACAAATATGACAAGTTTTGGGAGAGTTTTCAAGAAAAAAGGTAGGTGACTAGTCTAGCGAAGAAGATAATAGATTGATAGAACAGCTTAGGAACGAGATAGAACAAAGGAGAATGACAGAAATAGTGGTCATTTAAAGCACTAAATTTCCACAAAGTGGGGATACTAATTATACATAAAACCCCGGCATCCCAACAAGGGTAGAAGAGAGCATGAAAATCTTAAAAATTCTCCTGACAAAACAACTTTTCTCCCGAATCCACCCAGCAGCAGACAAGGTAGATAAAGTAAATTTTCTGCCTTGACATCAATAACTTTAATCCTGACCGCTGGACATTATTACTAATATTACCTGTACAGGTTTATGTAAGCACAGGACAGGCCATAGAGGAGAAGGGGAAAGGCGACAAAGGGCTGCTGCTTCTTTTCCCTCAGCTCTCGCTCCATGGCAAAGAACACCTCCAGGCCTTGCTGTATGGTAGTCTATATGTCAGTAATCCAAAACACAAAAAAAAGCAAGGTCAAGTTGTGAAAAATTAATAAAACAGAACTGGCCTCATTCAAAATGTACAATAATGAGAAACAAAGATTTTTTTTTAAAATTTAAATTATTTTGTATAACTAACCAAAAATTTTTTAAAATACCAGACGATAAAAATTATTTTTTAAAAAGGGAATGTTCCTTTTTAAAACTCATTCACACAGGACTATACTAGTTTGCAAACGCTGCATTCCTGAAGTCTTAACAGCCAGACTGAAGCGACCTATTCTCTATGAATTTTATGTACGTTTGAATTAACAAAATGTTTGTAATAAATTCAACAGTCTGGAAACAAAACTCACAACAAAATCTAAAATAAACTAAAAGGGCAAGACTTATATGACTCACAAGCTCATTATGGAACTTGAAATATTTAATATGAAAGGGAGTGCTCAGAAAAAAACAAAATAAAACTGTGGCATTAAAATTCAAAGTAATACCGACTTTGATCTTTCTATGTTCTTGACCTTGAGATGACCTTGACTTCCAGGTCTCCAAATACACTCATTTAATATCAAATAAACCACAGCAAAAGTTGTATCATGGCAAAAAATGGTGACCCTGGGATGAACTTGACCTTCAGTGACCTTGACCTTCGGCGACCTTGATCTTCATGTGATCTTTCATTCTCTTGTATGATCAAATAACCCAATGTTGTTGCATACTATGGGTTAAATAGAGTCATTCAACTACCCGATGACCTATTTCTTGTATGTTTTTTTTTTACTGACACGTGTTGACCTGGTGACCTTGACCTTGAAGAGAAGGGAAGTCATTTATTCACTGCTCATGTATGGGGTGTCATGGATCTTAACAAGTTTGGTAGTGATAACTGAAATATGTTCTGAGTTATTAATCCACTTGCAAGTTTTGCACAGATGACAAACAGCAAACAGATGGAGGGAGGGATTTTTCTTTTTTTAAGTCATTTTTGGACTACTTAAGACTCATCTCGCACAGATTTGCAAAAATCTGGAAAAACATTTTTTGGAGGGAGACATAGACTCACATTGCTATGAATGCGAGTCAAAAAAAAATAAAATAAATAAAATAAATAAATAACTAATAAGACTCATAAAAATGATACATTCCCATTCACTATACTTGCAAACAAAATAAGCAACGTAACAAATTCCGAGCCCAAAAGGAAGCTTCCACTTGCCCTGGACTTGAGCTGATGAACAGCATTGATAGCGTAAGCGTAACGCAAGACCAGGAACTCCTCGCTCCTCATGTGGTCTTTCAGCAAAACTGGGTCTAGCAGCGAAGTCTGTACTTTAAGCCAATCAGGCTCTTTCTGCAATCATACAAAACGGGGGCAATTTTTTTCTATATTCTCTTGGTCAATTTTATTTTTTAAAGCCGCCATTATAACAACCCTCCTCTTAGAATTCACTAACAAAAACAAACAAAAAATCATGTTTTGATGCAATCATAATACTGGATGCTATATACGCGCTTTTCCCCAAATTACAAATCAGGCTCAAAGCACGGTAATCTATACCAACACGCTCAAACGCTTCATCCACTCTCACACACACACACACAACAAACACATCTATCACTCAAACATGTGGTGTAAAGACCGGGAGATCGCAATTAGAAGACAGAATGGAAATAAAATATTTATATTTCAAAAAAATTTGTAGATTAAATGCTTCCAATACCAATTTTGAAGGGTGGGAGGAAACCGGAGTACCCGGAGAAAATCCTCGGTGGCTTGAATAGTCTCATACCTAAGTCACAGAAGTTCGCCCATTGCGGGAATCAAACCCGTGACCTTGGGCATAGGAAACCAGCTCACTATCCACAGAGCTACCAGGCACCCGCAATTGCAGAATCCATATGGAACTAGAAGGGCAAAGCCCGTATGACTCACATGCTCCTTATGACTTGCAATATTTAACAGGAAAATGAATGCCCAGAAAAAACAAAATGAGATGGTGGCATTAAAATGCAAAGAAATACCGACTTTGATCTCTAAATGCTCCTGAGTTTGAGCTGAAACTGACCTCAGGCTCCCAAAACACTCATATATTATCAAATAATTATAGCAAAGTTGTGGTATGCAAAGTTGTAAACCTGTGACCTTGGGATGACCTTTGCCTTCAGTAACCTGACCTTGGGATTACCTTGATCCTCATGTGATTTCTCATGCATATGATATCTGATCAAATGATCTAATGCCGTTGCATATTATGGTTTAAATAAAATGTACGATTACCTATTTTCTATATGTTTTTGCAAGGCCTAAAATTACCTTGACTTTCAAGATAAACACAAAAAACAGAATACAGTGGAACCTCTCTACAACGACCTTGAAAATGTTGACAAAAATCGGTCTTTATAGAGAGGGGTCTTTATAGAGAGGGGTCTTTACAGAGAGCATAATGGCCTTTTCTTGAATCAATTTGCCAGTGATCGGAATATTCTTTCTTCTAGCATCCAGAAACCAATCCCAAACTTTCTCATTTACTTCCGAGTATGTTGTCTTCCTCCATTATCACCACTTTCCCACCTTTTAAGAATGTCATCTTTGTCTCGGATAATTCCTTGAATTTGTGTTTTTCCAACTTTAAGACTATTTGCGATCGCAATGGCAGTCTCTCCTTTTTTGTGTCTGTTTACAACATTAACTCGATCTTCCAGAGATAAAAATTTTCTTTTCTTTGTAGACTCCATCATCCCATCACGCTTTCTTTGCTTCTTCTCAGTGCCGCGCTCGTGAAGAAATTGAAATGCAAACCCCAAACGAGTAGAATCTAGAATGTGACGTTACAAGATGACGTCAAACTTATAGAAGATTACTTTATCGGCTGGCGTGTCACATATAGGTACCTGTCTGACTGTGCTGAACAAGATCGTAGACAGTTTTTATTGTGCAGTCATGCCGAGAAAGTCGCTATACGGTCTGCAAAGATCGGTCGTTAGACGTTATAGCGAGGGAGTCGCTATACTGATGACAGCAATATAAGGAAATACATCGGTTAAAATAAAATGGGTCGTTGTAGCGGGGGAGTCGTTATAGAGGGGGGTCGTTGTGAGAGGTTCCACTGTATATATGAACGATCAATCTATCATCTCTAAATACAAGTTTGAAATTTATGTCTCTCATAGTTTAGGGTCAATGTTACTTCAAAGTACCTATACTGACTTTGGACAGCTCCAGTGACCTTGACCTTGGAGTGAGGTTGACCAAATTTGTAAAGGATATGTGCCTCATTGATATTTATCTTGCTACAAGAAGAAATTAAAAAACCTCATAACTCTCAAGGTAAGAACACAAATTTTCCGTTTATTAAAAAACTTTTTCAAGTGTGTAACACTGGCCAAGGGTCTATCTATCATACTTCAAAGGATCTTGAGTTCAAGTGGAGGGAGGTGGGGGTGGGGGGTGAGTACATAGACTCACACTGCTATGAATGCGAGTCAAAAATGTGTGGTCCAACTGTTTTCTCACAACAGAAAATAATTTTTGTTTGCTTTGTTTATGAAATTGATGGTCAAGCTCCTTGCATGTTCAACATTTTGAAGCAGGGGCTTGGAGGTTGTTGTGAGTGGCCTTTTTAAATTTGCAATAGAAATCAAAAAAATTTTTTTTTTAATTTTAAATAATAATAACATAAAATAAAAATTAAAAAAAAAAGAAATAATTTTTAAAAATACAAAAAATAAAATAAATGAAATGTTTAAAAATAAAATAAAATAGATAACTGTTTCTTACTTGTGAATTTTGCATTAATTTTAGCGTTTTTGTTCCATAAGATCTTTAAAGTTTTCCAGAACAAATACCAAATCAGCCAGTACGATACACTTGCGTAAATTCTTCAACAATGACCATCCCCCCCACCACCACCACCACCCGCACTTGACATAAAACGAAATTCCAAGGCAACCTGGTACTTCCCACTGGTTCTCTCTACAGGTTGTGGAGATTGTACATTTATATTACCCTCACCAACAACAGAAACAAATATATCCTTACACTTATGCTGCCAGTATGGGCAAGGTCCAATGCTGCCTGGTATTTCCCAGTGGCTCTCAGAAGGTTGCGGAGGTTGTAAGCTTCCAAGGCATCCTTCAGGGTCAGCTTAAACTTCTCCAGATCCGTCAAGGCCTTGGGTTCCAGCGCATGCTACAAAAAGCAAAATGCCAGCCAATGGCTTTACTGTTTCGGGCAGGAAAATGTCTCAACTTAATAATCATTAGAAGTGCAAAGCCCCTATGACTCACATGTTACTTATGGAATTGGCAATATTTAACATTTTAAAAAGAGTGCCCAGAAAAAATAAAATAAAATGGTGGCAAGTAATACTGACTTTGATCTTTCTATGCTTGACCTTGAGATGACATTGACCTCCAGCTCCAAATACACTCTTGTACTATCAAATAAACAACAGCAACAGTTGTAATGTATTATGCTCAAAAGAACTGTGACCTTGGGATTACCTTGACCTTCAGTGACCTTGATCTTGGGATGACTTTGACCCTCGTGTAACCTCTCATGCATGTCTGATCAAATAACCCAGTATTGTTGAATACTATAGGTTAAACAGCCATCCCACTGTAAGTTGACCTATTTTTGGTATCCTTTTGCAAGGCCTAAAATGACCTTGACCTTCAAGATCAACGCAAAAACGGAACATATATGAAAGATCGATAATCATCTCTAAATACAAGTTTGGGCTTTATATCTCTCATAGTTTATAGTCAATGTCACTTTAAAGTACCTATACTAACTGACTTTGGACAACTTTAGTGAGCTTGACTTTGGAGTGAGGTTGACCAAATCTGTATGGTATGTGTCTCATTGATATATATCATGCATCAAAGAATCACAAGTTCAATATTAATAACTAAAAAAAAAAGAAGTAAATTTTGTGAAAAACTAATTTTTTGTTAACATTTGTTGACCCTGTGACACTGACCTGTAAGTAAAGTCATTCATTCACTGATCATTTATAAGGTCTCATGGATACACACCATCTTACTAAGTTTGGTTGTGATAGTTGAAATAGGTTCTGAGATATTAATCCACTTGCAGGTATTGCAGAGAGACCACAGACTGACAGACATTTTTTTACACTGTCTTTTGGGACTAATTAAGATTCAACTCGCACGGATTTGCAAAAATATGGAACAAATATTTTGGGGTGTGAATATGTCAGTTAAAAATATTTTATATAGAATTATGATAGCAGAATGTCTGGGTCGCTCAAATAAACAAGAAGATGAAGCTACCAAGAGCTGGGCTGGTCCGTGAGAGTGGGCTGCAACTTTACGCTCAGGTCAAATGATTGTAAGCATTCCTGGTCATGGCAAATATGCGTGATTCTAGAAATTCGACACAATAGTTATCTAAACCACCATTAACACCACAATTCCACTGTGACAGTTGTGGAAAAGAAATGTTATCTTTATTTAATTTAATTAACTTTTGTTGTTGTTGTAGCTCTCTTCAAGCTCAAGAGCTGCTCAAGACACTGTACGATACAGGATCTAACTTGAGCCGCCCAAAGAGCCCACAAGAAGAGTGCTAACTTCTTTCTCTCCAGTCTCACAATGCTTGGCTGTGTGTAGCTTATTTTACCATAAATGGGCGACAAACATGTTCAGGGGATTCATGTTCTTTCTCCTTCCTCTTGTGGTTGTTGTCTTTGTCGTTTAGCTTCTTCTTTGCTTCATCACCAGTGTCTGCTCCTTTGTTCCCTTCCCTAGAACAACACACACACACTAACTAAATAAATAAACAACTAAAGACAAAACAAATAGATTTTGTGTTTAGGAAAAAGTACTCTCTCCATACCCTCCCCTTCCCCCTCCCTCATCCCATTAAAACCAACATCATCATAAATCAATAGCAGCAACATCAACAATGAAACTAAACTTCGTTGAAATAAAAAATACAAAAATAATGCAAAGAAAAACAATGAGTTAACAATGCAAAAATACTGTAAACTGTGAGTCATTTGGTGTGCAAGATCTGAGAGCACGCTGAAAGGCTTTTAAGTTGTCTTTCGTGTGAGCTAGCATATGCTTCCAGTCTACCAAATGCAAGGGAGGTAACTACAAACACACACACACACACGCACGCACGAGCATGCGCACACACCCACACGCACAAGCGCGCGCACTCACCCACACACAAAGTGCTCCCTTAATTTAGTAGGAAAAATGACCTCTGCACCATCTCCACAGTTTAGTCTCTAACCACGCGCAAGCATTCTTGTACGTTATCTTTGAAAGCATTTCTAAACTGTCCACTGCAGCAAAATAAATTTCAAACAAAGGCAAAGATAAATAAATAATTGGAAAAAAAAATTACAAACATAAAACACAAACCTAAAAAACACAAAACAATAAATACAAAATTAAATTGTCCAAGCAAACCATAACTTAATTGATCAAATATTTTGGATGCAAGATGAAGATTTCATCAGTGCAAGCCCAAAGCAACAACCAAATTACATAAGCACACATCATAAAATTATTAAAACAAAAATGATTAAAACAACTGATCAAGCAATTCTATATTTATATAGTACAGCTCTCAGCCCTAAGAGGAAGGAAGCGAAAGTGTTTCCAGCCAACACACATAACCAAGGCAAATGTTTGCACATTGTTTTTTTAAACAAACCACACACACACTAAAACAGCAAAAATTAAATTAAATTAAATTAAAACTAAACAAAATAAAAAGCTGAAAGAGGAAGAGGGATATACGGATAGGGGTGTGGGGGTAGGGTCATTTCCAAAAATACATGTATTCGCTTGGCCCTCAAAACCGGAACTAAACACTAAAAGTAACAATTACAGCATCAGGGCTTGTAATGGTCTGGAGTTGAAAAAGAGGAAATTGTCTGGGGTCCAGGCGCCGCCTAGGTGCTGGTAGAGAGTGCAGAGGAATGGCCCCCTTCCTCCCTCCCCCCACACCCCCTCCCTCCTCAGTGAATACTAATTGTTGCATTTTAAATGTGCATTTTTGTTGACCAAAAAACATAACATAGTGAAGGAAAGACTTGCTTGCTTACACACAGCTGAACTCTTGGTAGCCCGTCTTTATCAATGCATAGCGTAGAGTTATTATTCGCCAACAATGCATAGCTTACAGTTATTATTCGCCAACAAATCCCAACTACAAATGCAAGTTTAAACGCACACTGGTGCCCAGGTCACAGTCCTTATTCGTCATTAAGTCCAAATTTAGTTTTAAAATCTTCATACATTCTGATGCACAACCCAAATCTTGAAACAGCGTTTTCATTGGCAATCGTTTTAGTTTGGTATGTTTGAAGAATTTGGAGAGATTTGTTTGTGACTGCAGTTTCTATAAACAGGTTTTTAAGGTGCTTTACCAACACTGACTGAATGCTGGGTGCAGCACACTGGCTTCACAGATTGTGCATCAGCAACAATGACTGAAGGTTGAAAGATGCACACTGACTTCACAGATTGTGCCTCAACGCTGGCTGAAGGTTGAGTGCTGCACACTTAACTCATAATTGTATGAGACTGCTTAGCTTTTTCTTTAGCCTCAGACAGCAAATTCTCCACTGCTCATATCTGATTTACAACTGGCACACTGTACAAAAAGCTGTTCCATTTCTTGAGATCATCCTCAAATGTTATCCTAGTCGTTCATCACCCACTTCTATTTCCATCCCTTCCCACCCCACTGCGTTTTCGACGCCTTTATCATCAAATGCCTCGCCACGCAGAACAATGTGTCGCATCCATTTAACTGCTACGACTCAGAAACGCGCATGTGCAATTCCGTGTTTTCGTTTGACTTGAGGACATGCACAAAACACTTTTTCATTGGAGGAAAATCATTGTCAAACTTTTTTGTTCTGCGGAAAACCAAACTGTTCTCTGCAGAAATATTTTTCATTATAGCGGAAATCCACCGAAAATTACAACCCCTGCAGCATAGAGCCTATAGAGTAAGCACGTTGATTTAAGCATCAATACACAATCTTCTGTTTCAAGAAATGGACGGATACATGCTATCGCATTTACGACAAAATGAGTTCAAGAAATTATTAGAAATGTTCAATGTAAGACCTGCACTTCAAAGTTAGGGAATGGGAGAATACATTCATTAATAGCGACGATGCATTTGTGACAGCATGCGAGTCAAACATGAAGAAAACTCACATCGGTGGCGGCAGTATCTCCTTGACGCCGTTCTGCTGTAGTTCCACCTTTGCGGCACTGCATTGACAAAGAGTACGGGAGGCATGGATGGCTGCAACAAAAAGAATGAAACATATACACTAACTGCAGCGAGTATGCTACTACAGTATGGATAGTAGCTGGGAACACAAGGCCTAAACAGCAGAGTCCTTACAAACTCCAGTGGAAATGTTAGGATCAGGGGTGGGAATTGCTGAAGTGAAAAATAAAGGAAACTAGGGGGGTCCGGGGGCATGCCCCCCCCCCCCCCCCCCCCCCCCCCCCCCCGGAGAATTTTCAAAATCAAGAACAAAATCTGTGCAATCTGGCGTATTCTGATTGCAAAATGTAAGTAGTTTTGAAGTATGAAAAACATTATTTTTTGTCTTTTTTTTCTTGTGCTTTTTGTTTGAATGACCAAAGAATATAATGCTGTGATGTAGTGCTGATAAACAATGTACAACTAACAGACACGTTGCATAAAGAAAATAACATAAATTCAAAAAGGATTTTTGTATATAACTGTATACATGTACAGTGATTATGTGAGAGAGAGAGAGAGAGAGAGAGAGAGAGAGCTGTACACACACACACAAAATTTGTACATAGTAGCTGAACATGTACACAGCTGTATATTCAACATCTGAATATCAGCTGTCATCATTGACTTCGTACTCCAACCAATCCCACCTCCATTTGTTTTTGACGCCAAAACCTTCTTGAAAAGTTTCACCACGCTGTACAATCATAGCCTTTAAAGACATGATGGCGGTGATTAAGTACAACGACCTCGACCTCTCACTTCCGGTGAGACTTCTGTTGCGCTGTGTCTAAACACCGCAATAGTGTAAAAAAAATTTTTTTACTTTTTTGGCGGAAGCATTATTGTTTTTGGCGGATGGGATTTTTTTAATGGCGGAAATCCGCCAAATGGCGGACAATTCCCACCCCTGTAGGATAGAACGGAGGCATTGCTGATGGAAATGTTTAGCAGAAGGCAGTATACACCGTACAGTGGAACCTCTCACAACGACCCCCCTCTATAACGACTCCCCCGCTACAACGACCCATTTTATTTTAACCGATGTATTTCCTTATATTGCTGTCATCAGTATAGCGACTCCCTCGCTATAACGTCTAACGACCGATCTTTGCAGACCGTATAGCGACTTTCTCGGCATGACTGCACAATAAAAACTGTCTACGATCTTGTTCAGCACAGTCAGACAGGTACCTATATGTGACACGCCAGCCGATAAAAGTAATCTTCTATAAGTTTGACGTCATCTTGTAACGTCACATTCTAGATTCTACTCATTTGGGGTTTGCATTTCACTTTATTCACATCACGAGCGCGGCACTGAGAAGAAGCAAAAAAAGCGTGATGGGATGATGGAGTCTACAAAGAAAAGAACATTTTTATCTCTGGAAGATCGAGTTAATGTTGTAAACAGACACAAAAAAGGAGAGACTGCCATTGCGATCGCAAAGGGTCTTAAAGTTGGAAAAACACAAATTCAAGGAATTATCCGAGACAAAGATGACATTCTTAAAAGGTGGGAAAGTGGTGATAATCATAATGCTGATCGTATGCGATCAAAACGGAGGAAGACAACTTACTCGGAAGTAAATGAGAAAGTTTGGGATTGGTTTCTGGATGCTAGAAGAAAGAATATTCCGATCACTGGCAAATTGATTCAAGAAAAGGCCATTATGCTCTCTGTAAAGACCCCTCTCTATAAAGACCCCTCTCTATAAAGACCGATTTTTGTCAACATTTTCAAGGTCGTTGTAGAGAGGTTCCACTGTAGTACAATAATGCACAATTTATTAACAAACGGCGTTCATAATCCATTACAGCTTATGAGCTATGGTATAACTTATGTCCAGACATGTCTACTCCAAAAAAGTGAGTTTCAGAAAAACAAACATTTCCGGAATAGGCCACAATTTTCTGGGACACTAACACGTAAAAAAGTACCTTGTATTTACACTATGAACATGCTGAAATGTCTCCTTCGGTTACTGTTATTTCTGAAGGGACCCATAGTAGGCACTCTTCAAATCTCTTTACTCTTCAAATCTCTTTAATCCTGTTCTTTTCAGCTCCCTGGAAACACAGTTGAAGCTTCATTCTCTGTTTTTGACATTAAGCTATTTTTAGGCCAAGGCCATGCTTAAACTCCCGGTCGCAAGCATTCCCGGGGGTGGGTCAATCACAGATTGCTGGCTAAAAGTCTCCAACAGTTTCTTTTTCCTTCTCTTGCTGAACTCATGGACGGTTTCCAACTTCATTCCCTCTTGTTAGGCATTTCAATTGTTGATAAACTTTGGATAAAAGCTTATGAAGTTTTCGATCGAACTACGAGAAGCACACAAAGTGGCAGACAAAAGCGTCCCAGAAGTTGTTGTAGTTGTGTTTGATTGGCCTGATCAATCACCGCGCACATGTCCTTCAACCAATCGGAACATCGGCTTTTAGTGACCTTTGAACCGAGCCAATGAATGTGCGAGTTTGTCGAACAAAGCCCTTCTACATTTAGAGCTCATTCTTCTGCTTCGCTAAAAATAAGCACGATGATTTGGTTATCAATGAATAGACTGAATGTTCTGCTTTACATTGATAGTAAAAATGTCGTAATTCAGTGTGGCGAAGCGTTTGTAACTAGGGTTTGAAAATCAAGTTTTTTCCCAGGTGTTTGTGTGCATGCGGAAAATTTTGCGATACCCCACTTTCAAAAAGAGTTTTATTTATACAAATATCAATAACAAAAAGCAGAATCAGTTACACAGTCATGAAGCAAAGACATCAGTAGACCATATTTAGCAAAAATCTCAAACATGCCAGTGTGACCATTTTTCATCATATCACCATGCACCACATCACATAAACTTCCGCATAGGTAAGGAACCTCTCCTTGGCAACCCAAGAGGGAAATCTGCTGTCTGTGCTCTGATTAACATGCAAAATCAGCAAATTTCGTTTTAATTTTTGGAGGAAAATTTGCTGACCGGAACACATGAATAGAATCTGTATTTTCGGTAGGCATGTCTGTACATAGTAGGAACAACTCCTACATTGTTAATGTTATAAAAACTTTTTTTAAAAACATGGATCTGCTCACCACGCAATACCGCCTCATGTTGCTCCTTGATTTCCAACATGATGTTGACGACAGCAGGGTGGTGAATCTGCTCCTGGAGGATCAAGCTGTACGTCTTGGCCTCTTGCATCCGACTCAGGTACATACAGGCATCCACAATCCTGTAATAGCCCTGCACACAAACACAAATAATAATAAACAGGGTAAAAAAAGGTAAAAAAAAGGTAAAGGTAGTCCCATAGCCTTGTGACCGTAGGGGAGCGTGATGTTGGAGATCACACTTATCTTGGGCCAGCGTAATGAGGGTGATGCCCAACTCTCTCCCTCGCTGCTTTACCTTCCCCACCCTCAAGAGAGTAGGTACTCAATCACAGTTGAGTCAACTGGGGGCGTTGTTGTTTGTCGCTTCACACCTTAGCGGTCACCCATCCAAGTGCTAACCGCACCGGACGGTGCTTCACTTTCGACACAGTAGCGAGTGCTCCAACCACTGCACTATCCGACACCCAGGGACAGAAAATAAACAAACTGGCAAGACAAAGTTTCCTTGCCGTTTGTTGGGACAATAAAAGATTCTGTTTCTGATGCATCAGGTAAGGATAGAAGGGAGTCGGTAGTCAAATTGTTTCCACATGTTCTGCAGACAGGTTCAACCCCCCCCCCCCCCCCCCCCCCCCCCCCCCCGCGTTTTAATCTCTAATCATTACTTGAAGAATCAGTGGTCATCTTTTCACTCATCTACCTTACTTTATAGCATCTTAATAATAATAATGATAATAATAATAATAATAATAATAACAAACATTTGTACAGTGCACTTACTCAATGATCTCATAGCGCTTTACAGCAAAGCAAAAGAAAATAAAGCAAAAGCAACATTTAAAATACACATACACACACAACCGCACCTGAAGAAGTAGTAGTAGTAGTAGTAGTATATAAAAGAAGAGCAGGAGAAAGGGCAAGAATGAGAAGGAAAAATAAGGAGAAAGAAAAAAAAAGAAGAATTCCTATATTGTAAAAAAGAAGAAGAAGAAGAAGAAGAAGAAGAAGAAGAAGAAGAAGAAGAAATTGGTAGCTAGAATCAACTCAAACCAACCTTGTACCACTTGGGCTGCAGATAGATGCTACGGCGACAGTCACAGTAAGCTTGCCTGAAAATGTCCTAATAGTTAAAATGGCAATCTTGTAACTAGCAAAAATATTTTTAAAGTTTTTGTGAGGGTGAGTACATAGACTATGTTGTGTTTGAATGTTCAAGCAAATAATTTTCACTTGTTATCAGGCTCATCATAAATACAATCACAATTTTTTTACAACATTAGCTCATTACTCACATGTTCTGCTGCTATTTAAACACCGTTAATCCAAATTAGACTCAAATTCAAACTACTACAAAGTACAATTTCTGTAATTTCTCAGAGGGATAATAAAGGTGTCGTAATCATAAACTTTTTTCAGACTAATAATCTTTCGTAAGTATTCTCAGCCTCTTCAAAGCCAATGTGCACACATGTGTCAGCAGTTTGAGTTTTGGGATTGGGTTGCTGTGAGTAGAGTAGCTGTTTGGTCACAGGCTGGCAATGTTTCATGTTCAGCAATGTCGGGAAGAGTTGTTACTTGGATGGGGTGACCATGCTTGGAAGGTAACCACCAAACCACACAACAAGACTGAAACAAGGGCACCAGACATCCCAGTCCACCCAGCTGTGACAATGGGTACCAGGATGGGTTTAGAACCAGGGAAGGTAAAGCGGTGATGAAGAGGGGATAAGCACCTCCCTCATTAAGCTGGCCTAGAAAAAAGGGAGATCCCCTACGTCTTCCTACCCAACAACCAAAAGGTTTCTGGGACACTGTTATCTTACTGATCAAAATGACACTTCACAACAGTTTTAGAGGTCAAACGCAATACTATAAAGTATAAGAAATAATTATTTATTGCAGAACAGCCAAAATTTACTGTGGCTCTGCATCCAATGATGATCGGGATCAGGAAAAAAACACGCTATTCATACCACCAGTTCTGAGTATCGTTTCTGACAACACAAAAATCCCTTCTTTGAAAATAGTTAAACCAATGAGACCATACATGTCCTGCCCTGTACAATGTCAATGAATAATCATTCCATCAAAGCAACATTCTAAAAATTCCATCAAACAATAATTCTAATTCACTCTACAAGTCACTCTGTATCGCACCTAGAGAGTGGATAATTTCAAGTCTCTTTATATTCAAAGGCAGCTTAGTTTCAAATCTCGTTCATGGTTCGAGGTGTTTTTGCCTTTGTTGCCTCTGATTAGTCAGGCCTGAAAATGGCAACTAATTTAGTCGCCATGGCAAGTGGAAAAAAAAATTGGCGACTAAAAAAAAAACTTTAGTCGCCAAATGCGAGTGCGCTAAAATGAACTGTTTTTTAGTTTGGCTAGTAAAATTTTTAGTTTGGCTAGTAAAATTTTTAAGTTACTAGCCAAAGGCTAGTGGGACCTTTTTTTTCATTTTCAGGGCTGTTAGTTGAAAAATATCCGAACTGAATGAACAGTGAAGTTTAACGTCTACACCCGCCATTGGAGATATGGCAGATGGGGATAACCATCCCAGGGAACAAGGGCAGGGGCCTAAAAAAGGAACTGGCAACCTCAAGACTGGGCGATTCGACTAAGTGCACTTCTGACGGGGCAAGCACTCGACGTCTACACCAGATTGTCGGACGATGACGCTAAAGACTACGACGTCTTGAAAGAGGCCCTATTGCAGTGCTACAACTTTACAGAGAAGGGCTACCGTAAACGCTTCCGTGAATGCCGGCCTAAGTCAGACGAGACGCCAAAGCAGTTTGTGGAGCGCCTGTCGTCATATCTACACAAGTGGGTGGAGTTATCAGGCGAAAGGAAGTCTTACGACAGTCTCCATGACCTGATCGTGAAGGAACAATTTCTCAATGCCTGTCACAAGGACCTAGCGACCCACTTAGAAGAACAAAAGCTGCAGACGCTTAAAGATGTGACTGAGGCTGCTGAAAGATATCTTATCGCTCATGGGAAAACCCTGGGGCCACCCAGCGCGACGAAACATTTTCAGAAGACTGCAAACCATGGGAACCAGATCCAAGGGAGCCAGACGAGCCAGAGACAGACGGACTCCACGCCTCCTCCCAGGGAAGGGCATTCAAGAGGCTGTTTCACCTGCAACGCTACAGACCACAGGGCGGCTAATTGTCCTCAAAACAAAAGTAGCGGACAGCGGAGCAGTACGGACAACGCAGCGGCGGGCAACCGGCAGAGGCGGTTCTCCAATCAACGGCAAACCAGTAGATCTGACCATCAAGTGTGCGGCGGGAGCGTCATTCTTCCGAGTGAGACCAAGCGCACAGCTACCCCTGCGGACGTGCAAGAGTGCATGACTGATGGCCAACTTCTCCTTGCCAACGGGAAATCCATCCCCGTCGTCGCCAGCGCAGCTGTGACCGTCCAGAACATGCCTGTTTCCAAGGGACGCGTCGGAAATCATGAAGTGACTGTTTTAAGAGACTCTGGCTGCAGTGGGGTCATCGTCAGAGAAGACCTAATCGCTAAAGAACAGTTCACTGGCGATTCAAAATGGACACTTATGGCCGACAGCAAATGTGTGAGAGCGCCAGTTGCGAAGATTCATGTCAACACCCCTTTCTACATAGGCGAAGTCGAAGCGGTTTGCCTGAAGAAGCCGCTGTATGATTTGATGATCGGGAATATCGACGGCGCGAGACGACCCGACGACCCCGATCCAGAGTGGAGTCCTGCCTTAACCCAACGCGTCGAAGTTGTGGAGGAGGATCCATTGCCGTTTCCCGATGGAGACCTTACAGAGCTGCTACGGGACAATGTGGTTACTCCGGCTCAGCCCTGCCGACCAGAGATCGTCGGTGCTGTTACTACCAGGGCCCAGGCCAAGAGAGACAAGACGTCTACGCCACTGAAGGTCGCCGACAACTCTAAAGCTGCCATCGTGGACAGAGATAAGCTGATCCAGCTCCAGGAAGCTCATAGTACTTTAAACAAGTACAGGAACCGCCAAGACCACGTGACCAAAGGCAGTGGTACGGTCTATTTCGAGGTGAAGGCCAAGATCCTGTACAGAATCTTCCAGCATCCGAGGGTCAACGGAGGTAAACCACTACGTCAAGTCTTGGTACCGTTACCCCTAAGGCGCCAGGTGATGGAGGTAGCGCATGACTCAATCATGGGAGGTCACCTGGGTATCAAGAAGACGTCGGATAGAATCCAGGCGGTGTTCTACTGGCCAGGACTTCATGCGGACGTCAGCCGTTTCTGCCGATCATGTGACATTTGCCAGAAGACCATACCTCGAGGAAGGGTCCCGATAGTGCCTATGCAGAGGATGCCTCTGATCGACCGACCTTTCAAGAGGGTGGCCTTAGACTTAATCGGCGAAATAAGACCTCCGAGTGAAGAAGGTCATCGGTGGGTACTGACTTTAGTGGACTATGCGACTCGGTACCCAGAAGCAGTGCCACTGAAGAAAATTGACACTGAATCTGTAGCAGAGGCACTAGTGGACATGTTCAGTAGACTTGGAGTGCCTGAAGAAATTCTGACAGACCTCGGGACGCAGTTCGTCTCTGACTGCATGAAGGAGGTCAACAGACTGCTGAGCATCCGGCATTTAACTACGACACCCTACCATCCAATGTGCAACGGGCTCGTCGAGAAGTTCAATGCTACGCTTAAGTCCACCCTGAAGAAACTGTGCAGCGAGCAGCCCAGACAATGGCATCGCTACATCAACGCCTTACTTTTCGCCTACAGAGAAGTACCGCAGGAGTCCACCGGCTTCTCTCCGTTCGAGCTGCTGTACGGAAGAACCATCCAAGGGCCGATGCACATCCTAAAAGAACTGTGGACGAAAGAAGTAGAGACCCCAGAGGTGAAGAACAGCTACCAGTACGTGTTTGAACTACGGGAGAAGCTTGAGCAGACTCTCGAGATAGCCAGAGAAAACCTGAAGAAGTCCCAAGACTGTGGAAAGCACTACTACGATCGTAAGGCTGTGAACAGGAAGTTCAAACCTGGCAACAAAGTGCTGGTGCTGCTACCTACCGATCATAATAAGTTGCTGATGCAGTGGAAAGGCCCGTACGAAGTGGAGACCGTGGTGGGGATCAACGACTATAAGGTGAAGGTCGGCCAGCATTCCAAGATATACCACGCCAACCTCCTTAAGCTGTACGCGGAGAGGCCGCCAGAGACTGTACACGTAGCAACAGCAGCTGAGATCGACAACAGCTTTGACAGCAAGGAACTGTTGGAACTTGGAGACTTCCACAGCAAAGAAGGCATCGATGATGTTAAGCTAGGACCAGGCTTGACGGAAGGTCAAAAGATGGAGCTCAAGGACCTTATGGGCGAGTTTCTCCACAACTTCAGCGATGTCCCTGGCTCTACAACTTTGGTCGAACACGAAGTCCACCTCACTTCAAATAAACCCGTTCGATCCAAGCCCTTCCCGATCCCTTTCAAGGCCCGTGAATCCTTGAAGAAAGACATCGATGAGATGCTGAAGATGGGCATCATTAGGGAGTCCAGTTCCCCATACACGTCCCCTGTCGTGGTCGTGAAGAAGAAGGATGGGAGCAACAGAGTATGCATCGACTACAGGAAGGTTAATAAGATCACCGTCTTCGACCCTGAGCCGATGCCTACCGCAGCAGACCTCTTCCGCCAACTATCGGGGAGTAGAATCTTCTCAAAGATTGACCTCAGCAAAGGTTATTGGCAAGTCCCCGTGCGTCAACAGGACATACCAAAGACTGCTTTCATAACTCCTGATGGGACGTACGAGTGCCTAAGGATGCCCTTTGGTATGGTCAACAGCGGAGCTACCCTGAAGAGAGGAATGAAGAAGATGCTCAAAGGGATGGACAATGTCGTGTGTTACTAGGACGACCTGCTAGTCCACACTCGCACCTGGGAAGAGCATCTGCAGACCTTGAGGGAGCTGTTTCACCGTCTCACAGAAGCCAACCTGACCGTGAGACCCAGTAAGTGCATTCTGGGGACTGACAACGTAGACTTTATCAGCCATTCGCTGAAAGAAGGACAAAAGGGGCTTCTACTAGAAAACGTCACCAAGATTCTGAACGCTCCACGTCCCCAAACCAAGAAGCAGGTGCGATCTTTCCTGGGGTTGGCTGGATATCACAGGGAGTTTGTACCAAACTACTCCGCCATCACAGCACCCTTGTCGGACCTGGTGCGGAAAGGCTGTCCAAACCAAGTGCAGTGGGGACCGTCTCAGGAGAAGGCATACCAGACCGTGCGCGACCTCCTTTCGAAGGATCCGGTGCTACGACTGCCTGACACTTCCAAGGAATTCGTCTTAAGAACAGACGCAGCGGACGAAGGCATCGGCGCCATACTGATGCAAGAACACGAAGGGAAACTATTTCCGGTCAGTTACGCCAGCAAGAAGCTGTCCAGGGCTGAGAAAAATTACTCGACCATGGAGAAAGAGTGCCTTGCCATCATATGGGGAATCCGGAAGTTCGAACTGTACCTTCAAGGAGTGAAGTTCGTGCTGCAGACTGATCATAAGCCGTTAACTTACTTGAACTCTGCCAAGTTTGTGAACAGTCGCATCATGAGATGGGCTATGTACTTGCAGAACTTTAACATGCGAGTAGAATCTATCAAAGGATCAGACAATGTTGGTGCGGACTTCCTCAGCAGAGTGTGTGAGTAAAAAACATTGACCGTGTAGATAAACTGTGAACATTGACAATATTCAGACAGATTTGAAGATGAAAACCATTGACTCTGTGTGAATGAGCTGAGAACATTGACAGTGTTCAGACAGTCTGAAATAAGTTTTAATTCTGAACTTTGTTTGTGCATTACGTTTCAACATTGTTGAAAGAAATTAAGTAAATTTCTTCTTGAGTGGGGGGGTTATGTTACGTTGAAACGAACGAAAGTGTGTCTAAAGCGCGCACGATAGATCTAATGGTTTCGTTTTGCAAAGTATTCAATGATAGAGTTTATTTACCTTTGATTTGAGTTGGCATTGTTGTTAGGAGAGGCTTTGTATAACGTTGATAATTTTCGTTAGTCGATATTGTTAGAGAATACTCTGGATCTCCTTGTTTACTATCGATCGAAGTTTCGGGATGATTGTCGAAGTAAGAGAAGGTTCGGGGTATGTGTGGAGAGATGAATGACGTAAGTCAGTGATGACGATCTTTAATTCTGATTTATAGTTGTAATGCGTCATTTCTAGAACAAACTGTCGTCATCTCGAAGGATAGAAAAAAATTATATATTCGATGCTTTGTGTGTTGTGAACTGAGTTGCTGTGAAAGTTGTTGAGTTGAGTTGAGAATTGTATGCAGTTGTTGGTGTGTGCTGAATAAAAAGTGGAAAACTTCATACGTCGACTTTGTGACTTGTATGCTGTTTGGACGGGTTGCGTGGATAAACGAATCTGAGTTACACCTTATCAGGAATTCAGCATTGGGGCTGAATCAGATACTGATAAAGAAAACACCATCATCAAACCGAGTGTAACACAAGGGCAGGGGCCTAAAAAAGGACAGCTACATTTATTTCAAATCTCATGTCCCAAACTGTCTAATTTGTCCATCTTCACAAGATATATATTCCAGTTGATCCTACTGCCCCCAACTGTTGAAGCTATTAATCTTCAATATCATCCAAAAACTTTTGTATCTTACCAGTAAGAACCCTTGTTGATCAGACACTGGGCCCGGTTTGCGTACAGCTTGTGATTTCTGAAACTAAACATAGAAGACAAAATTAACAGCAGCAGCAGTCGGAAACCTCACTAACCCATCATCAACTGCCAAATTTAACTGTAAATAGTGAGAGCCAGTGAATAATTCAGTTGTACTATGTTAAAAGTCTAGTTGTTGTTGTTGATGGTGATTATAATGATGATGATGTTGATGATGATAAAGATGATGATGGAGTTGATGATGATGATGATGATGATGACGATGTTGATAATGATGATCATGATGATGTTCCTTTCTCCATGCTAAACCATGATCATGGCATTGGTTGTCCAACACAAAACAAAAGAAAAAGGGAGGGATGGTGTGGCAACACAGTAAAGCAGTTACTATTACTATTACAAATGCTTCTTATGACGTAAATGACACTTATCAGCGCATTTCCAAGAGGCGGTCAAAATGATGCAACCATGGGCAAATAAATATCGGCGCAAAACAGGAATGTTAAAATCAGGGGTCAAGCACTCATTTTCAGTTTTGCGCCTTGGTACAAGGCATGCATACATGGACATAGCACCCAAAAGTTCCTAAAATTTGCCATCCTTTGGCATAACGTAAAGTACAAGGCATTGTGAAAGAAGGCAGAACAAGAGGGAGAAAGAAAAAGTGGTGGGAAGACAACATTCAAGAATGGACTGATTTGACACCGAGTGAAGCCATGAGGACTACTGAGGACAGAGAAAGATGGAGTACGCTGGTTAAACAATCATCTGTGATGCCCCAACGACCTCTGAATTTGGGATAGGATAGGACCTAACGTTTTGTCAGAAAAATGTGCACCCACAGTCAAAAGAAACAGTATATAGGCATACATTTTGCAACATGTGCGACCGCTTTTGTTGGAATCAACACATAAAGACATTAATAATAAGAAGAAAAAAAAAAGTTTTCTACAATAGGTATTTTCATGAAGCAAGGTAGATGTAGGGTATTTTGCTTGTCTTGTACTGACCTAAAAAAGAAATCCCCAGCATACAAGAGTAAGCTAAGCTAAACTTACAACTTAGGACTTAACTAACGAACTAAATACATAAATGTTGGGGATTTCCATGCAAATAAACAGATATTACAGACAGCCAGGTAAATGTTTTGAACAAATGCATGGAAATTGTGCGGGCCACTTTTGTGTACTTATTTTCTTTTTTAACAACAAGCGTTACTCTTAAGTGAAGTTAGGTGAGACTAGACATGTAAATGATAAAAAATATGAGAAATAAGATGATCGCAGATTCGTGAAGTGATGATGACTTGGGGGTTGAGGGGATGGGAGTCATTAGCCCTTATACTTACTCGACGAACAAAGCTTCCGAGTACTTGACTATGGCCTGGCTGTATTGCTTGGTCTTGAATAAACTGTTGCCTTGCTCCTTGCTCTTTTTTGGATCGACGATTTCCTGTTCGTTATTCTTGATGCATCTCTGCACACAAGATACAAACACAGCGATAATTTTGTTTGGTTTCTTTGGGGGGGGGGGGGGGGGGGGAGACGAGGGGAAGTAGCAGGTTGGGGAGGGTAGGGTTAAATTTTGTTTTAATCATTGAAGAGCTACTCAAGGTGCTGGCCGATACAGGATGTAATTGAGGCCGTTCAAGGAGAAGGTGCAGGTTGGGGAGAAGGGGTGGAGGTTGTGTAAATAATGACCACAAATAGCCCAGTTTATCTGCGCCCATCAAATACATACCTCTTTCAGCTCATCCTCAATCTTCTCGCTCAAGAACTTGCCATGGTCTCCATAATGGGACACATGGTTTTGAACTGTATAAAACAACAAAAATTATACAAAATCATAAGAAAATCTTTCGGCTTTTGGCAGTCCGCTGGACCCTATAAGCACTGACTATTTATCTATCTACCTACAACTAAGCCTTGTAAAATTGATGATGACGATGATGATGATGATGATGACGATGATGATGATGATGGTGTGAGCTACCTACAACTAAGTCTTGCAAAATATTTGAGCATCCAAGAAACAAACACAGAGACGATGAAAAAAAGTTACAGAAATAACTTTTGTGTAGTTAGGCATGTTTTTATTGTTGCTGGGATGTTTAAACTTTATTCACTCATACAGTGATGAGACTAGTTTTAAAAAATTAAGAATTGAAACATGAAACCTTTTTAGGAAAACAACTCGCTCGTGCATTTTTACCTTGTATCTCTTCTGTATCTTACACACAAACCGGAAACTCTATTATTTTTTAGTTCGCTTTCAAACAAACACTGTATAATGCACAGGGTAAAAACGAGGGTGACTGCAAGACACTATACAACCAACACTACATAATGCACAAATTAAAAACAAAGGACCACTACAAGACACTATACAACCAACACTGTACAATGCACAAGGTAAACCAGAAGGGTGACTGCAAGACACTATACAACCAACACTATATAATGCACAAAGTAAAAATGAAGTTGACTGCAAGACGCTATACAACAAACACTGTACAATGCACAAGGTAAAAATGAAGGGTGACTGCAAGACACTATACAACCAACACTATATAATGTACAAGGTAAAAACGAAGGGTGACTGCAAGACACTATACAACCAACACGATATAATGTACAAGGTAAAAACGAAGGGTGATTGCAAGACACTATACAACCAACACGATATAATGTACAAGGTAAAAACGAAGGGTGACTGCAAGACACTATACAACCAGCACTATATAATGTACAAGGTAAAAACGAAGGGTGACTGCAAGACACTATACAACCAACAATATCTAGTCGTATTTTTGGATAGCTGGGACGCCTACATGTGTGCATATGTGCATTTGTGCATATATCAAAGAGTACTCCTTGGCATATATATCTGGTCCTGATTTGGCTCAGCCGGAAGAGTACGTTGGACCTAAAGCAATAACCATGTAATGTAATGGCATATATATGTTACACATGTTCACTGCCATAGCTCTATGGTAGAGCATTCGCCTAGCACACCGATGAACCCAGGTTCGTGGGCGATAAAAAAGCGGCCATTTCACTGTCCATCTCGGCAGTGTGATTACTCTGATGGTTTAGTGTCGATTTATGTCCGTACACTTCCTCCCTAGGATAAATATCCCCGTCTGCCATATCGCCAGTAGCGGGTGCAGACATTAAATTTCAATGTTCTTTCTCATATATACACACACTTCTGCAAGAGCAGCTGCATCTCTGTGTGTGTCAGCGCAACAGACACGTTGAATCTTGAGCAAAAGAACAAGAATGACAGCGACAGTCTAAAATCAGTGAATACGAAAGAAAGAAAGAAAGAAAGACAAAAAAGAAATATACAAACAAATAAAACCATAGGGAAAATAAATTAATGGCACTCACCCAGCTTAAAGAAAACAAGGAGGAGGAAGAGGACTTGTCTCTTGGCATCCATTTTCCCGTTGTGGGAATCCAGGTAGGGCTTTATAAACAGTCTCTTCTTGTCTGAGAACCGAGGCTCCACATGCATCTTGTGCCTGGAAAAATAAAACCAAATATTCACACTTCAAAAAGTGCTCTCATAACGTGCAGTAGCACTTAAGCTATGCACCAAAATCGTAAGCTTTTCTAAAAGAACAAACAAAACAAACATTTTAGTCGCCTAAATAATAGATCCTGTGCTCTTCCAACACTGTCGCCTACAGAATAAGATAAGATAAGATAAGATAAGATAAGATAAGATAAGATATTACTTTATTAATCCAAAAGCATGGAAATTACATTGTCTGTCAATTAAACATGTCCATTCATTCTTCTTTTACACACACATAAATATTTATACATTATTAATGATCTTCAAACACTTGGACATATTTTCATAATGCAGATATTTCAATTAAGCAGTTTTAAAAATAAATAAATAAATAAAGAAAAAATAAATAAAAATAAAAAAAAAATAAAAAAATAAATAAACTAACTAAGCTGCATGAGAGTTGTAGAGTATGTTTAGTAAGACCTACCGACTTGTTTGTTATGTGCTTGAATGGCAAGTGGTATGAATGAGTTCCTGTACCTATTTGATGTTCCCGCTGGTGCCCTAAAACGTCCACTCCTGTCTATCCGTCGAGAGTCAAATTCCAAGAAAAGTGGATGGTTACTGTCAGCCAAAATTGCAGTCAGCTTTTTTGTCACTTGTCTGCTATGTATCGTCGCCATGTCATCCTGTTCCCTCCCAATCACCCCACTAGCCCTTTTTATCTGTTTGTCCAATCTTCGTTTTTCTGTTTGTGATACGTTTCCTCCCCAACATGAGATTCCAAAATAAATGATGCTTCCTATTACAGCTGTATAAAACATTTGTAAAATTTCCTGTTTTACATTAAAGGATCTCAGTTTTCTTAAACAAAACATTCTACTTTGCAGTCGCATGTAAATGTAGTTTGTGTTATCTTTCCAAGTGAATCTATCATCGATAACCACACCTAAATACTTATATGCATGCACTCTCTCTACTTCTTCTCCTTTGATAAAGATAGGATTAAAATCAAACTTGTTTCCCTTCCTAAAATCAATTATCATTTCTTTTGTTTTGCTTACATTTAGATCTAGAAAATTCGAATCACACCAGTTGACAAAGCTATCTATTTCATCTCTGTACATGTTGTCCATGTTGTTGGTAATAAGACCAGAGAGTGCCGTGTCGTCTGCAAATTTTATCAAGGGACAGGATTCGTGCTTTTGTCTATGGTCTGCGGTGTACAAAGAAAACAAAAAAGGTGCTAGAACAGTTCCTTGAGGGGCTCCTGTATTAGTCAACACAATATTAGAATTGTATACAATAGAATTGGAATTGTTTTGAACTCTGACAAACTGAGGTCTATTTGTAAGATAGTCAAAAATCCATAGAATAGTTCTAATATCAACATTCATGCCTGCTAGTTTTTGAACAAGTGAATGGCATTGCATAGTATTAAAAGCACTACTAAAATCAAAGAACATAAGCCTGACACAAGAATTTGCATTTTCTAAATGTGAGTACATTTTGTTGAGAACAAAAAGAACAGCGTCTTCAACATTTCTCTTACTTCTATAGGCAAACTGCAGTGGGTCAATAAAATCTGATACTAAAACATATAACTTATTAAGAACAAATTTTTCAAAAACTTTCATCGTGACAGAGGTTAAAGCAACAGGGCGAAGATCATTAAAAACTTTGACTGGATTCTTTTTAGGAACAGGTACTATGCATGACATCTTCCAAAGATTAGGTACAACAGACTGAGTAAAAGACATGTTAAAAAGAACAGTAAAAATACCAGCAAGTTGGTTAGCACATGTTTTTAGTAACTTAGGTGTAACTTTGTCAGGACCAGCAGCCTTTCGAGTGTTTAACTTAGTAAATGCTAAGCTTACATCCTCCTCACTAACTAATTGACTTTCAACCTCTCCTTCCTCCCCTTTCCTCCCCATTAATCCTTCCCTTAACTGCTCTCTCTGACTAGAAAAATCTTGACAGTCAAAACGACAGTAGAACTTATTGAGGTCATTTACATATTCTTGAGTACATTCCCCAAGTTGTGCACTCCCCCCTTTCTTACCTTTGAACCCAGACATTAATCCCATTCCCTCCCACACTCTTTGTATATTATTCTCTGTAAAATGTTCCTCAATTTTTTCCTTGTATTTTTCTTTCCCTTTTCGAATGTCCTTGTTTATTTCTTTCTGTATCTGTTTCTTAGTTTCTTTATCTAAATTGTTCTTGTAAGCCTGTTTCTTTTTGTTCAAAGTTAATTTAGTTTCTTTGGTGATGTAGGGTTTGTTGTTGGCATATATCTTCACAGAATGGCAGCTGCAATAATACATTTATTTATCCCTATCTATTTCACTCTTTTTAGCCCTGACAAGGCAAATGCTTTGCTCATCCAAAAAGAATGACAACAGTGTTTCCTATAATAATGCACAATAAGCACATGCCACCACCCAGACATCTGAAACCTTTAGTGCCTGCACTGCAGTGTGGGGCTGACTTCCTTTAGTTTCCTGCTAGGCAGGGTTCATACAGACTTCTGAACGCAAAATTCCAGGACATTTCAAGGGCTTTCAAGGGCCTTTTTGTTAAAATTCCTGAGGCGTGAAATACATAAGTCACGATATTTACAAATTTAATCTTCGCACTGATTAAAATTTTAACTTAGAAATACGAATTTTCTCGAACACAAAGTGACTTCCGGTGCTACACAATAACTATCACAACTTCCTGCGGTGATTATGTCCCTTTATGAGCAGACGCCATTTTCATCACGGTACACGCTTCTACTTTACGGCCTTTCATAATAAAAATTCTGTCTAAAGTTCCATTTTTATTGTCTTAACTTCATTTTCATTTCTACTTTTAGCCTAGGCTTGATCTTCAAGGGGTTTTCAAGGGATTGATTAAATTTCAAGGGTTTTCAAGGTCTTGAAAAAGGCATATCAGAATTCAAGGGTTTTCAAGGTTTTCAAGGGCGCGTATGAACCCTGATGATGATGATGATGATGATGATGACGACAACGCATGGGAGTTTTAAAAAAAAAAAAAAAAAGAAAAGGAAAACAAACAAGCTTACCACGCCTCCTTGAAGAAGTCCCTGTCCATGGCTTTCTGCAGTGCTCTCTCTACTTCGATCTCATCGCTGGAGTAGCCATACTGCTCGATGCAGTCAATCAAGTCCAGGACTTCCAATAGCTCCTTTTTATCCTTCTGTCAACCACAACAAAACAAATTGTTGAGCATACCGGTTGTTTTTTTTACAAGCGATCACTGCATACATTGCATGCATGGTTTTGTCCAAAGCAGCATTCTTTTAGTTTATGTATCCATATCTTCTTATTATATATTGCATGCATAATATGAATCAGCCAATGAGCAAGTCCTACATAAAAGCCAGAGTCCTGCTGAATCATTCCAAGCAATTAATAAGTAGCTTTTAAAAAAATATTATTCGGGCTCGTATTATTTACTGTCATTTTGCCTTTACACAAGGTAGGAGGTAGTTTCACTGCAATTAAGAAAGCAAAAACCATCCACCAATGATAACGTGTTTTACATCAAGGCAGGGTTATTTTATTATCAATGTTAAAGGGGTTCTAACCAGTCAGAAACGCCTTTTGTGGGTTGTCGTTTATTCCCAAACTACAGTCTCAGGGTTTATCCCTTTTCTTTAGAACCGCACCCGAATACCCCAAGCAAAGTTTATGTTTCCGGAGAATGCCGAGCATGACTGAAAACGCAACGGCAAAACTGGAATTTCCACACTTACGTCATAAACCCTGAAAATCACTCATGATCTTGATAGAAATAGATCCATTGCCTTTAGTAATAGCTATCAGTGCATGCTAATATCATATTTTGTGACTGGATGAAATCCACACCCAGACTGGCCAGAGACTGTACATATTCAACTTATGTTGATTCCCTTCTTTACGCCACAAACGGGAAAACCTGTTTTACTGTTAGATCTGATCTACCGAACACTGATTCACCACAAGCGCTCACATTCTGGTCTTGCTAACGGCATTATAGAGACGGTTGTCGGCCATCATAGCCGTAGATATTTTTTTACTGACTACGGATACATTTGCTTGAAAAATATAGGTTATATTCACTTTAAAAGCTCATCCCCTTTCAGTTCATCAAGACCAATCTTTCCAAAAACCCTACCTAAGCATCCAAAGAAAGTGGAAATTTTAATAAATTGTCATACCAGGGTATACTAATTGTTATGTTAATGGATGCACAGCATCAACATAGATTTTTTTTATTTTTTCAAAACACTGACAGTGAAGAACAAAGTGTTCAGTCTTATCAAAGATTCTATATAGCACCTCAATAAACTTCACAGTAATAAAATATGCTCTATTTATGCAAGATCCTAACCTATCTTATCCCGTAACTCGAAAGTCATTGGGGCACCACAGATGATTGTTTAACCAGGGTACTCCTTCTTTCTCTGTCCTCAGCAACCCTTATGGCTTCGCTCAGATTCAAGCCAGTCCATTCTCGAATGTTGTCCTCCCACCTATTTTTCTGTCGCCTTTTTCTTCTGACTCCTTGCACCGTGCCTTGAAACTTAGTTGTGGTTAACTCTTTTGTCTGCTGAAGTCTCTTGCCGCGGGAACCTCGAGAATAGGCGCAGAAAAAGAAGAAGATAAAGAGGACGGAGAAGCAGACAAAAAAGAATAAAGAAGAAGAATAATAGAGAGACAGGAGAAGAGAGAAGAAGAAGAAACGAGGAAGAAGAAGAGGAGGAAGCAGCAGCAGCAGAAGAAGAAGCAGAAGAAGAAGAAAGAAGCGGAGGAAGAAGAGGACGCTGAAGAATAGGATGCTGAAGAAGAAGATGAAGAAGTGTAAGAAGATAACGCAGAAGGAGATGGAGGAAGTGAGAACGGGGAGGAGAGAAGAAGACTGAGGAGAGAAAGACGAAAAGAAAAAAAAGAGGCGGACAAGGAGCAGAAATAAGAAGAGGACAAGAAGGAGAGAGAAGAGGACGAGGAAAATTTAAAAAAAATACGGCATAGGCAGAGAAGAGACTAGATAAACGAACATAACTACGGTGTGACTATTTATAACTTAGGTTTTCTCTCTCTCTGGCGACGGTGGCTGCAAATTGTGAGTGGTGTATATATTTATTCTTTCAATGGATATTATCTGCAAAAAGACGTGAGTAGAAGCAATTTTATTTATTCTATTTGATTCTTGTTGACTCTGTGTTTTGTGCTATTTTATTGATTTATGTTTATCGTTTAATAGAGGGTGTGACAGCTTAATTTATTATTGCGAGTTAGTGAAGTTGAGAGGTGGAAGAACACAGATACATGCGTACCAATTCTGAAATACTCATTTTCGTTACACGGTGCCTTCGTGATCTGCAAGGGCATCTGACATGATGTGCTCTAGGAAGATGTTGAAGAGTGTTGGAGAGAGTAAGCATCCTTGACACACGCCGATTGTTGTTCTGAACCAGTTCCCGATGGTGTTGTAGTGGAGGACTGGGCATACAGGCTTTTGATGACTTAAATAATGTTAGGGCAGATGTTTGTACAATCTCATGGTTGCCCACAGAACTGCATGCCAGATTCGGTCAAACACTTTCCTGAAGTCTACAAACACATAATAAAGATGTTGATGCTGTAGGTATTTCTTTCAAATTATTCTGAGGTTAAAAATCTTCTCAGTGGTACTTCGCCCTGCCCTGAATCCTGCTTGCTCCTCAGCTATGATTTGTTCAGCTTGGGGTTTCAACCTGTTGAGAATTATTTTCAGGAGAACTTTGCTGAGGTGGCTGATGAGGCTGATGGTGCAAAAGTTTTCACACTCCTGAAGGTTACCCTTTTTATGAAGAGTGATGACAAGTGACTGGGTCTATGGTGTGGGAGCTGATGCCTACCGAAAAATCAACAGTGACATCCTAAAAGGCATAAGGAGAACTGGACAGAAGATCAATGCCAGGAAATAGAGAACAACCTGAACAAGAACAGCACCAAGAAGGTATACCAGACTGTGAAGCAGCTGACAAATGTTAAAAGCCCAAGGTCTCCGCGATCCAAAGCAAGTCTGGCCTATGCGAGATAAATTTAGAAATTTCTCCATAAACGTGTCACAGTGCAAAATACATTTAGAAATTTCTCCCAAAAAATTCATAGCTGGACTGTGCAAAATAAATTTCTCAATAAAATGTTCGTAGCTGTGTAGAATAAATGTTTACATTTTCAGTGACGCCTACCGTGTACAAGAAGTGCTCAGTCTTCTCAAAGATTTCTTGCAACACCCCCACAACCTCGAACATCCTTTCAGGAATATCCTCACAGCGGAAAATCCTGAAAACACGAAGAAAAAAAAAAAAGGAAAGTGTGCATGAAGTGTCATGGCGCAATGATATGTAAATCATTATTTTTATTATTATTATTATTATTTGATAAAAAAAGAAAATGCAGAAAGAAAGAAATCTAAGTTTTCTATTTCCAAACATGCAATAACAAATTAAAACTAACAAAACCATACTTGTGTTTTATCTTCGAGAACGCCACAGGTGAAACATAAAGTTAACAGGCAATTCTTTCAATAAATAAATTAATTGATCTTTTTAAAGAAAAAGATAGCTCTAACAAAACCATACTTGTCTTTCTGTTCAAGAATGCCACAGGTGACCATGGCATTGACCCAAGTGGATGGAATGGTGTTTTCCAAGCCCAGTATGATCAGCGACGTACACTGGTCATTAATCCTCGCAACCTGCAACTTCTTCACGGGCTCTGTCATCTCGATCCACCGTACCGCACGTTTTTCTGCAAATGCATACATGTATCCAATTTACATTGAATAATAACAGGGCTGAGCTTTAACGTTTGCCAACTCGCCAATGGCCCCTAAAAATAGTGTGTGGCGAGCTCGATTTGGGGTACCATTCGCCCGGCTGGCGACTTGAAAATACCGCCAGTGGTAGAGATTCTGTACCTGTACACGGACTTTTGACTTGCAATGTAAAACAAAACACGCGCCAACCGCTTCTGCAGTCAGCACCGGAGACCCGTTCCGATGCATGCTAGGAAGTTAGGTAACGCTAGCAAAGCGAGGGATTTGCGAAGTAAAAATAGCCTTTTCTCGCGAGACTTTCTTCTTTCCCTCGCCGCGAAACGCTACTGCCCTGCGAGATCCTAGCCTTCTTGCTTCCTTGCGTGTATCGGAACGAGTCTCTGACTTCCTTGATGAGTCACGCGAGACTTGCCGTACTTTCGATATTCCCCATTCTCAGTCTTTTGTCAATCTCGAACGATGTGGCGCTTTTTAAGCGGTGTCTCGGAGCCTCCAGCAAAAAAAATAAAGTCCGAAGAAGAAAAAAAACCAGCAGAATAAGAAATACGAAGAAGAGAAGCGAGATCGGAAGTGGGTGCCTGGTTGGAAAAAGACAGACACAGGGGAGGAGAGAGCATGGCTTGTTTACAATGACGACAAAAAGGAGATGCACTGTGCACCCTGTCGAAAATGGGTGACAACGTACAAACAGCAGCAGCAGCCGTTTGTAATCGGCTCAAATTTGTTTAAACTCGATTCAATGAGTCCCCTGGCATTGCTGACTTCAACCCTGAAAAGGCAGTGGAGCTGTGGATGGGGTCTGGTAGCAGACGAAAGAGGCTTCACCATGGACAGCAGGCCAAGAAGACAACCAAGAGTGCTGCTGAGGGCAAAGAGATAGAGATGAAAGAGGACGAGATCATAGAAATGTCTCAGTCTGGGGGAGATGAGGGAGGGAGACAAGAAGAGGAAAAAAAAGACAGAGAAGTTGAAAGTAATGATGAATATGATGATGCTGATGAAGAAGAACTGTTGGAGAGTCATGAGTGCTCAGGTAGATGATGATGATGACTTAGCTGGCCTGAAGAAGGCACACCCAAGCTCCTTCAAGTTTTGGAACATTGAGGAGGGGGATGTCGATGATGAATAAATTATACAGTGCTTGTTTTAAAAAATGAAACAGTGTTGTTGTTGAAATTTATATTGTTTATTAGCTGCAATAGTTATACAGTTTAAAAAAATAACCGTGCTTTCAATCAAGGGGTCTGGCAACCTAGGAAATATTTTGGCAACTTCAACTTCCCAGGTTAGGAGCCCGGCTGGCTCCTTAGCCTGGCTTGCTAAATCTCAGCCCTGTAATAATGTAATTGTGCACAGATGCTGCTAGTGTTAAATGATCATCTGTGGTGCCCCAACGACCTTTTGAGTTACGGGATAGGATAGGCTGCTAATGACAAGTTCTAGCGGCAGTGGGTTTTCAACAGCAAGTGCTTCCACTACACTACACAACTCAAGATACACAAAATGTATTCATGAAGGTATACTGTCCTCAACTACAATACAAGTAATTTGACACATTCATGGAAAATAATCTCTGTAACTTGATTGATTATTATTGTTCACTTAGATTACTTGATTAGGAATTCACACAGACAGTCAGAATCCCCATTTACCTAGGACTTAGCATACATCCAGATGCCCGATTTCACGTAAGCAGAACATTCCAGTATATAACACTTAGTGACTTACCAGACGTTTCTCCCACACCCTGACTTTTTTTTTAAAATTGTGTCTACTGTGCACTAAAAAGCATTGATTGTACAGCTGCACAGACTTAGAGACAAACACACACAAAAATAGGGACTGTTACTGTAGAGTCTGACACACACTTACCGTTGAGCTCTCTTCTGCGCTTCACCCCTTCCTCTTCTTCATCATCATAATCGCTTTCAGAGGAGGAGGAAACAAGCATGGGCACCTCTGTCAGAGGATCTGCCTTATTGCCATTTTCCGTTGTCATGGTCACTGTGCTGGAATTGCCTTTGGCGCGCGGCATGGGCTTCTTTCCGCGTAAACTGTTCCTGGTATCATCCGTCTCCATTTCCCTTTTATTCATTATTAGATCTAAACAAAATAGGAGAGAAGGTCAAAATGTAGGCAATAATAAATTCATTCATATATAAAGAAAAGGAAGCACCAGTCAACATAATGTTTTCACAGATTTAACATATATATAGCATCATTAATTACATCCATTATTAATATTATTTATTAAAATTAAATGTTAATTTAACGTCTATTTTATTAGACTATTTTTATTATCATTATATGTGTTTTCATGTATTTGTACAACATATACAACATAACATACCTTTCTTTTGTGCAGAGCATTAAACTCACAACATACAATCCATATTGCTGCCCGAAAATAATACTATAGTGTGTTAATTCATTCATAGTTATGTTTTGAGTTCTGGGGTGACATGTTCGCACTGAGGCAGAAGGATAGTCTTTAAAGCATAAGTTTCCAGTGTCAAATAAAAGGGTTTGGGTCTCATCCATGCATAGGGTAAAATGTTTAACTTAGGAATGACTATGAAGCTCATCTTTTATCAGGTCACTGAGGCTTTTCTCCTGGCACACTAATCTACAATTTCCTCCCTCCCTTAACAATGGTAGTTGATGCAGTCAAATCAATCTACATTTTGTAAAATACAAACTAAATTTCAAATTTCCAAAATTTATTTTTTTAATCTATGGCACTTTTTTAAGGTAACGAAATAGTCGGTGACAGGACAGAACAATCCTATCCTATCCCGTAACTCGAAGGTCGTAGGGGCACCACAGATGATCGTTTAACCAGCATACTCCATCTTTCTCTGTCCTCAGCAGCCCTGATGGCTCAGTGTCAAACCAGTCCATTCTCGAATGTTGTCCTCCCACCTCTTTTTCGGTCTCCCTCTTCATCTACCTCCTTGCACTGTGCCTTGCAGAATAGTCTTTGCAAGACCTGATGATCTGGTGACGCGGCCATACCATCGGAGTTTCCATTTCTTCACCACTGTGAGCAGGTCATCGTGTTGTCCAATGGCTTGTGTGATGGTCTGTCGGACTTCGTTGTTTGCTGATGTGTTGGGTATAGGAAATGCCCAGAAGTCTTCTGTAGCACCTCATCTCCATGCTTTGTATTCTTCGTTGGAGATCTGCTGTGAGGTTCCATGCTTCGCAAGCATATATAGGAAAATGGAGATGACAATGGAGCGCAGCATGTAGACTGATGGTCCTGTCTTTCCAAATGGGCTTCAACCTTGTCAGCGCAGTTGTTTGTGTGCATCCTGGAGAGGACTTCCTGTCGGGACCCATTGTCTGATACAATGGCTCCTAAATATTTGAAGCTATGCACTGTGTTGAGGGATTGGCCTTGGACTTTGATGTCCGTGTTGATGCCATTGGTGTTGTTGGTCATCATTTTGGTCTTCTCTGCACTTATTTCCATTCCATAAGCTCTGGAGGTGGTGTCAAGCCTCTGTAACAGCTGTTCAAGTTCTTGTTCCTCTCCAGCCAATCCATCAATGTCATCCGCAAAACGAAGATTGGAGATTGCTCTACCCCCTATGCTGACTGTGCCTTCATGATCTGCAAGAGCATCTGACATGATGCGCTCTAAAGATGTTGAAGAGTGTTGGAGAGAGTAGGCATCCTTGACGCACACCAGTCGCTTGTCATCACTCTTCCAAAAAAAGGTAACCTTCAGGAGTGTGAAAATTACCGCACCATCAGGACAGAACAAAATGGGTAATAAATTCTCTGTTAAGTTCTGTTGTTCTAACCATTACATCTTACAAGTTAAACTAGAGTAAAAGCCTAGAGGAAATCTGAAGACAATCCCATAAACATTAACAGTACAGGTTATCCAAACAATCCTAAACCAAGGTTTGCCAATTTTTTCCAACAAAATTTGCCCCGGGGAACCAAAATGTCATTTTTAACTGTCTCGTTAAAAAATTACTTTCCCCATCAAAAATGTACTTGCCTACATTATGTCATATGCGAAAGCTAAAAAACTTATGAAAAAAAAGAAAAAAAAAGGTCATCGTACAGTAGAATGAGATAAAAGGCGCGCTGTCATTGGTGGACGTTTCAACAATCGATCAATCAAATATGCTGTGATACATCATCCTATTAATGATAAAAGGAAACTGTTATTGTCTGAAGGTTGAACAACTGACCAATGGCTGAAGGTTCAACAATTGACCAATCAAATCTGCGGTAATATATCGGATTAGAGTGTGAACGTCAAAATTGCAAACACGCATTCCACAGGCTACTAGTACTACGCAGATTAAAGTAAACATGATTCAGAGCCGATGATCAAGTTGTGTTGCTTTACGTTTACAACTTTTAACTTACCACCGGGCAAGTGACTGTCATGATTTGTCTTTCCATGCAACTTTTTTACGTGCCCTGGGAACTGGGAAATAGGATTTGGCAGTCCCTGCCTACACACATATAGTCTAGGTACAAACTATAACTCGGTACGATATGCTATGATTTATGAACTAAACACTTGGCAGCATATAAAAACATCCCAAATGTCTCTGAACTGACTCAAACAAATGGTATGTTTCAATTCTTAGAACATTTACTCAGACAAGCCACAACTCTAGTGGCTAAAATATGAACATCCTGAAAGGATACCATTTACGCGCCATTAATTCTAAACTGCGGCACAGAAGGATATTGGATTCCTATTTGTTAAAATGCATAGGCTTGAATGAGCAAGTAGGGCAGACACAGTACAACAATCCATACATAAGAATGCAATGTATACTTTTCTGCAAAGTTGAGACTACATTACCACAAGTCATAATCGTGTGTTATGTTGCATTCATTTTGGGGTAATAACACACGATTATAATTTGAGGTAATGTAGGTTTTGTAGTCTTGTAGGTTTTTCCCTCTCAGTCTTAGCCTAATGCCTAATGGTCAAATTAATTCCAAGAACAGCTAAAGTTTTGAAATCCACTCATCACAAACTTGAATTTGAAAAGGATACCTGTAAAGGTAAAGGTTCAATACATATTCCCATTTCACTATAAGAAAATAAATTAATATAAGGAACTGTACAAAAATAAGAAAATTAATTATTATAAGGAAAAACAAAAATGAAAATGTGGATGACACAATCATTTTTTTTTTAAACCAGGAAGTTCTAGTCGCTATGGCTATATTGTAGTTTTAGTACTTTGTTCACAACGGATATTCCCAACACTGCAGCATGCCAGCGCCTGTGCCAGAGGCATACTTGATTGAGTTCATTGATAATGTTAAGATTTTTTATGAAGACAAATTTATAACAGGAAATAAAATGTGTGCCTTCTCTCAATATGGAAATAAACTGTTCAATAGCCACGTGAAACGATTGCCTAATCCGTAATCGAAAGACGTAAAACTTTTAAACAAAGCTTTAGAAGCGGCCTAGTCTGTGTACTACGAGTAGTCATGGGCAAGAGGAGGTCGTGTTCGCGTTAGAGAGAGAGAGAGAGAGAGAGAGAGAGAGAGAAAGAGAGACAACAGCACTAAACTAGACTGCCGAAAAATATTAAGTAAAACATGAAAAAGTTACAAATGTACTCGTACAATATTTACCTTTTTCCACCCTGATCTCTGGTTCCTTCTTTTAGGACTTGTCACAAGACTGATTTTGTAGTGTCAGAAAACAACAAGCACAAGTTTTGACTTCCTGCGAACAGTACCGTGTTCAGTCTTCTGTGTCTATATGGCGTACTTCCGTCAAGGGAAATAACTCTTTAAATAAATACGAAAGAAAAAAATTGTCGCTTTCAGGGAATATACGACGTTGAGTACAAAAAATATTTGCAGGACTTCATATATTACTTAATCACTTTCCCCGTCTCGAAATGGAAATAAGAAGGGGAGGTTGTAGATCCAACTATGTTACGTCTCCCGGCGTATTACCAGGTTACGTGGGGAGGCAAAACCTCGGTCAGCTTCTCTGCTACGCAGTGTGGAAATATTCTAAACAGTAATTTTGACGCGATACAAAATATTGTTTCAGGACATACGCTAAAATATTAACAGGAACAGGGTTTTGTGTTTTTTTTAGTTCCTTTTGGGCTTTCGGAGTTTACATGTGCTCGCCTAACTTCTAAACTAATGGTCGGATTTTTTTAAAACTTGGTATTTAGTTAGAAAATAGTTAACCTTACCAGATAACAAAAAAGTATCGCATTATCGGTTGGCATCTTCAATCATGGTGAGGTAATTGGTATGTACATAGACTTTACCTAAGGTAAAATTTATGCAAATCGATTGACGTAATCATCGTGACGTCATTTAAAGAAATTAAATTATAATTTTGTAAACTTTGTATGTAATTAGAGTGTTCAGATGCCTTGATTGACGTCGTCGTTTGATGTTATCATTGTGATATCATAATTTGTTTTGTTTTGTTTTGTTTTGTAATCCTATTTTCTCCCCAACTACTGGAGGGATTTCGTTCAAGTTTGGTATTTTAGACTTTACTCCAAGTAAAACCAAACTTATGCAAATCGAATGACGTGACCTTTTAATTTATTGTAGTGGTGTTGTGTTTTGGAGAGAAGATGATGTGATGGGGGTTATGGTGAAGAATTCATTCATTCGCTCTCTCTCTCTTCCCCAACGCCAGTCCGTGATGACCGTTGAAATGTTTTATTCAGAAGACATACTAAGAGCAAAGGCATTGCGAGTGGCACGACCCTTATCTACTGGGTGGTGCCCGGTGCTCTTCCCCTTGCTGTTGTTTTTAGATTATAGTCACACGACACTTTCGCATATAGGTGACTACTGGACCGATTTATACTGACACCAGCGGGCCAGTTGTTGGTAAAGGGGAAAATAATATGATCACACGTTGACCAATCCGGGATTCGAACCAGCGACCTTTCGGTTACTAGCAAGACGCTCTTACCAACTGAGCTACCCGGCCCCGATCCCCTTGCTGATGTTTGTTTGTAGATTATAGTCACACGACACTTTCGCATATAGGTGACTACTGGACCGATTTATACTGACACCAGCGGGCCAGTTGTTGGTAAAGGGGAAAATAATATGATCACACGTTGACTAATCCGGGATTCGAACCAGCGACCTTTCGGTTACTAGCAAGACGCTCTTACCAACTGAGCTACCCGGCCCCACTCCCCTTGCTGAGTTGTGTGTTTTGCTTTTATTTAGGACAGCCAGCTGCAGCGACAGTGCTGCTTACGCATGCACCCCCCGCCCCAAAATCTAGGCTCGCTGGCTAAGTTTGTGTTAGTGGCTAGTCTTAATTTGATGCATAAGGCTTGAAACGCAAACGAATACTATACAAATTATATATTGACAGAAACGCAAAAATACAACCTTTCTACTGTTATAACAATGTCGGACCTATCTGCTACGAAATAAAAATAATACGCAATTTAAGAGGGAGTTGGCTGCTGCTCCTAAGAATGTCACGACTCTAAACTCATAATAACTCTTTAATTTAATACAATTATAAATAATTATAGTAATGACAAAGAAAGAACAACGTCTCCTCTTTCCAATGATATACAATATGGCATGGTTACTATTATGGGTTCTGACTATAGCGAACTAAACTAGAAAACAACTAACACAACAACAATTACATCTAGAGCCTTCTGACATAAATCACAAATAAAGTTTATATATTCTAATAGAGAATTTAACGCTGCGTCAAATTTTTATATGCTTTAAAGGATCTGAAAAATGTATATCAAGTTATTTCACACAGTTAGTTTAAACATAACAGAGAACAAAGTTAGGCCTACATATCGTATGGTCAGAAATACTCGTAGCCAGCACAGCTACATTATTTATTTAGTTGTTTTTTTTTTTTGTTTGTTTGTTAAACTTTCCTTTAAACTTTGTATGCAATTAGAGTGTACAGATGCGTTGAGTCTTTATCAAAACTATGTACATCGAGTGACATCCTCGTTGTGAGGTAATATTTTAATTTTCATTTAATTATTTATTTTGCGCACTTTTCTCTGAAACCAATGGACGGATTTCTTGGAGACTTGGTATTTAGTTGAAGATCCTACCAGATTACCAAACATTATGTATCAGGTGTCGTCATCATGGTGACGTCATAATTTGTTGGTTTGTTTCTAATCATATTTTCTCCCAAACTACTGGAGGGATTTGGTTCAAGTTTTATTATTATTATTATTATTATTATTATTATTATTATTATTATTATTATTATTATTATTATTATTATTAATGTTCTTAGATTGAACTTTTTCACTTCAACAGCTGGTTGATACAGAAACATTGATACAAAATCTATGTCAAACCATCCGAGGTGCCAGCTTGCATTCTGAGCCTCATCGTCTAACGTCTCAAATGTCGTATTCGTGTAACTGTACTCACCCTCCTAGGACATGAGCGTCAATATCTTTGAAATCCTGGAATATTATCTTCATAATCCTCCACTTCTTCCTTCTTCTCCAACTCCTCCCTTTTCTCTTACTTCTTCTTCATTGTCTCAGATACAGTGTGTGTGTGTGTGTGTGTGGCTAGGTAGAAACGACGTCACTCTGACATACACTTGAAACTCTACGTACTTTCTTTTGACGGCCCCGTTATTTTGACGTCAAAACAATGTTCCGTTAGGGTTAGGGATATGTTAGGGTTAGGTTAAGAGTTGCGGTTATAGTTAGGGTTAGGATTTGGTTTAGGGTTAGGGGTTAGGGATAGCTTCAAAAAATTGAAAAATGTCAAAATAATGTTAAAAGTGTCAAAATAATGTATGTAGAGTTTCATGAGTCATCACAACGACGTTTTTACACGGTTGTGTGCATGGACACTATATAATAAAGTGTTAATTTTCTTGGAGGTGTGTGTGACTCGGCTTTATCCTAACAAAGCAAACGGAGAATATGGAATGATAAGCCACGATTTGAACTATCTGCAAGAGATCCTAGGCTAAAATCGAAAGAAAGATAGGGCCACAATGTTGGGGGCCGTGATGTACTCGCAGAAAAGTATCTATTTTTCCAACTCGCCAAAGTCACCTGACGGATTGCTTGTTTTCGCCTGGTGCAACGGAACTCGTCGCTTATTTTAGCGTGTGTACCTGCGAGTACTCGCTTCAAGGCAACTCGCTACTCGTTTCGTACCGGAAGCCACGTTGAGAGTATCTGCTTGAGACACATAGCATGCGCACACAGGCGCTCATATCTGTATACGATCGTGTCCTCTCTATAGAATGCGTCCCTCTCCACAGGATGATACATACTACTGCTACCGCGATGCTATCGAGGATCCACTAATTATTTCATTTCGAGGATCCATTCTCCTTAGTTAATGCGCCTGTGATATAAGCCTAGTACTGAGAGCCACGCGTCGTGTCCCGGAGACGAGCGCCTGTGCATGCGCACTTTGGGGCAAGGTGCATGTAGCCGGAGTATGGATGTTTGCCCGACTTTCTGCTGAGGACAGCCTGTCGAGAACAAGTAGCTAGTTACTGGATAACCTCACCTACTTCTTTATTGGAGCACCTGCGTGCAGAAAACATGCTGTTATTGTGAAGGTAAGTCTGAAAGGCCTATCGATGAGGTCTATGAGTGCGCTGCAAAACTCGGTATGAAACTTGTTATGATTGCTGCTAATGCAAATGCGAGCCTCAACTCTTGATTTTTTACCCCTCGAATGTTTACTGCCTGTGGGTGTACAGACGGCATAAGCATTTGGCAGAACACCTTTGCACACAGCAGGCTATAGTATAGGCCTATAAGGTAAGCATAATTATACGGACACTTGTAAAATTTGTACGAACTGCAACTACGTTCGAATTGTTTTATCTAGTCATAGATACTCTCGAGAGTATCTATGATCTAGTGTATTAGAAGAATGTAACTTACTTATTTTGTTAACACACGTGCACAGCTTGAGGTAGCCTACTTGTAAATATGTATTCTCTAATAATTAAGCCTACTCTTCCTGTCCGGCCATAATTATGTGCAGCTCATAGGCCTACATATATGCAAAACTCAATGTTGATTCTTTCCGTCAGTTGTTAATTGTATAATGTAAATAGATATTATAGGCTTACATCAGCTTGTACATGATAGATAGGTCTCCTTATGAACCACTGACACGGATTAAATTGTACCAACTGCTTGTATACTGACTGACCTAGCGCTATCATCGCTTTATTATCGCCTATCATGTAGGCCTTTACGTGTCTGTTATAAAATGTAAATTAATAATTTTACCAATTTGTTGCTTTTTCATAAATACAAAATAACAAAATGTAACAGAAATGGTTGGACGTATTAAAAAAAAATTACCTTTCATTCTCAGCAGAAACTATAGTCAGCATTCACATCACTTGAAATGAATCCGTTGATGGTAGGCTTACGAACAGGTCTACAAACCAACTGTTTTTCAAAAATGGTTCGGCGTTAGTCTAAATTATTTAGAGGCGGGTAGATGTAGACTACGCCTGTTTCTAAAACTGGCGCCACGCAATTTTGTGTTTCGAATGACGAGTTAGTTAGTTAATTAGTTATATAGATTAACGTCCCCTGACACACAAGCGTATAGGGGACGATATTGAATGACGAGTAAACTTACCCTGCTAATTATAGCCCACTAAATATGGCTAAGATCGACGCTGAGTCATACGTGTGACATCATAGTCCTCTCACAATGAGTCGACAACACATCATTACTTTAAATTTTTGATGGATGATCATGGATGATCTCTGAGGCTTAAGCCAAGGCCACATTGCGTAGCTGCTAAGATTGGCCGAGTCTTACGTTCCCTTTAAAAGGAGAGGGGGTGAGGAAGGAGTTGGAGGGGGGGGGGGGGGGAACTAGGCGAACGTTAGCCTTGGCCTCGGCTATGCAGTGTGTTTTAAAGTCTTATTTCCATAAATCGGGCGTAGGTCTAGAATTATAGGCTTTTTGTTACGTCGTTTTTAAATATGACCACAATGCGATTTCCCCAAGAAGAAAATAAAACTGCTTGTCACAGACAGAAATAAACTACCATTATTGATACCTTGTCCCTTTCATGTATTGCATTCACATTCATCCTCTCCACTCCCACCACCTCCCACTCCACCGCTATTGAAGTAAGCTTAAGTACTATATATATAACCTCTGTTAAAAAACATTCTCAATGATTTCATGTGTGGGATTGGCAACAAGTTTTCATCAATTGTTCAGTCGCTCGTTTTATTTTAACTGACGTTGTTACTTATGTTTTAATGTGGTTGTAAATTGTTTATGTGTGTGCGTGTGTGTGTTTGTGCGTGAGAGAGAGAGAGAGAGAGAGAGAGAGAGAGAGAGAGAGAGAGAGAGAGAGAGAGAGAGAGAGAGAAAGCGAGAAACCCCAAGCGTGTTCGTGTGCGCTCGTACGTGTTTGTGTGTACATTTGTACCTGTTTAAATGCATAATGGGTGTGTATGGTCTTCAACCTGGCTTTATATATATATATATATATATATATATATATATATATATATATATATATATATATATATATATATATATATATATATATATATATATATATATATATATAAAATAAAAACGTTAATAAAACCAACCAACTAACTATCCTTTTCATGTAATCATCGTGATACAAAATCCGACATTGAATGGCGTAACTGGCTTAGGGCCTTTATTTAACTAGAGATATGGCAGTATGAAGAAAATATATAGGAGCCATTGTATCAGACAATGGGTCCCGACAGGAAGTCCTCTCCAGATCCCACAAACAACTGCTGCCCTGGCGAGGTTGAAGCCAATTTGGAAAGACAGGATCATCAGTCTACATTCCAAGGTGAGACTGCTGCGCTCCCTTGTCATCTCCATCTTCCTATATGCTTGCGAAGCATGGACCCTCACCGCAGATCTACAACGAAGAATACAAAGCATGGACATGAGGTGCAACAGAAGACTTATGGGCATTTCCTATACCCAGCACATCACCAACGACGAAGTCCGACAGACCATCACACAAGCCATTGGACAACACGATGACCTGCTCACAGTGGTGAAAAAACGTAAACTCCGATGGTATGGCCACGTCACCAGATCATCAGGTCTTGGAAAGACCATCCTGCAAGGCACAGTGCAAGGAGGTAGAAGAAGATGGATACCGGAAAAGAGGTGGGAGGACAACATTCGAGAATGGACTGGTTTGACACTGAGCGAAACAATCAGAGGACAGGGAAAGATGGAATACGCTGTTTAAACGATCATCTGTGGTGCCCCTACGACCTCCGAGTTATGGGATAGGATAGGGATAGGATGGCAGTATGAACTATATAAGCTTACCTCTGTTTAGTAAGACTAAAATAATGGGCATAATATCTAGATACACTATTCAGACCTGCAGGTACATAGATCGTAGTTGGAGGATATAGTGATTAAGACTGGCACATAGATCATAGCAGACGTTTTGAGGCCTTATCCTGGATCAGAAGTCTGATGACTGGCACTCTCATTCAGCGTGATAGTGAACATAATTTAGAACTCGGAATAACTACAACTAGAACAGGCCAGGCTATGACAGGCATTCTGAGTCTTTTATATACCTTTTTGTGGCAATACTGAATAAGCCTGTATTCCTTTAATGGGGGTCTTATACTGATCAGCTAAATTCCAAGCTACAATATTAATTGTTTGTCCCCAATATGCTTCGGTGTTCGGGGACGTAAATTTTACTCTTGCAATTGTCAGTGTAGTATCTTTGTCATTCACGGCGTAGGTCTATTTTGGTATGCGCTTAAATTTATTCAGCTTATGTGGCAGACCTACATAGGCTTATGTTGCAGCAAAAAATGATTATTGTACTGTAGAACTTGCTGTTATAATATAATAGTGCAAAACTGCCTAGCAGTGCAACTCGTTGTTTTAAATAAACATTCCATTTCTCCTGACATTTAAAAGGTATTGAAATAAGTTCCAGACCTCCAAACAGCGATATAGGCCTATAATACACGTAGTAGTGTGCAGTAGTCGATCAATTGTATAGCATATTCACACTTTTCTGCTATCCTATGCACCAACGGGAATCCCCTCAATGAAACATACTTCCGGTTTCTTTCTCCGCGTGTTTTAGTGAGTTATTTCCAAATATTCAAGAATAATAACATGTGTCACTGGCCACCAGTATCGTACCCTCACATATATATATATATTTTTTTGCTGCAGTTTATTATCCCTTTCTATCGCCAGTGGCGCGCCTAAACCCTACCTACCTAACATTATTTGTGAATTTTTGAAAAATATTCGGAAAAAATAACGCCCGGATGCTGGCTCGAACCCACACCTGTCAGGCGCCATTGGTTTCTGGCTTGTGGACAAGGCAAGTTAGTCCCGCCTTAGCCCACTTGGCCACAACGCTCGCCTAACATAGTCAACTACTTCGTGTTTTGTGAAGGTTGCGACGGCGAAGCTATGGAAAACTACAAGTCTTCAGGTCCTGTTTCACTTTCTGTCGATGATCGACGCACCTCCGAAGTCGCCACAAATACAGGCCTCTACGATTGTTTTTTGCATCCTTTCACTGAGCATGTACTTCCTCCACCGTTTTTATACTTATCCCACTCGTTTTCTGGCTCTAACAATCGTCGTTTTCGGCAATTTGCCATATTTAAAAGTCACGCATCAAGCTTTGATAAAAGCAAAACAAGCCAGACCGGAACTTGGTTTCATTCTAACCTCGTTTTAATTTATAATGGCGATACCCACGAGTTTTTATGAGAGGTGCCGGAAAGTTGTGACAGACTCGTACGTGTGACCTCGTTACGTAAGCCTATATTATGCTCATTAAATGAGTGTAGCTGAGAATCGCAGAGTGTCTCTCACAAGCCTCAGTTAGTCAGCCTTTGCTAAGCATTGTGGAGTCAGAAATTCGGCTTGGCGTGTTTGTGCCACGTCACCATAGCATCAGGCCTTGCAAAGACCATCCTGCAAGGCACGGTGCAAGGAGGAAGAAGAAAAGGGAGACAAAAAAAAGGAGCTAGGAGGACAACATTCTAGAATGGACTGGCTTGACACTGAGCGAAGCCATGAGGGTTGCTGAGGACAGAGAAAGATGGAGTACGCTGGTTAAACGATCATCTGTGGCGCCCAAACGAGTTTCGAGTAACGGGTTAGGATGGGATAGGATTGGTGTCTGTGCCATGCAGCTTAGCTGAGACGAGAGATAGAGAGAGAGAGAGATGGAGAGAGAGTGTGTGAGAGAGAGAAGATGGAAGGGGCGGGGGGCATGGAGGGTGGGTGGGGGGTGTCGCTTCGGTACCCGCCTAGACTTTAGGTGCGGTCTGACGTGAAGTGAAACAGAAGCAAAGCGGTAAACAAAGCAAAGCATCTGCTGATAGAAGCAAGTGCGTTTATAATGCTTTGCTTTGTGAAGCGGTCACACGATGAGAAGTTTTGCATAAGCAGTCTGCATGGAAGCAATGCGCAATAAGTTGTAAATCAGTTACCTCCCTTTCCGTCAGATTGACCATCACAGAAGTCCATGAGGCCTTTTTCAGGGTTTGGTTTCTGTAATTTTGTCTTCTAACATTCCATAATGCCTCGTGGCTTTGAATTAGATCGTATAAATATATATCGGCTACAGAGTTTTGACAAGTCACACATGCGTAAATGGCTACTTACTCGTGTAGCTTTCAGCGACTATCCTGTCGCCTTCATCATAAATATATATATATATATTGGCGGCAGGGATAGCTCAGTGGTCAGAGCGCATGACTTGTGTGAGTGCATCTTGGTTCGAATCCTGACTTCAGCATACTATTTTGTGATTGCTGGATATTACGGGCCAGCGCCTTGAGAAGCTCTCTGAGCTTGTAAGTGCGCTATATAAGAGAAATCTCTTAAACGTATCGTCTTGTTTCAGATTTGCTAATGGCCCAGTAGCTTTTGATGCCGCCATGATCGCTGAAATGATAACAACCTCGTTTTCGTACGTCGGCTCTTCTGATTGGCTGGCAATCAAATGCTTCAGCGAAGCAACCCAAAATTTTTGAGCACGCTCTAAACTGAAAGCATCGGCTTTGCTTTACTTCGGTGCGTTGCTGCTGTTATGCTTTAGGTCTAGTCACACGATAAACATAGTCAAAACTACGATGTTTCGTGTTTTACTGGCTGTTTTGCTTCTGTTTCACTTCCCGTCAGACCGCACATTTAGCTATGATGAGCGTTTCGTATCAGTAGGCCTACTTGCAAGTTCCAATCCACCGATCATTAGTCAGACCATGGACTAAAAATAGTGTATTCTTTGGTCCATGGTCAGACCTACTCGTAAAGACCCTTCTTTCCGAAGCCTAATTCGGAACACTGTTCTGGGTAGACCTATTAAATAAAACAGGACTCTTCTTTGTTCAGATGAGGCCTATATGGCTGCAGAGTGGGGGTAGGAGGAAGGGTTAGCTGGAAGGCGGGGTAGGAGAGAGGGGTGGGGGAGATAGGTAGCTGGAGATGTGGGGGGGGGGGGGGGGGGAAGGTAGCAGCTAGGAGTGTTCTTACGTATCCTCTGCTGCATGTTTTGAAAGGCGTTATCGCTGCCACCAGACAGAAAGACAAACAAGAAAAAGCAGCTTAGTTGTTGATATGAAGTAACAGTGGTTAGCATTGTAGAAAAATTGTATGTACAATTCTAGCTATACTGAAAGTTTTAGTTGAAAAGGAAACCCGTGCAGTATTTCAGGCTGTTTTAGCTTTTACATCAATTGTCCTTTATTTTGAGGCATACTTTTGTGACAGTGTGCGTCACTGGCCGCCCGTATCAGAATGTGAGCGGAGTAGTCTATAAATAATACTTTCTTCCTTCTTCTTCTTTTTTTTTTTTTCAAAGTCTACATGAACGAATTAGAAAATTTCTCCTGAAAGAAGGCCACACAGTCCAGTCAACAATGTTTCATACAAACATCCGAAGTAATAAATACGCGCAGTCTATTTTAAAACCCGTTCAATTTATGTACAGTTGTAAACAGAGGCGGGTCTAAAGGGAGGTTGGGGAGGGTTCCATGGTTTCCAACCCCCTCCCTCCCCCTCTCCCCCCCCAAAAAAAAAAAATAAAGGAAGAAGAAAAAAAGAAAAGAAACAGAAAAAAAAAGTTTAAAAAATTAAAGTAATTTAAAATAAATATAAAAAAAATGTTAAAACACTGCGTTCTTTCTCTTGGTGTTACTTGGCGCGATGTCTACCACAAACATCCAAAGCTTAGATGAAAACATTCAAAAAGCGGTCAAAAGACGTATCTTATTACTACGGCATGGTTACGTCCCTTGACGTTGCTTTCACTTCCGTTTACCATTAAAAAGTGCACGAGCATTTATTTATTTATTTATTTATTTATTTTTAAAGAAGTGGCTACGATCAAGAAGCTGAAGGTAATGCCGAAGCGACCCTCTCTTAAATGTGCCGATGCAGCGTGCACTAAGAAAGAAACTGAAGGCTTTCTTCTTACCACCCAATGGGCGATAAATAATAAATATTCATAATTGTTGTTGTGTTTTGTTTTTTGTATTGCGCTATTCGCAACTGGCGTCATTTGTGCGGTAAAAATTAAAACGCAGTTTTGCACTCGTTTAACTTTTTTGCATGATTTTCAAATGACGGCATTTTGTTATTTGTCGGCTGTACAGGAATAATATTTAGTTCTGCATAAACGTCGATCTGTCCTCTCGGCAAGTACTTTATTTTTATGACGTCGGTAGCCGACGTAAAACCCTGTAGAATTACGCCACGATTATTGTGGTGTGTGTGTGTGTGGGGGGGGGGGGGGGGTGCGTGTGTGTGTGTGTGTGTTTATTTTTATTTTTTAATGTAAGTGTCAGTTTGGCTTAGATTTCCTCCGCTTTAAACTCAATGCTTCACAATCGAAAATGTAGGCCTACTTTTGAAATTAGATCTGAAGACCTACATCAAGAAGAAAGAAGACTACCGGCATAGAAAACGTTGTCCTGGTACAAAGTATACGCTCTTATAATTTAAAATATAGTACATACGGTACCAAAGATAAATGAATGGATCCGTCAAACTAACATATAAAGAAATGTAGATAAATGTTGGGTTGTGTACATAAGTATGTGTCTCTGCGTATCTTATATATAGAAAATAAATGAATAAATAAATGGTCTGACTATACGTTTTGGTTTTGTACGCAAAATGATAATGCAATATTTCATCAGATCGGTTTACTGGTGTTTTTTGAGTTTGTGTGTGTGTGTGTTCACTATGTGGGCTTACCCCCCGTGTGGGTGCCGGGGGTTTCAGTATAAATAGTATCCCCACTTTCTGGAAATTTAGTGCTTTAAATTCCCACTGTCGCTGTCTTTCTCATTTGTTCTTTCTCATTCCTGGTATGTTCTATCTCTCTACTATACTATTTTCTTCTTCGCTAGACCAGTCACCTACCTTTTTTTCTTGAAAACTCTTCCGGGACAATACTCCTCATTTGTGTATGAGGTCTGTTGGATCAGCTTGGAAATATTGGACGCTTTTTGCCAGGTGGTCACTGCGGCTTCCTATAAATATAATGTTATTATTTAGCAATGTAGGCATTTTATATGTATATGTTTTGTTTATATTTTATAATGATGTTTATATTCTATTTTGTTTTTGTAAACGGGGGTCGATAAATTAGAGTATAGCCTCAACGTCCCCTGCGTGGAATGTCTTTATTGTAAAGTGACCGGCTGGTGGAGTGCCTTCAGTATTGCCACTATGGTTGTTTCGGCAGATCTATTATGCGGTTCAGGGGCGAGTCCTCTTTCAGCGAAGTTGTGGTCTTGATTTTGTGGTCCTGATTCGGCTATACTGGTCCTGATTTGGCTCGGAAGAGTCCGCTGGACCTAAAGCAATAATCATGTAATGTAATGTACTATGTGGGCAAGTATATTTTTGAGCGGGAAAGTAATTTTTGGAGCGGGAAAGTTAAAAATGACATGTTGCTTACCCGAGGCAAGCTCTTGTTGAAAAAAACTGGCAAACCCTGGTTTATTTTGGGTGTAGCTGTGACAGTGTAGATCTACACACTGTATTAAAAGTTGTGTTTGACTATACGAACTTGGCAATGTACCCTGACAAGGAATCTTCAAGACAAAAGTAAAATGATGCTGTCTCATTAGGTCAAACTAGGAATGTGACATTGCAGCCAAAAATTGAAAAGTGACAGAGTTGCAGTTTTGATGTTAATGTGTGGTCTTAAGCTTAAATTTCATGAAAATAACATTTTAAACAAAATGTCTTTTCTGTTTACAGAGATATGCTTAGTAATAGGGGTGAAGGTGGCATGTGTCGCGTGTGACAGTGGACAAAAGAATTTTTTTAATAAATTAAAGAAAATAACAGCTAAACAATTTCTTAACACAGCCCAAGTAAGCATATTACAATTGAAGAAAAATTATTAATTTACTTTTAGTATAAAGCATTTATGAGTACAAAATTTTGAAATGATAATTTTGTCCTGTCACACGCGACCAAACCATGAAGTATATTTTTTCAAGAAAACAATCAAAACAACTTTAATAAATACCATCCATAGTTTATTTGCCAGTTTACATCTCAAGAAATAAGATATTTTACTATAAATTAATAAGTTCTATTTTAATATAGAATAAACCAGTTTATGTTAAGATCAAAATATTTTCTTACAATATTGATAGACTTTTTGATTGGTCGTGACATGTGGTCGTTCGTGACAAGGAAAAAAGCATCCATCTTGGAATGAAAACTTTGGATCGGAAATCACAAGAGACTTTCGCTGTAACTATTTCCGCGTGAAAAGGTACTAATCGTCATCAAATTGTTACATTTTCGGATTGGAAATGATGGTTACAGAAAGACAAAGAAATTACTTACGTTCAATTTACGATAAATTTAATATGAAAGAATGATTATTTTCCTACAAAAAACATAAATTAGTGAGGATAAGTAATGTTTAATCTTTCAATGATTTTTTTTTCTTATTTAATCAGCATGGATGTTTAGCTATCTAAGAAGAAAGGCAAGCAACGTTGAGACAAAATAGGTCACGACCGAATACGTTATTTTTACAAACCCCCTAAACATAAATAAAAATGTTTTGCAAAGCTGAAAGACATTTAAAGTTAAAAATTAACATTAATGCAACACACCAAACATAAAAAGTTCATTTGTTTCACTCAGTTTGATTGAAAACGAGTTGGAGTTTTTTCAGGTCACACAGAATGTCACATTCGCGCCAACAAAATTTTGTCAATTTTTAATGGAAAAATAGCAATAAAAAACTTCTATTTTAACCTTTGTGTGTGTAATGTTGATATGTTATTATGTGTTATATTGCTTTTTTATAAATGCAAAGAAAAAGCCTTAATACATAACCAAATTTTTTTTATGATTCAAGCACTGCATGCTTCCTTTTGGTCACCTTTTGAGACAGCATCAAATAATAGGCGCAAACACAACCATGCGTATAAGACTATGGGCTCGACTATGGTCAGAACTAGTCTTAAGACTCATATTGGCACGAGGCCCAATGGTACGGCCTATGCTATCTATCAGATCTAAATAATAATTGCTGCGCTATAGCTCAGTCTTTGTCTTTGCTGATGTAGAGTGTTAATATATATAATTGGTTACAAATAGGAATCTCCCCCCCCCCCCCCTGTCCCTCTCCTATGCGTCTCATTTTGAGATGGCGGTAATATAGGAGCGACATCGGCAGAATAGTGTTTACATAATTGCTGAGGTGGATAGGCCGCGCCTACGAGGGATAGTCTGTTAGCCGGTACATGTAATATGAATGACAAAGAATTATAGGGAGACAAAAAGATTGTGTAAAACACAAGTGCTAAAGATGGCTGGACTAAAGAGATGGGCAGGAGTTTATTGATAGCATGTTGGATAAAATCCTTGTTACAGTAGTTGCTGTCCTCCGTGGAATGAGAAAAGGATAGTAAAGATTTATCTCCCCTTCTTTGTTGAGAATTATAGCACTCCGTCAAGTTTAAATGAACGGACTTGCTGCGCTGGCTGCGTACTGAGACTCGCCGAGACCATAGACCACTGGGGTCTATGCCGAGACTTAACGTTTGCACGCATTATCAGTAAAGAGTCCAACGTAAGACGCGGCTCGTCTTTGCTACGCAGTGTGGGCGCTGACTGCCCTGTTGCAAAACTAGGTAACGTACGTACAGCCACTGCGGTGTTTTGTTACCGATTATGAGATGATGATGCTGTTGAGTCGTCAAGACTTCCTTGTTGTTTTTAATGAGCTGTTGGTGGTGTCACAAGCTTAAGGTTGATTTTATTAGCTGAAGATTAGACTGTTCAGTTCAGGCACAAAGCGGTCTCTGATAATATAATGATAACTCACTTTACAGTTTTGTTATTATTATTTGCTGCTGATGATGATGAAGATGGTGATGATGAAGGAAACGGACGGGGAGAATGAGGAAGCAGATGATGACGACGACAACCACGACGTCGGTGATGATGATGAAGATGATGATACACTTTACAAAATTTAGTTTACTCGAATAGTCTTATATTTAGCTGAAAATCTTGAAATTCTGACTTTTATTCCTGGCCCTAACTTCAGGGACCGTAGGAGAGAGGTTGGCAGAGAGCTACCAAGGCTCTATCGTGAGAGCTGCTGACCGGCCTGTTACTCTTGGGTATCTTCAACCACTGTGATCTCTCTTCCTTTTTGCCTGGCCTGCAACAGTTTGTAACTGTCCCAAAACGCATGGACAATAGTCTTGATCCAGGGCCGGACCTGGGAAAAGTTGAGGGGGGGGTTACAGATTCAGCGAAGGCGCGAAGCGCCGAGCCTTCTAGGGGGGTCCGGGGGCATGCCCCCCCGGAAATTGTTTTTTTCAAGGATGCAAAATGGTGCAATCTGGTGCAATCTGAACCTTGAAAAAGCCATTTATGATGGTCTGGGACTTTGAGCTTTTTAAACAAATTGAACTGACAAACTCTGGGGTACAAAAATAATCATCTGCCCGTCCCTTAAAAAAACAACAAAAAAACACACACACACGAACATTTATTTATCAGCAGAGATGTTTTGTATACTATTATTATTCACTACATTTTGTTGATCGTTAACAGTATAAAGCTTTACCTTGTAATTTATTAACATCACCGCCCTGCTTTCACTTTCAGTCTTGCTGCACTAGGTTCCTCGGCATTAGTACCATTTGTGAATTGTATCTTCTGGCAAAACAGTTCACTGCCTCTTTGAAGTCAATATCAACATCCCTGTGCACTTTCAGTAAAGCAAGTCCATTGAGTCTATGTTGCCCCATTGTAGAGCGCAGGTAGTTTTTCAGGTTGCGCAACTGACTGTTTGAACGCTCACACTCGGCAGTAGTGACAGGCAGGGTGCAAAGGTTCTTTAGCATGATGAACAGGTTGGGATAAAAATCCCTGTCACAATGTTTCAGTGCTTCTGATGCCATGGATGGGATGATAGCTGTCGCATTCTCAGCAGCACTTCGCCATTTGCAAACCCACCTTTGGTATTCTGCATCAAGGGTAGCATTGTCTGGTAGATCAGACTCCCACAACATTGCCAGTGTCTTCACCCCTTCTGGAACCTGCATGAAACCATCCTGGTTGTCTATTAAAGTGCTTGGCACCAGACAGAGACCATCAACTGCTAGGTCAGCATTTTTGAACCTCGAGTCCAATTCGATTGACAGGTGTTCCAAGAAAGGAATGGCAATGCTAATCTTGAAATATTCTTCTGGAGTGGCCGCAGGTTGGTTGTCACGGAGAGTCTGTCGGGATGCTTGACGAGGAACAATAACATCAGTTGTCAAAGCATTCGCCATTTTGCTGACTTCACCGAACCAGGCAACGAACGCTGTTTCGACATCTCTTCTAATAGAAGACATGCAGTTACTGACCGCTTTGATTTCCCTGTAGGCATCGGCAACATCTTTTGTCCTTTTCTGCAGCTTCACTGTCGAGGGTTTTAAGTAACGCAAACAATTGCGGACGACAACGAATGCAACGAGGAAAGCACTGCTGCTCAAGGTGTGGAGAAAGCCGATTGCCTTGGTCAGTGTTTCACTGTCCCAATTGTCACTGTCTTCACACATTTGTCCCAAACAGTCGTGAACAACCAGAAAGAGAGATGTATAAACCTCTAGTGCTTCATGTTTTTCTACCCATCTTGTTCTGCACAGATCAACAAGCTTTGTTTTTGTCGTGTCAGGCTGAGATGATTCGATGGTATCTTCAAGTTTTCTTTGTCTCTTTGGAGAGTTTGAGAAAAACAGTGACAGTTCCCTCAGTGCTCCCATCATGTTCTTCACTGCAGGCAAGCCGCATGCTTTTTCAAGCTATGGGAAGCACAGTGTCTCAGGTAACAGAATGTAGTTACTTGTGATAAAAGAATCAGTGGTTGAAATTGAGTAGAGTGGAAGAGGATTTATTTTTTTATAGTGCCTAGGGGAGAGGGTTGAAATTTCTCCCCGGATTTCCTTATGATTGTAACGTACCCCCCCCCTCCCCCCTCCCCCACCAAAAAAAAAAAAGAGGTACATAGTCAGGCCAGGGGGGGGGGGGGGGGTTACGTAACCCCTGTAACCCCCCCCCCTAGTCCGGGCCTGCTGATCTAACATTGCTGATGCATTATATGTTTCCACGCTTCAGAGGTATTTTTAAGTTACTATAACTGGGAGTTTTTTTTTTAAAAAACAACTGCCTCGACCCGGAAGAACTTATTGACACTGTAACTTGTGGCACGGTGGCCTAATGGTAGAGCTTTGGCTTGCGTATCTGAAGGTCCCGGGTTCGAGCCCAGGCCAGGGCATTGTGTTGTGTCCTTGGGAAAGACACTTTACTCCAGTGTCCTACTTCTTCGGATGAGAGTATAAACCGAGGTCTAGTCTGTGTCGCATACATTCCATCATAACAGACTTTAAAGATTCTGACGCTCATGTCCTAGACGGGTGAGTGCCGGTGACAAGAACACACCCAGCATGCACCTAGGTCCTTCTTCCCCCATCCCTGGCTGCCCAGGATTGTGCTCAGTTGTCTGGAGCGTTATTATAATGCGCCCAAAGGCTGCAAGTTGGCGCCTCAGGCGGCTTGAGTTAGATCCTGTATTGGCCAGCGCCTTGAGCAGCTCTTGAGCTGGAAAAGCGCTATATAAGAACGATTAAATAATAAATAAATAAATACTTTTTAAGTTTTGTGAGCAGGCAGTTGTTCAGCCGCTGTGAATGGTTGCTGGCGCCTGTGGTGGACTATGTGCGCGGATGGAGAGAGAGGGTCAGGCGCATGGCCGTATGAGAATGTGTGTGTGTATTTGTCGTGGTGGGCCGGTGTTTGAAAGGTAGTTCGTGTGTTACAGCCAGCTGTTTGAGTTTTATTGTATACTTGATGTCTGTTCATTTATCACTCATCCATACTTTTATATCATGGTTGCAGGTAAGCAGATCTTACTTTTTATTGTTGTTTGTTTAAAGCCTTATTTTGAAAGGCAGATTTCAGGTTTTCATCCGGCAATAAAGTTGTATTGTATTGTATTGCATCTTTGCCTTAAGTGGCATAATTTGTGTTAAGCCATAAACCGGCGTATGAACTTCTTACTTGACCTGAGCTAACCCAGTTTTATTCCTTTCGGTGTTCTGCTCAGCCAGGTTATGTAGGCTGTGTTTGTTTACATCATAGATATATCTATATTTCCATGAAGTTTCGCTGGTGACCTCATTTACGCTGACCTTCTACGGAGTAGACTACGTGTCTGTAGTGTCTTTATCACTTCTTACTAGTGACTGGTACACCCCAAGCCCACTTTATTTCCGCCATTCATGTCCTAAATTTGCTCATAGGTCTAATTACTTTACTGTATTCCCGCTTAATTTATCAATTAGTTTGTACTCGCAGTCTAGATGTAGGCTAATGACCGACGAACATACGGAAGTAGGCTACAGAAATGCGCGAAAAAGAACTTCGGAAAACGATGCTTAACGTCCTATTGCATCAGCGTTAAGGACGATCACCACGTCGCCACCCTGACAACAATGACCATCATCATCATATCAAAAATAAGATCCAACGGATCTTAGCTGATACGAAAAAGAACTTCGGAAGGAAGGAAAAACGAGGCTTTACGTCCTATATTTTAAAAAAGTTAAGGACAATAAAATTGGGCTAAAAAGCCCTCATCATACATATTTACCAGACCATTTGGTCTGGCTCAGAATGAGATGTTAAAAGAACTTCAGTCAGCTGTATGTGATGCTGCTTTTGCCAAAATCAACGTCAAAACAGGGCAGGAAAACTCCCTAGTAGACTATATTTACTGATTTTATTTTTCTTTGAGAAACTTTCGAAGTTTGACACACAAAAAACGCCTTACGTTAAGCACAACATTCTTTGTTTTACTAAATGCTTTCTTCTTCTTGCTTTCAGAAACTGGCTAAGTCAAAACCAGACACAGAAAACTAGCCTAGACCAAAACCACCCTCCTCTTCGATAAGAGCCCAGTGGTAAGGGAGACAACTGCCTTCACAACATGACGGACAACACGGGTAAGCCTATCCCCGAGGAGTTCCAGCTTCTCCGGCAGGAGTTCCACGCTTTCTGGGAGGCGGGCCTTCGGGGCATGGCCTACATCGACAAGACGGCCATCGTCTGTCACCTTGACCTTGACCAGGAGAAGGTGACCTTGACCCGCGTCTTTTACAAAAGCCCGAACATTATGCACAAAGAACGAGCGGAGGACGTCATGATCGACTGGTTTACTGAAGAACAGCTTATACAGGTAGAGAAGTTGTATGTTTGTTTGTCTCAGTTTATCGACTGCGATGATTGATATAGACCTAGGTATAGATGATGGATTGAATGATTGATTTATTATTTATAATAGATAATTTGTCTTTGAAGAAGAAAAGTATAAACCGAGGTCTAGTTTGTGCACGCATGCATTCCATTACATGGACTTTAAAGATCCTGACTCTCATTTCCTAGACGGGTGAGTGCCGTCTACACAAATACAGCACGCACTAGGTCCTTTTCCCCCAACCCCGGGCTCCCAGGAATGTGCTCAGTCGTCTGGGCGTACGTCAGACTATGCGCAAAAAGGTTGCAAGTGGGCGCTTCGGGCGACTTGAGTTAGATCCTGTATCGGCCAGCGCCTTGAGCGATTCTTGAGCTGGTAAAGTGCTATCTAAAAGTGATTACATACAAAATTAATAAATAAATAAATTATCGTTAGTCATGTGTTATGATAATTTCTCACGAGGATGACGACAGTAGCATAGATAAAGGGAAAAGAAGAAGAAATGGAAAAAAAAAAGATGAGTAATGAATATGATGGTGATACTAATGAACACTTTTCGTTTACGACGACGATAGCAAGAATTGTAATGACGATGCTCTTTAAGAGGGAGGAGATTGATCTTGATGGTAATGATACCGATATGATGATTAGGCCCATGTGGCATGTCAATATTCCTTGTTATAAATAATAACAATAATAAATGAACGTTTTTTTTTTGTTTTTTTTTTTTTAGAGGACGTGTCTATTACAAATAACCTTGATGAAAAAACAAAACAAAATCGCGGACTAGTGTTTTAATAATCAATTGACGCTGATGTCCTAGACGAGTGAGGGCCAACTAGGCAAGTACACCCAGCAAGCTTCTACCCCAGCCCCGGTCGCCCAAGATTTTTGCTCAATTGTCTGGGCGTCATGCACCTAAGGCATCGAGTGGGCGCCTCGGTCCGCGTGAGTTAGATCCTGTATCGATAAGCGCCTTGAGCATCTCTTGAGCTGGAAAGGCGAAATATATAACAACGATTAAAGAAAGAAAGAAAGAAAGAATAATGTAGCCTATGATTCCTCTTTATGAGGTGGCGGATAGTGTGGACATCGACCTGTACATGAACTACTCTCCGCTGCGCCTGACCGTGGACGGCCTGATATCCGTGCTCAACACTCTCAAGGCGATGGGCAAAGAGGTTAGGGAGTGGATGTCATAATCATCGTCGCCGTCGTCATCATCATCATCGTAACAATCAATTCATCATCACCGTCGTTTTTGTCATCATCATCACCACCGTCATCACCATTATTATCATCATAATCATGGTCGTCAGCATCATCATCGTCGTCAGTATCATCATCGTTATTATTTTTATCATTACCATCGTCATCATCATCGTCATTTTCTTAATCGTCATTTTCTTCATCATCACTATCATTGTAATCATCATTATAGGCGTCTTCATCATCATCATCATCATCATCATCATCATCATCATCATCATCATCATCATCATCATCATCATCAGCAGTGACGTCGTCGTCATTTTAATCATCATCATCGTTGTCATCGTATTCATCTTCATCATCATCATCACATATGACAGCTCCCTTTGTGTCTGTTGCAATCTCTGTCCACGTCTTGGTATAATAATAATTTAATAATAAATTTTTTATAAAGCGCAAATTCAAACTGACAGTTAGCTTTCACACGCATTCACACACACTCGCGTGCGCAAGTTTAACAAGACAAAATACATTTGTTTAAGAAGATATTACAGTGTAAGCATACAGATAAATATAGCATAGATTATAAAACAATACATTTAGACATTAACGTAGAAACATGCAGGTAGATATAGCATAGATAATAAAACAGTAACATAAAAAATGTACATGAAACGTCCAAACAATAAAATGTACATTTTTGATCATTTTAAGTGATGTAATAATAACGTTAACGTTGTATTTGTCTACCTACCTGCCTAGCTAGTTAACTAGTTATAACCTAACTCTCTCTGTCTTCTTTCTCCCAGATAAAGGTGAGCCTGAAGTTCGTAGAGCTGTACAAGGTAGCGCTCGCGGAGGAGGATTTCGAAGAGAACCGCGAAGGGTTGCGGATGCTGCGAGACTACGGCGTGCGCTTGGATGTGATGAAGGGCAGGGACTGGCTGTTCCTGCTGCAGACGCTGACCAAGAAGTCGGCCAAGAAGCGTCAGAACGGTTGCAACAACGCCGCACGCAGCCGACTCCGTCAGCTATTGCTGGACCCGCAGAACGAGACCACCAGCGTTGATCCTTCCATGCTGGAGTCATCCCCGGAGAGATCCGAAGACAGTCCCATGGCCAGCTGTTCCGAGGACAGTCGGGTGGCTAGCTGTTCGGAAGACAGTCGTTTGACCAGTTTTTCCGACGACGATGATGTTAATAAAAGCACATAAACATTTCACACGACCAGCCAGTCCGGGAGCAGTCATTTGACCAGTTAAAGTCTACCGACGGTGAAAGACATTGTTATAAAAGCTACAGGCTCCGTATCTGAATGCGATTGCGTCTCGTTATTATACTTGTACTAATAGCACAGAGAGGGCTCTATAGAGAGACGATGTTGCATCCAGATGCTGGCGTCTGTGACAAAAGCATAGAAATAGGCAGCCAGAAGCTTGTGACTCTACGGAGGAATGTCGTTACATGGTTAGACCCCCAAGTGACTTGATTTATTGATGGGGTTGAAGGTAAGGGGTCAGTAAGCATCAAAGAGCCATGATTGAACAAAGTCGTCAAAAAGTCCGGACCTCAAGGATTGACTAAGTAATTGTTTGATAAATTTAACTGAATGATTGATGGAGAAGGTTGAAGATGGAGGCACACATAAGCATAAAACGCAATGAGAATAAGAATTCTTTCGCTGATTCAAATGATTGATTCATATGGTTATTACTGCTTTTCGCTAATGCCCATGCTTCTTTTACTATATATAATTAGATCCTAAGTGCGGGGTGTTAAAACAAATCTCATATTTGTATCATTACCATAGTAATGACCAGGAGTCATGACGTGCTGCTGAGTGACAATGACGATTGCGAGCTGCGCAGGAGGAGTCAGTAGACCGTCCGTGTTGTTGTTATTACTATACGCATTACACAAGTTGGCGCCTATAGCGGATAGTCGATAGCAAAGTGGTAAACAACACACAGCAGCTTTTCGTAATAATGATAAATAGAAGGGAGCTGACAGCAGCGAGAGAGAGATAGTGGGGCTTTAGGTCCTAAATAAAATATATGTGAAGGACAGCAAGCGAAATGAGTGCGCCGCTTAAAGAGACCCACTTTGACCACGCATCTCTCGACAGATTCGTTTACAGATCCATTCACAATGAATGGTGCCCCACTGAAGAAATAAGCTTACGACCAAAAAACAAAAAACAACTCTTTCGAAAGTGTAGTAATTTTTTAAATGAATACATTCCGTAGTTTTGGTGCTTATGGCCAGGACTAGCTACCATTTTGGAGCTAACAATAGAATCTACCGAAGCCGGTAAGAGAAAGAACCCGTAAAAACAATTGATAGTAAGGTTTTTCGTTTTAGATTGATAAAATAGACCCTACCCTACCCTACCCTACCCCAGATACCAAAGACGCACAGTTCAAGCCGCGTGGGTCACTCACAAATAGGGTCAAAGGTCACACAGTTGTACCGTTAAAACAAAATCACTCCCTGCCCCAAAAGGAATGGAAAATTCACACTTTAGCTGTTTCCTTTTGGCAACAAAACCCCACTTTATTATTGTTTAATGTAATAACAAGGCGAATTTTAGAGTAAACCCGTTTTCATAAAAAAGTAAACAAACTCTTCGAATTAGGGCCTTATAAAAGGTTTATTCTCCAAACGATATAATATAGGCATCGATTTCACTTTATCTTTCGTATAGCATCTATGCAAGACTATGTGTTGTCTACTGCCTTACTATGGACAATCCGATATAGGCGCCCAAATTGTGTAACGTCCTTTGTAGTTATCATAGGATGAATGGTAAAGCACAACTATAAGATTTGCACGTGGTGAGCTTTAGAACTACGCAGGACGAGTTTCAAGGACGACCGTGAGCTACCTAGGACGAATAATACGTGAAGACTATTGTGTGCTTTGAAGGACGTGTGGAGGCGTTAGTGAGCCACCCAGGGAGAATTATAAGCGAGTACGACTGTGTGTTATGAAGAACGTCTCAAGACGTTAGTGGGCTTAGCAGGATGAATTATAAGAATGATTGTGAATTATGATGGACGTGTCAAGAAGGAAGTGAGCTTTGCAGAACGAGTTAAACAGACGGCTATGACGTGTACTGGACGAGCCACGAGGACGATAGAAGACGATACAGCTGCACAAAAGACGAGTGGTACGGACGATTGTGAGCTGCGCAAAGGGCGACTCCCCAAAACGACTGTGACCTGCACAAAGGGCGACTCGTCAAGACGACTGTGAGCTGTATAAAGAGCGAACGTCAAGACGACTGTGAGCTGTACAAAGAGCGACTCGTCAAGACGTTTGTAAGCTGTACAAAGGGCGACTCGTCAAGACGATTGTGAGCTGTACAAAGAGCGACTCGTCAAGACGATTGTGAGCTGTACAAAGGGCGACTCGTCAAGACGATTGTGAGCTGTACAAAGGGCGACTCGTCAAGACGATTGTGAGCTGTACAAAGGGCGACTCGTCAAGACGATTGTGAGCTGTACAAAGAGCGACTCGTCAAGACGTTTGTAAGCTGTACAAAGGGCGACTCGTCAAGACGATTGTGAGCTGTACAAAGAGCGACTCGTCAAGACGATTGTGAGCTGTACAAAGGGCGACTCGTCAAGACGACTGTGAGCTGTACAAAGGGCGACTCGTCAAGACGATTGTGAGCTGTACAAAGAGCGACTCGTCAAGACGATTGTGAACTGTACAAAGGATGAGTCATACGGACGATTGTGAGCTGTTTGGGACGAGTGAGGACGACTCACTGTGAGCTATGAAATACATGGTTTGAAGACGACTGTAAGTTGTAAATAACGAGCTACATGTATAACATGTCAGAGCTATGTGGACGAGTGCGGACGATTCATTGCGAGTTATGCAAGACCAGTTATGAAGACGATAGTAGGTTATGCATGGGGAGATATGAAGACGAGTCGTTTTGTGAGTCAATAAACTTTCGCTGATAACAACAAAGCGCAATGATAAATTGTTAATATTATAAATGTATTAAGTAAATAAGTTACAACCAGGGTTGTTTAATGACTCTTTGGTTCCAAAACAACTGCTTTGTTCATTTGAACACAAATGACAAATATACTTTAATTCTTCCTCAAATAATGATAAATGCTGAGAAACGTATTTGACTGTTTATATATAAAGGCTCAGCACACGACTATTTCCAGGGCCGGACCTGGGAAAAGTCGAAGGGGGGTTACAGATTCAGCGAAGGCGCAAAGCGCCGAGCCTTCTAGGGGGGTCCGGGGGCATGCTCCCCCGGGAAATTTTTTTTTTCAAGGATGCAAAATGGTGCAATCTGGTGCAATCTGAACCTTGAAAAAGCCATTTGTGATGGTCTGGGACTTTGAGCTTTTTTAACAATTGAACTGACAAACTCTGGGGTACAAAAATGTTCCTCTTAAAACACACCCACACACACACCCACACACACCCACACACACAAACATTTATCAGCAGAGATATTTTTGTATATTATTATTATTCACTACTTTTTGTTGATCGTTAACGGTATAAAGCTTTACCTTTTAGTTTATGAACATCACCGCCCTGCTTTCACTTTCAGTCTTGCTGCACTAGGTTCCTCGGCATTAGTACCATTTGTGAATTGTATCTTCTGGCAAAACAGTTCACTGCCTCTTTGAAGTCAATATCAACATCCCTATGCACTTCCAGTAAAGCAAGTCCATTGAGTCTCTGTTGCCCCATTGTAGAGCGCAGGTAGTTTTTCATTTTGCGCAACTGACTGTTTGAACGCTCACACTCGGCAGTAGTGACAGGCAGGGTGCAAAGGTTCTTTAGCATGATGAACAGGATGGGATAAAAATCCCTGTCACAATGTTTCAGTGCTTCTGATGCCGTGGATGGGATGATAGCTATCGCATTCTCAGCAGCACTTCGCCATTTGCAAACCCACCGTCAGTATTCTGCATCAAGGGTAGCGTTGTCTGGTAGGTCAGACTCCCACAACATTGCCAGTATCTTCACCCCTTCTGGAACCTGCATGAAACCATCCTGGTTGTCTATTAAAGTGCTTGGCACCAGCCAGAAACCATCAACTGCTAGGTCAGCATTTTTGAACCTCGAGTCCAGTTCGGTTGACAGGTGTTCCAAAAAAGGAATGGCAATGCTAATCTTGAAATATTCTTCTGGAGAGGCCGCAGGTTGGTTGTCACTGAGAGTCTGTCGGGATGATTGACGAGGAACAATAACATCAGTTGTCAAAGCTGACTTCAGCAAACCAGACAACGAACGCTGTGTTGTTAATTATCAACTTAGCATCTTAATTAATTTTTCTAAAAAGTCGTTTTGGGGGGATTATGGCAGTATCAAGGTGAAGGTGCTGGAAGAGGCTTGCGGCCAGAACAAGAAAATATGGCTGCATTTACTAATTTAGGCTTAGGGGTTGGGTTACTTGGTCGTTTCAACGGGGAAAACGCTTTGGACGTTTCAACGGATCCCTTTAAATGGATTTCCGTTGAATTGTCTATAACTAACTCTTTGTACCTTGGACCAAAGGTGACTGAAAACTATCCTATCCTATCCTGTCCCGTAACTCGGAGGTCGTAGGGGCACCACAGATGATCAAACCAGTCCATTCTCGAATGTTGTCCTCCCACCTCTTTTTCGGTCTCCCCCTTCTTCTACCTCCTTGCACTGTGCCTTGCAGAATGGTCTTTGCAAGGCCTGATGATCTGGTGACGTGGCCATACCATCGGAGTTTCCGTTTCTTCACCACTGTGAGCAGGTCATCGTGTTGTCCAATGGCTTGTGTGATGGTATGTCGGACTTCGTCATTGGTGATGTGTTGGGTATAGGAAATGCCCAGAAGTCTTCTGTAGCACCTCATCTCCATGCTTTGTATTCTTCATTGTAGATCTGCTGTGAGGGTCCATGCTTCGCAAGCATATAGGAAGATGGAGATGACAAGGGAGCGCAGCAGTCATACTTTGGAATGTAGACTGATGTTCCTGTCTTTCCAAATGGGCTTCAACCTAGTCAGGGCAGCAGTTGTTTGTGTGATCCTGGAGAGGACTTCTTGTCGGGACCCTTTGTCTGATGCAATGGCTCCTAAATATTTGAAGCTATGCATTGTGTTGAGGTATTGGCCTTGGACTTTGATGTCCGTGTTGATGCCATTGATGATGTTGTTGGTCACCATTTTTGTCTTTTCTGCACTTATTTCCATTCCATAGGCTCTGGAGGTGGTGTCAAGCCTCTGTAGCAACTATTCAAGTTCTTGTTCCTCTCCAGCCAATCCATCAATGTCATCAGCAAAACGAAGATTGGAGATTGCTCTACCCCCTATGCTGACTGTGCCTTCGTGATCTGCAAGGGCATCTGACATGGGGCGCTCTAGGAAGCTGTTGAAGAGTGTTGGAGAGAGTAGGCATCCTTGACGCACACCGATTGTTGTTCTGAACCAGTTCCCGATGACGCTGTTATGGAGGACTGCACTGGTAGCCTTATCATACAGGCTTTTGATGACTTCAATAATTTTAGGGCTGATGTTGTACACTTTCATCGTTGCCCATAGAGCTGCATACCAGACTCGGTCAAACGCCTTCTTGAAGTCTATGAACACATGATATAGATGTTGTTGGTGCTGTAGGTATTTCTCACAGATTATTTTGAAAACTGCAATGTTTTAAAAACAATTTTTAAAAAAATTGAAACTCTTTGCATTAAACAAAATTTCAATTCCTTTTTTTTTTTTTTTTTTAGTTTGGAGGGGGGGGGGGGGGGGTCCGGAACCCAGGTAACCCCCCCCCCCCCCCTGGGTCCGGCCCTGATTTCTATTGATTCAGGTGCAGAGACTGTATCGCCAAGTGACATACAAGGCACACTATTGTATCGCTATTAAGCGTTTTGGTTTACAAAGATACGCACAATAGATTTTCCGTTTCAGTGCACACATATTTATTTCTCAGTTCAATGTTGGTTTGTGTCCTGGTAGTTTGATGATCGGATAAAGCCTAGTCAGGCAACTAGGAAAACATGACTTTAGTTTGACGACGAAGAAGAAGAGATACTGCACTGGGTGAATAATAATAATAATAATAAAAATAATAATAATAATAATAATAATAATAATAATAATAATAATAAGATGATGATTGATTGATGAATGACTGATGGTTGATAGTTGATTGACTGATGATTGATTGATTAATGATTATGGATGATAAATTGATGATGATGATGCTGATGGATGGAGATGATGATGGGTGGAAGGAAGGAGGAGATGGATGAATGGATTAAATTGATTAATTGGTTGATTGATTCGTTTATTGGTTGACTGGTTGGTTGATTTTTGATTCATTGATGATTATTATACAAGTTTCGGTGAATATAATTTTGCCCGGTCCTTTGAATATATTCGAATTTTTTGTTAATGTTATGGCAAAGAGCTACCATGGCAGAGCTTGAATAGACCCTATTAGCAGCAATATTTCAATATAACCTGTATTTGAATATGGGCAAACTTGAATAGATTTGATTTTCACTATTTGCGCATGTATTGCAGTTTGCCTTTATTTTCATGCTGCTAAAATGTTTCACTGGATACTAACACAAAATATTTTATTGTATATTGCATACAAAGTTTATTACTGTATTAATTTACATAATAATAATAATAATAATAATAATAATAATAATAATAATAATAATAATAATGGGTGCTATTTACACGCCTGATTCCTAAATCAGACTCAACCTACCTTTTTTCTTGAAAACTCTTCCTGGACAAGACTCCTTGTTTGTGTATGAGGTCTGTTGGATCAGCTTGGGAGTGTTGGACGCTTTCTGCCGGGTGGTCACTAGGGCTTCCTATGAATGTACTATTTGGCACTATAGGCATTTTATATGTATGTGTTTGGTTGATGATTTATAATGATGTTTGTATTCTATTTTGTTTTTGTAACCGGGGTGTTCGCGTAGTTGAGGTCAACCCTCAGCCGTCCCCCGCGTGGGATGTCTTTATTGTAAAGTGACTGGCCGGTGGAGGGCATTCAATTTTCCCACTGGGGTTGTTTCAGCAGATCTTTTATGCGGATCGGGGGTTGTCCGGTCCTGATTTGGCTCGGAAGAGTCCGCTGGACCTAAAGCAACAATAAATCAATCAATCAATCAAAAAATCAGACTCAAAGAGCGGCGATCTGTAACCAACATTGATGCTCACACTCTTGCGGAATTGCAACAATCGTACATACTCTGTATCGCAATGTTGAAATTAATAATTATAATTATAATTGTAAACAATGCTTATTACTGTATTAATTTATAATTATGTACATTGCATTGTTGAATATATAACGCGTCCCATATAATATTGTGCGTTTGTGGGGTGTGTGGATGTGTTTAGACGGCGTTCTTGTGGCGTAAATTTGAGAATCTATCATTATGCTGACGTCAAAAGAATTATCCGTTAGAGTTAGAGTTAGGATTAGCGTTAGGTCACGTAAAAGCACTTAAAAAGGAGATAAAAGATGACCCATTGTCAGTCAACACACCGTTGGTGGCGTTTCATGAATGTCATAACAACGCGGTCTAAACACGTTTGTGTGTGTGTGTGTGTGTGTGTGTGTGTGAGAGAGAGAGAGAGAGAGAGAGAGAGAGAGAGAGAGAGAGAGAGAGGAGGTTTGGTTTGGAATGATATTGGTAGACTTCTTATGCGATACGTTGCAACGGCATGGCATCTTAGAGTAGACGGAAAATGTAGCATTGTCAGGCGTAGTTTCGTTCGTTCATTCGTACATCCCACACGAAACCTTGGTAATCACCGCACACTAGGCACTGATAACAATGATTACTGTGGAGATGATTTTTGTAGACATGGGCTGATAGAATAAAACATGATTTCCAATCGTGACATGACACAGAGAATGGTTAGGGGCGGGCGTCACTCTAATTTTCTGAATCGCAAAAACGTCGGTTTTTGTTTGTTTGTTTTTAACTGTTAAAAACAAATTAAAATAAAATAAAGCATCTATAAACGAGATGAACGGACGAATGTTTCAATAGCTGAAAAACGATTTAAAGCTGAAGGAAATAAAACGAAACAATAGAGGGGAGAGAGAGAGAGAGAGAGAGAGAGAGTGTGTGTGTGTGTGTGTGTGTGTGTGCTGGCGTGCGTGCATGAGTTTCTTTTGGTGAAAATTTGTTCACCTGCAAAATTGTATTGCTATCACATATTTTAAAAAAAAAAAAATTTATATATATATATATATATATATATATATATATATATATATATATATATATATATATATATATATATATATATAGATATATATAGATATAGATATATATAATTTATTTGCTAACTCCATTCTTAGATTGGATAATATACAGGGTGGGCCATAAAAAGTGTCCACGTTTTATTGTGCAATAACTGAGATAGAAATTAATATTTTACAACATGTTTTATTCCACGTAGACAACAATGTTAAAGGTTTTGTTCAAACTAATCTTAGCAAAATCTGTGCATTTTCAGAGTCACAGAATCAATAGTTCATGATGTGCTCAATCCATGCTCCGCGTTGTTGAATAACAGCTGCGAGCCGAACGTTGAAGTTTTCACCAGACTTGAACCCTGCTGATTATTTTCTTTGGGGTTATTTGAAAGAACGAGTGTATACAGACAATCCAAGAACAAGTGAAGAACTAAAGGCAAGCATCAGGAGAGAAATCAGAAGCATTCCTGCAGAGATGCTGACAAGAGTTGTGGACAACTTCAACGTTCGGCTCGCAGCTGTTATTCAACAACGCGGAGCATGGATTGAGCACATGGATTTTCTTTGCGTATGCCAGTGCAAAATACAAAGAAGCACGACAATGGTTAGAATGAAGAAAGTGTGACAGTCATTCCGTAATAAAATCAACACATCATGGCTGAAGTGTGCACTTTATTGTCATAATATCAACGCTCTCGTAGTACTTTGTACGCCTTAAAAATAGGGTGAGCGATAGGGGACCTGGGGGGTGATTCCGTATTACAAGCAGGCCTACTTACTATTCTGGTGTTATAACAACGTGCAGGAGCCTTGTCACAAATTACGACACAGTAGTTTACTGTTTAACCGTTAGTAAAACGCTGTTCCTAGCGACTTGATAGAAATTCTCAGTGTCACTGATGATTAATCTCACTTGCATACTTGGTGGAAAAGAGACCAGCGCCGCCCACATCATAAACTGAGAAAAGGGAAGTTATTAAGATTCTCTCCGAAACAACGTTTACCCACTTGATTGTGGAGCTGTACGACTCAAGTACGGTACACATCTGATTACGTTATGATTTTTAAAATGATATTACTATGATTACATAGTAACCGTTTTTGTGTCCATCTTGAAGGTCAGGGCGATTTTAGCATTTACAAGAAACGTGAAAAATGTGTATTAGTAAAGTGGAGTGGTTCTACTTTTGACCTACGTTATGAATCTTCAATGATTGATTTATCTGATCATGCATGGGCTTCATAGGTAATTTGAAAGCCAAGGTCATCCCAAAGTTAAAGCCATTGCAAAGTCGCGTTTTTTGTGTTCTTTTTTTTTTTTTTTTTTTTTTTTTTTTGGCGTAACAGAACTTCCGCTTATTTGTTATAATGAATGTTCGTGTTGAGTCGAAGGTCAAGATCATTTGAAGATCAAAGTCGATATTACTTTGCGTTTGACTGCAACCATTTCATGTAAGTTTTATTAAAAAAAACAACTAATCCATATTGGGCACTTGTTTTCTTGTATATTATGATTAGTACGTAAATTATCTAAGGGGCATGTGAGTCTTATGGGTTTTGCCCTTCTAGTTAAGTGTACTTTGCCTTACATGCTATTTTGCAAGTTTGCAGGGTCAACCATTAATTTGTTGTGCATACAGATTACCTTCCAGAAGTATAGATGTGGGCACCAGAGGTGATCGAGTGCTTCAATGAGCCAAACTCTGATTAATTAGAACTATGCGTTTGGTCCTGGTTTGGCTCAGAGGGATCCGCTGGACCTGAGGCGGTAATTATATAATGTAATGTAACTACGCGTTCACTATTTATTTCCAAGGAGGTCCAGAACCAGTATGGAAAATGCCCCGTCATATATGATAAATTTTAATATAAATGTAATAACTAATGTTTTTTTTTTTTTAATATTTAGACTATATATATATATATTTTTTTTGTTTTTTTTAATTTTGTTATTTTGTCTTTGAGCGTGTTTTACTATGATGAGGTTGAAGTGTCCGGGGGCGAACATGCTTTCATGCCGTGCTCATGGGTGTGAATATGTGTGGGTGGTGTGCATGTGATATAAGGTAATGACAGACTCACTTTTAGGTGCTATGCCCCTTTGTATTTTTTTTTTGTTTGTTTACATTAATTTTTTTTAAGTAAACAAAATGCTACCTGTTTGTATGTTGGCATATTGTATGTGTTGTATAAGGTTTAATGCTCTTTGTAAATAGCTTTTTTCTTTTTAAACCTTTTGTACATATATCCCTCCCCCCAGCCACTCCCAGCGATATCAAGGTGTTTTAGTCCTCTTTGACTTCAATGTTTTATGGGCTTTAATAAAGATATACTACTACTGTATATGTACATCATTGGCAGCGAAAGATGAGGACTAGTCTGCTCCAGAAGTAAAAGTTGACGAGGTTTCTGCCACACTGGAGGATGCAATACTGCTGGTGCTCGTTAGTTCCTTGCCAGGAAGAGCCACTGGAACAAATGTGGCAGCTTTATCTGCTGAGGCTTTTCTGCTTGAGTTCATGGTTGGAGCCTGTGGCACTGACTGTGGTGAACGTCTTGATCTGTGTACAAAATAAATAAATAAATAAAAATTAGAAACAAGAAATTAGATTTAAAGTTGTCAATATTTGTCAACATAAATTTAGCATAATATGGTATATGGAAGAAGAAGATGAAGGAGAAGAAGAAAGAAGAAGAAGAAGAAGAAGAAAGAAGAAAAAGAAGAAGAAGAAGAAGAAGAAGAAGAAGATGATGATGATGATGATGATGATGATGATGATGATGATGATGATGATGATAAACAGGATTGGAAGATTTAACGATTTAGCGAATTAAATTTTTGGTTAAAGAAAATTTAACGCCTTAATGTTTTTAAAAAGTTAAAGAAAATTCAAGGAATTAAAAAATAAAAGAACGATTATTGATTTTTTTCTTTAAAAAATTTCGTTACTTCAGTTTGATTTTCCGCCACGAACAACAACATGCGCGAAGCAGGTTTGACCCAGTTGCAGCCAGTTTGAGGCGGTTTGGATTAGCCTATGTAGACATTGCGGCTAGCCTACCCTGCATCAGTCCAAAGCATGGGTATTTTTGTCTTGATTGTGTATGCCTGGCTGAGAAATTATGTACTAATTTAAAATGCAACCCAAAATCTGTAATGGAGAATTTTGGGGAATTTCTGTAAATATGTGCATATTAATATAAACATAGAGTGTATGTAAGAGATTCTTTTTATTCTAGCTGCTGTATTTGAATGCTTAGCTTAATTTCTTTGTGTCGTTGGTTTGCGTGGGTTAAAATGCTTGGAAGGGGTGTGAATGAGTGTTGCAAGGACAGATTAGAAAAAAAATTAGTCTAATATCTCTATTCTTGTTGTTACATTACATTACATGATTATTCTTTTAGGTCCAGCGGACTCTTCCGAGCCAAATCAGGACCGGACAACCCCTGATCCGCATAAAAGATCTGCTGAAACAACCCTAGTGATAAAACCGAAAGCTCTCCACCAGCCAGTCACTTTACAATAAAGAAATCCCATGCAGGGGACGCTGAGGCTGTACTCAAATTTATCGAACCCCCGTTTACAAAAACAAAATAGAATACAAACATCATTATAAATTATCAACAAAACACATACATATAAAATGCCTACATTGCTAAATAATAACATCATAGGAAGCCCTAGTGACCACCTGGCAGAAAGCGCCCAATATTCCCAAGCTGATCCAACAGACATACACAAATAAGGAGTCTTGTCCCGGAAGAGTTTTCAAGAAAAAGGTAGGAGACTGGTCTAGCGAAGAAGAAGATAGTATAGCAGATTGATAGAACAGAGCAGGAATGAGAAAGAGCAAATGAGAAAGACAGCGACAGTGGGAATTTAAAGTACTACATTTCCAGAAAGTGGGGATACTATTTATACTGAAACCCTTTGCACCCCAACGGGGTATTCTCGTTGTTACTAAAATATTAAATCAAATCACATTCTTTGTTTTTGATTTTTTTTTGGTAGTGTGTTCATATATTACATGGGTTCTAACACAAGTTGAATGTAATTTTTTTTTACTGCATACCACTTTTTTGGGTCTGAACTGAGTAATAAATAATAAATTATGTATTTAACGCAAATGTATTTCTTAAAAAAAAAAGAATTAACAAAAATTTATTTATTTAATTAAAAAAATAAAGAAAATTTATTTCTTTAACGTTTTACCCAAATTAAAGAAAATTTATTTCTTTAAAGAAAAAAAGTAAAGACTATCAACCCTGATGATTAAGGTTTTTTGTTGCCAGCTGGTCATCTGACATCATCTCTTTTTCTGTTCTTTTTCCTGTTGGCTCCAGATGGATGGGGCCCGCAAATCCGAGAACCCCGGAGGTAAATGTAAAGAGACAGACGACTCACCCACCGAACCCCACCCCCTCCCTCCCCCTCTCTCTCCCTCTGGATCCTGTGACACTTTACCAAGTGCGAACTTGCCAGAGCCTTGCGATCCTGTCCCAATAAAAAGAACCCGGCCAAGATGGCATACATTACCTAATAATAGCCAAAGCACCACTTTCCTTTATCCTATCCTATCCTATCCCATAACTCGGAGGTCGTAGGGGCACCACAGATGATTGTTTAACCAGCGTACTCCATCTTTCCCTGTCCTCGGCAACCCTGATTGTTTCGCTCAGTGTCAAAGCAGTCCATTCTCGAATGTTGTCATCACACTTCTTTTTCGGTCTCCCTCTTCTTCTACCTACTTGCACTGTGCCTTGCAGGATGGTCTTTGCAAGACCTGATGATCTGGTGACGTGGTCATACCATCGGAGTTTACGTGTTTTTCACCACTGTGAGCAGGTTATCGTGTTGTCCAATGGCTTGTGTGATGGTCTGTCGGACTTCGTCGTTGGTGATGTGCTGGCATAGAAAATGTCCAGAAGTCTTCTGTAGCACCTCATCTCCTTGCTTTGTATTCTCCGTTGGAGATCTGCTGTGAGGGTCCATGTTTCACAAGCATATAGGAAGATGGAGATGACAAGGGAGCGCAGCAGCCTTACCTTGGAATGTAGACTTAAGGTCTTGTCTTTCCAAATTGGCTTCAACCTCGCCAGGACAACAAAGTGCACTAGACTGAAGTTCGACCTGGACATACTGCAAGACCCGGAGGTGGCAGAAATACTTCAGGCCACGATTGGAGGGAAATTTGCACCACTGCTCATTTTCGGAGCTGGTGAAGTAGATGTCAACACCATGACCACCACCTTCAACTTACCTGTGACATATGCCGCCAAGAAAATCCTTGGAAAGCACCGGCCAAAGAAGAAGCTGTGGATCACACCTGAACTTTTGGACCTGTGTGATAAACGAAGAGAGAGGAAAAAGAAAAAGAACACCTCAAAGGGAGCTGATGTCTACCGAAAAATCTACAATGAAATCCGAAAGGCATGCGCACAGCAAAGGAGAACTGGATAGAAGATCAATGCCAGGAAATAGAGAACAGTCTGAACAAGAACAACTGCAAGAAGGCTTACCAGACTGTGAAGCGGCTGACAAGTGTTAAACAGCCCAAAGTATCCACGATCCAAAGCAAGTGTGGCATATGCCTTACAGAAGAACAAGAAGTCTTGGACAGATGGACAGAGTACTGCTCTGACCTTTACAACCACAAACCAAACGGAGACCCATCAGTTCTAGCATGTCCAGAGAACAGAGAAGAAGAAGAAATCCTCCCAATTCTCCGAGAAGAAGTTGAGGCAGCAGTGCAATCGCTGAAGAAGGGGAAGTCAGCGGGAGTGGACAAAATACCCACGGAACTGCTTCAAGCAGGAGGAGAAGCGATGATCGACGCACTCGCCATTATCTGTAAAAGATCTGGCAGAGTGGGGAGTGGCCTACACCATGGACCCAGTCGCTTGTCATCACTCTTCCCAAAAAAGTTGACCTTCAGGAATGTGAAAATTACCGCACCACCAGCCTCATCACCCATCCCAGCAAGGTCCTCCTGAAAATAATACTCAACAGGTTGAATCCCCAAGCTGAACAAATCATAGCTGAAGAGCAAGCAGCATTCAGGGCAGGGCGAAGTACCACTGAACAGATTTTTAACCTCAGAATAATCTGCGAGAAATACCTACAGCACAACAACATCTATATCATGTGTTCGTAGACTTCAAAAAGGCGTTTGACAGAGTCTGGCATGCAGCTCTGTGGGCAACCATGAGAGTGTACAACAATAGCCCTAAAATTATAGAAGTCATCAAAAGCCTGTATGACAAGGCTACCAGTGCAGTCTTCCACAACAGCGCCATCGGAAACTGGTTCAGAACAACAATCGGTGTGCGTCAGGGATGCCTACTCTCTCCAACACTCTTCAACATTTTCCTAGAGCGCATCATGTCAGATGCCCTTGCAGACCACGAAGCTCAGTCAGCATAGGGGGAAGAGCAATCTCCAACCTCCGTTTTGCGGATGACATTGATGGATTGGCTGGAGAGCAACAAGAACTTGAACAGCTGGTACAGAGGCTTGACACCACCTCCAGAGCTTATGGAATGGAAATAAGTGCAAAGACCAAAATGATAACCAACAACACGAATGGCATCAACACGGACATCAAAGTCCAAGGCCAATCCCTCAACACAGTGCATAGCTTCAAATATTTAGGAGCCATTGTATCAGACAATGGGTCCCGACAGGAAGTCCTCTCCAGGATAGCAGAAAAACTTTCCTTTAAACATAACATATTATCTCACTTCAATTCTCGCTTTGCTTCAGGTATAGTACCGGACTTCTGGCGAGAAACCGTTGTTGTTCCCGTTTTTAAACACGGAAAGCCACGAACATTTATTGCTAATTATCGGCCTATTTCTATCACCTCTTATTCTTGTTAGCTCAGTATGAACGATGTTATATTTTAGAGGTAGGCCGGGACTGAGAGGTTGTATACACATCTAGCAGCTAGAAGGATGATATCTTTGTCCAGCGAGAAAGAATAGGTCACCAGATCGGGAACAATAGGCGTGATATGTTTAGCAAGGTAAATATTCCTCAACTCCTGAGACTCAGCAGATAGGGCGAGGCACTCAAAGAAGCAGTGCTGGAAGTTAATCACAGCTCCGCACACGCAAGGAGCTGGTAGATAAAGGTGACGGCATCTGCCTATACAAATACGAAGAGCAATCCCATTTAGATGAGGAGGACATGAGATGTAAAGAGAGGCCGGACGGGGCCCGGAGGCGAACTTGTTTTTTCCAACCTAGTTCCAGTCATTCGCCGAAAAAAGCAATTACCGAAGTCGAACGAAGCTCTCCGAGTGGAGAGAAGCTATCCGATGTTTAACGAACGAATGCTGGCAGGACTACGTGAAACCACAGGCTGGGAAGTCTCTTCTTTCGTAGGCCTCAATTACATACTATACTACGTACGTATGTAGGAGGCCCACGAGTTTAAAAAGACGAAAGAAAAGACTTCAGAGCCTGTGGTGAAACATCCGTGCATAAAAATAGCCGCTGTTGCTTCTAGATCTAATTCTATTTCGATCTGCACAGCTTCAAGCTCTAAGTCAAGTCGAGATTCGCATTTCGAAGCAGTTAGTATTATTATTATTTTACATGTATGATGATTAATATACTGACACAATTAGTAATAAAGAGAAAAAGTAATACATGACACATAATGCACACATACAACGATTTCACATCTATATCAACAACAAAACCATGACAAAACTTCAAAGCGCTATGGATACGTTGATGTCCCTTCAGCACAAGGCAAAGCAAGTTTATAATGGTCTCAAAAAACCGTCACATTTGTATTGCAAGCACCAAAGCAATTATTTATTTAAATAATATTATTCTTTTTAACTGATACAGTAAATTTGTTATATGTATTTCAATGAAGTGTATTTTAATGAGAAACACGTATTAAAAATAATGTTGCGTGGCAGGCGGAAATTTCCATAAATCATCTGAAAACGTTGGTAAATCTATAAGAAAAAATAACCAGTAACACCATCTGAATATTTCGGGTTACACCCAACTTCAGCAAAAACAAACAAAACGTCACTGACCATATTTACACACATAAAGTATAGACCTAAATATTATTAATTAGAATAGATATAGTTTATACATTTATTTAGGTATAAAACAAACAATACAGGTCTAATAATTATAATCAGCTAGTGAGCTTCTTCGCTGCGCGAAGATTGACTTATAATAATTCTATAATGTAGCTTAAGCTTATGTATAGGCCTATTGTATAACAGTGTCTACTTGTTTCTAGGCAGGAAATGGGGAATGTTTTTATTAGCCAACTGCTGAGAACTAACAACATGCAAATCAAGGAACGCAACTATTAAATATTGTCGATAATAACAAAGTATACGTTGCGAAATGCTAATCTGTGTACATCGAACAGAATTAGAAGCAACAGCGATCATTTTTAATGTCAACTAGTCGTAGTCATGCAAGCATCATTTCGTAACACATCGGAGAGGTTCGTTCGACTTCGGTGATTGCCTTTTTGGGCGAATGACTGGAACTAGGTTGGAAAAAACAAGTTTGCGGCCCGGAGACGAAGGCCATGTCCCATCTATCATCGCACCATTTTCAGCATTCTAGATATTCCAAAGCGAGGCGAGAAAGAATCTCGGAGCAAGAAGAGGAGGGGGGGGGGGGGGAGGAGGGGAAGTGACAAGAAAGACCTGAGGAGCCCACCGCTGCATTACGATCGGTTAATTCATTTCCCCAGAGACCAACATGTGCTGGAACCCAGAAGAACCGAACGGAAATATACCGAAGCACGGGCGAGAATGAGAAACCCCATGGAGTCAGACAGAATGGATAATCAGGAATCTTAAAGTATGTGTGGGGGGGGGGGAAGGGAAGGGGGAAGGGAGGGGGAGGGGGGACATTTGGACATTTGGACATCGTCCTTTTACTTCCCAAAAAATATTACATACATACATTTCACACAATCTTCGGGCCACCAGCCCATAGAAAGGTAGAGTTACGGATCACGTGATTCATAAATATTACATAGTTTTGAAAACTTAATATAATTTCATTTACATTTATGATGAAATAACATGCTAGTAGAATTCTGTTCGTAATTTTAGGGCATGGAACATAAACAAACAAATTCTCCAAAAATGAAATTTTGTTCCGTATTTTAGTAGATGTACACATGATTGAACATGGAAAGTTATATACTTAGCTCTTATATCATTGTGTAATGTACATGCAGTTAGGAAATGATCTTTGTCTTCTGGTACTTTGCAACATTTACACATAATATCTCCTGTTGTATCAAAAGTCAGTCTAAAAAATGAAGCTCTCACAGGCAAAACATCAAGCCGTAGCTTAATCAGACAGTCTCTAAAACATTTTACATGAACGCTTTCAAAGTACGCTTCTGTTTCAAAAACATTCTTGAATATTCGATATCGTTGGTACGTGTCTTTTATCAAAACTGAACCGTCCCATTCCTGAATATAAACATCTTTCATCCTTTGTTTGAGCACAGCAATAAATGTGTTTTCACAACCCACTCCCTGCTGTAACCATGCGTAACCAAAGCCCAAAGTGAACAAAGTATTTTCCAACCTAGTCACCCAACATTTTTGTCCCTTCTCATGTAGGTTGAAGAGCATAGTATAGGCCTGCCTTGGTAATCTAGATGAATCTAACTTCAGAAGTTTAAGCCAATAACGTATGCATCGCACAGCACTGTTTATATATAATGGATATCTCCCTGTTTCTCCATACACAGGTTTATTTGGCACACCTATTGGAATATTCAAAAAACGTTTACAAACGAAAGTATAGACCTTTTCAATGTTGTCCAGTCTGTGGAGACCCCACTTGGGTATCAAAAATTTTAAAGTAGCAGTTTCTGGAGATATCTCTTACTTTGGAGATCGTTTTCACGCATTCAAAACAAACTTTCCTTCCTTTAACGCTAGTGCATGGCCATGTACACCTTTACTGATGCTCATTTTTGTCGTGAACATAAAACCTAAGTAATTGTATTCATTTACAACTTCAAATTTGTTCCCATCTAAATTCCAATTCTCATATTTTCCTAGGAAACCCCCTTTACGAAAAACAATGACCTTCGTTTTATCAGTGTTAATACTCAAAAATAGTCTTTTACATGCATCATTCAGAATATTGATTTGGTTCTGCAACCCTCTGGGGGTAATAGACATCTGCAAATAACAACAAAAATAGGTCAATCAAATTTGGCAGTATTTGTATGCCATGCATACCTTCATTATCTACAGCTGTTGCAACCTCGTTAATGAACAAAGAAAAAATTTCCGGGCTCAAAATGCAACCTTGTCTCAGGCCTACTGGACATTCAAAAAATTCTGTGAGTCTGTCTTCGACTCTGACACATGACAACACTTTCTTGTAAATGGACATAATCGCCTTAATGTATTTTCCATCGATATTATTTTTGTGTAGCAGTATTTCAAACAGAGGTTGGTGCTGTACAGAGTCGAACGCTTTCTTTAGGTCCACGAAACAGGCGTATAATTTGCCACCTCTTTTGGATAAGCATTTTTCAACAATTGCATTTAAGGTAAAAATATGGTCTGTAGTTGAGTACCCCTTTCTGAATCCTGCCTGTGTTTCTGTTAACTTATTATGCTCTTCTACCCAATTGACGAGTCTTCTGTTCAGCACCGAGGTGTAGCATTTAATTATTAAGCTTAATAAAGACACCCCCCCCTGTAGTTATCCGTTATCTTAATATCTCCCTTTTTAAAGATTGGCACTATAATAGCTTTAGCCCACTCGTCAGGGTAAGTCCCGCTATCAAACAGCATATTAAACAGTTTCACTAGAAATAACACGGTTCTTTGCCCTGTCAGCTTCAACATCTCAGCTAGTACTTCATCAATGCCACACGCTTTGCCTGTTTTTAATTTCCTGACAGCTTCTTTTACTTCTTGCTCTGTTATAGGCTTGTTCAGTTCATAGCATACATCACTTTCTACATTTGGCGTGTCTTTAGTCTGATTTATGAACGTCTCATCTTTATCAACTGCTCTACTTCCATTAAAAAGTTTTTGAAAATGATCATTCCATTCTACATCTGTAATATCTCTACAAGCTGTGTTCTTCCTTTTGCCCGTTATTTTCCTAACCTCCCTCCAAAACATTTGTCCATTTTTTCCCAGTGATGCTAGATAATCTGCTTTATTATGTTCAAGGGGGGAGGGGAGAGAGAGAGAGAGAGGAAGGGGAGGAAAGAGGATGGGGGGAGGGGGTGGGGCAAGGAAATTGAGGGCCTCCTTGATTGCCAACGATTCATAGGTGAAAATGAAGGAGCCAGGGCGGGACTCCACCTGAAAAGTCGCTCATGCCATCAATATGAAAACCATATCGGGCGCTGCATATTCGGCGTTCCATAAGGAGCATGTGAGTCATATAGGCTTTGCCTTTCTAGGTTTATATATATATATATATATATATATATATATATATATATATATATATATATATATATATATATATATATATATACAAACACAAATAAATCTCGAACATACACCCTAATCCCAATACCCATAAATACACGAATTTACTTACGCGCGCACACACGCGCGAACTGACTTAGCAGATTTGTTTAATTACTTTCAATGGTTGGAAGGAGTTTTAAGGGAGGATGTAAATGCTTGAATTAAAGATGAATTTCTAAGACAATCGTTCCAAATACCAAGGCCCAGATAAAAGAAAGCACTTTCACCATATGATTTCGTACGCACAGATGGAATTGCAAACAGATGAAGAGCCAGATAATATATGAAAATACTTTGAAATAGTCCAAAATCAGAACGAGCCAAATTTCGGTCCGTTCTTTGCAGGCCATAGAACTGATTTGACCAACTTCATAGGCACGTTATCTGAGTCAGGGTCATCGTATTACCTCTGCCGCAAAGGTAGAGATAGAAAGGGTAAAGGTGTTGCTAATTATGTTCTTAATTATCTCAATAACGGCTCAACAGATCGTATTGAGTTTGTGTAAACTGGTACTGGACCAAGTGCCGAAGAAAGACATAGTCATATTGCAAGGCGACTGGAACAAGAACTCGAACAGCTGGTACAGAGGCTTGACACCACCTCCAGAGCTTATGGAATGGAAATAAGTGCAGAGACCAAAATGATGACCAACAACACGAATGGCATCAACACGGACATCAAAGTCCAAGGCCAATCCCTAAACACAGTGCATAGCTTCAAATATTTAGGAGCCATTGTGTCAGACAATGGGTCCCGACAGGAAGTCCTCTCCTGGATCGCACAAACAACTGCTGACCTGACAAGGTTGAAACCCATTTGGAAAGACAGGACTATCAGTCTACATTTCAAAGTAAGTGCTGCGCTCCCTTTGTCATATCCATCTTCCTATATGCTTGCGAAGCATGGACCCTCACAACGAAGAATACAAAGCACGGAGATGAGGTGCTACAGAAGACTTCTGGGCATTTCCTATACCCAACACATCACCAACGACGAAGTCCGACAGACCATCACACAAGCCATTGGACAACACGATGACCTGCTCACAGTGGTGAAGAAACGGAAACTGCGATGGTATGGCCACATTACCAGATCATCAGGCCTTGCAAAGACCATTCTGCAAGGCACAGTGCAAGGAGGTAGAAGAAGAGGGAGACCGAAAAGGAGGTGGGAGGACAACATTCGAGAATGGACTGGTTTGACACTGAGCGAAGCCATTAGGGCTGCTGAGGACAGAGAAAGATGGAGTATGCTGGTTAAACGACCATCTGTGGTGCCCCTACGACCTCCGGGTTACGGGACAGGATAGGATAGGGATAAACTCCTACTTCATCCCATGGCCAATGTTCAGTAGCTGTATGGTTGTCGGTCAGTCCGTCGCTCCCAATGTAACTTATTTGTTGAACACAAAATATGTGCCTTATCTGAAGAATAACTGAACCGACTATGTATTTTTTTTTTTTTTACTATGCAGATATTTACTATAGCCAAGCATTTGGTTCATTTACATTTGCACTTTCTCAAATTTCAGGCCGCAGTGCTTCATCATTTTCTAAACTCCCTTTGCGTTGTACCTCAAAATTGGCTGAACCGATTTTGATACTTTTTGAATCACATGCATAGCAATGTCAGTCTATGTACTCATCTCCCCCCCCCCCCCTCCACCCATCCCCACCATAAAAAAAATCTAGATTTTTGCAAATCTGAGGGCGTACTAGAGCCCATCTTAGCAATTGATGTAATAAGTTCCACTGCCGCTATTCTAATCATGTTTTCCATCGTCAGCATTATTTTGTCCATCATGTCAACCATTGATCCTGATCCTTCCAGTCCTGACACAGAGGGCGTGGACGTCGTGACCTCCGCAAAGGATCTGGTGAAGGAGCTCGGCATCTGGGCCATGGCCTTCCTCTCGGGGAACGAGGTCCTCCCTCTGTGTTTCCCTTCACAGTTAATACAGTGTTGTGGGTCCTTGCACCCCCACCCCACCCCACCCACCTCTCCTCTCATGCCTCTCTCTCTGCCACAATCCCGACACGTTTCAGTACCTTTGCATGCTTTGCTGCCGTGTCCGAACTTCTGGCAACGACAACATCGTAGTGGAGAAAAGGTGAAAGGAATCATCCTCACCCTCAGGTAGCCTACTCTTATTGACTCCGGCAACTTGGCCATATCAAAAGTCAAGTAGTAGGGACACGTGAGGCTCCCTTCGTGATCAACACTCTGTGCACAGCAGTGACACCCTGACTAGCAAGCTCGTCTCGGATCTCTATCTCCGACATTTCTTGCAGATCTGGAAGAGTTCAGCGTCGCATGGACCGAAACCTTGAAACCTCGGTCCACAAACAACCCTCCGTCTCTCCTCAGAAGCGCATCCGATGCTCGTTTTGTTAGGCACACCACCAATAAGGTCTCTGGTCTCATCTTTATGATTTTTTGGAACCCGTTACTGGAAATTGCCTGAAAGTCCTTACTGACAGCCAACGGGGATTACTTTGCCAACGGTCGATCAGGATCTTTCCCACCCACCACCAAAAACTTAGCCCATGCACCATCCACACCTGATTCAAATGCCTATTCTCCTTGACTTGTTTTCGCTATCACTACCTTGCTCCTTCTAAGGTCGTTTTTTAGTGGGTGCCATGTTTTGAATTGTTTATTCATTCCCTCCTCCCTTGCTCCCCACCCACCACGGAGTCCCACAAGAGGATGCGTCCAAGTGGTAAAATCCAGAAAGGAAACGCACAAGGGTTACAGAGGGATATACACGAAAACAAGTCCGCAACGGCACTACGGCCTTGCTCAGGTCAGACCCATGAGCCGCAGCCTTCTAGCAGAGCTAGGGATGTACAGGACCAGTCGCTTGACTGACGCGTGCCATCCCAACCCCCCGTCTGGGAGGAATCCAGGCCAAAGAGGTGTGTTGGTGTGAAATACCGCAGTTCTCCAGTGACCTCAACCTACAGGATCCCATTAATTACACAGAACACGTGTTAATTTTAATTATCTCGAGATACTGGTAACTCTCGGTTTAGGGGTTATCCAGGAAAATCAACATGAAATGGTGGCATTACAATGTAAAGTAATACTGACATTGGTCTTTTTATGCTCCTTACCTTGAGATGACATTGACCTCTGGATCCAAATACACTCGTGTAATACCAAATAAACTACAGCAAAAGTTGTATTATGCCCAAAAGACGGTGATGTTGAGATGACTTTGACCTTCAGTGATCTTGAACTTGCGATGACCTTGACCCTCTCGTGATCTCATAAATGTCTGATCAAATAACCCAGTGTTGCAGACTATGCGCTAAATTAAAAAAAAGCCATTCCACTGTACAATTACTAATACATAATTGTTGCTTTAGGTCCAGCGGACTCTTCCGAGCCAAATCAGGACCGGACAACCCCCAATCCGCATAAAAGATCTGCTGAAACAACCCTAGTGGGAAAACTGAATGCCCTCCACCAGCCAGTCACTTTACAATAAAGACATCCCACGCAGGGGACGGCTGAGGCTTCACCCCAACTTATCGAACTTCCGTTTACAAAAACAAAATAGAATACAAACATCATTATAAATTATCAACAAAACACATACATATAAAATGCCTACATTGCTAAATAATAACATCATAGGAAGCCCTAGTGACCACCTGGCAGAAAGCGTCCAATATTCCCAAGCTGATCCAACAGACCTCATACACAAACAAGGAGTCTTGTCCCGGAAGAGTTTTCAAGAAAAAAGGTAGGAGACTGGTCTAGCGAAGAAAACGATAGTATAGCAGATTGATAGAAAAGAGCAGGAATGAGAAAGAGCAAATGAGAAAGACAGCGACAGTGGGAATTTAAAGCACTAAATTTCCAGAAAGTGGGGATACTATTTATACTGAAACCCCCGGCACCCCAACGGGGGAAACCGATTTTGGACAGTGTCATCTGGAATTTGTTTTAGTTCTTTTGTTTTGTGTTCGATTCCTTCACTCGCTGTTTTGAGCTGATTGTTCACGGAACCCACTCGGGTGACGTGACACTGTCCAACCGATTTTGGACAGTGTCACGTCACCCGAGTGGGTTCCGTGAACAATCAGCTCAAAACAGCGAGTGAAGGAATCGAACACAAAACAAAAGAACTAAAACAAATGCCAGATGAACATTCACACTCTTGTATTCAACAATCTAACGCAACACACAGGTTAATGGGAATCTAAACCACCCCAACCCCTATCCGGACCCACAACCCCAACAATTAACAACAATTACCTCCCTTGACTAATCTGAAACCCCTAGAAACTGTACATAAAATGCCCACACAACAATATGTAACAATGCAATAAGTAACAATAAGCAAATAAAACTGCAAATAAATTCGATTCACAAGTTGAGGAATCTAGCCAGCAAGACTTGGAAAATCGATTACATTAAATTAACTGGCTTTATTAATTAAACGTTAACTGTCTGCAGCACTCTTGTCTTTTAGCTAATCTCAAAACGTAGCAGTCAACACACAGAAATTAGAGTGTACTGCTCTGAAAATTCTCTGAAGATTTGAATATGTTTTATGTGAGTGATGTGTATGACTGTGGCAATGTGAGGTGTAGAATGCAGAACCCAGGAGGTAGAATCCCGGTCGTCTGGGGTGAAGCGAAGAGTCCGGGCGGTGATGGCGAGCAACCCCTCAGAGCAGCACCCTCAACCTCAGAAAGAAAGACGTGGCAGTGGTGGAAGCGACGTCCCACACAGTCCACACCTCAAAGCAGGCAAAGGGCAGAAGTAGTTGAAGTAACAATAGTAGTATCAACCATAGAAGTAGAAGTAGGCCCAATCTCGTCAACAAATAAATTGTCTTACTAATCTATCCTCAAAAAGGGTAAACAATACATAAGAAATACCTCCTTCTGCCGTCCGCCATCTTGACCTGTTTATATATGCATTACAACCATTCAATTCTCAATTCTAATAATTTATATTCTTTCTCAAAAACATGATTGTTTATACAAACATTATAATTATAATTCCATTTCCAGTCAAACAATGCTGATTCATCCTCATTCTCACCTTCATCAACCCTCTCCATACTCTAGTACATTGTCTCTCCTCATTCACATTTATCTCTCTCTAGCATACTATAATACAACGTTACCCCTTGTCACGTGGGGTTTATGGGTTGCTGGGCTCTGCACAATGGAATGCTGTAACCCTCATGCTTTATTCTATGGGGACTGCTAGTTAGTCACCCGATGAATTACTTTAATAAATTTATTTGTTTAGCTCGGTCTGTGTTAAGGCTGGGATACAGAGATAGATAGAAAAATGCTCTGTGGGTTCGGGCAAATAGAATAGACCCAACGTTTCCCGGCGTGTCGTAAGAGGCGACTAACAGGGGTGATGTTAGCACGGCATCACTGGGCGAAAGTCTTCTACACAGAAGTCACCGGCCAGGGCGGAGGAACCTCACGTTACTACAGGTTCAACGACCACGTGCTCAGGGCCAAGGCGAGCCACACTGTATTCGTGGATTTCGGCTGTGGCCAACAGCCTGGAGAGGATTGGGCCCTGCCAGGTCTTTTTTGCCCAAGACACAACACATGATGAGGCTATCCACTAATTCCATGCCGGATCGGTCGTCGCCCGGAACAAGGACCGCGCCTTCTGTTGGCCACCAGGACGGAGGTGAAAAGTATGCTACTGATGGACAAATTAGCAAGATCCGCACGAGAAACAACATCGTCATAGGAACCTGGAATGTCAGGACCCTAACTGCGGAAGGAAAATTAGAAGAACTGGCCCACGAGCTGGACCACTATCGATGGAACGTTCTAGGTATCAGCGAACTGCGCTGGAAAGGCCTAGGTGAAACAACGACTGACAAAGGCCACAAGCTCTATTTCAGCGGTAGAGATGGCAGGCACGAACACGGCGTTGGATTCTTGGTCCACAAGAACATTCTAGCCACTGTCATGGGTTGCCGCCCAGTCTCCAGTAGACTCATTACCATCCGTCTGAGAGCAACCCCTTTCAACATTACCATCATCCAGGCCTATGCCCCAACATCATACTATGAAGACAGCGAAGTGGAGGATTTTTATGAAAATATACAGGCGGTCCTTGACCAAGTGCCGAAAAAGGACATAGTCATAGTGCAAGGCGACTGGAATGCCAAGGTTGGCCAAGATGCGCACCACAACTGGGGAGACACATGCGGACCCCACTGCAACAACGAGACAAATGACAGGGGTCTGAGGCTATTGGAGTTTGCCAGATACAACAATCTGGTACTGGCAAACACGCTTGGTCTCCACAAAAAATCCAGACGATGGACATGGCACAGTCCCGGCGGGGAACATCACAACCAGATCGACTACATCATGGTCAAGAAACGCTTCAGATCAAGCATCAACATTGGCAGGACACGCACTTTTCCAGGAGCAGACATTGGAAGTGACCACGATCTCGTGATGATGTCTTTCCGGCTCCATTTAAAGAGAGTAAATACAGCAAAGTGCACTAGGCTGAAGTTCGACCTGGACAAACTGCAAGACCCGGAGGTGGCAAAAATATTTCAGGCCACAATTGGAGGGAAATTTGCACCACTGCTTATTTTGGGGGCAGGCGAAGTAGATGTCAACACCATGACCAATACCTTCAACTCAGCTGTAACAGATGCCGCCACTGAGATCCTTGGCAAGCACCGACCAAAGAAGAAGCCGTGGATCACACCTGAACTTTTGGATCTGTGTGATAAACGAAGAGAGTTAAAAAAGAAAAAGAACACCTCACAGGGAGCTGATGTCTACCGAAAAATCAACAATGACATCCGAAAAGGCATGCGCACAGCAAAGGAGAACTGGATAGAAGATCAATGCCAGGAAATAGAGAACAATCTGAACAAGAACAACAGCAAGAAGGCCTACCAGACTGTGAAGCGGCTGACAAGTGTTAAACAGCCCAAAGTCTCCACTATCCAAAGCAAGTCTGGCATTTGCCTTACAGAAGAACAAGAAGTCTTGGACAGATGGACAGAGTACTGCTCTGACCTTTACAACCATACACCAAATGGAGACCCATCAGTTCTAGCATGTCCCGAGAGCAGAGAAGAAGAAGAAATCCTCCCAATTCTCCGGGAAGAAGTTGAGGCAGCAGTGCAATCGCTGAAGAAAGGGAAGTCAGCGGGAGTGGACAACATACCAGCGGAACTGCTACAAGCAGGAGGAGAAGCGATGACTGATGCTCTCACCATTATCTGTAATAAGATCTGGCAGAGTGGGGAATGGCCTACACCATGGACCCAGTCGCTTGTCATCACTCTTCCCAAAAAAGGTAACCTTCAGGAGTGTGAAAATTACCGCACCATCAGCCTCATCAGCCATCCCAGCAAGGTCCTCCTGAAAATAATACTCAACAGGTTGAAACCACAAGCTGAACAAATCATAGCTGAAGAACAAGCAGGATTCATGGCAGGGCGAAGTACCACTGAACAGATTTTCAACCTCAGAATAATCTGTGAGAAATACCTACAGCACCAACAACATCTATATCATGTGTTCATAGACTTCAAGAAGGCATTTGACCGAGTCTGGCATGCAGCTCTATGGGCAACCATGAAAGTGTACAACATCAGCCCTAAAATTATAGAAGTCATCAAAAGCCTGTATGACAAGGCTACCAGTGCAGTCCTCCATAACAGCGTCATCGGGAACTGGTTCAGAACAACAATCGGTGTGCGTCAAGGATGCCTATTCTCTCCAACACTCTTCAACATCTTCCTAGAGCGCATCATGTCAGATGCTCTTGCAGATCACGAAGGCACAGTCAGCATAGGGGGCAGAGCAATCTCCAATCTTCGTTTTGCGGATGATATTGATGGATTGGCTGGAGAGGAACAAGAACTTGAACAGCTTGTACAGAGGCTTGACACCACCTCCAGAGCTTATGGAATGGAAATTAGTGCAGAGAAGACCAAAATGATGACCAACAACACCAATGGCATCAACACGGACATCAAAGTACAAGGCCAATCCCTCAACACAGTGCACAGCTTCAAATATTTAGGAGCCATTGTGTCAGACAATGGGTCTCGACAGGAAGTCCTCTCCAGGATCGCACAAACAACTGCTGCCCTGACAAGGTTGAAGCCCATTTGGAAAGACAGAACCATCAGTCTACATTCCAAAGTAAGACTGCTGCGCTCTCTGGTCATCTCCATCTTCCTATATGCTTGCGAAGCATGGACCCTCACAGCAGATCTCCAACGAAGAATACAAAGCATGGAGATGAGGTGCTACAGAAGACTTATGTGCATTTCTTATACCCAACACATCACCAACGACGAAGTCCGACAGACCATCACACAAGCCATTGGACAACACGATGACCTGCTCACAGTGGTGAAGAAACGGAAACTCCGATGGTATGGCCATGTCACCAGATCATCAGGCCTTGCAAAGACCATTCTGCAAGGCACAGTGCAAGGAGGTAGAAGAAGGGGGAGACCGAAAAAGAGGTGGGAGGACAACATTCGAGAATGGACTCGTTTGACACTGAGCGAAGCCATGAGGGCTGCTGAGGACAGAGAAAGATGGAGTATGCTGGTTAAACGATCATCTGTGGTGCCCCTACGACCTTCGGGTTATGGGACAGGATAGGATAGGATAGGATAGAAGAATGGTAAAAGATCACTGTCACACTAGCTTTCACACGGCTATGAATCATATGTAGTCCAGCCACTTGATAACTGTTAAAATCACACATTTATTTCTTCTACTCTATACAAGATTTTTGATGTACTAATCTACCTTAAAAAGTCATGAGTCACTGCAAATAATTCGATCGCTGATAGTCTATGCAGCTGTTATGTCTTCATAGGGCACTGGCTACTAAAGTTCTTGAAGATTGGACTACTGTGGTCCGTTTTACTATAGTTTCTGAAGAGGGGACTACTGTGGTCCTTTTGCTATCAGTTTGGGTGCACTTCTTCCGTGTCACTTAACTGCAGTGTGGTGTGTAAAACTAGTCCTCTCGCGACAGGCTCCCTCAACTGAAAAAAGGCGATGACTACTAGATTCGACCTTTTTCTACTACAGAGCCTAGTTTAACACTGCACCATCCTAGGGTCCTATGTACAAACTAAGTTGCTCTACCTGAGCTGCAATGCTATGCCAGGTAGCTATGGACACTAGTGACAGGGGTTTACTGGACGGGGACGAATTCTGGTGCTGTGGCCCTTAGCTGTGTTGGGTGGGCGACAGCTGCTGTGTCCTCCACGAGATGGCGACTGAGGTAGTCGGCTCCGTGGTTCTCTTTGCCGGGTATGTACTCGCTTTGGAATGAGTATGCCTGAAGGGTGAGTGCCCATCTCATCAGGCGAGAGTTCAAAGATTTGGAGGCTGCCAGGAACGAGAGTGGTTGGTGGTCCACCTGAACTGTGAAGTGTGTCCCATACAGGTAGAGTTGGAATTTCTGTATGGCCCAGACTAGTCCAAGGCATTCTTTCTCCGACGTGGCGTAGTGGGTCTCGGCGGGTCTCAATTTTCTGCTGGCGTAGGCGACAGGGAATAGCGTCTCTGCATTCTTGGGGTCGCGCTGTAGCAGTACTGCTCCGAGTCCTAACTTCCTCCGCGATGGCGATGGCCATCCAGGTGTGAGTACTGGGGGTCGTTGGTTGGTCGATGTACTTCTTGAGGCGATTGATGTGGTGGTATCGGGCTCTCCCGTTCACCTCTACTTGGTAGACTGTCTTGGATTTCTTGACAGTCACCCGATACGGTCCTCTCCAAGCGATGTCCAGCTTGTTGGTTCCACTTGGAAGTAAGAGTAGCACTTGATCGCCGACTTGCAGTTCTCTGTCCTTCGCGTGGCGGTTGTAGTACTTCGCCTGACGGGCTCTTGCCTTCTTCAGTGCTTCACCAGCTTTCTTCCACGTTGCTTTGAGGGTTTCCTGCAGGTCTGCGACGTACTTGGTGTGTGTCGTCTATCTTGGCTTCCGTCCAACTTCTGCGTAGGGCTTCTAGCGGTCCTGCTAGAGGTCTGCCGAATAGCAATGTTGACGGGGTGTAGCCTGTGGCTGCATGGGGCGTTTCTCTATATGCGAAGAGTGCCGCATTCACGTAGGTGTCCCACGCTTCTGGATTGTCGTCGGCGACTTTCCTGAGTATGGTGAGAAGGGTTCCATTCAGTCTTTCTACTTGTCCGTTGCTGGCTGGGTGGTACGGTGGTGTGCGAATGTGATGAACTTGTATCAACTCGAACACGTCTTGCATCAGGCGGCCGGTGAACTGAGATCCGTTGTCCGTTCTAATGCTGTCCGGGAATCCGACTCTGGTAAAGATGGCGATGAGTGCATCTGCAATCTTCCTGATGTCGATCGCTGGCAACGGGACTGCTTCGCACCACATCGTACAGGCGTCGACGAGTGTGAGTAGAAATCTGTTCCGCTTCTTGGTCATGGGCAGTGGTCCTACTATGTCTATTGAGACTTGCTGGAATGGCACGCCGACTACTACTGATGGTCCTAAGGTAACTGGTACGGTGTGATGTCGCGGGGAATATCGTTGACATTGGTGACAAGATTTCACGTATCGCTTGACATCCTCCGTGATTCCTGGCCAATAGTAGTGTGCGCTGATTCTCTGCACTGTGGCTCCAATTCCCATGTGTCCGCTGAGTGGCATGCTGTGGCCTAATTCTAGTACTTGGGCTCGAAGGGTGGCTGGTAGTACTAGTTGGGTGTGGTCTCCATCTCCTTGTCGATGTAGAACTCCGTCTTCCATGTAGAAGTCTCCTTTTTGCGGGTGTGTGTGCGCCTTGGGGAGCTTCTGGAAGCACTTGGCTATCGAGGTGTCCGCTTTCTGTGCTGTTTTGATCTCTTCGAGTCCTGGATTCGGATCTAACTCGGGCTGAGGTGGTTGGGTTTTAGCCTGGGCCCTGGTTTGCACTGCAGCTATCTCTACAGTTTTAGGGGGCGTGCCTAAGAACACATACCTACAACCTAGCACTAGATCATACAGGGGTTTCTGTAAAACAGCTGCTTGGATTCGTCCTGTGACGTACCTACTCTCTACTTCGATCCAAGCTATTGGGCAAGTAGTCGTCGGTTTCGTCAAGTCTGCTCCTTGTAGTTCGACTGTCTTGTCCGTCAAGTCCGCGCGCGATACAAGAGATTCGCTAACTATCGCGTCGTATGATAGACCTGTGTCATACAAACAGTTCGCTTCTTTTCCGTTGACCTTGACCGTGTCTGTCACCGATGGGTGATCTCCGATAGTGTGTGGCTTGTTACCGCTGCTTTGAGTTAGAACTCTGTGCGCTGGCCGGCTTTCGCGCTCTTCCCTACGGCCAACTTGAAACATTCTGCGGTGGAGTGATTATTTCTGTTGCAGAACGAACAATACCGTTTCTGTTCTGCGGGACCTCTTTTCCCGAATTCCGTGTTGGGTCCTTTATTCTGCCCAGGTCTGGGGTTATTCGGCTTATTCGCGGTGCGCTCTTCCCGGTGAGGGCTTCGTTTCTGTGCCTCTTTCCCGACCTTGACCAGATCTTCCAGTCTTTCCGCGCCCTGCTCTACTGAGAATGTTCTCAGCTCGGGGGTCATGGTTTCCCGTGGCTGACTGGCTAACCCACTTATCTAGCATTGTGGACAACCGATCCGCGAACTGCGCATAGCTCTCTCCTTTCACTCTCCGATTGGTGCGGAATTTTTGCCGGTAGCATTCTCCTGTTAGTTCGAATCCCGTTAGGAGTGCCTCTTTTACTTTGTGATAGTCAGTCACTCTGTCAGTCGGTAGCTTACTGTAGATGTCATAAGCCTTTCCTCTAAGCCCTTGACTAAGCTTGAAAGACCAATGGGTGAGATCTAGTTTATACTCCGTTGCTAGGCGCTCAAACCTAGTCAGATAGAGATCTAGACCTTCTTCTCTTTCATTGAATGTCCCCAGTGGAAATGACATTCCTTGTACGGGGTTGGGGGCTACATCTAGGTGATCTGACTGGGGAGGGGTTGAGGAAGAACTTGAAGCTCCTGCTCCTAGTCTTCTCAGCTCTAACTCATGCTGTCTGTCTTTTTCCTTTTCTGCCCTCTCATACTCCCATCTCCTACTTTCTGCTTCTCTCTCTGCTGCTAATGCTGCCTTCTTCTGTTTTGCTTCTAGCTCTAGTTTCTTCTGTTTTGCTTCTAGCTCTAGTTTCTTCTGCTCTCTTGCTGCTTCTAACTCTGCTTTCTTTTGCTCTGCTTCTAAGGCTAGTTTCTTCTGCTCTGCTTCTAATGCTAGTTCTGCTTTTTTCTGTTCTCTCTCTGCTGCTCTCTCTGCCGCTTCGAGTTTCTTCTGTTCTCTCTCTGCTGCCTCCTCTGCCTTAGCTTCCTGCTTCTCTACCTCTTCATTGATATACGCAATTAGGTCTCCCCCTGCTAAGTGTAAAGCTTCTCCCAATTCCTTGAAGCGCAATCTCAAGGCCACTGGGTCCGACATTGTCAAAAGTGTCTATGACCAACCTCTGAATCACGTGGAATACAAAAACACTAGCAATATAAGATATAAGATAAGATAAGAATATTTATTTACCAAGTAAAAACGTTACAAGGATTTTGATGTGGCATGGCGACAGTGAAATACATCCTTTCTTGCACAGTCATTCATCGTGTCATACACTTCATTGGCCTATAACATGTATACAGCACTAAAGGATAGGTAAACACAGTAACATACATCACTCATCAGTCATATAAAGTTATGGAGTCAAACACACCCTGCAGGTAAAACAAAATACAGCATTAAAACAATTTAACAGCATTAAATAAAATGAGAATTATTAAGAATGTTAGGCTTCACATCCAAATCTACACATGCAACACACCACACACACACACGCACACGCACACACACACAGCATAGCATACTCGTACTCCTATTTCACAAAGGTACAAATCAAGCAATGGTTGTGAGTTTTCAGTTTATACAGATTATTCCATGTTTGGTGATGTACTGAGGACAGCGTCAGGGAAGAAACTGTTTCTGAATCGAGAAGTTCTGGCTCTTAAAGCGCGGAACCGACGGCCAGAGGGCAGAAGCTCGAAGAGACTATTGGCTGGGTGTGATGGATCGCAGACTGTCTTTCCCGTTTTCCGTTTCATTCGCGTTGTGAAAATGGAGGCGACAGATGGAAAGTCGCAACCAGCTATTTTGGAGGCAGTCTTAACAATGTGCTTGAGCTGTTTCTTTTCTATCGCGGTTGTGCTGCCGTACCAGACAGTGATAGAGAAGCACAAAATGCTCTCTATCACCGCGCGATAGAACTGTGCCATAATTTTACTAGACATACCGAACTTTCGCAGCTGTCTCAGAAAGTGGAGACGCTGTTGGCACTTTTTTACAATAGACTTGGTGTTATTATATATTGCAATTCAATCACAACAATGCAAAGACCATACAATTCGTAATCAATAATAGAATAGAACAAGTCAAATGGCATACAACAGTTATTTAAGCAAAAGCTGCAAAAGAACAATGCAGCATACAGGCACAAAAAGAATTGAAGCAAAAACGTTTTTATCTAAAGAATAGTGCACCAAAACTGAGTCCTTGTCTACACTTACAACTATTCTAAGTTATTCTACTTCTACTGTTATCTAATTTTATTGTACCTAGATCCGGTTATACCCAGTTCCTATCATACACAGATACTGGCAGGCTCGCCAATTAAAGTGTCACGTGGGGTTTATGGGTTGCTGGGCTCTGCACAATGGAATGCTGTAACCCTCATGCTTTATTCTATGGGGACTGCTAGTTAGTCACCCGATGAATTACTTTAATAAATTTATTTGTTTAGCTCGGTCTGTGTTAAGGCTGGGATACAGAGATAGATAGAAAAATGGTAAAAGATCACTGTCACACTAGCTTTCACACGGCTATGAATCATATGTAGTCCAGCCACTTGATAACTGTTAAAATCACACATTTATTTCTTCTACTCTATACAAGATTTTCGATGTACTAATCTACCTTAAAAAGTCATGAGTCACTGCAAATAATTTGATCGCTGATAGTCTATGCAGCTGTTATGTCTTCATAGGGCACTGGCTACTAAAGTTCTTGAAGATTGGACTACTGTGGTCCGTTTTACTATAGTTTCTGAAGAGGGGACTACTGTGGTCCTTTTGCTGTCAGTTTGGGTGCACTTCTTCCGTGTCACTTAACTGCAGTGTGGTGTGTTTGAAGCCCTTCGTGGAGGTAGCTTCTGGTACACGATGTGTCGTCGTGTAGTTTGGTCCCTTGCCACGCTGTGGGGTCTTGCAGGGTGTTTTCCAGGGTTGCTCCCTCAGTCTTGTGCTGTAGAGGCTAAACAGCCAACTCGTCTTCCTGTGAAGTTGGGCGCACGTTATAGCTCGCCTGCTCGTCTGTAACACAAGAGACGATATTCTGCACAACCTTGAGTAATAGGTTTGTGCAGAGCGTCTCACTGAAAGCCAAAGTAGCCCTCAGTGATAGCTCCACATCTCTATACATAAGCGACGAACATTCTGCTACGTCCGTGGTCCACTGGAATCTCAACTCTAATTTCCTATACATACATAAATCTAAAACATGGCTACTTATACACATCAAGAATTAATAATATTATACACATTCATTTGTACAGCCACTGGTCTGCAAGCACACATATAAGTTAAACAACAGTGGTTTAGTACAAAATTCAAGATGGCGTCGGCCGGTCATCTTTTTGCCTCGTGGTCAGCTTCTCCACATGTTCAGGCAAAGTCGGCCTAACAATTCAATTCTATGCATAGCAAATTCCACAAACATAATTCAACAATAATATAATACATCACGATGAAACAGAAGCATGTTCATTTACCCTCTTGACAAAGTCCGGCCCCGTGGCTACTTGATAGAATTCTAAGATTCTCAAGTCCTGCTTCCTGGTCTATTCAGTGGAGATATTGCTCTACTCAGGTGTAGCTGTGTACCCTGTGGCGTCTTACTCTCAACTGACCTAATACCTGGTTTGGACTGAATCAGCCAGAACTGGATCTAGCCGCTCAGCCTGAGTCCTGATTGGATAAAACGTTTCGATCCCACGCACACAGTGCTGACGTCACTACACTGTTTGCGTCAAGCTCGCAGTGTGTGTACCTCTGTATACTGTAAACGTCTGCTGTGTAATACACTAACTTTATAAGGTTACAATGACTAAACAAAGCTAAATAGTAAAGTAAGCAGGATAAAACTAGTCCTCTCGCGACACCCCTCCCTCATATTCATCATCCCTCTCTCTCTCATTTTAACATATATGCTTCATCATCACCCTTGACCTCATTTTGGCAACAACATTATTCATTTTACAATTTAAACAACAAAATCATATAAAAATCATAAAAAAATACTATTTAGCAAAATATATCCCTTTCCCCCTCATTCAACATCATTCATTGACGTACGCATGCTCGGAGTGCATAGCCACTAAGGATTGGAAATACTGGGCACCGACTCACCTTCAAGTCCTCGGCCTGTGAAGTACAGATAGACGATACACAACACTACTCCACAACACAACACAACACAACTGCTATCCGCTGAGAGTAGATGGTTCGTTACTGCACTATACTATGCTACGCTCATGGAGCATCTCAGTACCGACGAGGTCACTGAGTCTTTGGTGGTCCCTAAACAAAGGGTACACGCCCTTAAGTATAACCCTACACTTATTCCATCACAGAAACAATGGCAGTCATATACTTTCCACTACTGCTAGAGAGTTACTTTACTCCAACAACCTTTACAGTACTGTGGGTCATTCCTGTCCTGACGTAGGAGCAAGACCTCGGGTGGTTCTAACATAAGACACACTACCCTTATGAAACAGACTTTACTTCTATCCTGAGATAACACAGTCACATTTCATCCAAAAAACCGTCTGCTAGTAAGCGCTCCCAACCTGACTCTGACAGCCTAGACCTTCTCCCAGTTCACAGTACAAGGCATTGAGTTTCGTTCAGCCCCAAATCCCCAATCCCCAACGAGCTATGCATTATGCACGTGAAAAACATACATACCTAACCTAACATACACAATAAAGACTGCTGATTCAAACTTTATACACTACATCACTAGAGATGTGAAACTCTATACTATATACAGCTCTGGCACAACTACTATTAGCGTGCGTCGAAAACTCGTGTCATCACAGACAGCGCCAATGACCTTGATCTTTGAGTGAGGGTGACCAAATTTGTACAGTATATGTGATTCATTCATATCTATCATGCATCAAAGAATCATAAGTACAATATTAATAACATAAAAAGTGTTAACGTTTGTGAACAATTGTCGTTTTTTGACAAACATTTGATGACCCTCTGACCTTGGCCTTGAAGTGAAGTCATTTATTCATTGATCATTTTCGATGTCTCACGAGTATACATCATCTTACCAAGTTTGGTTGTGATAGTTGAAATAGGCTCTAAGTGCTTAGCCACTTTACACCTTTTGCACAGACAGACGGCGCCCGGACGGACATTTTTTCGACATCATTTTGTGGAGGGGGGGGGGGGGGGGGGTGGGGGGTGGGATACTGTGCATGTGAGTCAAAAAACTATTAACAGTTCATCATTTTGTTTTATAGTTGTTCTGTATTTATGTAGGTTTGATTGATTGATTTATTGTTGCTTTAGGTCCAGCGGACTCTTCCGAGCCAAATCAGGACCGGACAACCCCCGATCCGCATAAAAGATCTGCTGAAACAGTGGGAAAATTGAATGCCCTCCACCGGCCAGTCACTTTACAATAAAGACATCCCACGCAGGGGACGGCTGAGGGTTTACCTCAACTACGCGAACCCCCGGTTACAAAAACAAAATAGAATACAAACATCATTATAAATTATCAACAAAACACATACATATAAAATGCCTACATTGCTAAATACTAACATCATAGGAAGCCCTAGTGACCACCCAGCAGAAAGCGTCCAACACTCCCAAGCTGATCCAACAGACCTCATACACAAACAAGGAGTCTTGTCCAGGAAGAGTTTTCAAGAAAAAAGGTAGGTCATTGATCTAGCGAAGAAGAAGATAGTATAGCAGAGTGATAGGACAGAGCAGGAATGGGAAAGAGTAAATGAGGAAGATAGCAACAGTGGGAATTTAAAGCACTAAATTTCCATAAAGTGGGGATACTATTTATACTGAGCTAAATCTAGACCAGGTGGATGAATATTACTACTATTACTACTATTACTACTACTACTACTACTACTATTACTACTACTACTACTACTACTACTACTACTACTACTACTACTACTGTTAAAACTGAAAAAGTATTGACCTGGACTTGCAAATCACTGCTGAAAGTATGAGTAAAGCCAACACTGCAGCGGAGATGCTCAAGATTACAATCGCTGCCGTCGAACCTTCCTCCGAACCTTGAGAGAAAAGAAGTATAATATTAAACAGCTGCACAGATAGAAAGCAAATGAAGATTTGAGCATGACAACCACCAGAAAGGTACTAGGTAGACGTATGCCTTGTAAGTAAATTTCGAACATTCTGGTGATTGAAAATTACATTTCAGTTAGACAGCATCACCTTTTAAGGTTAAATAAATTGCAATTTTGACCATCGGTATTCCGAATGTAGCCGAGCGGAGCATTTGACTCCCGTCTTACGGCCATCACATTGAGAACATGGCCCAACCCGAGCTGTTATTTTCAATTTATCCCTCATAAGAGGGACATAAAATTATTTGCCCCGCAAGGCGGTGACGCGTGGTGTTAGTAAACTGGGTTGCCGACTACTAGTGCCACCACACTTCACACAAGTCGCTGCCACCGACCCGCATAAATTGCCTGCCGACCATGTAGTCCTGGTCACCACCAAAAGCAGAAGACGAATGTTCAGCTGGGGAGAGCAAATGTCGTATCGCCTTGTCCTGCACAATCTAATGGCCACACCCAAGGTTTCTGCACAGCAGGAGCCACTCAAGGCTAGTCTACCCCAAAAAATTTAAGGTAGACAACTTCTCTCCCAAGCTCGAACCAGTCGCCCCCCATTCCGCTACACGAAAAACTTTGCTACGTTGATGGCGTAGATCCGTACGAACTTATCGTCAACTATTTTGTGTTGGACGTGTCTGCATACACCTGCGACGAGTTTAAAACTTACAAGAGTCTGCAAGCATGCAAGCTCTTTGTCACCAGCTGAGTGCGTTATATTATTATTATTATTATTATTATTATTATTATTATTATTATTATTATTATTATTATTATTATATTATTATTACTATAATTGTTATTATTATTATTATTATTATCATCATCAATATTTCAAAACGCCTAATCTTGACAGCTCTACGCATGTGCAATAAATATACATTAATAAACACAAAGTCTTTTTTTTTGTTTACAATGACAACGATAAAGATGATATACAGATCGACAGGCCTGGTGGAAGCCCTGTGTAGGCCTAATTGGACGCCCCTGCCTATTTGGACGCCGGCGTCCAATTGGGTCTGACATAGAAGCCTAATTGGACGCCCCTGCCTAATTGGACGCCGGCGTCCAATTGGGTCTGACATAGAGGCCTAATTGGACGCCCCCTGCCTAACTGGACGCCCCAAATATAAATCGTTGTTTGTATGTAATATTATCCCTATGTATGTATGTATGTATGTATGGATGGATGGATGGATGGATGTAATATATGTATGTAATATATGTATGTAATATTATACCTATATAATAAGCAACTGGGAAATGGCGCTCAAATGCTAATGTTCTGTAATGTAACTGATTCGAACCTATAGAGATGAGGCGATTTGATGATATTATCCACCAAGCAGACATGCAATAATGACTTTAAAGCTTTTCAACAGTGCCTTTAGTACACAAATGAACTTGTCTGTAAAATACGCTGCTGCCTTCGACAGTAACGCGCTAACAGTTGCCACTGACACATTGGTAGATGAATTATTATTATTATTATTATTATTATTATTATTATTAAAGTCATCTGCAACATCTTCACTTCAATCATGGAGTCTCTGTGCCAGTGTGTGGGATTAAAAAAAAGCATGCTGCACTATGATGATGATGAAGATGATCTGTTGTTTAAAGTCCTTCGATGTGTTAGACCTATATAGGACTGATCGTGTATTATTACGGAAAGGTGCAGAGAATAGGGACCTAGCCCAAAACACATATTACTTTTTGCTAAAAACTATAACACCAAGACATATAAATTTACACAGTGAAACAATCACACGCATATATGCATTCAGTTGATATTAAATTACACCACCATTACGTAATGTTATCATATAAGGCAACGAGGGGGGGAAAAAACATTGGTTCTAGAGCAGGGGTACCCACACTTTTTCAGCATACGATCTACTTATAAAATGACCAAGCCAAACAAAACATATATATAGATAATAGGCAGGCGTCAATTTTTTTAATGCTTCGCGATCTACTCACAGTACCTTCCCGATCGACCGGTCGATCGCGATCGACGTATTGGGCACACCTGTTCTAGAGCATACACATGCCGGAACCTTCTTACAGTTCTTTGCTAAGGTCAGACAGATACAAATTAATTACCTGAATTAGTCTCCTTTGGTATAATTTATCCTAAGTATGTTTTCTTTTATTTATTTATAAATTTTACATTCAATACAGATTGTCATTCTTCTTATACATACATACATGCATACATACATAAGTACACATTATTATATGTCAAATGAAATAGGTGCACTCCATGCCCAATTAGGCCTCTATGTGAGACCCAATTGGACGCCGGCGTCCAAATAGGCAGGGGCGTCCAATTAGGCCTGCAAAAAGCCCAAATGTAATTGTATCAACCCAGCCAGTAGATTAAATGTTATTTATAGGTCATGTCACACAGAATAGACTCAAGACTACATAGTGTGCTTACTGCTTGTGCTGGTAATGTAGTGCAGCACATGAAGTTAACTGTTTTGAGTTGTGTATTTGTATTTCTCATAGTGTTACATCATCAGTAATAATTAATATTTGTTTTTGACTATTTAGCCAATGATTCTAACTTTTCTAATGGTTCGTATACTTAGGTTTTTACCGCCTGAACATTACATTTAATAAATTGTTTGAACTCCACGTCGGAAAGGTCCAGTTTATATTGCAAAAGCCTGCAACCTGTTGTGAACTTTACTGCTTTGATGTGCTTCAATTGCGGCCTGGCCTTGACTTCTTTCTTATATGACACTCCTTTCTTCCAATCTCGGAATTTAGTCCGATCCATGATGTTAACTTTCTGAAAACCTGCAGCGGTTTCAATTGTGCCACAAAGGACGTCGAAGTTCCAAACGTTCTTTGTTTGTCTGATTTCCTTCTCTACTGATGCGTGAAACGAATCTGGGACATGAACGTATGTCTTTTTTCCAGATACCACAGCTAGTTCGATCGAGTTGACGTTTACAGAAGAATTCACAAAGCATGTCAGGCAAGTATACAGTGTCCAGTTTTTGTTCTGGGGCCCACAGTTATCACACCAAATCACCACTGAGTCTGCGCTCTGACCGCAGTACGTTACTGCCTGCTTGTAGCTGCTGGTAACATCGGCTGCGTTACATCCAGCAATTCCCTCGTGCCACAGGCACGCCATACTCGGCCTTCTCTCTTCTTACTTTGTAGGTGCCCCAGTGGAGCGAAGGTTTGGTGGAAAACCACCAGGCACCTCGTAAATACGTAAGTTTTCACTCAAGGAATGATTGGCAGTAGCACAATCTTCTGCATATCGCTGGAAAAATAAACAGTTTTTGTCCCTTCCTGGGCCTCTGATGAAGATTTTCCATCTTTTTGTTATTGCTGTCCTGCTTTTCGGGCATCTTCAATGTGCGTTGACCATTTTGCACACAGGTCACAGGGCTTGCCTGATTGCTCTTTGTGTCCATGGCACTGCGTATCGTACTGAAGACAGAGCTCGCATTGTTCTTCTCCAAACTTACAAAAAGTAATGTTCTTGTTCCGTACACAGCGCCTGTAGAACTTAAACGACATTTCCATGGAACTGTTTTTTTTTCTTTTAAAACTTTCCACATTGAAGTTATTGTGATGTCACCCGGTAAGTACCGTCTATAGGGAGCGTGCCTTTGTCTGTAGTGTGCTACAGTTGAGTGGAACGACTCAATGTGCTGATTTACTGATTCTAAAACTTTGATGCTTGTCTTGTTGGCAGGTTCATGTCTTCCACGTTTATCAGGAGGTGGCGTAGCAGATCCCGGAGACGGTGTTGCACAGTGTTGTTATAAAGCGATCTGAAGACAAACCAAGAGTGTTGAGAAAAAATGTTTTGCAGACCTGCACACTCTCTCCAGTCCTGTCCAACATCGTGCACTTTCTGGTTTCATTCTTTGCCCTTGGTCCTTCAAACGGACAGCAAGTTCTAGGGCGATGCCAATCTGGAACTGAACGCTCAATCCGTTGGGCTGCAAAATGTTTTCTTGTCGCATAATCAAGAGTCCAAAAATCAGTATTGATTTCCTTGTGCCTGGTCTACTTTTAGTGTACACTTCAGTCTGCATCTTGTTGGGCACGCCGGCCGAAGTGGGTGTTTCTTCTGGTCTCTTAATGCCCTGCTTTCCTGGGATCTGGTGCGTTTTCTTGTCTTCATGGCAGCTACAGCTTCATTAAGGTCTTAATCCGACTCGGAACAAAGAAGGCCAGCATCAGCTGTGTCTGACAGGAAACCTGAAGAGGTATTTGGCGAAATATAGGTAATGATGTCAGAACTCGAATCATACAAGCTCTATGAAACATGATCCCCAGTAGAGGAGCTGCACACACATTGATACAAAGCGTCATTGAGTATTGTACATAGCAATCAATTAAATTCCAGCAGCGGAATTTGCTGATGTAAGAAACTGATGAACAACAGAGAATAGCGTGCATACTCAATCTACAGTTGTGTCGACAAAAGAAGAATAAAAATATTTCCACGCGCCCCAACAGTAGGATCACCCCAATGTGTTCTCCACACTGACACTACTCAAATGTTGATGCGATGCTGCACGCAGAAAAAATAATATAGAAGTGATTCTACAAGGTGTGGTTAAATTCTGTCTTTGCAATGGCAGTGAGACTAGAGGAAAGGCTAAATGATGGAGAGCGAGACAAGACAATTGTTTGTTCAATGTATTACAGAACTGTTGAGTAAATAGAAAATCTATAGACATACCTCTCTTCTCTTTGAGTACACTGTCCGGTGCTGTTCACCTCGGCACTCTTGGTCCTGATCATTTTTCTGGAAAATAAGGATATTTTAACAAAATAATTTGATTTTCACCTCAGCGCGAAAATCGTAAGTATACCTAACTCTTAAAGTCCATCAAACTATGAAAAGCAGTGCATGGGTATTCAGTGATGTCGAACACGTCCTGGGTGACTTAGTAGAAGACTGACTTCAGAAATTACACCCTTCTCATTGCATCATACATACAGACGTCTATCCATTATCATCATCATCATCATCATCATCATCATCATCATCATCATCATCATCATCATCATCATCATCATAGCCATCATTCTTCACCTCCTCCTCCTCATCACCGCCATAATCACAATTATAGGACAAACAATCAACACCATTACCATCATCACCAGGATCATTATTATCTCACAGACTTTAAGCTCAGTCTAATCTAATTGACCAATAATTAATATGGTTGTAGAATACAAGGATCTGTATATTGTGCACGTGCACTTGCTATAAACATTTCATAGTAGCTGTAACGGATGGATATCTGGTGTGTGTGCCTGGTTTATAATAGCTAACTGAATGCAAAATATATGACACCTAATTCAAAACAAAGTGTGCATGTAAGATTCTCTGTTAACTACCACACCCACAAATTCACAGATTCTCACTATCACAGGCAAACACCAACACAAATATAAGTTCCACGCTCTCAATACTTTATATCATTAAACAATAATGATTTACACAACTCTTTCACACCACATGTTTCAGGTTAAGAATCTACGAATCCCTCAGCCGACGTTTCGTGTCCCGAGCCAAAAAATAATAAGGCTTGTTACCCGATGTAACCGTAGGAAGTCTGTACACAAACGGGCGAGCAGTTGATGTATGTAGACAGGCAGATAAACACGTCTGTTTATCTGTCTGAGGTCGCATTGATGTTTTCTTGCTGGTGTAACTGCCGATGTATCACACAGCCCTTTTTCCATTGTTTGAGGGAACCCCGTATGTCCTCCCGTAGTCAGCTAAAACAATATATATATATATATATATATATATATATATATATATATATATATATATATATATATATATATATATATATATATATATATATATATATATATATATATTCTCGTCAATACTCTGATTATTATAATCATATTATTCGTCTTTGTTTCATCCTTGCTCATCTCCCTTAGTTTCTTCACTCTTCCAATTCCGCTTCATATGTGATCATTTCTTTTTTTTTCTCCCACAATGTTATCCATACCCAGGCATGAATTAAAATTACTATCAACATACTCACACCTTCCATTCATATTACATTATCTATTACTCTATATGTAAAAGAAGAATGAATGGACATGTTTAATTGACAATGTAATTTCAATGCTTTTGGATTAATAAAGTAATATCTTATCTTATAATTATAGCCCCATGTAATTAATAACATTATTACATCAAAGAAAATTATATTTCATCTTAATGGACAACAGCTTACCACTTCTCAACACAATACATCTAATGCAAAAATATACTTCTCCAACAGTTCGCAATCATGAAAACATTATAAATACCTGTAATCTTTACAGCACAATATAAAATCCAATTTCAGAGAGAAAGTCCACCGAACCTATACTCCTTGATAAGTCCTCGATGCTTTCTACCTCTCAAATCTTTCCAATAATCTTTTTTTTCTTTCTTTTTTTTCCTATACACTAACACTTGACTTCACACAACCTCACACCTTTGTACATATTCCTCAAGTGAGCTCCAATTGCCCTTACTTCCGGCTATTTATTATTCTATTGGTTCAACATTTTCAAACAATGAAACTTTATAATATATGTATTCAAAAAAACTAATCACATTCTAAAAATAGAAATAGTATTAAAAAAAGAAAGATAATTCACGTTCTCTACACTACCCCCTCTTATGAAAGAAAGAGACCGACCGAGGTTTCTTTTTTCAACAACAGATGTATTTCCGCAACACCTGGCACAAACTGATGAACAGCCGATCGCGACAAAAAATCAGCAAAAATTTTTCGAGATCCTGGAAGAGGCTCAATATGGAAATTGTACTCTTGCAAAGACAAATCCCATCGCATGATTCGTTTATTTTTTAACCTACATGTCTGCATGTAAGTGAGGGGTCTGTGATCTGTTTGCAGTGTGAACGCAACACCCCACAGGAAACGAGAGAACTTCGAAACAGCCCAAATAATCGCCAAACATTTCCTTTCAATGGTACTGTACATCACTTCTCTGGACAGCAATTTTCTGCTGGCGAAACAGACAGTATGTAAGACACCCTCCATCTCCTGCATCAAGACAGCACCAATACCAAAAGAACTGGCATCTGTACGAAGTACAAACTGTTCCTGCAACCGTGGCAACTGCAGTCAACACTTCACTACACTCAGCTGACCACACAATGGACCTGACCTTTGAATCCTTCGTAAGATCGGAAATGGGTGCAAGCACTGCCAAAAATTTGGGGATGTAGCATCTGTAAAATCCCAACTACCCCAGAATTGAACGCACATGTTTCTTGGTTGTAGGTGTAGGGATGTCCAAAATTTTCTCAATTTTCTTCCCTGCAGGCCGCAACATCCCCCTCATCAACCACATGTCCAAGAAACACCAGACTGTGAAAACCAGCAGCAATCTGTGATGGCCTAGCTGTAAGACCACACTGCCTTAGTTTTTGAAGTACACCTCTGACATCCACCAGATGCAGTTGGAAAGTTTCACTAGGCGTAAGAATGTCATCAAAAAAATTCATGGCCGAAACTTCCTGCTGTTCCAACACTCTCATCATGCGAGCAAAAACAGCAGGAGCAGAAACCAAACCAAAAGGCATCCTTACCCACTGAAACAGACCCATGTGGGTGGCAAAACCAGTCTTATACCTATCCACAGGATTGACGACAATCTGACAGTATCCCTTGGCTAAGTCAATACGAGTGAAAAACACACTGGCGGCAAGTCTTGTGTACAACTCGGTGACATCTGAAATAGGTTCGGCGTCAAAAAGAGTAACCTTATTCAGCGCCCTATAATCAATGCAGAATCGGCACGAATTATCTTTGTTCTGCACCAAGAACACCTGCGAAGAATAAGCTGACCTGGACCTCTCAATAACACCAAGCTCCAACATCGTCTGAATTTCTCGCTCCACAACTTGATGAGAAGCAAACGGCAGATCGTAAGCCCGACGACGAACTGGTACATCCGATGTTAAATAAACATCCAAAAACAAACCCCCTTGAAATGAACCCGGTTTTGCTGTCAAAATATGAGCATAGTCAGAAAAAACAGAGAAGAGATCCTGACGATCCGATGCAGGCAACAACTCATCAAAAACAACTGACGAAATGTCCTCATCTGTCATAGAGGATGCCAAAGGCAGAATTGGCAGAAAAACACCATCATCCTCATCATCCTGGACAACACCTACAGACGCCAAAATGTGTCTTTTTGTTTCTTCATGTACCACCTCAGAACTCAACACTCCCTAACCCACCGAACAACAACCGACGTGTCTATGATGAAAAACCTTTTCATTGTCAACATAAAAAAACCTGTTCGAAATCACATCATCCCACTCTACCACATGTCATTCACAAACAACTGTATATACACACACTTCAACTTCGGCAACGTGTTGGGGACGGCGGTAGTACCGCTTTAGCATGTTTGCATGAAAAATCTTTTGTCTTTCCCTTGACTACAATCTTGTAGTCAGGATGAATGCTTTCTTGCACTGTGTATGGTCCCAACCACTTCATGAGTACTTTATTTGTTTCGGATGGCAACAGAACCAGCAACTCATCATGAACAGCAAAAGTGCGTTTTATAGCTGATCTATGAAAGTAAGCTTTGTTTTTTGCTGATGATTGTGCAGAGTTTTGCCTAGCCAGTTCACAAGTTTCAGCAATGATGTTCTTCAACTCGAAAACATGCAAATACATTGGTTGTGCCTCCACATCCTTTGAAGACTGGTCCTAGGTCCAAGAATCTGCAAGTAAAGAAATATGACCACGAGGTTGGCGACCAAACATCAACTCAAAGGGACTGAATCCAGTACTCTCCGAAGTTAATTCCCGGCAGGCAAAAAGCAGTGCAGGCAAGTAACGATGCCACGCCTTTGGATAAGATTGTATAACCTTCCCAAGCATCGCCTTCAACGTTCTGTGAAATCTCTCCACAATTCCATTTGCTGAGGATGATATGGAGACGTCCGAATCGCCCTAGTGCCACACAATGCGTAGAACTGCTTGATCAATTCAGAGGCAAACTGGATATCTTGATTAGACAATATCACTTTGGGAAAACCCAGCCGTGCAAAAATCGACAGCAGAGCTTCTGCAACCTTCACTGAAGAAATGTTTTTTAGTGGCACGGCCTCCGGAAAACGAGTAGCTAAGTCGACCAATGTCAGAATATATCGATGACCTTCCTCCGAAGGTGGAGATAAAGGACCAACCAAGTCTATGTGGACCCTTTCAAACGGAAAAGACGACTGAGGAACAACAACCAACGGAACTGGCGGCGCTTTTCCTTTCTAAGTAGACTTCTGACACACATCACAGTACGAACATATATTTTGAAGTATCCACTGACACTCCGGGCCAAAAAAAACTTGGAAAGAACTCGAGTCAAAGTACGACGTGTAATATAATGAGCAGCAAGCAACTGATCATGTGCAGTAGCCAAAACAGCAGCACGTAACGTTTCTGGAACAACAATCTGCTGTAGGATTTGACCTGAACGATACAAAACACCCAAATCCACAAAGGAAAAATAAATAGCAGAACCAACAGATTTATTTTCTCCAGACTGAGCACACGTAAAATATGAAGCAAGACTGGAATCCGATTTCTGACAATCAGTCGACCCCTTACGAGAAACTCCAAAATCCTGAAAAACATCTGTAGTGGTGTTGGAGAGAAGTCGAAGTCGAAGTCGAAGTCGAAATTTTAATGACAAAAAGCCAACAATACCGCTCATTAGTCAGAGTTGGACAATTTCTTTTCAAAACGTTAAAACACACACACACACACACACACACACTCACACATACTCGAACGCTTACACAGCCTGAGGACTATGATTCTAGACCTCGGTTGTGGGGACTATTAGAAAGAATAGGTATTTTTGAGATTCGATACTGCAAGCATTGTCTCTTGGCTCCCGAAAGCAGCGCTAGGGGTCGTACGTTTCAAAATAGTAACTACTCTTTGAGCTATTAGACTTGGTATGTTGCGTGATAAGTGAAGACTGGCGGGGGGTGTCTTGTGAGGACTAAATACACACATTCACAAATAGCATTCATGTTGAGGACTTCGTACACACTTGCTTACACACTCTTAAACCGTATTAAGACCGAGGACCATGATGCGGGGGTGTATTGTGAGGACCTAATACACACATTCACAAATAGCATTCATGTTGAGGACTTCCGTACACACTTGCTTACACACTCTTAAACCGTATTAAGACCGAGGACCATGATTCTAGACCAACGTTTTCAGGACCGTTAGCAAGTCCTCAAGATGAATGTTGAATGGAATAAAGTGCATTATGATAATAATAATAATAATAATAATAATAATAATAATAATAATAATAATAATAATAATAATAATAATAATAATAATAATAATAATACAGGATGCTATATACACGCCATTTCCCAAATCAATCAGGCTCAAAGCGCGGCGATCTATACCAACATACACGCTCACCTGTTCCTGGACCTCTATCTATCAATACAGATCAAGCTATCACCAGTCCCATACCTCGGGGGTCGTATCCCATCCCCCACCCCCCTAACTATCTTAATCTTAATCAAACAGTCACCTCTGCCTCAACCCAAAGAGCTAGGCTATTGCTTATTCCTATGTGGACAGTGGCTGTGATGCTGCTTTAGGGTTAGGGGTTTGGGTTGTGATCCATCAACTCTTCTTGAGATAGGTGAAGCATTCAGGGGGTCCTCTTGGGGATGAGCCCAATATGGACCGCCTGACTGGATGGGTTGAGGAGAAACTTCAGGTTCTTAGAGGTCTGTACTTTGAAAGGGTTCCAATCTCCCAATAACGACCGGACATTTGGGCGGGAAACCGTCTGGCGCCCAAAATACTGCCAAAGGCACCATTCAGGTGCACGAAGTGGGTACAGCACACATACCCTGACCGAACAATGTTGGAAAAGCAGCCAAATTCATCCCCATGAGGTGGCCAATTTGGATCGAAAGTATTTGGTCATATTGTACAAGGATTTCACGAGGGTCAGATCAATCAAACAGTCACCTCTCCCCAACGCGTTCTTTCATTCTTTCCGTGTTCAGGGACTATATGCAGGGGTGGGGCTAGAACATAACTGGTAAATGGGAACAGACTGGGTGAAGTGGTTCTTGAGGTATTGAACTTATACGACGCAAATCGCGCAACGATTGTACACACTTTCCTCTATCAACCCATGCCATCATCACTTTGGGGGCTCCTATCGTATCACCCCTCCCCTAACTTGGGGCTGGTTTTGTTTCTTGGCGTACTATAGGATGTGTCTAGGACTCAGCATCAAGGGATACCAGATACAAGATACAACAGAGCTTTATTATCTGACTGTGAGACATGAACTTGATCAATACACACAACCCATAACACATGGACCCTACTCTGGTTGCACTTTACATTGTTCCTGGACCTCTATCTATCAATACAGATCAAGCTATCACCAGTCCCATACCTCGGGGGTCGTATCCCATCCCCCATCCCCCTAACTATCTTAATCTTAATCAAACAGTCACCTCTGCCTCAACCCAAAGAGCTAGGCTATTGCTTATTCCTATGTGGACAGTGGCTGTGATGCTGCTTTAGGGTTAGGGGTTTGGGTTGTGATCCATCAACTCTTCTTGAGATAGGTGAAGCATTCAGGGGGTCCTCTTGGGGATGAGCCCAATATGGACCGCCTGACTGGATGGGTTGAGGAGAAACTTCAGGTTCTTAGAGGTCTGTACTTTGAAAGGGTTCCAATCTCCCAATAACGACCGGACATTTGGGCGGGAAACCGTCTGGCGCCCAAAATACTGCCAAAGGCACCATTCAGGTGCACGAAGTGGGTACAGCACACATACCCTGACCGAACAATGTTGGAAAAGCAGCCAAATTCATCCCCATGAGGTGGCCACTTTGGATCGAAAGTATTTGGTCATTTTGTACAAGGATTTCAGGACGGTCAGATCAATCAAACAGTCACCTCACCCCAACGCGTTCTTTCATTCTTTCCTTGTTCAGGGACTATATACAGGGTTGGGGCTAGAACATAACTGGTAAATGGGAACAGACTGGGTGAAGTGGTTCTTGAGTTATTGAACTTATACGACGCAAATCGCGCAACGATTGTACACACTTTCCTCTATCAACCCATGCCATCATCACTTTGGGAGCTCCTATCGTATCACCCCTCCCCTAACTTGGGGCTGGTTTTGTTTCTTGGCGTACTATAGGATGTGTCTAGGACTCAGCATCAAGGGATACCAGATACAAGATACAACAGAGCTTTATTATCTGACTGTGAGACATGAACTTGATCAATACACACAACCCATAACACATGGACCCTACTCTGGTTGCACTTTACATTGTTCCTGGACCTCTATCTATCAATACAGATCAAGCTATCACCAGTCCCATACCTCGGGGGTCGTATCCCATCCCCCATCCCCCTAACTATCTTAATCTTAATCAAACAGTCACCTCTGCCTCAACCCAAAGAGCTAGGCTATTGCTTATTCCTATGTGGACAGTGGCTGTGATGCTGCTTTAGGGTTAGGGGTTTGGGTTGTGATCCATCAACTCTTCTTGAGATAGGTGAAGCATTCAGGGGGTCCTCTTGGGGATGAGCCCAATATGGACCGCCTGACTGGATGGGTTGAGGAGAAACTTCAGGTTCTTAGAGGTCTGTACTTTGAAAGGGTTCCAATCTTCCAATAACGACCGGACATTTGGGCGGGAAACCGTCTGGCGCCCAAAATACTGCCAAAGGCACCGTTTAGGTGCACGAAGTGGGTACAGCACACATACCCTGACCGAACAATGTTGGAAAAGCAGCCAAATTCATCCCCATGAGGTGGCCACTTTGGATCGAAAGTATTTGGTCATTTTGTACAAGGATTTCAGGACGGTCAGATCAATCAAACAGTCAACTCTCCCCAACGCGTTCTTTCATTCTTTCCGTGTTGGGGGACTATATGCAGGGTTGGGGCTAGAACATAACTGGTAAATGGGAACAGACTGGGTGAAGTGGTTCTTGAGGTATGGAACTTATACGACGCAAATCGCGCAACGATTGTACACACTTTCCTCTATCAACCCATGCCATCATCACTTTGGGAGCTCCTATCGTATCACCCCTCCCCTAACTTGGGGCTGGTTTTGGTTCTTGGCGTACTATAGGATGTGTCTAGGACTCAGCATCAAGGGATACCAGATACAAGATACAACAGAGCTTTATTATCTGACTGTGAGACATGAACTTGATCAATACACACAACCCATAACACATGGACCCTACTCTGGTTGCACTTTACATTGTTCCTGGACCTCTATCTATCAATACAGATCAAGCTATCACCAGTCCCATACCTCGGGGGTCGTATCCCATCCCCCATCCCCCTAACTATCTTAATCTTAATCAAACAGTCACCTCTGCCTCAACCCAAAGAGCTAGGCTATTGCTTATTCCTATGTGGACAGTGGCTGTGATGCTGCTTTAGGGTTAGGGGTTTGGGTTGTGATCCATCAACTCTTCTTGAGATAGGTGAAGCATTCAGGGGGTCCTCTTGGGGATGAGCCCAATATGGACCGCCTGACTGGATGGGTTGAGGAGAAACTTCAGGTTCTTAGAGGTCTGTACTTTGAAAGGGTTCCAATCTCCCAATAACGACCGGACATTTGGGCGGGAAACCGTCTGGCGCCCAAAATACTGCCAAAGGCACCATTCAGGTGCACGAAGTGGGTACAGCACACATACCCTGACCGAACAATGTTGGAAAAGCAGCCAAATTCATCCCCATGAGGTGGCCACTTTGGATCGAAAGTATTTGGTCATTTTGTACAAGGATTTCAGGACGGTCAGATCAATCAAACAGTCACCTCACCCCAACGCGTTCTTTCATTCTTTCCTTGTTCAGGGACTATATGCAGGGGTGGGGCTAGAACATAACTGGTAAATGGGAACAGACTGGGTGAAGTGGTTCTTGAGTTATTGAACTTATACGACGCAAATCGCGCAACGATTGTACACACTTTCCTCTATCAACCCATGCCATCATCACTTTGGGAGCTCCTATCGTATCACCCCTCCCCTAACTTGGGGCTGGTTTTGTTTCTTGGCGTACTATAGGATGTGTCTAGGACTCAGCATCAAGGGATACCAGATACAAGATACAACAGAGCTTTATTATCTGACTGTGAGACATGAACTTGATCAATACACACAACCCATAACACATGGACCCTACTCTGGTTGCACTTTACATTGTTCCTGGACCTCTATCTATCAATACAGATCAAGCTATCACCAGTCCCATACCCCGGGGGTCGTATCCCATCCCCCATCCCCCTAACTATCTTAATCTTAATCAAACAGTCACCTCTGCCTCAACCCAAAGAGCTAGGCTATTGCTTATTCCTATGTGGACAGTGGCTGTGATGCTGCTTTAGGGTTAGGGGTTTGGGTTGTGATCCATCAACTCTTCTTGAGATAGGTGAAGCATTCAGGGGGTCCTCTTGGGGATGAGCCCAATATGGACCGCCTGACTGGATGGGTTGAGGAGAAACTTCAGGTTCTTAGAGGTCTGTACTTTGAAAGGGTTCCAATCTCCCAATAACGACCGGACATTTGGGCGGGAAACCGTCTGGCGCCCAAAATACTGCCAAAGGCACCGTTTAGGTGCACGAAGTGGGTACAGCACACATACCCTGACCGAACAATGTTGGAAAAGCAGCCAAATTCATCCTCATGATTTGGCCACTTTGGATCGAAAGTATTTGGTCATTTTGTACAAGGATTTCAGGACGGTCAGATCAATCAAACAGTCAACTCTCCCCAACGCGTTCTTTCATTCTTTCCGTGTTGGGGGACTATATGCAGGGTTGGGGCTAGAACATAACTGGTAAATGGGAACAGACTGGGTGAAGTGGTTCTTGAGGTACGGAACTTATACGACGCAAATCGCGCAACGATTGTACACACTTTCCTCTATCAACCCATGCCATCATCACTTTGGGAGCTCCTATCGTATCACCCCTCCCCTAACTTGGGGCTGGGCGTACTATAGGATGTGTCTAGGACTCAGCATCAAGGGATACCAGATACAAGATACAACAGAGCTTTATTATCTGACTGTGAGACATGAACTTGATCAATACACACAACCCATAACACATGGACCCTACTCTGTTTGCACTTTATATTCTTACTGGACATCTATCTATCAATAGAGATCAAGCTATCCTATTAACCATCCCATAACTAGAGGTGGTTGGGACCCTCCTCCCCCACTCTTACCCTTATACTAACACTTTACCCCATCCATATCATATCACTACATCACCTGTAGATGAGACAGGTGAGCGTGTATGTTGGTTCAGATCGCCGCCCTTTAGCCACCCTCACCACAGATAACCCTATTGCGCGATGGTCTAATGGTAGTGCGTTAGGTTAGGAGATCAAAATCATTGGCATAGCTCAATTATTGAGTTCAGAGTGACTGTTTTAGTGATCCAACCCCCCAAAAGAACATGTCTCCTAAAAACGATGGATCGCAACCCAAACCCCAAAAACGGTAGCTACGATTTCCTTTTAATTTCGCACACTAGTAGGGTTAGGGTTAGTGGCAAATGTATCAAATTTTATTCTGATGAATACAATTGTGAATAAAATTTGATTCAACAACAATAGTTAGACTCCATTTCGTTTGCTCAAATAAGCCTACTCTAACAAATACTTGGCCAAGTTTTTGAGTGGCGGCTTTCCAAAACTTCTTTGATGTGCGCAATTTGTTACCAGTGTGTGTGTATCTGCAGCCACACGCACGCACACACACAATCTTCAGCTTAGGCTGTTTTTCACGTTCGCACACATACAATCACAGCTATAAGTGAGCGTCACAGTAGGGAGTCTTCGACTGTCCTATCCTGCCACCGAGTACCTGTTCCTTTTCCAATTAAAGAGCGATAGTTTAGCTATGTTTCTGGTTAAAACACGCTGAGCATTGACACTAAAATGTTGACCGTATGAAGGGTTACAGACATATTTATTATTTATTTATTTATTTAATCGTTCTTATATAGCGCTTTTCCAGCTCAAGAGCTGCTCAAAGCGCTGGCCGATACAGGATCTAACTCAAGGCGCCCGAGACGCCCACCCGCAGCCTTTGGGCGCATGGTCTGACGCCCGGACAACTGAGCACAATCCTGGGCAGCCAGGGATGGGGGAGAAGGACCTAGGTGCATGCTGGGTGTTTTCTTGTCACCGGCACTCACCCGTCTAGGACATGAGCGTCAGGATCTTTAAAGTCCGTTATGATGGAATGTATGCGATACAGACTAGACCTCGGTTTATACTCTCATCCGAAGGAGTAGGAAAACAGGAGTAAAGTGTCTTTCCCAGGGACACAACACAATGGCCCGGCCAGGGCTCGAACCCGGGACCTTCCGATCCGCAAGCCGAAGCACTATACAAAAACTACTAAAACACTCATAGAACCAATAATTCTTAACCGATTTTAGTGCGGATGGTGTCAAAATGATCAGATCGATAGCGCGATTCCTTTTCAGTCATTTTTCAATTTAGGTCCGATTGTAGCTGATACATGTTTTTGAATGCCCTACCCGTAATTCTAGACCAATTTTAATCGGGTTTGTTGCCAAATGATCAATCAGCTCAATAGCGCGAACATTTTTCAGTGAAAATTTTTTTGGGATAATAAGATACAACGGAGATATAGGATAACAAAGGAGTCAAGTACCCCTAATTCTTGACCAATTTTAATCGGGTTTGTGATCCGGTCCTGATTTGGCTCGGAAGAGTCCGCTGGACCTAAAGCATGCATCAATCAATCAATCAATCAATCAATCAATCGGGTTTGTTGCAAAATGATCAGCTCCATCTGCCAAGACAGATGGTGGTTAAAAACACATCACCTCGGTGGGGGGTAGGTGGGGTGGGGGTGCCCCCATGAGGTGGGTGATGAGATAAGACCCCCCCCCCCCCCCGAGTGATGGTATGGGGGATGGGATAGCTTTTTCTAATGCAGCTGCCGCGTATCCCCCAAAAACAAGAAAACAGCCCCAACGATCTGCGAGTTATGATATTGGTGATATAAACACAGTTTAGACTAGTTGCGCGATTCGCGTCGTATAAATTCTATATCTCGGGAACCCCTGCACCGATTTTGATCATGTTTACCAGTTTTGATCACGGGCTACCCGTGCACCTAAAAAATAATGTCATGTTTGGCTCACAAAAACTAACTCCATGGTCTCGAGCTGTGTCTGTTTTCCCATATAGACCAAAAAATTGATGGTCTTTCTAGGAAGCCTTGATAGCTATCCTATCCTATCCTGTCCCATAACCCGAAGGTCGTAGGGGCACCACAGATGATCGCTTAACCAGCATACTCCATCTTTCTCTGTCCTCAGCAGCCCTCATGGCTTCGCTCAGTGTCAAACCAGTCCATCCTCGAATGTTGTCCTCCCACCTCTTTTTCGGTCTCCCCCTTCTTCTACCTCCTTGCACTGTGCCTTGCAGAATGGTCTTTGCAAGACCTGATGATCTGGTGACGTGGCCATACCATCGGAGTTTCCGTTTCTTCACCACTGTGAGCAGGTCATCGTGTTGTCCAATGGCTGGTGTGATGGTCTGTCGGACTTCGTCGTTGGTGATGTGTTGGGTAAAGGAAATGCACAGAAGTCTTCTGTAGCACCTCATCTCCATGCTTTGTATTCTTCGTTGGAGATCTGCTGTGAGGGTCCATGCTTCGCAAGCATATAGGAAGATGGAGATGACCAGAGAGCGCAGCAGTCTTACTTTGGAATGTAGACTGATGGTTCTGTCTTTCCAAATGGGCTTCAACCTTGTCAGGGCAGCAGTTGTTTGTGCGATCCTGGAGAGGACTTCCTGTCGAGACCCATTGTCTGACACAATGGCTCCTAAATATTTGAAGCTGTGCACTGTGTTGAGGGATTGGCCTTGTACTTTGATGTCCGTGTTGATGCCATTGGTGTTGTTGGTCATCATTTTGGTCTTCTCTGCACTTATTTCCATTCCATAAGCTCTGGAGGTGGTGTCAAGCCTCTGTACAAGCTGTTCAAGTTCTTGTTCCTCTCCAGCCAATCCATCAATATCATCCGCAAAACGAAGATTGGAGATTGCTCTGCCCCCTATGCTGACTGTGCCTTCGTGATCTGCAAGAGCATCTGACATGATGCGCTCTAGGAAGATGTTGAAGAGTGTTGGAGAGAGTAGGCATCCTTGACGCACACCGATTGTTGTTCTGAACCAGTTCCCGATGACGCTGTTATGGAGGACTGCACTGGTAGCCTTGTCATACAGGCTTTTGATGACTTCTATAATTTTAGGGCTGATGTTGTACACTTTCATGGTTGCCCATAGAGCTGCATGCCAGACTCGGTCAAATGCCTTCTTGAAGTCTATGAACACATGATATAGATGTTGTTGGTGCTGTAGGTATTTCTCACAGATTATTCTGAGGTTGAAAATCTGTTCAGTGGTACTTCGCCCTGCCATGAATCCTGCTTGTTCTTCAGCTATGATTTGTTCAGCTTGTGGTTTCAACCTGTTGAGTATTATTTTCAGGAGGACCTTGCTGGGATGGCTGATGAGGCTGATGGTGCGGTAATTTTCACACTCCTGAAGGTTACCTTTTTTGGGAAGAGTGATGACAAGCGACTGGGTCCATGGTGTAGGCCACTCCCCACTCTGCCAGATCTTGTTACAGATAATGGTGAGAGCATCAGTCATTGCTTCTCCTCCTGCTTGTAGCAGTTCCGCTGGTATGTTGTCCACTCCCGCTGACTTCCCTTTCTTCAGCGATTGCACTGCTGCCTCAACTTCTTCCCGGAGAATTGGGAGGATTTCTTCTTCTTCTCTGCTCTCGGGACATGCTAGAACTGATGGGTCTCCATTTGGTGTATGGTTGTAAAGGTCAGAGCAGTACTCTGTCCATCTGTCCAAGACTTCTTGTTCTTCTGTAAGGCATATGCCAGACTTGCTTTGGATAGTGGAGACTTTGGGCTGTTTAACACTTGTCAGCCGCTTCACAGTCTGGTAGGCCTTCTTGCTGTTGTTCTTGTTCAGATTGTTCTCTATTTCCTGGCATTGATCTTCTATCCAGTTCTCCTTTGCTGTGCGCATGCCTTTTCGGATGTCATTGTTGATTTTTCGGTAGACATCAGCTCCCTGTGAGGTGTTCTTTTTCTTTTTTTAACTCTCTTCGTTTATCACACAGATCCAAAAGTTCAGGTGTGATCCACGGCTTCTTCTTTGGTCGGTGCTTGCCAAGGATCTCAGTGGCGGCATCTGTTACAGCTGAGTTGAAGGTATTGGTCATGGTGTTGACATCTACTTCGCCTGCCCCCAAAATAAGCAGTGGTGCAAATTTCCCTCCAATTGTGGCCTGAAATATTTTTGCCACCTCCGGGTCTTGCAGTTTGTCCAGGTCGAACTTCAGCCTAGTGCACTTTGCTGTATTTACTCTCTTCAAATGGAGCCGGAAAGACATCATCACGAGATCGTGGTCACTTCCAATGTCTGCTCCTGGAAAAGTGCGTGTCCTGCCAATGTTGATGCTTGATCTGAAGCGTTTCTTGACCATGATGTAGTCGATCTGGTTGTGATGTTCCCCGCCGGGACTGTGCCATGTCCATCGTCTGGATTTTTTGTGGAGACCAAGCGTGTTTGCCAGTACCAGATTGTTGTATCTGGCAAACTCCAATAGCCTCAGACCCCTGTCATTTGTCTCGTTGTTGCAGTGGGGTCCACATGTGTCTCCCCAGTTGTGGTGCGCATCTTGGCCAACCTTGGCATTCCAGTCGCCTTGCACTATGACTATGTCCTTCTTCGGCACTTGGTCAAGGACCGCCTGTATATTTTCATAAAAATCCTCCACTTCGCTGTCTTCATAGTCTGATGTTGGGGCATAGGCCTGGATGATGGTAATGTTGAAAGGGGTTGCTCTCAGACGGATGCTAATGAGTCTACTGGAGACTGGGCGGCAACCCATGACAGTGGCTAGAATGTTCTTGTGGACCAAGAATCCAACGCCGTGTTCGTGCCTGTCATCTCTACCGCTGAAATAGAGCTTGTGGCCTTTGTCAGTCGTTGTTTCACCTAGGCCTTTCCAGCGCAGTTCGCTGATACCTAGAACGTTCCATCGATAGTGGTCCAGCTCGTGGGCCAGTTCTAATTTTCCTTCCGCAGTTAGGGTCCTGACATTCCAGGTTCCTATGACGATGTTGTTTCTCGTGCGGATCTTGCTAATTTGTCCATCAGTAGCATACTTTTCACCTCCGTCCTGGTGGCCAACGGAAGGCGCGGTCCTTGTTCCGGGCGACGACCGATCCGGCATGGAATTAGTGGATAGCCTCATCATGTGTTGTGTCTTGGGCAAAAAAAAGACCTGGCAGGGCCCAATCCTCTCCAGGCTGTTGGCCACAGCCGAAATCCACGAATACAGTGTGGCTCGCCTTGAACCTGTAGTAACGTGAGGTTCCTCCGCACTGGCCGGTGACTTCTGTGTAGAAGACTTTCGCCCAGTGATGCCGTTGATAGCTTAGTTAGTTAAACTTCCGCCTACCGTGCAGGACGACCCAAGTTCAAACCTCACGCGGACCGTTTTTTTTTTTTTACACTACAATATGGATATTTTTCTTTTTAATATAGGCTTTTTACCTTTAATTTATTATTATTATTATTATTATTATTATTATTATTATTATTATTATTATTATTATTATTATTATTATTATTATTCACTAATAATAATAAATTATTATTATTATTATTACTATTACTATTATTATATCTTAAATCAAATTTTCTTTTAAAACCTTGGTGGGTTTTTTATATTTCTATTTGTATTATTCTATATCAGGGGCGTCGCACACGGGGGGGGGGGGGGGGGGAGGGGGGGCACCCGCCCCCCAATAATTTGGCCAAAAAAAAAAAGAAAGAGAGAGAGAAAGAAGAAAAGAAGAAGTAAGAAGAAGAAGAAGAAGAAGAAGAAGATTTCAAACGATAGAGGAAGGCAGGAAGAATCAATAATTAAAAAAATCACCATATTTTTAAACCGTAGTGTAAAGGGCTAACGTACGAAATAATATTACAATAATCTATTAGCATGTGCTTGTGTTTCACAACAAAATATTTCGTGGCCCTAACGCAATCACCGGGCAGCAGAGCTGGCTTTCGCTGTTTGAAAGAAGTGTCATTTCATCACGCAAAGAGCAAAATTAACAAAACAATGGAATCGTCTGTTTTCCAGGTTTGTTGATATCAATTATTTACTTTAGTCTGTAAAATGAGTAAGGCAAGGGTGAATGTGCAAGTGTCAATAAATAGTTGAGGTGCGCGATATTTTTTAATTTAGATTTAGTTTGTTGATAGGCCTACACGTGCACGTGCTTTGATCGCAAAAGGGGAAAAAAAAGGACCCGTTCGCTTTTCTGGGGACAGATAACGTGGTCTTGACTGCTTTGATTATTACACCACCACCCCCACCCCCCACTACCCATTATAGGTTTCACTTGGTTTGTTTGTTTGTTTGTTTGTTTTGTTTGTTTATGTGTCCGCGAATAGATCTCCGATGTTTGTGGACTGAACTAGCTGAGATTTTGTTCATGGACTACTAGTAAGATCATCTCGATCCTTCCCAAAATCCAAGGTCACAGCTAGGTCACAAAACCTGACCTTTGGCTCCTTTTTTGGTCTGTAAAAAGATCTCTGGTGTTTGTAGACAAAATGACGTCCCGCTTGTCAGCCCCCCCCCCCCCCCACCTCCCTGTCGACAGGGTTGCCCCCCCCCCCCCCCAATATTTTGGACCGTGCGACGCCCCTGTATATTCAATATTATTATTATTAGTATAAGTATTAGTATTAGTATTAGTATTATTATTAGTATTAGTATTATTACCAAGGATCGGGATGGGGTGGTACGTGTAGGTAAAAGGGGGCTACGGGTAGGTTAAAGGGGCATGGGTAGGCATAACGGGGATACGTGGGGCCGGGTAGCTCAGTTGGTAAGAGCGTCTTGCTAGTAACCGAAAGGTCGCTGGTTCGAATCCCGGATTGGTCAACGTGTGATCATATTATTTTCCCCTTTACCAACAACTGGCCCGCTGGTGTCAGTATAAATCGGTCCAGTAGTCACCTATATGCGAAAGTGTCGTGTGACTATAATCTACAAACAACGGGGATATGGGTATATATAAGGGGGTATGGTGATGGTCCCCTATACGCCTATGTGTCCGGGGACGTTAATCTATATAACTAACTAACTAAGTCGATTCCTTTCATCCATACCTGCGAAACGATCAACGGGGAAGTATCAAGGAGGGTACAGGTAGGTTACAAGGGGGGTACGGAAGGTATCAAGGGGGTATGGGGAGGTATCAAGTGGGTTCGGGAGGTATCAAGGGGGTATGGTGAGGCATCATGGAGTGGGGGGGGGGGAGACTAGGAGATATCAGAGGGGGTGGGTATGGTGAGGTATCAAGGGGGATATGGGGAGGTATCATCGTCCAAATGAAACTCGCTCACAACAGTTGTCTCTGTCTACATTTCAAACAGCAACCTGTTGGCTTGCCAGGGTACAAAACCACTAGTATGTATATATTCTACTTCACTTTGTCAACAGTTTTACTGTCACTACATCACCTGTGTGAATGAATGAATGAATGAATGAATAAACATTGAGGTTTAACGTCTACACCCACAATTGGCGATATGGCAGACGGGGATAACCATCCCAGGGACAGAGGGGTAGGGCCCTAAATCAATACTGAACCACAAGAGCCATCATACTGCTAAAATGGACAGTGAAAATGGCCACATTTTATATCGCCCACCACGGGATTCGAACCTGGGTCATCGGTGTGCCAGGCTAACCCTCTACCACTTGAGCTACGGCTTTGCCCCTCCTCCCCCCCCCCCCCTCCCACCTGTGTGAATAGGAAAGATGAGCTTATAATTATGTTGCTACAGCTCACAAGGACATACGATTTAGCCTTACATAGGCAAGAGGAAAGAAAAAAATTGACGAAAGCAGCCTCCATAACTCAGAATAGTTGAAGCCACAATGTATGTGTGAAGTGAGACAATGCGAGGGTCGCAAGCTGGAGGGGTGGAGCCCTTGAACACCTTATTGGGCAGAATAGTTCATGTCACAATTCATTAATGCAGTGGTGAGCCAATTGCAGGCTCGCCAAGATGTAGGGTGGAGTCTATGTCGCTCGCAAAGCCATAGGGGTGGAGTCAGGTCTCTAGTTGCGCGATCCAACGCGACACACTCGGCGACATGGTCATGTGACGCTACGTGTGACCAATCGTCTTCAAGATATGAGTGCGGAAATCTGTCAAGTTGGACTCCCTCTCTCTCCTTCTTAGTAAAAATGTGTTTAGCCCAATACGCACACGCACAGTCAAGTTTATAATTGCATCTTGGTAAGGACTATGCTCAAACTTAGCCAAAATAGTCTAGGCCTCACGTAGACAGCGTTTTTGCAATAAAATTGTGAGGACTATGGTTGTAAGTCCTCAGAGCGGAAAAAGTCCTCACAACGTGGGTGTGCAACATGGCAAAGTCCTTACGACGGCGTAGGTTCAAAAACACAAACACACACACACACACCCACACACACACACACACACACCACACAAAGGCCATGGCCAGACAGTGCTTAGAATACCAAAGAGCTCTCACGTAATAATGGCAGTTGTTGGGTTAGATAGGACTTGCCTCCTTTTTTGTATCATCAGAAAAAGGTACTTGCTGAAATTATACTGCGTGTCGTTATTTTGGCTTTTTAATAAATTGACAAGCTGCAACCGCAGTGGTACATGTTTCAATATGACTAAACATTTCTGACGAAGTTCTGTATACACTGGGCACTGAAAAATAACATTAATTTCGTTTTCCACTGCCTGTGGACAAAAGGGACAACGTTGTTTCGCAGGGTTTTCCGAAAAGCGGAATTTATGTGCATTAATTTCCGTTACCCCAATCCTAAATCTTGTGAGCGTTCTCAGATAATTACTGGTATGCAGAGAGTCAATATATTTTTCACGCTCGAGACACGTTTTAAAGCAGTTGTACAACTGAAAATGCGTACTATTTTCCAAATGAGAAAACCATTCTTGACAAAAACAATCTCTCAGCCTAGTTTTAAATTCACGAATAAATTGTTTCTCATTTCCGACTTGTCCAAACAACCAAACAAACCCAAAGCCGTTGCAGCATAGCAAATTTTTTACATTGGTGACCCAAGATCTTTTACTTCTGTCATGTAGTTGCAGCAACATATCATACGCCATGCGAGAGAAGCGTGATGTCGGTTGTTTAAGAAGTCTGAACCAAAACATGATACACTTCGCTGCAGAATTCACGTACAGTGGGTAGCGGCCCAACTCACCGTATACAAGAGTATTAGGTGCTTTCGATGAAACACCCAGTACCTTTTTGCATGCCATCAGGTGAATTTTTTCCACCACTTCAACTTTTTGAGAACCCCAGATCTCGGCTGCATACAGCACCATTGTGGCAATCTGTGTGTCAAAAAGCTTAAAGAAAATTACGGGCGAGTTACAATTCATCCTTCTTAAAGCATTGAAAATTTCGATAGTTCCGCGCTTAGCTCTGGGTTCCAACTCCCTCAAGGCTACATTGAAGCTAACTTTAGTTGAGAAAATCAAACCAAGGTATTTGTAAGACCCAGCAACCTCTAGCTTTTCTTTACCATAGAACCAGACTTCCCTCTCTGCTAAGTGCCCTCCGTTGCGGAAAACAACTACTTTCGTTTTATCTGTGTTTACAGTGAGACGAGCTTTTTGGGCAGCTTCATACAATACATTAAGCTGGTTCTGTAAGCCTACCACTGTATACGACAACAGTAACAGATCATCGGCGAAAAGAAGAACAAACAGTTCCACCTGGTGCGGAGACAATATTATTCCATGTCGGCCTAGACTATTTATTTCCTTGGCTAAGACATTGATGAAAAGGGAAAAAAGTGTCGGACTGGCTACACATCCTTGTTTTAGACCTTGTAGGCATTCAAAATATTCAGTAGTACTATTAGCGTTACACCTAACACAGGCACTAACAGTTTCATACATACCACGGATCATATCGAACATCTTGCCCTTCACTCCTGCCTCGTGAATCGCAATCCACAGGAGTGATCTATTAATGCTGTCATATGCCTTGCGGAAATCCACGAACGCGGCGTACAGTTTTTTATTTTGAGTCAGCTGTTTTTGAACGATAGCATACAATGTGAACATATGGTCAACAGTAGACCGTCCTTTACGAAAACCGGCCTGAGTTTCATCTATGACGTCATTAGTTTCCACCCATGTTGACAGCCTATTATTTAAAACAGCTGTGAATAACTTGCCTAACGTACTCAAGAGGGAAATCCCCCTAAAGTTATCTGGAACATTTGTAGGCCCTTTTTTGTGGAGAGGAATTATCACCGCTCTAGTCCACTCAATAGGATAGATTCCAGAGTTAAATATAGCATTAAAAAGTTTAATTAGGTATTTAAGGACTACGCCCTCTGAAACTCTGATCATTTCGTTTAGAATTCCATCTGGCCCCGCGGCTCTGCCTACCTTAAGGCGTCGTATCGCTTTCTTAATTTCGGCCTCAGTGATCGGCGCATCCAACACCTCGTCCTCCACCCTTTCTTCCGGCACACTTGTATGTGCAGACCCAACACCTACATTTTCATTCAATACATTTTTGAAATGTTGCAGCCATTCATCCTCGGAAATATCACCTGTTTTGTTAGGTCTTCTCCGATACTTCCTAATTTCTGACCAAAACTCATGTGGTTTGTTAATACAGTCCAATAAAGTGTCAAGCTTTGCCAGTCTTGCTTCACGCTCTTTCTTCTTTAACGTATGCTTATAGTCTTTCCTTATCACCAAGTAGTGTTGCTTATCAGCCATCGATTTGGTACGCAAGTACTTTCTTAAGGCACGCTGTTACGTTGAAACGTGAACGAAAGTATGTCGGAAGCGCGCACAATAGATCTAATCGTTTCGTTTTGCAAAGTATTCAATAATGGTGTTTATTTACCTTTGATTTGAGTTTGCATTGTTGTTAAGAGAGGCTTTGTATAACGTTGATAATTTGCGTTAGTCGATATTATTTGAGAATCTTCTGGATATGCGTGTTTACTCTTGATAGAAACTTCCCGATACATGTCGAAGCAAGAGGTCGTTCTGGAAGATATAAAAATATGTATTGACGTAAGTCAGTGATGACGATCTTTTATTCGATTGGTGGCAGTACGTCATTTTCTACCATGTACGAAATCTTTCCGGAAAAGAGAGAGGTTATTTAATCGTGTGCAGAGTTGCTGTTGGGAGATAGTAAAGTTGTTGATAGTGATTTGGAAAGTTGCTGTGAAAGTTGTTGAGTTGAATTGAGAATTGTATGCAGTTGTTGATGTGTGCTGAATAAAAGTGGAAAACTTCATACGTCGACTTTGTGACTTGTATGCTGTTTGGACGGGCTGTGTGAATAAACGAATCTGAGTTACACCCTATCAGGAATTCAAGCATCGGGGCTGAATCAGATACTGATAGAAAACACCAACATCGAACTGAGTGTAACATTTTGGGGGTCAAGCCGCGATTCACGCCATAGCCAAGGGTTCAACTGCTACAACAAGCGAGTCAACGTTACGAGAGGCAGTCATCGAGGGTAGCCGCCAACGAGTTGCGTCGAGAGGGGCCAACATACTGGGACTACATCCGATAGATTCGGGTTGACTGCAAGGGCGTGTAGTCGCTGAAGAGTTGCTTCGTGAGCGAACAACAGATCGGGACTACGTTGCTGCCGTTAGACTACGTCGAGGGACAGTCTCGGAGCTACATCGCCAGTGTTACAGAGAGCGGCGAGCGGACGTCGCGTCTACTTCAGCACAGGAGCGTGTACATCAACACCAGCGTGGTGCAGCGTCGCATACGACGAGGACAGCGGGGCCTGCGTCAGCGAAAGCGACTAGTGACAAGCATCAGCGCTACTGCAGAGAGCGTGCTGTTCTAGAACAGTCTAGAAAGGTACAGCACAGTCAAGAACATTCAAGAAAAAGAACTCTACAGTCAAGAACTTTCTAGAAAAAGAACTTTCCAGAAAAGAACTTTCCAGAAGCATCAAGATGGCTGACTTCTGGCAGAAAGGGGTTGAACTGAATCTAAAAGGCAAGCAGCTGACGGAGTACGTAAAATCCCAGGAGAGAATACAAGAACGAGAATTAGAAGAGCAGCGTCGCCGCGAAGAAAGAGAATTGGAAGAGAAGCGTCTAGAAAAAGAAATAGAACTAGAACAGAAGCGTCTAGAAGTAGAAGAGCAGCGTCGCCGTGAAGAAAGATAATTTGAACTGAAGCGTCTGGAAATTGAACAGCAGCGGCAAGAAAGAGAAGATGAGCGCAGGCGTGAGGAAAGAGAAGCTGATCGGCAGTTCCAACTAGAGTTGGCGCGCATCCAGCAACAACAGCATGCGCCACAAGTTACCAGTGACAACACGGCTCCAAAATTGCCAGCTTTCGTCGACGGGAAGGACCAGATTGACAGTTATCTGGCGAGATTCGAAAGGTTCGCTGAAAGCTCTAACTGGCAACCTCAAGACTGGGCAATTCGACTGAGTGCACTTCTGACGGGGCAAGCTCTCGAAGTTTACACCAGACTGTCGAACGATGACGCCAAAAACTACGACGTCTTGAAAGAGGCCCTGTTGCAGTGCTACAACTTTACAGAGAAGGGCTACCGTAAACGCTTCCGTGAATGCCGGCCTAAGTCAGACGAGACGCCAAAGCAGTTTGTGGAGCGCCTGTCGTCATATCTACACAAGTGGGTGGAGTTATCAGGCGAAATGAAGTCTTACGACAGTCTCCATGACCTGATTGTGAAAGAACAATTTCTCAATGCCTGTCACAAGGACCTAGCGACCTACTTAGAAGAACAAAAGCTGCAGACGCTTAAAGATGTGACTGAGGCTGCTGAAAGATATCTCATCGCTCATGGGAAAACCCTGGGGCCACCCAGCGCGACGAAACATTTTCAGAAGACTGGAAACCATGGGAACCAGATCCAAGGGAGCCAAACGAGCCAGAGACAGACGGACTCCACGCCTCCTCCCAGGGAAGGGCATTCAAGGGGCTGTTTCACCTGCAACGCTACAGACCACAGAGCGGCTAACTGTCCTCAAAACAAAAGTAGCGGACAGCGGAGCAGTACGGACAACGCAGCGGCGGGCAACCGACAGAGACGTTTCTCCAATCAACGGCAAACCAGTAGATCTGACCATCAAGTGTGCGGCGGGAGCGTCATTCTTCCGAGTGAGACCGAGCGCACAGCTACCCCTGCGGACGTGCAAGAGTGCATGACTGATGGCCAACTTCTCCTTGCCAACGGAAAATCCATCCCCGTCGTCGCCAGCGCAGCTGTGACCGTCCAGAACATGCCTGTTTCAAAGGGACGCGTCGGAAATCATGAAGTGACTGTTTTAAGAGACTCTGGCTGCAGCGGGGTCATCGTCAAAGAAGACCTAATCGCTAAAGAACAGTTCACTGGCGATTCTAAATGGACACTTATGGCCGACAGCAAATGTGTGAAAGCGCCAGTTGCAAAGATTCAAGTCAGCACCCCTTTCTACATAGGCGAAGTCGAAGCGGTTTGCCTGAAGAAGCCGCTGTATGATTTGATGATCGGGAATATCGACGGCGCGAGACGACCCGACGACCCCGATCTAGAGTGGAGTCCTGCCTCAACCCAACGCGTCGAAGTTGTGGAGGAGGATCCATTGCCATTTCCCGATGGAGACCTTACAGAGCTGCTACGGGACAATGTGGTTACTCCGGCTCAGCCCTGCCGACCAGAGATCGTCGGTGCTGCTACTACCAGGGCCCAGGCCAAGAGAGACAAGACGTCTACGCCACTGAAGGTCGCCGACAACTCTAAAGCTGCCATCGTGGACAGAGATAAGCTGATCCAGCTCCAGGAAGATGATAGTACTTTAAACAAGTACAGGAACCGCCAAGACCACGTGACCAAGGGCAGTGGCACGGTCTATTTTGAGGTGAAGGCCAAGATCCTGTACAGAATCTTCCAGCACCCGAGGGTCAACGGAGGTAAACCACTACGTCAAGTACTGGTACCATTACCCCTAAGGCGCCAGGTGATGGAAGTAGCGCATGACTCAATCATGGGAGGTCACCTAGGCATCAAGAAGACGTCAGACAGAATCCAGGCGGTGTTCTACTGGCCAGGACTTCATGCGGACGTCAGCCGTTTCTGTCGATCATGTGACATTTGCCAGAAGACCATACCTCGAGGAAGGGTCCCTAAAGTGCCAATGCAGAGAATGCCTTTGATCGACCGACCTTTCAAGAGGGTGGCCTTAGACTTAATCGGCGAAATAAGACCTCCGAGTGAAGAAGGTCATCGGTGGGTACTGACTTTAGTGGACTATGCGACTCGGTACCCAGAAGCAGTGCCACTGAAGAAGATTGACACTGAAACTGTAGCAGAGGCACTGGTGGACATGTTCAGTAGACTTGGAATGCCTGAAGAAATTCTGACAGACCTCGGGACGCAGTTCGTCTCTGACTGCATGAAGGAAGTGAACAGACTGCTGAGCATCCGGCATTTGACTACGACACCCTACCATCCGATGTGCAACGGGCTTGTCGAGAAGTTCAATGCTACGCTGAAGTCCACCCTGAAGAAACTGTGCAGCGAGCAGCCCAGACAATGGCATCGCTACATCGACGCCTTACTTTTCGCCTACAGAGAAGTACCGCAGGAGTCCACCGGCTTTTCTCCGTTCGAGCTGCTGTACGGAAGAACCATCCGAGGGCCGATGCACATCCTAAAAGAACTGTGGACGAAAGAAGTAGACACCCCAGAGGTGAAGAACAGCTACCAGTACGTGTTTGAGCTACGGGAGAAACTGGAGCAGACTCCCGAGATAGCCAGAGAAAACCTGAAGAAGTCCCAAGACTGTGGAAAGCACTACTACGATCGTAGGGCTGTGAACAGGAAGTTTAAACCTGGCAACAAAGTGCTGGTGCTGCTACCTACCGATCACAATAAGTTGCTGATGCAGTGGAAAGGCCCGTACGAAGTGGAGACCGTGGTGGGAATCAACGACTACAAGGTGAAGGTCGGCCAGCATTCCAAGATATACCACGCCAACCTCCTTAAGCTGTACGTGGAAAGGCCATCAGAGACTGTGCACGCAGCCACAGCAGCTGTGACCGACGACAGCTTTGACAGCGAAGAACTGTTGGAACTGGGAGACTTCCACAGCAAAGAAGGCATCGATGATGTTAAGCTAGGACCAAGCTTGACGGAAGGTCAAAAGTTGGAGCTCAAGGGCGAGTTTCCCCATAGCTTCAGCGATGTCCCTGGCTCTACAACTTTGGTCGAACATGAAGTCCACACCCAGACCTGGAAGGAGCATCTGCAGACCTTGAGGGAACTGTTCCACCGTCCCGCAGAAGCCAACCTGATCGTGAGACCCAGCAAGTGCATCCTGGGAGCTGACAACGTCGACTGCGTCGGACATCCGACGGAAGGAGGAGACAACGGAGGATGCACTGACTCCAGGAAAACCCACGTGATCGTCGTCTTTGACCCTGGGCCGATGACAACCGCAACTGACGAGGGCGACGTTTCCTTGCGGATGAAAGATCATTGACTGTGTGGACGAACTAAGAATATTGGTAATGACAGACTTGAAAATGAAAAACGTTGACTGGGTAAATGATCTGTGAACATTGACAATATCCAGATAGACTTGAAGATGAAAACCATTGACTCTGTGTAGATAAGCTGAGCGCAATTACAGTATTCAGAAAGTCTTAAATTAGTTTCAATTGAGGATTTTGTTTGTGCATTACGTTTCAACGTTGTTGAAAGAAATTGGGTAAATTTCTTCTTGAGTGGGGGGTTATGTTACGTTGAAACGTGAACGAAAGTATGTCGGAAGCGCGCACAATAGATCTAATCGTTTCGTTTTGCAAAGTATTCAATAATGGTGTTTATTTACCTTTGATTTGAGTTTGCATTGTTGTTAAGAGAGGCTTTGTATAACGTTGATAATTTGCGTTAGTCGATATTATTTGAGAATCTTCTGGATATGCGTGTTTACTCTTGATAGAAACTTCCCGATACATGTCGAAGCAAGAGGTCGTTCTGGAAGATATAAAAATATGTATTGACGTAAGTCAGTGATGACGATCTTTTATTCGATTGGTGGCAGTACGTCATTTTCTACCATGTACGAAATCTTTCCGGAAAAGAGAGAGGTTATTTAATCGTGTGCAGAGTTGCTGTTGGGAGATAGTAAAGTTGTTGATAGTGATTTGGAAAGTTGCTGTGAAAGTTGTTGAGTTGAATTGAGAATTGTATGCAGTTGTTGATGTGTGCTGAATAAAAGTGGAAAACTTCATACGTCGACTTTGTGACTTGTATGCTGTTTGGACGGGCTGTGTGAATAAACGAATCTGAGTTACACCCTATCAGGAATTCAAGCATCGGGGCTGAATCAGATACTGATAGAAAACACCAACATCAAACTGAGTGTAACACACGCCTAACTGTCTGTTTACTACTGCGACACTCCTCATCATACCAATGGTACGTGCATTTGTTAGGTTTATTGTTAATTTTAATTGTCTTTTTCATACATTCTGCTGCCCAAATCAGGCCATCGTTAAAAACTTGAACAGAATTATTTATGTCAACACCATCTAGCAGCAAAGATGCTTCATTCAGTGATGCAAGAAACTGATCTGACCTGACGTTATCCACAAAACACTGTTCTTTTACTACATCCCATACAATCTTTTCAAACTCCACAGGCACTTGAGGCAAAAAACTTTGAGCACTCTGGACCGTTAACTCGAGTGGCATGTGGCAAGACTCTACCCTACTACTAACTATCATGGAAGCAACCTGATCAACAAGAGCGTGCGACGCCACAAAATAGTCAACTGTGCTGTTTCCCTGAGTTGCTACAAAGGTGAAGTTACTAGAGTTGCCTGGGTCACATAAACCATTCAAAATTGATAAACCAAAACATGCACATATGTTAGTAAGTGTAGACCCAAAATCATTTAGCACAGTGTCCTCTGCCTGTCTACTGTGTACAAAGAGTTCTCCGTTATCTACGTCATCGCCTAACGCCTCAACAACGTCATAGTCTTTGTTCACTTGTACATCCGCAGTTCTGGCGTTGAAGTCGCCGCATATCATTATTTGGCATTCATTATATTGTACTAAAATGTCAGTAAGGCAATCATCCAGTTCCTTTAAATGACAGTTTGATTCAACAGTATGATAATAGGGTGAAGTTGATGGTGGTATATAGACGGACACTAATATTGTGTCATGTACTAAACCAAACAGGTGGCTCGACAACTTTGCAACAATAATGTGGTCACGGGCAGTGTCAATTATTTCCACCAAATGGCTTAAATGTTTTTTCACCATCAACACAACACCCCCCGCAAATCTCCCTTGATGAGATAATTTAATGCCCGGTTTTACTGTCTTTACAAAATCCGTAAAATGAAACGAAAAGTCAAATACGTTACTAGTCCAAGTTTCACACAGACATACCACGTCAAACATGCTTACATACCGAACAAAATCTGCGTCACATAACTTGTTTGGCAGACCATCGACGTTCCAAGAAAGGAACTTCACTTGAGTTACACTGGTTGGCCGGCCTGATACCTAGGTAGTTGACGATAATATTGGTGCTGCACTGCCGGTCTCACCCCGTAATGGTCTGCCACGCCCCAGGCCTCCGGGCCTACGAGCTTGAGCACCCCTGGAAGAGGCCAGGGAGCCACGGCCTGCTTGTGCAGTAGGGGCAGCACTGGAGTCGCCTCTGGTTCTCTGCTTCGTCTGCTGTTGCACTACCCCCTGCCGCGACTCCCCAACATCGTCGTCGATGTTTATGCTGATGTCACGACGATCATGTGATGCAGGCGAGTCGCTCCTACGACTTGCCCTGTGTGGTAGCTTCTCGATACACTGCTTATCAAGGTTGTAGATGAAGATCCCGTCTGGTGTGAAGAGCTTGTTGTGGCGAATGAACGCTTTCTTGTTGTCACTCTTATAGGTCTGCTTCAGCGCGACCAGACCTTTCACCTTCTCGCGTACTGTCTTGGACTCGTCTGGTCGAATTGAAAACGCTGACCCTTTCAGAAGATGCCCAAGGGACATGATATAGTCACGATCTTTCAGCGAGCGGAACTTTACAACGATCGCTCTTCCCACGCGTTGCGCCTTCTCGGTGAACACTTCGCTGTCAATCTTGAGTTGAATATTGAAAAAGCTCCTCACAGCAGACTCACAGGCTTCCCAGGTTTCGTGCCCACGTGGTTTGGTGATACCGTGTATCCAGATCTGCGTACGACGTTTCTCACTCTCCACTTGTTCCATCTTGGACTCAAGCTTCTGCACTTTATTCTGTAGCATAATGTTATCATAATGGAGCTGATCAACGTCGTTCAGTAGTGCCGCTTGCTGCCCACGGAGATCTTCCACTGCTGAAATAATGGTCATCTCCAACCTTGCAGACATCTCATTCTGCGATTGACGGAGATCCTCACGAAGTGCTTCAATAGCCTGTACAATACGATCATTGCTGTCGCAGGTGTTCATGGTGTTGCGTGGTGGCCCAGGATTAGACTCTACATCTCCAGCACACAGCAACAGAGACTCCAAGTATACGTAGGCCACCACAGACAGTATTATACAGACGTAGGCAACAGAGAGAATATGCAGCCCACCACCACCCCTATAGCACAACCGTAGTGGTAATTTATCACGAGGAGAGTTCATAAACCGTAGAGAGGTGGCAAGCATCAACGTTGTTGATTGACAGGTTGCTAATTGCTGTTGTGAAGTTAGCGTAAAATCACCCCGCACCAAGTAGGTCAACAGCACGAGACTCACGAAAATTGTTACTGTCGCACGTAGCGGCCATCGCAGTTCAATAACCTTTGTCCTTTTAGCCACTTTTTCAAGCTGTCTTTTCTGCATAAAAGATTGAAATGACCAGTAAAAACTTCCACAAACTGCCCGAAATGCAGAGTTTTGGACAGGCATCTTGCAGAGACTTCTTGTTGGAGCGAGCGAGAATACACTAGTAACACACTGTTGTCCACGGTCACAATTCTAATTAATCAGACACTGACCAAAACACAACTGCCCACTACATCGGCCATATCAATGACAACAGCGCTAATCTCGACAGATATAATTCAAAACGACACAACGACAAAGGAGCGTTTACTCTTGTACAATTTGCTTAAGTCTTTATGAAACTTTCAAACTTACATTGCACTGTCCTCTGAATAAATATTATTGTCACATTCATAATAGTTCACTCATGCCAATCGTCGCAGCTATCCAAAAACACGTCCGACCCGGACGGCTGTCACGCTCCAACTGGTGTTGGAGAGAAAGACGAAGTGAAGTGCTGGAAGTATGGTGAGATTCTCATGCACACATTCTTTCTCTCTCTCTCTCTCTCTCTCTCTCTCTCTCTCTCTCTCTCTCTCTCTCACGCCAGTGTTACACTGGATGTTGTTTTTCTATCAGTAGTTGATTCAGCCCCGATGCTTGAAATCCTGATAGGTGTAACTCAGATTCGTTTATCCACGCAATCCGTTCAATCATCAACAAGGCTGGAGTCGTCGTATGAAGTTTTCCACTTTTATTCAGCACGCATCAACAACTGCATACAATCGCTCAATCGCTTTTTCCACTCTACAATTCTCAACTATCAACTTTCCACTTTTTACTACTTTCTCAACTCTAATACAACAACTCTCTCTACTTTCAACTCTCTCTTATTCTGAAACAGTGGGGCACTTATATAGTCTCTACATACTCCAGAACATGCGAGAATACCCCCTCACGAAACACCACAACCAATCATAATGAATTTCATCATCACTGTCTCACGTCATTGTCACGTGGGGTTTATGGGCTCTGCACAATGGAATTATGGACCCTCACGTTTATTCGGTGGGAACTGCTAGTAAGTCACCCTATGAATTACTTTAATAAATTTATGTGTTTAGCTCGTTCTGTGTTAAGGTTGGGGTACAGAAATAGATAGAAAAATGGTAAAAGATTACTGTCACACTAGCTTTCACACGGCTATGAATCATATGTAGTCCAGCCACTTGATAACAGTTAAAATCACACATTTATTTCTTCTACTCTATACAAGATTCTCTAAGTACTAATCTAACTTAAAAAGTCTCTTTCAATGCTAATAGTTCGATCGCTGATAGTCTAGGCAGCTGTTATTTCTTCCTCGGGCACTTGCTATTATATTTCATGTAGATTTGGACTACTGTGGTCCGTTTTACAGTTTCTGAAGAGTTGGACTACTGTGGTCCTGTTTTGATCAGGTTAAGTGCCCTTTCGGAGAATACACTTAACTTTCTGATGGTGCGGTCGAAGTCCTTCTGTGAGGTAGCTTCTGGTACACCTTTGTCGTTGTGTAGTTGGGTTCCCTTGCCACGCTGTGGGGTCTGACAGGGTGTTTTACCGGGTAGTTCTTTCCGTCTTGTGCGGTAGAGGATACTCCGCCAACTTGTTTCTGTGGAGTGGGGTTCACAGGATAGCTCGGGATAGCTCGCCTGCTCGTCTGTAATATAAGAGACGAAATTCTGCACAACCCTGAATAATCGGTTTGTGCAGAGCGTCTCACTGAAAGCCAAGTAGCCCTCAGTGATAGCTCCACATCTCTATACATAAGCGACGAACATTCTGCTACTTCCGGGTTCCACTGGAATCTCACTCTAAATTCCTATACATACATAAATATCAATCGTGTCTAACTATACACATCCAGAATTAATAATATTATAAACATTCACGGGTACAGCCACTGGTCTGCAAACATACATATAAGTTAAACAACAGTGGTTCCGTACGGCATACAACATGGCGGCGCAACCGGTCGTGTTTCACCACGTGTTCGGCTTTCCCACATGGTCACGCAAATTCGGATTAACAATTCACATTTATGCATAGCAAATTCTTCAAACATAATTTCAACAATAATATAAATATATCACGATGAAACAGAAGGGTGTTCATTTACCTGTTTGACAAGTTCAGGCCCGTAGTGACTTGATAGAATTCTAAGATTCTAAGTCCTGCTTCCTGGTCTAAGTGTGGAGAGATTTCTCTGCCAGCTTTCTAGCTGTTAACACTTCGGTGTATTCCTCCCAACTGACCAAAGCTGTGTTAGGCTCGGACCCAGTCAAACTGGCTCGAACCGCTTTGCCTAAGCTCTCATTGGGTAAAATGTTTACGACTCTCGCACACAGTGTTGATTAACTACGCAGTGTGGGTCGGGCTCGCGGTGTGTACTTTAATTGCTGCTGTGTTATATACTGACTCTCTACTGTTACAAAAACTACACAAGGCTGAATAGTCAATGAGCAGAGTTAAAACTAGCCAGTTCATGACAGGCTCCCTCAACTGAAAAAAGGCGATGACTACTGGATTCGACCTTTTTCTACTACAGAGCCTAGTTTAACGCTGCACTATCCTAGGGTCCTATTTACAAACTAAGTAAGTTGCTCTACCTGAGCTGCAATGCTGTGCCAGGTAGCTATGGACACTAGTGACAGGGTATTACTGGGCGGGGACGAATTCTGGTGCTGTGGCCCTTAGTTGTGTTGGGTGGGCGACAGCTGCTGTGTCCTCCACGAGATGGCGACTGAGGTAGTCGGCTCCGTGGTTCTCTTTGCCGGGGATGTACTCGATTTGGAATGAGTACGCTTGAAGGGTGAGTGCCCATCTCATCAGGCGAGAGTTCAAAGACTTGGAGGCTGCCAGGAACGATAGTGGTTGGTGGTCCACCTGAACTGTGAAGTGGGTCCCATACAGGTAGAGTTGGAATTTCTGTATGGCCCAGACTAGTCCAAGACATTCTTTCTCCGACGTGGCATAGTGGGTCTCGGCGGGTCTCAATTTTCTGCTGGCGTAGGCGACAGGGAATAGCGTCTCTGCATTCTTGGGGTCGCGCTGTAGCAGTACTGCTCCGAGGCCTAAGTCGCTTGCGTCGGTACGAAGAACGAATGGCTGAGTCAAATCGGGTAGGTGGAGTACTGGCGCCGATGTCATTCTGTCCTTGAGTGTTTGGAATGCTGTCTCACATTCGGCTGTCCATACGACTTTGTCCGGGGCGATTTTCCGGGTTCCATTTGTCAGAGGTACGGCGATGCTGTTGTAGTTGGGGATGAACTTCTGGTAGAAGCCGCAGAGTCCTAGAAACGACTGTACTTCCTTCTTGGTCTTGGGCCTAGGAGCGTCGAGTAGGCGTTTCACTGTCTTCTCTACCGGTCGCAGGCTTCCTTGACTGATGGTGTGTCCCAGAAATTCTAGTTCTGTGAATCCAATCTGACATTTGGTGGGTCTTGCCGTCAATCCCGTGTCTCTGAGGCGGGCGAGTAGTTGTTGTAGGAGCGTGACATGTTCCTCCCACGTAGGTGTTGCGATGAGGATGTCGTCCATAAACGAATGTAGGTGCTCGCTGCTCAGGGGTGCCAGGAGTTTTCGCATCATGGCGCTGAAGATGCTGGGTGCGTTGTGGAGTCCGAATGGAAGCACGTTGAATTCGAAGTGTCCTTCCATAGTGCTGAAAGCTAGGTACTTTCGGACTTGCGGTTGCACTGGTATCTGGTAGTATCCTTTGCTGAGGTCGATGCGTGAGAAGTACTTCGCTCGCTGTAGCTTGGCAAATAGGTCGGTCTGGTCCGGGAGTGGCTCTGGCTGGAACTGCGTTACGGCATTCAACAGTCTGAAGTCGATGCACAGTCGATGCTCTCCGTTGGGTTTTCGCAACAATACCGTGCCTGCGCTGTAGGGTGAAGTAGACTCTGAGATGATTCCGGCTGCCAGTAAGGTGTCTATCTCTTCCTTGATGGCTCGCTGCTGAGACAGTGGCATCGGGTAGAGCTTCTGGCGGACGGGTGTTGGGTCGGTCACCGTTAAGGTTACTTCGACGAGGTCTGTCCTCCCTGGTCGGTCTGTGAGCACAGTCTGATGTTGTCGAATGACCTGTCGTACTTGCTGTTGCTGTTTAGCGGCTAGGTCTCCGTTGAGTATCACGTCTTTGTAGGTTTCTTTGGAGTGCAGGGGATACTCTACTGCATTGGTCTCCATGCTTTCTCCTTCTTCCGCGATGGCGATGGCTAGCAAGTTGTGAGTGCTGGGGGTCGCTGGTCTGTCCGTATACTTCTTGAGGAGATTAATGTGGTGGTATCGGGCTCTCCCGTTCACCTCTACTTGGTAGACTGTCTTGGATTTCTTGGCAGTCACCCGGTACGGTCCTCTCCAAGCGATGTCCAGCTTGTTGGTTCCACTTGGAAGTAAGAGTAGCACTTGATCGCCGACTTGCAGTTCTCTGTCCTTCGCGTGGCGGTTGTAGTACTTCGCCTGACGGGCTCTTGCCTTCTTCAGTGCTTCACCAGCTTTCTTCCACGTTGCTTTGAGGGTTTCCTGCAGGTCTGCGACGTACTTGGTGGCACCTCTTGGTGTGTCGTCTATCTTGGCTTCCGTCCAACTTCTGCGTAGGGCTTCTAGCGGTCCTGCTAGGGGTCTGCCGAATAGCAATGTTGACGGGGTGTAGCCTGTGGCTGCATGGGGCGTTTCTCGGTATGCGAACAGTGCCGCATTCACGTAGGTGTCCCACGCTTCTGGATTGTCGTCGGCGACTTTCCTGAGGATGGTGAGAAGGGTTCCATTCAGTCTTTCTACTTGTCCGTTGCTGGCGGGGTGGTATGGTGGTGTGCGAATGTGATGAACTTGTATCAACTCGAACACGTCTTGCATCAGGCGGCCGGTGAACTGAGATCCGTTGTCCGTTCTAATGCTGTCCGGGAATCCGACTCTGGTAAAGATGGCGATGAGTGCATCTGCGATCTTCTTGGTGTCGATCGCTGGCAACGGGACTGCTTCGCACCACATCGTACATGCGTCGACGAGTGTGAGTAGAAATCTGTTCCTCTTCTTGGTCATGGGCAGTGGTCCTACTATGTCTACTGAGACTTGTTGGAATGGCACGCCGACTACTACCGATGGTCCTAAGGTAACTGGTACGGTGTGATGTCGCGGGGAATATCGTTGACATTGGTGGCAAGATTTCACGTAGCGCTTGACATCCTCCGTGATTCCTGGCCAATAGTAGTGTGCGCTGATTCTCTGCACTGTGGCTCCAATTCCCATGTGTCCGCTGAGTGGCATGCTGTGGCCTAGTTCTAGTACTTGGGCTCGAAGGGTGGCTGGTAGTACTAGTTGGGTGTGATCTCCATCTCCTTGTCGATGTAGAACTCCCTCTTCCATGTAGAAGTCTCCCTTGTGCGGGGGTGTGTGCGCCTTGGGTAGCTTCTGGAAGCACTTCGCTATCGAGGTGTCTTCTTTCTGTGCTGTTTTGATCTCTTCGAGTCCTGGATTCGGAGCGAACTCGGGCTGGGGTGGTTGGGTTTTAGCTTGGGCCCTGGTTTGCACTGCAGCTATCTCTACAGTTTTGGGGGGCGTGCCTAAGAACACATACCTACAACCTAGCACTAGATCATACAGGGGTTTCTGTAAAACAGCTGCTTGGATTCGTCCTGTGACGTACCTACTCTCTACTTCGATCCAAGCTATTGGGCAAGTAGTCGTCGGTTTCGTCAAGTCTGCTCCTTGTAAGTCGACTGTCTTGTCTGTCAAGTCCGCGCGCGATACAAGAGATTCGCTAACTATCGCGTCGTATGATAGACCTGTGTCATACAGACAGTTCGCTTCTTTTCCGTTGACCTTGACCGTGTCTGTCACCGATGGGTGATCTCCGATCGTGTGTGGCTTGTTACCGCTACTTTGAGTTAGAACTCTGTGCGCTGGCCGGCTTTCGCGCTCTTCCCTACGTTGTGCGGCCAACTTGAAACATTCTGCGGTGGAGTGATTGTTTCTGTTGCAGAACGAGCAATACCGTCTCTGTTCTGCGGGACCTCTTTTCCCGAATTCCGTGTTGGGTCCTTTATTCTGCCCAGGTCTGGGGTTATTCGGCTTATTCGCGGTGCGCTCTTCTCGGTTAGGGCTTCTTTTCTGTGCCTCTTTCCCGTTAGGCTTTCGGTCTCGCCTGAAGCTCTTGGCTTCTCCGTGGGCGGCCACGTACCTATCTGCGACCTTGACCAGATCTTCCAGTCTTTCCGCGCCCTGTTCTACTGAGAATGTCCTCAGCTCGGGGGTCATGGTTTCCCGTAGCTGTTCCCATACTAACAGTTCTGTCAGTCCATCATACGTTTTAGCCGTGGCTGACTGGCTAATCCACTTATCCAGCATTGTGGACAACCGATCCGCGAACTGCGCATAGCTCTCTCCTTTCACTCTCCGGTTGGTGCGGAATTTTTGCCGGTAGCATTCTCCTGTTAGTTCGAATCCCGTTAGGAGTGCCTCTTTTACTTTGTGATAGTCAGTCACTCTGTCAGTCGGTAGCTTACTGTAGATGTCATAAGCCTTTCCTCTAAGCCCTTGACTAAGCTTAAAAGACCAATGAGTGGGATCTAGTTTGTACTCTGTTGCTAGACGCTCAAACCTAGTCAGATAGAGATCTAGACCTTCTTCTCTCTCATTGAATGTTCCCAGTGGAAATGACATTCCTTGTACAGGGTTGGATGCTACCTCTAGCTGATCTGAGTGGGAAGGGGTTGAGGAAGAACTTGAAGCTCCTGATCCCAATCTTCGTAGCTCTAACTCATGCTGTCTTTCTTTTTCCTTTTCTTCCCTCTCTTTTTCTTTTTCTGCCCGCTCATACTCCCATTTCCTAACTTCTGCTTCTCTCTCTGCTGCTAATGCTGCCTTCTTTTGTTCTACTTCTAACTCTGCTTTCTTTTGCTCTGCTTCTAATGCTAGTTTCTTCTGTTCTGCTTCTAATTCTAATTTCTTTTGCTCTCTTGCTGCTTCTAATTCTGCTTTCTTTTGCTCTGCCTCTAATTCTGCTTTTTTCTGTTCTCTCTCTGCGGCTCTCTCTGCCGCTTCGAGTTTCTTCGTCTCTCTCTCTGCTGCTCTCTCTGCCTTAGCCTCCTGTTTCTCTACCTCTGCATTGATATACGCAATTAGGTCTGCCCCTGCTAAGTGTAAAGCTTCTCCTAGTTCCTTGAAACGCAATCTCAAGGCCACTGGGTCCGACATTGCCAAACGTGTCTATGAACAACCTCTGAATCAAGTGGAATACCAAAACACTAGCAATATTGCAATTCAATAACAACAATGCAAAGACCATAAAATTCGTAATCGATAATAGAATAAAACAAGAGTCAAATGGCATACAACAGTTATTTAAGCAAAACCTGCAAAAGAGCAACATACAGGCGCAAAAATATTTGAAGCAAAAAAGTTTTTAACTAAAGAATAGTGCACCCAACTGATCAGTCCTTGTTACCACTATTCTAAGTTATTCTACTACTGCTGTTATCTAATTTTATTGTACTTAGGTCCGGTTATACCCAATTCCTATTATCCACAGATCCTAGCTAGGCTCGCCAATTAAAGTGTCACGTGGGGTTTATGGGCTCTGCACAATGGAATTATGGACCCTCACGTTTATTCGGTGGGAACTGCTAGTAAGTCACCCTATGAATTACTTTAATAAATTTATGTGTTTAGCTCGTTCTGTGTTAAGGTTGGGGTACAGAAATAGATATAAAAATGGTAAAAGATTACTGTCACACTAGCTTTCACACGGCTATGAATCATATGTAGTCCAGCCACTTGATAACAGTTAAAATCACACATTTATTTCTTCTACTCTATACAAGATTCTCTAAGTACTAATCTAACTTAAAAAGTCTCTTTCAATGCTAATAGTTCGATCGCTGATAGTCTAGGCAGCTGTTATTTCTTCCTCGGGCACTTGCTATTATATTTCATGTAGATTTGGAATACTGTGGTCCGTTTTACAGTTTCTGAAGAGTTGGACTACTGTGGTCCTGTTTTGATCAGGTTAAGTGCCCTTTCGGAGAATACACTTAACTTTCTGATGGTGCGGTCGAAGTCCTTCTGTGAGGTAGCTTCTGGTACACCTTTGTCGTTGTGTAGTTGGGTTCCCTTGCCACGCTGTGGGGTCTGACAGGGTGTTTTACCGGGTAGCTCTTTCCGTCTTGTGCGGTAGAGGATACTCCGCCAACTTGTTTCTGTGGAGTGGGGTTCACAGGATAGCTCGGGATAGCTCGCCTGCTCGTCTGTAATATAAGAGACGAAATTCTGCACAACCCTGAATAATCGGTTTGTGCAGAGCGTCTCACTGAAAGCCAAGTAGCCCTCAGTGATAGCTCCACATCTCTATACATAAGCGACGAACATTCTGCTACTTCCGGGTTCCACTGGAATCTCACTCTAAATTCCTATACATACATAAATATCAATCGTGTCTAACTATACACATCCAGAATTAATAATATTATAAACATTCACGGGTACAGCCACTGGTCTGCAAACATACATATAAGTTAAACAACAGTGGTTCCGTACGGCATACAACATGGCGGCGCAACCGGTCGTGTTTCACCACGTGTTCGGCTTTCCCACATGGTCACGCAAATTCGGATTAACAATTCACATTTATGCATAGCAAATTCTTCAAACATAATTTCAACAATAATATAAATATATCACGATGAAACAGAAGGGTGTTCATTTACCTGTTTGACAAGTTCAGGCCCGTAGTGACTTGATAGAATTCTAAGATTCTAAGTCCTGCTTCCTGGTCTAAGTGTGGAGAGATTTCTCTGCCAGCTTTCTAGCTGTTAACACTTCGGTGTATTCCTCCCAACTGACCAAAGCTGTGTTAGGCTCGGACCCAGTCAAACTGGCTCGAACCGCTTTGCCTAAGCTCTCATTGGGTAAAATGTTTACGACTCTCGCACACAGTGTTGATTAACTACGCAGTGTGGGTCGGGCTCGCGGTGTGTACTTTAATTGCTGCTGTGTTATATACTGACTCTCTACTGTTACAAAAACTACACAAGGCTGAATAGTCAATGAGCAGAGTTAAAACTAGCCAGTTCATGACAGTCATACAACCTTATTTGGAATAGAAGCTTCTATAGTTACCACTAGAATTATCCATACGCTTCGATCGATAGTAAACAACCAATTCTAGAAAATTCTGAAATAATATCGACCAACTAAAATTACCAACGTTATACAAAGCTTCTTCTAATAACAACGCAAAATCAAATCAAAGATAAATACACTCTGTTACTGCATGCTTAGCAAAATAAAACGATCTGATCTATCGCGCGCGTCACACACGCAAGCCTACTATCGCACGCGTTTCACACATAAGCCTACCATCGCACGCGTCTCCAACGTAACAGCCAGTCCGTTGATAACCGTTGAAAGTTTTATTCGAAGTACATCATAGAGTGCAAAGGCAGTGCTCGTGGAGATAACAGCGTGTGCTCTTCTGTGCTGTGTTCTGCCCTGTGCTGTGTTCTGCCCTGTGCTGTGTTCTGCCCTGTGCTGTGTGTTTTGCCGTGTTGTGAGTTCTTCCCAAAACATTTGCATGGTCGAGCTTTTATCTGGGCCCCGCCCGCCCTAGCGAAAACGCTGCTTACGCGTGCCGAGAGCACTACAAAATCTGTGCCTCGCTGGCTAATTTGTGTTTGTTGCTAATCTTTATTTCATGTCTAATGTGTGAAAGGCTAACGAATAATACACAAATCATATATCAGCGTAAACACGACATCTTTACTGTTATAATAATATCGGACCTATCTGCTACGAAATAAAAATAATATGCAATTTAAGAGGGAGTTGGTTGCTGCTCTTAAGAGTGTTACGACTCTAAACTCAATAACTCCTTAATTTAATACAATTATAAATACGATATACAATATGGCATGGTTACTATTATGGATTCCGACTATGATGGACTAAATTAGAAATCACCTAACACATCAGCCTTAATTCCATGTACTGTAGACCCTTCTTACAACTTTTTCTCTAATTTTCTTCCGATGTGTCTGTCCAAATTCTCCGGGAAGAAGTTGAGGCAGCAGTGCAATCGCTAAAGAAAGGGAAGTCAGCGGGAGTGGACAACATACCCGCCGAACTGCTACAAGCAGGAGTAGAAGCGATGATTGATGCCCTCACCATTATCTGTAACAAGATCTGGCAGAGTGGGGAGTGGCCTATACCATGGACCCAGTCGCTTGTCATCACTCTTCCCAAAAAAGGTAACCTTCAGGAGTGTGAAAATTACCGCACCATCAGCCTCATCAGCCATCCCAGCAAGGTCCTCCTGAAAATAATACTCAACAGGTTGAAACCCCAAGCTGAACAAATCATAGCTGAAGAACAAGCAGGATTCAGAGCAGGGCGAAGTACCACTGAACAGATTTTTAACCTCAGAATAATCTGTGAGAAATACCTACAGCAACACCAACAACATCTATATCATGTGTTCATAGACTTCAAGAAGGCGTTTGACCGAGTCTGGCATGCAGCTCTATGGGCAACAATGAAAGTGTACAACATCAGCCCTAAAATTATTGAAGTCATCAAAAGCCTGTATGACAAGACTACCAGTGCAGTCCTCCACAACAGCGCCATCGGGAACTGGTTCAGAACAACAATCGGTGTGCGTCAAGGATGCCTACTCTCTCCAACACTCTTCAACATCTTCCTAGAGCGCATCATGTCAAATGCTCTTGCAGATCATGAAGGCACAGTCAGCATAGGGGGTAGAGCAATCTCCAATCTTCGTTTTGCGGATGACATTGATGGATTGGCTGGAGAGGAACAAGAACTTGAACAGCTGGTACAGAGGCTTGACATTACCTCCAGAGCTTTTGGAATGGAAATAAGTGCAGAGAAGACCAAAATGATAACCAACAACACCAATGGCATCAACACGGACATCAAAGTCCAAGGCCAATCCCTCAACACAGTGCATAGCTTCAAATATTTAGGAGCCATTATATCAGACAATGGGTCCCGACAGGAAGTCCTCTCCAGGATCGCACAAACAACTGTTGCCCTGACAAGGTTGAAGCCCATTTGGAAAGACAGGACCATCAGTCTACATTCCAAAGTAAGACTGCTGCGCTCCCTTGTCATCTCCATCTTCCTATATGCTTGCGAAGCATGGACCCTCACAGCAGATCTCCAACGAAGAATACAAAGCATGGAGATGAGGTGCTACAGAAGACTTCTGGGCATTTCCTATACACAACACATCACCAACGACGAAGTCCGACAGACCATCACACAAGCCATTGGACAACACGATGACCTGCTTACAGTGGTGAAGAAACGGAAACTCCGATGGTATGGCCATGTCACCAGATCATCAGGCCTTGCAAAGACTATTCTGCAAGGCACAGTGCAAGGAGGTAGAAGAAGAGGGAGACCGAAAAAGAGGTGGGAGGACAACATTCGAGAATGGACTGGTTTGACACTGAACGAAGCCATCAGGGCTGCTGAGGACAGAGAAAGATGGAGTATGCTGGTTAAACGATCATCTGTGGTGCCCCTATGAACTCCGGGTTACGGGACAGGATATGATAGGATAGGTGTCTGTCCCTATAAAACTAATATTTAATTTAAGTATCTACTGTTAGAGAATAACTAAGGCATCGGAAAATATCACACTTAAGGTGTTACAGTGGATAATCTTTGCTATAGCATCATTCACAATTATATTATTATCATGTGTTAAAGGCACGCAGGAAGAGGCATTAGGCCACGACTGGCCAGGCCAATATCCGTTGCAGCTTAGCCTATAACAGCGCGGTGTCTTTATCAACGTGATATGCATCGGGCTATTCTAAACATCGCGCTCTCATTCAAAACTGCTACATAAATAAAAAATAAAGTGTATATATTCTAATAGAGAATTTAATGCTGCGTCTAACGGTTATGTGCTTTAAGGGATATGAAAAGTATATCTCAAGTTATTGTACACAGCTAGTTTAAACATAACAGAGACAGTATAAGGCCTACGTATCTTATAGTCAGAAATTCTTGTAGCCAGCATGGCTACACATCAACTAAAGGAGTATGAGGAAAATCCCTCTGCTCAGTGAGAGCTTGAGTATAAACAAACACACTCGAATCAACTGAAACCTGAGCATCAACAACAAAATCTGTCAACCCGGCAATGTTCCCAATGATCAGATCAGCAATTGGATCAGGAAATACAGTACAATCCAACTGACCTGAAAAAAAGGCGTGTACACAGTACGTTTGGTGAGAGGATAGACTGTAATCTCACCTCCAAATGTCTTACAACGAACTTGTCCTTCAATGTACTCGAGAGATGAAACCAATCGCTGACGCACACCACAAATCGTAGCACCTGTGTCACGAAGAACAGAACAAGGAGTACCTTTCACTGAACTCAACTCCAAATGTAGATGATCAACAGCTGGACCAGCAACTGAGTAGACAACCTCAGGATCAACAGGCTGTTACAACCCGAGCTCTGCTGACTTTTGTGATTTTTGCGGTATTTATAGTGTTTTGTTGTGAGTTTTTGTTTTGTGTAATTGTTGTCTCATGGATCATCAAGTAAGTGTTGCGTTGCTTTGCTTTTCTTCTTATGTTCGTTCGTTTATACTGTCATTTTTTCTCTTCGTTCATTGTGCTGTCTCGCGCTCACGTAGTCCGCCATTTTGTTCCTCCAGCAACACAAGCTACACACGCCATAAGCTGTTGTCATTGAAGTTTAAGCGTACACAGCTTGCTCCCGACCTTGTGTTCCGATTAAAAAAACTCTCGATCGGCCGTCATTTGCCCAGAAAATGGACTAGTCGTGGAGGCAAACGGAAACAAAACATCTGTCTATCCCTGTTGTGCTTTCACACAGATCATCTACACTTTCCAACTCCGATTACACGCTTGACATTGCAACACACCCAGTGTGTATCACTAGGCCTAAGACAACGCAGCAACACAGATAATCTCATTCACATCAACCTCTCCCCTCCACTTCTATCTTCACACCTCGATAGCCACAGTCCTCTACGCATTGCATCATTCAACGCTCAGTCGCTAGGTCCCAACGAAACACGTACCACTCTGCATGAATTCATCTCAGACAAGCACATTGACATTATGTTCATTCAAGAGACTTGGTTTCGGCAGACTGGTGATGAGGGTAAATGCTCTGATTTAACCCCATCTGGCTATTCTGTATGTTTGCTGCCTCGCTCAAATCGCGGTGGTGGCCTTGCTAATATTTACAGAGACAGTCTGTCCCGTCACCTTGGCTTCATTACAGACTTTGCATTCACTCACTCGTCCTTTGAAGTTGTTCACCTTACTTTGTCTGTTCCACAGCAGAACATTCACTTCATATGCATATATCGCACCTTTCCAAGCAAGAAAAATAAATTAACTGATGCAATTTTCCACCAAGAATTTCCAGTCCTGCTCGATCATTGCAACACGCTTCCAAAAACATACATAGTTTTAGGAGACATTAACTTTCACTTTGACCAACCTCAGCAACCTTCCACCGCAAAAATGATTGAACTGTTAGATCAGTTTAGTCTTTCTCAGTCAGTCACAGAGCCCACCCACAGCCGTGGTCACATCATAGATTGGGTTATGCATAGGCCTGAGGAGAATGTTGTTAGATCAACTTCAGTCACCCAAGAATTAACATCTGACCATTTCTGTGTCGTGTGCGAACTAAGCATCGCAGCCCCACCTCATCCCCCCATGTTCAGGGAAGCTCGCAGCCTGCATGCGTACCATGGATAAGGATGCCTTCAAGCAAGAGCTTACCGCTAAAGTGACCCCAGAATTGTGCCCCACTGTGGATCAGCTGAATAGTACACTTCATGCGGTGCTTGATCGGCATGCTCCCGTGGCCCAGAAAAAGGTCAAGGCAACACGGTCAGCACCCTGGTACGAGTCTATTAAGGATGAGCTCTCCGAGGTGAAGAAACACCGACGCAAAGCAGAGAAAAAGTGGCTTAAATCAGGTTTAGAAATCGGCAAGCAGATTTACACCGCTGCAAAAAAACGGGTCACTAAACTAGTCCAGACTGCCAAAACCCGGTACTTTAGCCACAGAATTAGCAGCAGCGAAACGTGTAAACAGTTGTTCAACATTTGCAATCAGCTAAGGTGTAAGAGCAATGCAACATCACTCCCATCCACGCATCCACCATGTCAGCTCCCAGATGTATTTTGTAATTATTTCACACAGAAAGTAGCTGACATAAGGGCCGCTCTTGATAGCCATGAGATCCCACTCATTAACCCATTCACACCTTCTCTCACTACCGCAAAGTTGAAAATTTTTCAACCAATAACAGAGCAAGAAGTCAAGAAAGTCACTTTAAGCTCAAAACCAACATCTTGCTCTCTTGACCCCATTCCCACTCCCATGCTGATAGAGAATCTCGACCCTCTACTCCCGACCATTACCCACATTATCAACGAGAGTCTATCCTCTGGTGTTGTTCCGTCTGTGCTCAAAGCGGCTGTCATCAAACCCCTCCTTAAAAAACCAAGTTTAGACAAAAATAATCTAAAGAACTATAGACCTGTTTCAAACCTCTCCTTCCTGTCCAAAGTCATAGAAAAAAATGTTCTCAAACAACTGTTTGCCTACCTATATGATAACGCTCTACTTTGCCCCAACCAGTCTGCCTACTGACCCTTCCACAGCACTGAGACAGCCCTCCTAAAGGTAACCAATGATCTGTTGCTTGCCTTAGATAATGGTAACGTCTCCATTCTCACCTTATTAGACCTCTCAGCCACCTTTGACACTGTCGACCACCACATTCTCTTCAACACTCTTCAACACTACTTTGGAATCTCTGGCTCAGTCCTGGCTTGGTTCCACTCATATTTTCTGACAGATCACAAGCAGTCACTGTCGATGGCTGTTTCTCCAGCATAGCAGACGTGGTGTGCGGAGTGCCTCAGGGTTCCGTTTTAGGGTCGGTGTTAATCACTCTGTACACCAAGCCACTGCTTCTCCTGCTCGGAAAGCAAGCTGTTGAGAGTCAGTCATTTGCAGATGACACACAACTTTATAAATCCACTGCCCCCTCTCTCAATAATTCCACTGTTCAGACTTTGGAGAACTGCATCACAGACATGAAGTCATGGATGACACTGAACAAGCTTAAGCTTAATAACGATAAAACCGAAGCCCTCCTCATTCACAAGCACAACACCTCCTCACTCTCGCCTCTCCCAATATCGCTCACAGTAGGGACAACAAACATTCAGTTCTCATCCTCAGCGAAAAATCTCGGCTAGGCCTACATTCTCTCCGACGACCTGTCCCTCAACAACCACATCTCCATCGTCTGTCGCTCTGCATACACGGCCATACGCCAAATCAGCTCCTTTCGCCACTATCTTACAGTCACTGCCACCAAAACCCTAGTCTGCGCTCTCGTCCTTTCTCGTCTTGACTATTGCAACTCTCTCCTCGCTGGCTCCCCAAAACACATCATTGACAAACTACAAAAGGTTCAGAACTCAGCAGCTAGACTAGTATTCCGAGCAAAGAAACGCGATCACATCATACCTCTACTACATTCCCTTCACTGGCTTCCTGTGCAAGCACGCATAGAGTACAAACTCTCTGTTCTCTGTCACAACTTCTTCAAAGATTCTTGTCCTTCCTACCTTGCTGATCTACTGTCTTTCTACTCCCCTTAACGCACTTTAAGATCTTCTGCTGACACTCGCACACTCAAGGTTCCCGTCACCCGCACTAAGACATACGGCCAACATGGCAACATGCATTCGCTTACTCTGCACCCAAGCAGTGGAAATCCCTTCCCTTCCATATCCGCAACATACAATCAACACAGACATTCAAAAAGGCCCTCAAAATCCACCTCTTCAAACTGCATTATTCAGACTGACTTGTATTCCGCTGCCATTCTCTCCTCTTTTGTCTCTGTCTGATCCATAAGTGTGTACATGGCTGTAAATATTTATACTGTTTTCCTTTCCTGGGTCTATCCGGGCATATAAATAGCTGTAAATAAGTTTTTGCTATTCTATTTTTGTCTTTTTTGTCATTTTTGACATAGTTGTAAATAGTTCTTACTTTTACTGTTCCGTCTTTTGGTGTATCGTAACAAAAGCGATGTTTGATCGAGTGCATGTATTTTTATGTAATGACTATGTAAAGCGTGGTGAGTCTGGTCGTAGGCTGGAGTACCCGCTATATAAAAACCCGTTATTATATTATTATTATTATTAATGCAGCAGAACCAATCTGAGTCTTTGGTGTATCTGTTTTGTGTTCAAAAGTAGCAAACGGACAACTTTTCCTAACATGTCCCACAACCCACAAATGTAGCATGGATTTGTCGGATTGTTTCTGAGTAGACATTTGAAAGAATGGCCACTGCCTTTGCAAAGATGACATTTAGCAAAATTCATTGACGAGCCGCGTCCGAATCCACCATGACTTTGACCTTGATGAGCCTCCTCAACAGTGGATGCCGTACTTCTATTAAATATCCTGCGGCCACGGTAACCAACCTGACGTCGATAACCACCATATTCACCGCTAAAATCCGAACGATCCGTAGTCGCATTAGCCTCAGCAACGGTATCGAACTGACCAACCGACGCGAAAGCAGAAGTACTGGCCTTGCGAGCTAAATTCTTATCCGGACGAGCAAGACGGTAGCTTTCGGCACAGTTGACCATGGCCTCGAGGTTGACCAATCCTCTTTCACGAATGAAAGTAGCAAGATCTGCAGACACACTTTGAAGAAATTGTTCACCCAGTATTAAATCAACTATTTCATCTAGCAAACGTTCTACACCTGAAAGTGCAACCCATTGATCAAACAATCGATTAAGCTCAATGCCAAAAATTTGAAACAGTTCATTAGAGTCTGGTTTGGTAGCACGAAATTTCTCTCTGAAACCTTCAGCAGTACATTGGAATTTTTTTCAACAAATTGTCTTTCAAAATCTCATAATCACAATGTTCATTGGCAGCTAAACTGTGATACAAACTCAAAGCATTTCCTTCAAGTAAAGCAGACAAATACACAACCCATTGTCCCTTTTCCCAGCCAAGCGCAGTAGCATTCGTTTCAAAGCGAAACAGATATGAATCAATATCATCAGTCTTCTCTCTAAACATGGGGAGTTTAGGAAAAACAATCCTAGTTCTAAACAGATGCTTCGCATAAGTTTGATCATGATCCTGACCAGCTATATGACCATCCTGCGTAGCTAGTATTTCTGTATTGTTTTCTCCCTCTCAAGTTCAACATCCATTTCTCGTTGTTTTGTTCTTTCCATCAATTCTCTATCTATTCTTTTGGATTCCATATCTATTTTCTTGTCTTTTCTTTTGAATTCCATTTCTAGTCTTTTGGATTCCATTTCCTTTTCTAGTCTTTTGGTTTCCATTTCCTTTTCTAGTCTTTTGGATTCCATTTCTTTTTCTGTTTCTGTTTGTTTAGCCTTCAGCTCTTTGTCTTTCAAGTCGACCAACACATTCTTGAACATAGTTATATTTGTCAGTCACTTCCAAAGTAGTAGCTTGGTTGATAAACTTCGCAAAAAGTTCACTATAGTCATATATTTGAAAAAAAATCTTAAAAAAATTAATTTTAAAATCAGCACCTACTACTAAACTATAATATATACACTAAGTCCCAAACACCCAAGAAATAATGATAAAATAAAAACTAACAATAGCCCAAGCCAAGCTAAGTCAAAATAAACTCAAACAAATCTAAATAACAAATAGCAGTAAAACAAATCAATAAACTCACAAAGTACTAAACAATCAATTTTCAACAACTAATTTTTTTAAAAGTATAACCAATAGTCTAATACAACTCAATACCAAATTAATAACAACACTGCCTAATCAACCTAAGTCCTCAAATGTGTAAACACTATACATTTTTGAAAAAAAAACATTTTTCCCAATACCTCAAAGACAAAACTATTTTAATAAATATAATAAAGAAAACAAGTATGACAAACTCTAACACCTAATAAAGATAAACAGAAATAAAATAAACAAATCAAATACTAATAATTCAAATAATAATACAATACAATACAATACAATACAACAAATCTTTATTATCCCATAAGGAACTTCACAGCAATGTATGTCAGGCATATAAAACATATAATTAAAAACAGTCATGTTATAACATTTAACAAAGCTACAAAATCAATACTAAATTTATATACATTCTATAAATCTAATCACTTGCGTACTCTTACACTTCATCTTTTCCTTCAAACACCTATCGACGAACTCTGGTTCTATCACACGTATGTCAATGCCCTTTTTAGACAGTTAAAATATAATAAAAATACATACAAACATAGAGTGTATGATAGTTTACCACTCTGGACTTATAAAAAATTATTTTGTTGCAACAGTGTTAGATAAATAATCTCAGTTTAATATGAGTCTTAGTAGGTCAACAATATATAACTGTATGAAACTATGATCAACATAAGCAATAATCTGTTGACTGATTATAACAGTTGTCAAAAAATACAGGTAAAGCACATAAATGGTATTTTAAAAGTTGGTTTACAGACATTCATAGTAGACACACACATATTATACACACACTCACAAACACACACATGCACACGCGCATGTCTTCATACAAACATGCACATACACTCAGCGAGATAGTTGGGAGACTCCTACATCAAGACAGTCTTGTGTTTGAGGGTCTGGCATTGGCCTCATTTAGCATTCATATGGCAGTAGGGATGAAGGTGTTTTTGTAGCGCTGTGTACGCATTAGTGCACAGCGGAATCTGCGATTAGATGGGAGAAGTTCAAACAGACAGGAAAGTGGGTGGGTAGGGTCTCTCTGAATTCTGACTGCCTTGCTGAGGGCTCTTTTGTGGAACAGTTGTTCCAGAGTCGCCTGCTTCTTGCCAACTATCTTGCTGCACACACTCTCTATTCCACACAACTGATTTTTGCTCTTCACATTCAATCCCTTGAACCAACAGATAAAAGAAAAGGTTAGAATAGACTCAATAAACGCATGGTAACACATTTCAATGATATGACTGGACACTTTAAAAGATCTCAGCTGATACAAGATGTACATTCTTTGTCTGCATTTCTTGTAGACAACCTCGGCATTTCTGGAAAAGTTTAATTTGTGATCAACAATTGTGCCCAAGTACTTGTACTCCTCCACCCTCTCTACCGCCTGTCCCTTCAGCTGGAGTGCCGCCACATCTGTTACATTTCTCTTGTAATCAATTACCATCTCTTTTGTTTTGGTCACATTTAGTTCCAGACAATTCTGATCGCACCACTGTGCGAAGGTTGATATACTTTCCTCATACTTAGCTGCTGAATCTGAAGTGTCAACAAGAGCCGTGTCATCAGAAAATTTGATGATCCTGAGATCTTCTCGGTCACTGCGACAGTCATCTGTGTAGAGTGCCCTGAGGGGTCCCCGTGTTGATAGTTTTGACAGAGGAGGAGCAGGAGGAGAGAGACGAGGAGACAGCGAGAGCTGCATCAGTAGAGAAGGAGGACGGAGGGAGAGGGGGTGGGGGGGCCATAGGCGGGAGACCTGACAGACAGTCTGTGTTCTCTCAGACAGAAAGTCAGCCACCCACAGGGTGAGGTGGGGGTTCAGGTTCATCGCTTCCAGCTTCTGCACTAAGAGATGGGTCTGCACGGTATTAAAGGCAGACGAAAAGTCTACATATAAGATTCTGGCTAATGAACCACCCTGCTCTATGTGCGCCTGACAGTACTGGACAAGGGAAAGAACCGCGTCTTCCACTGCTCGGTTACTTCTGTATGCAAACTGGTGCGGGTCTAGCGCTGTGTGCGTGCCTTGCTTCAGAAGCGAGAGCACAATACGCTCTAGGCATTTCATCACAACAGACGTAAGTGCAATAGGCCTATAGTCATTGAGTGTAGTGGGTTTGGCTTTCTTGGGGACGGGGCAAATAGTGGCAGCCTTCCAGCCTCTGGGTACACTGTGAGACTGCAATGACATGTTAAATATATTACAATATACTGGTGCCAGCTCCTGGCTACAAAGCTTGATAACACGGCCACTGATGGCATCAGGCCCCTGGGCCTTGTTGACACTGATCCTGCTAAACGTTTTCTCTACCACCTTCTCCTCAATCTGTGGCACAACATGATCATGCAATTTGGTGGCAACAACATCACATGCTTCTTTTTTCTCCTGGGAAAAATCATGACAATCAAATCTACAATAGAATGTATTGAGTCTTTCAACAAAATCTTTTCTTTCTTCATCATTCATTCCATCATCTTTCTTACGCACCTCCTCTTTCCCCGCCATACACACTCAAGAAGTAAATTCAATCACTATTCAAATATATATACAAAACAAAGCAACAACAATTCAACAAGTAATTTAAAAAATAATACTGATAAAGTTAAAGAAAACAAATCAAGACTTATTCTGACAATATGTGACAGGACAGGACAGGATACAGATAAAAGAGTCTCTCATCCAGAGTCCAGTCCAAACAAGGAGTTCGGTTTATCCCCTGCTATACGTTTATTTTTTCGAAGATGTCGGATAACATTAGTTGTTGAAAAAAAAGATGAAACCCTGAAACACACAACATAAAATCTATGCTCACTACCAATCTCCTGACTGATTTGGGGAAAGGCGCGTATATAGCATCCTGTATTATTATTATTATTATTATTATTATTATTATTATTATTATCATTATTATTATTATAACCAACACATGCTGGTAGCCGCCCTTGGATGTCTCCAGTGACAGATAGTCGATGCAGACCAATTCCAGTGGATAAGTGGTTACCAAGTTGACTAGTGGAGCCCGAGTGGCGGTCATCTTGCGGCGTCGACTTCGGGGACACTTCTCGATCCAGGTGTCTATATCTCTGGTCATACCTGACCAGAAGAACCTGTTTCTGACCAAGCTCAACGTGCGGTCTCGTCCTGGATGGCCGGAGTCGTCATGGAGACTGGTCAGTACTTGGCTGATGTAACGAGCCGGTAGCACCAACTGCTTTCTTGGCTGCTCACTGATGCAAGTGTTTCTGTACAGTATGCCATTCTCCAGCTCCATCTTCTGTACCCCTGCTGACTGACTGCCACTGCCAAGCCCGTCAATCCAGGCCTTCACCACAGAGTATTGTCTCTGCGCTTTCTGGATGTTGCTCGCAGTGAAAGTTGTCAGGCTCTGACCCGCTGGCATGAAGTCGGTGTCAATGGCATCTGCCGATGCCGCCAAACACTCCACGTAGACACTGGTTGTTGACAGTTGGAAACGGCTCGGACCGACCCTGCTGGTACATGTAGGAGGGCATCTTCTGACTTCTGCAACTCCGGCAAGCGTGACAATGAACCAGCATCAGCATTACTCATTCCTGGCCGGTACTTGATGTCAAAGTTAAAAGAAGCGAGTGCAGCCAACTAGCGATGACCAGTGGCGTCCAAACGAGCTGTCGTAAGCACATAGGTGAGAGGGTTGTTATCTGTGTATACAGTGAATGTATGGCCGTATAAGTAGGCTTTGAATTTTTATGTTGCAGCCCACTTGAGAGCTAAAAAATCCAGTTTGTGAGCTGGATAGTTACGCTCACTCTTGTTCAGACCACGGCTGGCATAGGCAATCACTCTCTTGCCATTTTCCTGGTCTTGACACAGCACTGCTCCACACCCTGAACCACAGGCGTCAGTGTGAAGCTCAAATGACTGTGTGTAGTCAGGAAAGCCTAGGATAGGAAGCGATGCCAGACGCTTCTTCATCTCATCAAAGGCTGCCTGCTGTTCTGCGCCCCAGACCCACTTGATTGTTGCCGAAGAGAATTTCTTTCTTCCCTGCTTCTTTTCTCTTGGATTGGGCATGAGGTCAGTCAAAGGCTTGGCTATCTTGGAAAACCCTTGGACGAAGCGGCGATAATAGCCAGCAAAACCAGTGTCTGAGGTACTGGCCAGTTGACGACCTTTTCGCACTTTTCTGGGTCTGCTTCAATGCCTTGGGCAGAGCCGATGTGGCCTACGTAGCGGACTTTCTCTTGGCAGAAGGAACACTTTTTAGGGTTGAGCTTCAAGCCGCACTCCTTCAGGCGAAGCAGGACTCGCTCAAGGCGCTCAAGGTGTTCTTCAAAGGTGTTGGAGAACACGATTACGTCGTCCAAAAACACCAGGCAAATGTTCAGATGCAGATCTCCAAGGCACTGCTCCATCAGTCTTTGGTAAGTGGCAGGCGCGTTGACAAGACCAATCGCCAACCTGTTGAACTCGAAGAAGCCCAATGGTGCAACAGTGAAAGCTGTCCGTTCACGATGTTCTTCAGCAATTTCAATCTGATGGAACCCGCTTTTCATGTCCAGCACCAATAAATACTTGGCCCCAGAGAGGCTGTTGAGCAACTCTTCAATGCGAGGTAGGGCGTACGAATCTTTGACTGTCCTCGAATTCAGCTGACGAAAATCAACACAAAGTCTCAACGTTCCGTCCTTTTTCTTGACCAGTACAACGTTGGACGACCATGGGGATTGGGAGGGTCGGATACTCCACTGTCCAACAGCTGTTTCAGGTGGTTCTTCACATCGTTGTACATGCCGGGTGGGATGAAGCGATGGCGTTCCTTGAACGGCATGTTGTTGGTGAGGTGAATGAAATGCTGCACTCTGTCGGTGTGACCAACATCGGCATCATACTGCACGAAGCTTTCTGGGTGCGCTTTGAGCAAACTTTCCAGCTGACGTACTTGCTCCGGTAAATGTTCTTCAGCAGATATAGTCACCTTACCCAGGTGGGTCTGTTCAGTCTTTACTTTGCCAGCAAGGTCCTCAACACCAGCCAGACTCATCGGCTGCATTTCGCACAAAACAGCTCTCGGAGGAACAACCACCGTCTGAGTCGTAATGTTAGAAATGTGCCTTGATAGTTGACGATTGCCGGTGCGATATCAAGCAGAGATAAAGAGGAATTGCTGGAAACTGGCTGCAGGATAGCACAGGTAGGCTTATAGTCTAATGCATGGTCGACCATCCCATGTAGAACGCAGGTGCTATTAGGCTCTATGGTGATGCTGCAGTTTCCACCATTCTTCACAATAGCGAGACGATTTCTGTTCTTGGTCAACTCTCTCTCCCTGAGTGTCATGCATCTGAATGACAAGTACCACTGAGTGTGCAACCTGGCTACTTGAAGGAAGCGACTGCCATGCTGAGTGTGTGACATGTCCATGAACTGTTCCAACACGTTGGTCCCCAACAGCACTAGCACTTTGCTACTATACTTGCTGTCTGGCACCACCAGCAATAGTCAGGGGCGACCAGTGGTGTCATCGAGTCCAGCCCTTGTGGTACTGATAGAGGCCTCAACATAGCCAGAGTATGGTAGGTACTGTCCATCAGCACACTCAATACGAATGAAGTCGGTCAGAGGGTGGATGGGGAGATGGGCCAACTTGTCCCTGTGAAATGTCTCTGACACTGTAGACACTGTAGCACCAGTGTCCAATAGAGCTGCTGTAACCACGCCTTCAATGGTGATGGTGACGTTGTTACTGCCTCCCACCAAGTTGCCGTCTACAGTCGGGCGATGAGGTTGCGCGTCTACAGGTTGCCCTCTGCTGCAGACTGCTTGGAGTTTAAAGGGCGACGTAGATGGTCCAGACGCGCTCTACAGCCAAGTTGTATGTGTCCTCTGCCACCACAGCGGTAGCAGGTAGGTCCTTCCTCAGACCAACCAGGTCGCTGATGCGGCTTGCCAGCCTGACGTGTATCAGAATACTGCTGAAAAGAGCTTCGGTTCTCTGGCGTGATGCCACCAGCTCCAGCACCTCTTCCACTCTGACGTCCATAGTGCTGCTGTTTTCCAGACTGCATTACTTTCTTGAGTGAAGCCATTTCTGCCGTCAACTGCTTCAACTGCGCTTCTGGGCCAGTCTCTTTAGCAGGCTGTGCCGCCTTCATCGCTGCTGACTTTGTAGGTTTCAGGTTGTAGTCCTGTTCAATCTGTCGAATGGCCAAACACAGCTTGTCCACATCGGAGATGGAGTCGTATTTGTGTGCAGAGCGTTCTTTCAGCTCCGGGCGAAGGCCCAGCCACAACATGCTGTGCAGCATTTCAGGTGCTTTGGAACTCTCCACCTTCCCCACCTCAATTACCTTGTTGAGCAGATCCTCCAGTCGACAGCACCACTGTGTCAAGTCCTCATCAGCCCTCTGCTTTGCGCTGTAAAAGGCGGCAAGTAGAGACTCTTTCATCTGCGCTGCCCCAAACACGCTGTCGAATTTAGTGAGAAGGTGATCAAGTTTCACACCAGGTCCAAGTCGCATGGCAACAAGAGCAGCCTCACCACGAAGAGAACGTCGGACGGCCTCCATGATGGTGGACTCGGAGTATGAAGGGTCAGCACGCAGACAAGACACCTCATACCTCCACAAGTCATAAGTAGCATCTGAGTCTTTGCCTGTACTGCCGGTAAATGTGGAGACACGGGGCTGACGTGGCCACATGATGTTGGGTATGGCAGACTCTCGACCACCGCCACCTCCAGTCTGTTGCTCACTTGTGTGATGCAATGGCTCTTCTTTGACAGGTGACCCCATAGTAGTCATGACCTGCTGTTTCATCCATTCTATCAAGTCGGCCTGCGGCTGAAGACCCAACGAACGGAACGCCGCCAACAGTTTCTTCTCTCCCTCTGATACCTCCATGATGTGAGCCAGATGTCGCCAAGCTCAAGTGTCAGTAGTCAATAACTTCTGCAGTGGTGTGTAACTCTTCTGTATCTTCGATGCAGGGGTCCCCTATTGGGCGCCACTTGTGACAGGACAGGACAGGATACAGATGAAAGAGTCTCTCATCCAGAGTCCAGTCCAAACAAGGAGTTCGTTTTATCCCCTGCTATACGTTTATTTGTTCGAAGATGTCGGATAACATTATTTGTTGAAAAAAAAGATGAAACCCTGAAACACACAACATAAAATCCATGCTCACTACCAATCTCTATTCTGTTTCATTCTCACTATTCTCAAAAGTATATCTATCAAAATTAATTCTATATTTATCACATTAATAACAGCTAAAAAAATATAAACAATAACAGAAAATAACTACAGACTATATTACGAAAAGAGAATCCACAAAACGTCTATTTTAAAAATGGCTACAGTGAACATGTTGATGCTCACTCATACTTAAGAAAAACCAATGACAATGAAAAGATATAATTATTGTCCCAATAAAAAAAGGTAATTATATTTTACAATACAACATTAATAATAATAATAATAATAATAATAATAATAATAATAATAATAATAATAATAATAATAATAATAATAATAATAATAATCTACGTGTATGTTATTCATAGATGCAAAAAGTTTAGATTTATGAATTACCCAAGGAGTTCTAAAGACTTTAGTACTCCTTGGACTTACCCTATTTGTGGAACAAGGGCTACACAATTCATAAAGAAGTCTTGCCTCTAAGGTTATCATAGCAAAATTCCAAAAAAATATCTCATTACAGAATATATATATATATATCCTATTCAAAACTAGTGTTCAACTTTCTCCCAGCAATAAAAATAACTGGTTTATACATCTTACTAATAAGAACAAATCTCACAATATGATTAGAAGAATAAAAATACAACCAAGAGAAATAACCAAGGTAACTCAAAAATTATCTTAGTCATACACTTTTTACTTCCCTCTTCCTCCTCCTCCTCCTCCTCCTCCTCCTCCTCATCATCATCATCATCATCATCATCATCATCATCATCATCATCACTCTCTCTCTCTAATTACCACTAAGGCACATCAGACAAAATAAAGAAGAATAAAGGGAAATAACATCGAACATACTACCAAACACAGTACCTAGCTCATTAAAAATACTGCTGGTAACATATAGGCAACACAAAATTCAACAATTAATTTCAAAATTACTAATGATAAAGTTAAAGAAAACAAATCAAGAAGTATATTAACACTAAGGGGCTTTTGTAATTAAACTAGCACATAAAAGAAGAACTTGGAACTTCTAACTCACTCACTGATTCACACACACAAAGTTAGCCCTACAGAACAAAGATAAAAGATAACTAGAACCAGTGTAAACAAACCAATACTAAGAAAGCAGAAAGAGCAATGAAAAAGAATATAGACCCCACAGGAAGAAAAAGATACTAAACCCTTGAGCAACTCTGAAACTATACAGGAGCACCCTACCATGAAACTGGAGACGGTCTAAAACCACTAATTAATAAACATCAAACATCCACAATCACAACAGTACACACTTAACGACCTCAACAATAAAACAAGGAAAACAACTAAGCACTACCCAATGTTGTGAAAGAACTGACCTAAAACCTAACAAACCTATGAACTACAAATTTAACACAGAGAAAAAAACAGGGTCACCAGATGTAACGGATGGATATTTGGTGTGTGTACCTGTTTTAAAATAGCTAACTGAATGCAAAATATATCTGACACCTAATTCAAAACAAAGTGTGCATGTAAGATTCTCTGTTAACTATCACACCCACAACTTCACAGATTCTCACTAACACAGGCACACGCCACACAAATATAAGTTCCACGCTCTCAATACTTTATATTATTAAACAATAATGATTTACACAACTCCACATGTTTCAGGTTAAGAATCTACGAATCCCTCAGCTGACGTTTTGTGTCCCGAACCAAATAATAATAAAGCTTGTTACCTAATGTAACCATAGGAAGTCTGTACACAAATGGACGAGCAGTCGATGTATGTAGACAGGCAGATAAACACGTCTGTTTATCTGTCTGAGGTCGCATTGATGTTTTCTTGCTGGTGTAGAAGTATGGCTAATTCCCAGTGTCCCACGCAGCCCTTTTCCCGTTGTTCGAGACAACCCCGTATGTCCAGAGGTATGAAGCTAACCAGCCTCCCGTAGGCAGCTAAAACAATATATATACTCGTCAATACTCTGATTATTATAATCATATTATTCATCTTTTGTTTCATCCTTGCTTATCTCCCTTAGTTTCTTCACTCTTCCAATTCCGCTCCATAGGTGATCATTTCTTTCCTTCTCCCACAATGTTATCCATACCCAGGTATAATCATTTCATGAATGAAAATTACTATCAAGATACTCACACCTTCCATTCATATTACATTATCTACCACTCTATAATTCCATTCATATTACATTATCTACCCCATGTAATTAATAACATTATTACATCAATAAAAATTATATTTCATCTTAGTGGACAACAGCTCACCACCTCTCAACACAATACATCTAATGCAAAAATATACTTTTCCAACATTTCACAATCATGAAAACATTATAAATACCTGTAATCTTGACAGCACAATATACAATTCCATTTCAGAAAGACCACCGAACCTATACTCCTTGATAAGTCCTCGATGCTTTCTACCTCTCAAATCTTTCCAATAATCTTTTTTTTCTTTCTTTTATTCCTATACACTGACACTTGACTTCACACAACCTCACACCTTGGGACACATTCTTCAAGTGAGCTTCAATTGCCTTTACTTCCGGCTATTCATTATTCTATTGGTTCAACATTTTCAACCAATGAAAGTTTATTTATATATTATTTTATTCAAAAAACTAATCACATTCTAAAAATAGAAATATTATAAAAAATATAAAATTCACGTTCTTGACAGTAGCTTGATATACATACATTCATATATAAACACCAATGTACTGCTGCTTCAAAAAAAGCATACACGCTTGCGGCAGTTTGAAATGTGATTGTGGGTACTATAGATCTGGAACAGAAAAGTTTCACACAGTTTAACTAAACATCACTGTGATCTATACATACATAAGGCAACATCTCTTACTTATTATATAATAGAAGTTGGTTTGAAAGCAAACAATAGCTTTGATATTTATGGTCAGCTCCCAATTGCCGACATATACGCTTTACATTACATTACATGATTATTGCTTTAGGTCCAGGGGACTCTTCCTAGCCAAATCAGGACCGGACAACCCCTGATCCGCACAAAAGATCTGCTGAAACAACCCTAGTGGTCAAACTGAAAGCTCTCCACCAGCCAGTCACTTTACAATAAAGACATCCCACGCAGGGGACGCTGAGGCTGTACTCTAATTTATCGACCCCCGTTTACAAAAACAAAATAGAATACAAACATCATTATAAATTATCAACAAAACACATACATATAAAATGCCTACATTGCCAAATAATAACATCACAGGAAGCCCTAGTGACCACCTGGCAGAAAGCGTCCAATATTCCCAAGCTGATCCAACAGACCTCATACAAAAATAAGGAGTCTTGTCCCAGAAGAGTTTTCAAGAAAAAAGGTAGATGACTGGTCTAGCGAAGAAGATAGATTAATAGAACAGAGCAAGAATGAGAAAGAGCAAATGAGAAAGACAGCGACAGTGGGAATTTAAAGCACTAAATTTCCAGAAAGTGGGGATACTATTTATACTGAACCCCCCAGCATGCTTTGCAGAAGTCATAATAGCTTGATGACGAAAAATGTTTCTACCTCCAGCGTCTATGCGATCGTCCTATCTTTTTCGGTGTAGGTTTTTAGGTACATAACAATACATTTTATCTATCAATTTGTTTACTCGTGTTCACCGGTTCGTGGACTATCATCCGAAACTTGTCTTAATAGTTTAGGACAAATTTTATACCAATAAAGGAAAATGCCAGTCCGTCAGCAAATGCCAGCACCCCAACCACAATTGCCGACCGCCACCATTTGTTCATTGTGACCCATGTTTTGGAACTGAAATGTATCTGCCACTAAATTGATTGATTGATTTATTATTGCTTTAGGTCCAGCGGACTCTTCCGAGCCAAATCAGGACCGGACAACCCCCGATCCGCATAAAAGATCTGTTGAAACAACCCCAGTGGGAAAATTGAATGCCCTCCACCGGCCAGTCACTTTACAATAAAGACATCCCACGCGAGGGACGGCTGAGGGTTGACCTCAACTACGCGAACTCCCCGATTACAAAAACAAAATAGAATACAAACATCATTATAAATCATCAACAAAAAACATACATATAAAATGCCTATAGTGCTAAATAGTACATTCATAGGAAGCCCTAGTGACCACCCGGCAGAAAGCGTCCAACACTCCCAAGCTGATCCAACAGACCTCATACACAAACAAGGAGTCTTGTCCAGGAAGAGTTTTCAAGATCTGCCACTAAATGAAACAATACAATACAATAAAAGATTATTGCTTTAGGTCCAGCGGACTCCTCCGAGCCAAATCAGGACCAGAGAGACGTTATCTTAAAATATTATAAAATGTTTCAAATCTTAAAAAACAAGCCTGTTACACTTAAATACTCAAACAAACTTTCACATGACACCTCTTTAAAAGTCTTCTTTAAAACTGATATATGAAAAATATGTTCTCTTTCTTCAACCAAATCACTAAATTCAGTCCAATCAATAAAATACAAACTAAACAAAACATGTCAATATGGTTTATATGCGATAAAACAAACCAACATCATGTAAAAATTGAAACAGATGTTGACCATTACATACTTTAAAAATCTCTTTGAAAGGTATTGAACCAAAATATGTTTCTCTTTCCTCTATCAGATCAGCACACTCAGATATGAAATGGCGAACGGAAAAGGATTGATCACATGCAAAGCACCATGGAGGTTCTTCTCCTTTTAAAAGGAAACTGTGGGTGACATAAGTATGCCCAATACGAAAGCGAGATAACACTGTTTCTTCTTTGCGAGTGGACGCAAAGCCAGGCAAAGAATCTGACAAATTGGGAAGAATTTGAAATAATTTTTTGTTGATATGGTTAGACCAGTCAGTCTGCCACAGTCGTTTACAATAAGATCCAGTCATACAACGTAGGTCAGAATAGGGCACAAACTGGAAAATCTCTGGAGGGAAATCGAGATGCAGAGCATCTTTAGCCGCTTTGTCCACTGCAATGTTGCCGCGGATGCCCATGTGACCAGGGACCCACATAAACACTATCTTTTTACCCTCAGAAACAAGTTGTGTATGGAGGTCATGGATTTCTGCCAGAAAAGGGTGTGATATCTTTCTCGTGGAAAGAACATGGAGTGCTGACAGTGAATCGGACATGATTAAAAACGAGGTTCTTTTGGATTGATAAACTTGTTTCAGAGCTAGATGAATTGCCTTGAGCTCAGCTGTATAAACAGAACAAAAATCAGGTAAACGCTGTTGCAAAGGCTGGTCTAAGTGTCTCCCAGAGACTGACGCAGCAGCAACTGAATCTCCTTTCTTTGACCCGTCTGTAAAAAGTTTTTCATATCCTGGGTATACAGCACACTGTTCTAAATAAAATTGGTTATAGATGGTTTCAGATGTATTGTTTTTGAGGAAAGCGGACAATTGCCAATTAATGTTTGGGGTACGTAATTTCCATGGGGGAGATTCAGTCCGAAGTTCATCGTCGTTGATGGAAGCAACATCGATGCCTGCTTTTTCCAATTGAGCCTGTATTCTGATGCCAAACGAAGGTATTGTGTTAGGTTTGGCTTCAAATTTCTGAACAAATTCTGGGTTGAAAACACAGTCATAAGCGGGGTTCATGGGATCAGTTTTTAATTTTAAATAGCAATTCAGTGATAATTTTGTACGTCTCAGCTCCAGCGGGGGTTCGTTAGCTTCCACGTAAAGGCTTTCACAAGGGGAGGTGCGAAACGCACCCAAAGCAATGCGTAGTGCCTGATGAGCAACTGGATCTAACATCTTAAGATAAGATTTTCTAGCAGAACCATAAACAATGCAACCATAGTCTAAATTGGATCTAATTAAAGAACGATATAACAGCAGTAAAGTTTTCTTGTCAGCACCCCAGTCTGTACCACTGATAACCTTGAGCAAATTGCAAGCACTAAATGAAACACATCCAGAAATGTAGAACAATGTCTGATAGTTGATACACAAATATCAGTGTAGAGAACGGGATTGTTCCGGTATTTTTTAATTAAAATTAATTAATGATTTTTGATTGGCTAAAAGCCTTGAGCCAATGAATGAAGAGATAGTTTGAATTAAGGGCAAAAATTGCGGAGTCGAATTGTGGGTGTCGGACGGTCTGGACGTGTGTGTAGTAGGCCCGGAAAAGAAGTTAAAAAATAAAGAAAAGAAAAGAAAGTTACAGAGGAAGAAAGCATTGAAAACCTATCACGGTGTATTGGTTTGTGGTCGTTTCTCTCTGGAAGTGGTTATTTTTGTGCTGTAAAGATTACAGGTATTTATAATATTTTTATGATTGTAAAATGGCGGATAAGTATATTTTTGTATTGCATTTGTTGTAACAGTGAGCTGTTGTCCACTGAGATGGAATACTGAATTTTCATTGATGTAATAATATTATTAATTACGTGGGGCGATAGTTGTAGGGTAGTAGATAATGAAGTATGAATGAAATGCGTGAGTTTTGGTTAATAGTAATTTTCATTCATGAAGTGATTACCTGGATATGAATAATAGTGGTGGAGAAGGAAAATTGGTGATCGCATACGAAACAGAATGGGACAAACGAGGAACAAAGGGAGGTGAGAAAGGGTGAAACTAAAGAACAATAAATAAATTATCCGAGTCAGAGAATTGACGTCTGTATATGTATGTCATAATAGCGGCCTGTTGGGGCTAGGGCCTACTGGGAGCAAGAGTGGCTCCGTCCTGTCCGAAACGGGGACAAGGTGATCTCCGAAGCATCGGAGGGGGATCGACCCTATCTTCAAGTTCGACACAAGACAACGTTTCCAAGCTAGTCCCTCCGTCCGTCGACGAAAGTATATCGTCTTGCTGGCTCGTGCTACGTCACCGGAAGTTAGTCGCCAGCTTGTGTGTGTTCTCGCCTCTGTGTTGAAGAATTTGTGTGAAAGATTAGAGTGAACGATTGATAAGCATTATAATTGATTATTTATATAAATTTTGAGAGCGTTGAACTGATATCTTGTGTTGGTGTTTGTTTGTGTTGAGAAAAGTCCGTACGTTTGTGGGTGTGGTAGTAAACAGAGAAGTCTTACACGCACGTCTTTTTCGTTTAGGAGTCAGATATATTTTGCATGCACTCAGATAGTATAAACAGGCACCCACACTAAAATATCTGTTCATTACAATCAGTCACGTGGGCAGTTATGATCGGGTAATGTAGACTAAACCCATGAAGTAAACAAAACTGTTCGGAAATGGGGATACCTACTGTACCCTCACAAAACGCTTAACCCAACCAGCATGAAATAGCATTGCGAATTCATTAACTACTTTGTCGACAACAGTAAATTATCTTTTGAAATTGCTGCTCATGTCAATATTTTCTTATTGGATCTACGTCATAAAATATGTTCTTCTATGTAGGGGGAAGGAGGGGTAAGTTGATCATAAGGGTAAGTTGAGCCACCCTCTCTCAAGCGCCTATGATTGAGTCAGTCCTATTTTTGGCATTACACATCAATGACCAATCACTTTGCTACAGTGTCTGCCATCTTGATTTCCTGGCTGAAGCAAAAGCCAGTGTTGCAGCTATGAAAATCTGATTTTGTGCCCCAAAAGTAAAAATCTGTGTTACACAGGTAAGTGCATGTTTCTTTTATGCATCCTTAGTATTCCATGAAACATCATATGTCAGTTATTAGTCCAGTATTAAGTCTCTATGACTGCTATAGCCTTTTACACAGATGATGCCTTGTAAACTTATGCATAAGCACATGTCAAGAAGGTCAGACAGGGGTAAATTGAGCCAGTGCTTGTGGGGCAAGTAGAGCCACATGGCTCAACTTGCCCCATATGTTAATGATCACATAAATTCGGAAAAAAGGACTATGTATGTAGGGTTTAGTGATGAATATACTATAATTTGTTGAAACATTAGCCTACGTTTTCTAATTCCTTTCAGTTAATATTCTGCCTTCTTTCCGTTTTCATCAGCTTACAAAGTGTCATTTTTTCTGCTGCAGAAGTTGCGTGACACAAATGTGAAACTACAAGCGAAAGACAAATCGAGGACAAACTCCCCAGAACGTTATGGAACGTGCTGCTGATGTTGTTGCTGGAGGACAGAGCGTGCGGAGTGCAGCAAAGGATTTTGCTATTGATCGAATGACACTTAAACGATACATTGACAAGAGAGACAGACAACAGGGGACTGCTTATGCACCTGTCGCCTTGCGGCAAATGGTCTTCCCTCCTGAAATGGAGAAAGATTTAGCTGATCATGTAAAGCAACTATCGGACATGTTCCATGGTCTGTCAGTGAACAGGTGCCGTTCACTGGCATATGAGTTTGCTAAACAAAACAGCATTGATATGCCACTTAGCTGGGAGCGTGAAAAGAAGGCAGGCCAAGATTGGTGGTTAGGGTTCAAAAAGCGGCAGAATCTGGCCATCAGAATGCCAGAGGCTACATCTTTCGGGCGTGCAACAGCCTTCAACCGCCCAGTTGTTGACACATTTTTCAACAATTTGAGCCAGGTAATGGACAAATATAAGTTTTCGCCAAGTGACATATACAACGCTGACGAAACTGGGTGCACTACAGTCCAAAATCCAGGAAGTGTGGTCACCCAGAAAGGGAAAAAACAAATTGGTGCGATCACTTCAGCAGAACGTGGGGAACTGGTAACAGTTGCATACACTGTGAGTGCCATTGGATCAGTTGTGCCTCCTTTATTCATTTTTCCGAGTGTTCACTACAAAGAGCACTTCATCAGGGGTGGATCAACTCAGTGCATTGGCAGAGCATCACGCAGTGGCTGGATGAACGAGGAGATATTTGTTGAATATTTAAACCACGTCATAAAGCACACCAGATGTTCACCAGAAAAGAAGATTCTCTTGATTCTTGACAACCATGACACACACATTTCTCTGAATGTTGTGGATACAGCAAGGTCTCATGGTGTTGTTCTGCTGACGATTTCACCCCACACTTCACATCGCCTCCAACCTCTCGATCGATCAGTGTACGGGCCCTTCAAGACTGCTTACAACAGAGCCCTGGATGGGTGGCTACGCTCTAACCCAGGGAAAACAGTGACAATTTATGAAGTCCATAGCCCAGATGACTGCCCTGACACCTAAGAACATAAATGTTGGGTTTCAAGCGACTGGCATTTATCCATTCAACAGGGACGTTTTCTGTGAGACAGACTTTTCCCCTGCTCTCCCAACTGACCGTGAGCAAGATGCTACTGCTGCTTCTGGCACTGAGACAAATCCAACCCAAGAAGTTGCAGGTCCATCAGATCAGGTTCCTGATGCTGACTTGCTCGGGGATGATCACCAGCCACAAAATCAGCAAGCAGATGACGTGCAGCCATCCACATCTGGTGTCCATGTTTCACCCATTCTGAGCGGTGTCATGCATCGTCATTACGTTTCACCCTCTGCCATTCACCCATTCCCGAAAGCAGCCGAAAGAAAGAAAGCAAAAGGTGGTCGCAAAAAGGGCAGTTCAAAGATTCTGACCGACACCCCAGAAAGTCAGGAGCTAGAGGTCCAATCTCAAAATCGTAAAAGGAAAGCATTCAAGAGCAAAATAACGAAACGCTTGTTCAAAGATGACGGGAAAAAGGCATGCCCCCAAAGATCTAAGACCCCAAGTTCCAGTGACACTGATGATTACTCAGACGTTGACTATGATGACACAGACACAGATGTTGACAGTGATATGGACAGGCCTATCATTGAAGGTGACTTTGTAGTTGTCAAATGTGCTGGTAAATCACGATTTGTGCACTACATTGCTCGAGTTGACATCATCAATGCCAATGGAGAGGATTTTCAATTTGAAGGTGTCTTCCTTCAAAAAGTTACAGGAAAGGTGGGAATGGACAAGCCGGTGTTTGTTCCAAATCCATTGGATGAAGCTAGCTTCAATCAAGAAGATGTCGTTCACAAGTTGCCACAGCCCAAAAGTGTTGGCAGTTCTGCCCGTTGTTCTGGCCAGCTTGTGTTCAACTGTGACTTGTCAGTGTGGCAGATTCAGTGACTTTTGTCCTGCCAATTTATGTAGCCATATTTCAGAAGAAAAAAAATGCAAACAATAAGACACTTTTGTAGTTTATAAAGATTAGACTTTTAAAAAGGTTAATTTGGAACAATGTTTATAAAAATTGGACTTTTAAAAAGATTCATTTGGAACGCTGTTTAACTACAAGCAACTAAACTGAGATAGTTTTGTTACAAAATATATTTATTTTGTTTGGGTCTTCGGATCTTTTTCTATCATGTCAATTGGTTTTTGTTGATCATTTTGAACATGAAAACATGGTAATATTGTCTTCTATTTTATAATAAAAAGCTGACATACTGATATTAAAACTTTGTGTTTGTTTTTATGTTCATTTGCAATGTAACTTTCTGTGGCACAACTTACCCCTTAGTGACACAACTTACCCCAGAGGTTGGATCAATTTACCCCTGATATGGGGCAATTTGAGCAATTTTGCATTCATATTTTCTTAGTTGATAGTGGGTTTCACGGTACTGATAGAGAATTAAAACTTGTTATACAATGTTCCCAAACTAATAATTTGAGATGGAAACTTTCATCTTTGCATTTTGGTCATTCATTTCAATTTTAATCAACCAAAACTAAAAAAATGGCTCAACTTGCCCCCATTTCCCCCATCAAACAATGCAGCAGATTCATCACCTCGTAGAATAACACTGGCTTCCACCACATCAATCAAGACTGTGATCGATTGATCTTAACAAGAATTAATACTTCTTGAGGATAAAAACGAATAGAAAAGTCTGTTTTTCTTATAGAAGAATTATAAACACATACCTTTTCTTGTAGAAATTGCAGACTAAGCAATAGAAATTCTGGCGAACGGTCCCAGTAGAATAAAACACGCGTTCCGATTGGTTACAGAAAACCCGTAACACTAAAGCGCATCGCTGGTTGGATAGTGGACATGATGCTTTCTGTCTATAATTTTACACCCACGGTTGCAATGACGTAAATCCCGCGAAACTCGAAAGTCAAAAGCTGAAGGACTTGCTGCTATCTGCCAGATTGTTCACTTCTTTGCACATTTTTAAACGGACTTACTTCTTTAAAACTATGAAACTGTATGTTAAGCAAATTTGAAATTTACTCATAAGATGCGCCCGCATTTGGTGTACATGTTGAACTAAAAAAGTCATTTTTGATAAAAGATGGACTTGCTGCCTTCTGCCAATGCATGGCAGAAATGTTCAGCAGTATACTTTGTAGCTTCGTCTTTATAAGCAAAGGAAATGTGAGTGGTTGTAAGAGGTATTGTTACACGTAGTACTGTTAGATGTACTAGCATTTCAATTCAATTCAATTTCAAAAATTTTTTTTACTGTCTTTTCACATCTGTGATTTTGAACCATATAGTCATTCTCACGCATGTACGCACACATCTAATATAACAATTTAAAGTTGAACTATAATCATACAAAATATCTAACAGTACTACAGAAGTTTACCAACTGCAGACTTGTAAATTATGCAGGCAATATCTATCATTGCTGGACTATGCAACAAAATGTCAATTGATTCTTGACTATTTACATCGATATTCTTTTGTTTATATAACATCACCAAAATAGGACACTCATATAACAGATGTTTAACAGATATTGGTTGTAAACAAGTACAAACTACATCTTTTGAAAGCTTGGTGTTCCATGAATTTACTCTTAGTTTATTAATTATTCTACACAAATGTCTTGGACAAGAATTTTGCATTCTTTCCATTGCTAGGTAAATTAGAATATATATTATTTTCTAATAAAGATATTAATTCAAATACTGAAGGCTTTATATTATTATATGTAACAGTATCACCTAATTTTATTGCTCCTTGTTTAGCCAATTTATCAACTTTAATATTCCAATAAATGCAGGTATGAGAAAGAATCCAACAAAAGGAGACTTCAATACCTTTAGATATAATATAATGCATTAAAGACTTAATTTCAAATAAATGTGTCCTCGTTTTACATGACCAATATTTCAAAGAATATAAAAGAATATTAAATAAAGCCAATGAAGAATTACAAATCATATTTAAAACCATAAGGATTGCATACAATTCTGCTGTAAGTATTGAGACATTCTTACTAATATAATATGACTTTTGAATTTTTAAGTCAGGAATTGCAATTCCAGCGCCAGCATGTGATGTTTCTAGAACTGAGCCGTCAGGAGAAAGGTTTAAATTATTAGAATATTATTTCTCCAGCAGCTCTCTAGCCTCAGTAACAATTAACTGTACATTTTCACTAGTCATGATATCTGGGTAATCAATATGGAACGTCGCAGCAGCAGCATCGCTGTAGTGTTAACATCAATGGCTACAGTATGCATATTGGAACCTAAGTGTAAAGACCCAGTGCTGATGGTTACCTGAAATATTGGTGGACATTGTGGAAACGGTTGTCGTGGAATCTGAAAACGTACAGAACAACAATACAGTTTATAGTGATTATATTGTTTGCTACCTCGATCAAATGGAGAGTTGAATTTATACCAAAGCCCAAACGTTGTGTGTGTGTGTGCGTGTGTTGTTCGTTAGTGTAATCAATCAATATTTCATTTATTGTCTATTCACACATTCAGGTGATATTAGACATTAATTAAGAACAACAACAATATAAATAAAATCACAATTAAGAAACCTTGTAACAAAATGGAATGAAAGGGGAAGAAGGATTTAACACCAAACTATAAAAGTCTACCAATAGGAGTGTGTGCAATAATTTTCACAACTGCTGTTATCTGTGAATGATGTAATACATCATCTAAAGAATGTCCATATTCAGTCAAATGATGTCCTTGGTTTTCATACATTGCATTTAAAACTGGACATTAAAAAAAAATGTGGTAAACTGGTATATTTTTGCCACACATACACTGGATATCTGCCGAATATTTAGTATTCCATGAGTTCATTCTTAACTTGTATATTAATTTTGACAACTGTCGTGAACAGTTCGGTATAGTAACCTTGTTAATGCTAGTATCATTGTCACTAACATATACGTATACAGGCACACGGACGTAGATCTAGAGGTGAAGATGAAGGTCGAAACTAAATCTACGGACGACGAACTCAGAAGACGATGAATCACGGAATAAAAACTCAACTTTTATTAAAACTGCACTGATAAATTACTAGCCGAACTAAAGGCACACGTGCTGATCAAAAAGAACTAAAACTAACACGTAGATTAGAATGAAGACTAAAAGAAATATGAATAACTGAAAGGATGGCGATGGCGACTTGACAAAGTACAAACCAACGACACAGACTTGACGTAATCCAGAAAGGAAACACGCACACGCTGACGTCAATAACATGCAATGACGCATGAATGAAACAAAATGACTAAAGATCCCAGACGAAAAACAAGGTGGAATGCCTAATCGAAAAATACAAAAATCAAACCAAAGGAAGAATGAAGGTCTACACAGCAGCTGGATCTGCTGACAATCTTGACATACTACTTTTTCTAATAAGGAATACATTTCATGACAACACATACTCAAATTGTTGACAGAAATAGAATTTAATGATCTTAGCGCTCCCTCTTTGGCTAACTTGTCACACACTTCATTCCAATGAATTCCACAATGTGCTGGAACCCAACAGAAATCAACAACTATACCTCTAGAAAACATACAATGGATCATATGTTTAATTTCATACATGAATTCATTTCTTACTTTGGAATTACCCTGTTTTAAAGCATACAAACCCGATTTTGAATCTACACAAATCAGTAAACCAAAGAGCTCTAACGGTAGTTATAATGTAGTTGAGAGCCATTACAATAGCATAAAGCTCACTCGTAAATATAGAAAACCCCTTTTCTAGATAATATGAGCGTCTTACATTTAATGCAGGAATGATAAAGGCCGATCCGCTATCTAAAGAATCTAATACCGAACCATCTGTAAAAATCTTCAAATGGTTTAAATAATTATTTTCAATATGCTCTTTTACCTCAGTAACTAAGAGATTAGTGTTATCATCTTTTTTAGTTACACTATAATCAATGTTAAAATTTGCATTTCTGTGCTCCCATGGTGGAATAGGTGATATTAATGGCATAACGGGAATTGCTGTGATATCAATGTTACACTTTTCAAAAAGATCTTTTGTATAGTTCTTAATTGGCTTCAAGTAATTAATATGTTTAGTTCTTTTTGGATAGTCTTCTGCATCTATAAAAATTTCTTCTTGTACTGAATAAGGGACAGATAAACATCTTAATACATATTTTGAAGTAGCTAATTGACGTTGTTGGTTTAATGGTAATATTCCAGCTTCTTGGTATGTTTTAATTGTATTAGCATGAACTGGAGCACCTAATGCAACTTTAATTAGCTCTACTGTCGATGCTTTGTAATTTATTTAATAATGTATTGTTTGATGAAAAGTACACCTCCTGACCATAAACAAGCTTTGAAAGGACTAGTGATATTGATAAATGTAAGAGGGATTTGGTATCCTGACCCCAATTTTGTACACTAATAATTTTTAATAAATTTAGGGATTTTCTTGCCTTTGTTATTAAATGTTCAATATGTACTTTCCAGTTTAATTTAGAAGTTAGCTGAACACCAAGAAATTTAACCTGTTTCTTGTATATAAGAATCTCATCATTTAATTTTAAAACACGTAAACATTTAGGATTAATACCATTATTAAAAAGCATTAAAAACGTTTTTTCAGATGACAATTCCAGACCATTATTTTTCATAAATAAATTAAGGTTTTTGAGTTCTTCTTGAAACAGTTTCTGTACATGTGTTATTACTCTCTGTTTAGTATGTTTTCGAAGAGATGTATTAATCCACATGGCAATATCATCAGCGTATTGAACAACATTTCATGGATTAGAAATAAAAGTGGGAAGATCGTGAATAAGTATTGAAAACAATAATGGTGCAATTATAGAGCCCTGAGGAATTCCCATGTCAATGTTATGATAAGATGAATAAATGTTTCCTACTCGTGTACATATAGATCTGCCATTTAAATAATTTTGTATATAATTAATTATTATACATATGACCACTTATTCCAATATTTTTTAACTTATATAACAATCTTGCATGCCACACACATTATGCTTTTTTGACATCGAAAAATGCAGCAAGAGTACTTTTTCTATGAGCAAACTGTTTTTTTAATATGACTAGTTAATTTCACCAAGTGGTCAGTTGTGCATCGACCTTTTCTAAATCCTGCCTGATGTTTAGGAATTACGTTGTTCATTTCACAAAAATATGTTATTCTTTTCTGAATTATTTTTTTCAAATACTTTTCCTACATGTGAGTTCAATGCAATTGGTCTATAATTAAGAATTGAGGAACGAGATTTACCTTGCTTATGTACTGGAATAACTACTGACTTCTTCCAGATAATAGATAGAGTTCTACTCTGCCAACACTGTTGGCATAATGAATGTGGTAATTTTTTTCCATTTCAAAGGCAAATGCGTTAATAATTGATATGACATTCCATCAATCCCAACTGCAGTCTTGTTTGATGAAAATGATTGTAAACAGTCTAAGAACTCTTCAAATTCAATAGGGGCATTTATAAAATAAGAATTATTTAGCAAAGGATCTTCATATTCTTTCTCATTTTCTTTTTCTTTTCTTAATTGTTGTACTGATGGATAAAGACTTGATGATAAAGAATATTCTGCAAAAATCTTTACAAAAGCATCAGCCTTCTCTTTAGCACTTGGAAAATTATTATTGCTTAATTTAATTGGATACGACTGAAGTTTAAATCCATTTTTCATTTCTTTTACTTTTTTTCATACCTTTTGCATATCCTTTGACTCTGAAACCTCTTTAACACAAAATTCAGACCAATACTGTTTTTTTGCCTGAGCTATAACCCTTTTACATTGTATCTTAGCATATTTCATCTTTGTGAAATTTTCTTCCGTTTTATTTTTAATCCAATGCTTATATAATTCTTGTTTAAAATTTACAGCTGTTTCACATTCACTGTTCCACCAAGAATTTCCAGAATGGTTATTTAGTTTCTTAGATTTACACTTTGGTATATATTTTTCTGCTCTGCCGTGATTTGACAAAACCGAGTAAGTCCACCTAAGGTCGAAAATGAGTTTTTTGCGCCATCAAACTTGCAAGAGAGTGACGCATCTTACCTGTAAAAATCAAGTCCGAACTATGTTTAGATTTGGAGATATCATAGAGTAAGTCCTTGTTAAAAAAATTTTAAGTGGGGGAATAAACTGATAAAACCAAGCAAGTCCCCTGCGATTTTGTTTCGGCGATCCTCTGGCTGATGCTCGAGTTGGCATGATGACGTCATCTTCTACAATAATCTGACAAATAAAAGTAAGTCCTCCCGACCAATGAGAAAGCGCCTTATGATGAAGTGGACCAGTGAGAATCCATGTTATTGCTGCTGTGCAATATTATTTTCCTGAAAAGATGACGAAATTTCAGTCAGCAAATGACGTGTTCGGCTTTTTGAAAAAGAGTTTTCTTCATGTACTTTCCTGCCCACCATGAAGGATCCTGTAGATCTTCCGCCTACGTGGCAACTTCAACAAGGTGTGGAAACAAACAAACAAACTATCCTTTCATATCCTTCCCGTAACCCTGAGGTCGTAGGGGCACCACAGATGATCGTTTAACCAGCATACTCCATCTCTCTCTGTCCTCTGCAGCCCTGATGGCTTCGCTCAGTGTCAAACTAGTCCATTCTCGGATGTTGTCATCCCACCTCTTTTTCGGTCTCCCTCTTCTTCTACCTCCTTGCAATGTGCCTTGCAGAATAGTCTTTGCAAGGCCTGGTGATCTGGTGACGTGGCCATACCATCGGAGTTTCCGTTTCTTCTCTACTGTGAGCAGGACATCGTGTTGTCCAATGGCTTGTGTGATGGTCTGTCGGACTTCGTCGTTGGTGATGTGTTGGATATAGGAAATGCCCAGAGCTCTTTTGTAGCACCTCATCTCCATGCTTTGTATTCTTCGTTGTAGATCTGCTGTGAGGGCCCATGCTTCGCAAGCATATAGGAAGATGGAGATGACAATGGAGCGCAGCAGTGTTACTTTGGAATGTAGAATGATGGTCCTGTCTTTCCAAATGGCTTCAACCTTGTCAGGGCAGCAGTTGTTTGTGCGATCCTGTAGAGAACTTCCTGTCGGGACCCATTGTCTAATACAATGGCTCCTAAATATTTGAAGCTATGCAACTGTGTTGAGGGATTGGCCTTGGACATTGATGCCCGTGTTGATGCCATTGGTGTTGTTGGTCATCATTTTGGCCTTCTCTGCACTTATTTCCATTCCATAAGCTTTGGAGGTGGTGTCAAGCCTCTGTACCAGCTGTTCAAGTTCTTGTTCCTCTCCAGCCAATCCATCAATGTCATCCGCAAAACGAAGATTGGAGATTGCTCTACCCCCTATGTTGACTGTGCATTCGTGATCTGCAAGAGCATTTGACATGATGCGCTCTAGGAAGATGTTGAAGGGTGTTGGAGAGAGTAGGCATCCTTGACGCACACCGATTGTTGTTCTGAACCAGTTCCCGATGGCGCTGTTGTGGAGGACTGCACTGCATTGGTAGCCTTGTCATACAGGTTTTTGATGACTTCAATAATTTTAGGTCTGATGTACGCTTTCATTGTTGCCCATTGAGCTGCATGCCAGACTCGGTCAAACGTTTTCTTGAGGTCTATGAACACATGATATAGATGTTGTTGGTGCTGTAGGTATTTCTCACAGATTATTCTGAGGTTGAAAATCTGTTCAGTGGTACCTCGCCCTGCCCTGAATCCTGCTTGTTCTTCAGCTATGATTTGTTCAGCTTGGGGTTTCAACCTGTTGAGTATTATTTTCAGGAGGACCTTGCTGGGATGGCTGATGAGGCTGATGGTGCGGTAATTTTCACACTCCTGAGGTTACCTTTTTTGGGAAGAGTGATGACAAGCGACTGGGCCCATGGTATAGGCCACTCTCCACTCTGCCAGATCTTGTTACAGATAATGGTGAGGACATCATTCATCGCTTTCGCCTCCTGCTTGTAGAAGTTCCGCGGGTATGTTGTCCACTCCCGTTGATTTCCCTTTCTTTAGCGATTGCACTGCTGCCTCAACTTCTCCCCGGAGAATTGGGAGGAATTCTTCTTCTCTGTTCTCGGGACATGCTAGAACTGATGGGTCTCTATTTGGTGTATGGTTGTAAAGGTCAGAGCAGTACTCTGTCCATCTGTCCAAGACTTCTTGTTCTTCTGTAAGGCATATGCCAGACTTGCTTTGGATCGTGGAGACTTTGGGCTGTTTGACACTTGTCAGCCGCTTTACAGTCTGGTAGGGCCTTCTTGCTGTTGTTCTTGTTCAGACTGTTCTCTATTTCCTGGCATTGATCTTCTATCCAGTTCTCCTTTGCTGTGCGCATGCCTTTTCGGATGTCATTGTTGATTTTTCGGTAGACATCAGCTCCCTGTGAGGTGTTCTTTTTCTTTTTCTTTTTTAATCTCTCTTCGTTTATCACACAGATCCAAAAGTTCAGGTGTGATCCACGTCTTTTTCTTTGGTCGGTGCTTGCCAAGGATCTCAGTGGCGGCATCTGCCTCAGCTGAGTTGAAGGTGGTGGTCAAGGGGTTGACATCTACTTCACCAGCCCCAAAATGAGCAGTGGTGCAAATTTCCCTTCAATTGAGACCAGAAATAGTTCTGCCACCTCCGGGTCTTGCAGTTTGTCAGTTTGTCCAGGTCGAACTTCAGTCTAGTGCAGTATTTACTCTCTTCAAGTGGAGCCGGAAAGACATCATCAAGAAATCGTGGTCACTTCCGATGTCTGACCTGGAAAAAATGCGTGTCCTGCCAATGTTGATGCTTGATCTGAAGCGTTTCGTGACCATGATGTAGTCTATTTGGTTGTGATGCTCCCCCCCCCCCCCTCCCGGGACTGTGCCATGTCCATCGTCTGGAGTTTTTGTGGAGATCAAGCGTGTTTGCCAGTACCAGATTGTTGTATCTGGCAAACTCCAAGAATTTCAGACCCCTGTCATTTGTCTCGTTGTTGCAGTGGGGTCCACATGTGTCTCCCCAATTGTGGTGCGCATCTTGGCCAACCTTGGCATTCCAGTCGCCTTGCACTATGACTATGTCCTTCTTCGGCACTTGGTCAAGGACCGCCTGTAGATTTTCATAAAAATCCTCCACTTCGCTGTCGTCATAGTCTGATGTTGGGGCATAGGTCTGGATGATGGGGATGTTGAAAGGGGCTGCTCTCAGGCGGATGGTAATGAGTCTACTGGAGACTGGGCGGCAACCCATGACAGTGGCTAGAATGTTCTTGTGGACCAAGAATCCAACGCCGTGTTCGTGCCTGTCATCTCTACCGCTGAAATAGAGCTTGTGGCCTTTGTGGGTCGTTGTTTCACCTAGGCCTTTCCAGCGCAGTTCGCTAATGCCTAGAACGTTCCATCGATAGTGGTCCAACTCGTGGGCCAGTTCTTCTAATTTTCCATCCGCAGTTAGGGTCCTGACATTCCAGGTTCCTATGACGATGTTGTTTCTCGTGCGGATCTTGCTAAATTGTCCATCAGTAGCATACTTAACACCTCCGTCCTGGTGGCCAACGGAAGGCGCGGTCCTTGAGCCGGGCGACGACCGATCCGGTATGGATTAGTGGATAGTGTCATCATGCATGTAGTGTGTCTTGGGCAAAAAAGGACCTGGCGGTGCCCAATCTTCTCCAGGCTGTTGGCCAAAGCCGAAATCCACGAATACAGTGTGGCTCGCCTTGGCCCCGAGCACGTGGTCGTTGAACCTGTATCAACGTGAGGTTTATCGCCCTGGCCGGTGAACTTCTGTGTAGAAGACTTTCGCCCAGGGATGCCGTGCTAACATTACCCCTGTTAGTCACCTCTTACGACACGCCGGGAAACGTTTGGGCCTATTCTTCAATAATGGTACAGGACGCAGTCAATATAAAAATTTCAAAAATAAAAATTAGATTTTCTTTCCGTCTTCTAATAGCGATCTCCCTGCCTTTACACCACCTGTTTGAGTGAAGAATGTGTATTTGGTGTGTGTGAGGGTGCATGAGACAGGTGAGCGTGTATGTTGGTATAGATCGCCGCGCTTTGAGCCTGAATGATGATTTGGGGAAAGGCGCGTATAGCATCCTGTATTATTATTCAGTGCCCGAACCCACAAACAAACAGCAACAAATATATTACAGACACACAACAAGGGCAACAAGATACAAGACATACACGTGGTGTAAAGGCAGGAAGATCGCTACAATAGGAAACTGAAAGGAAAATAGTTTTGTATTTTTAAAATTAAATTGGCTGCATCTAATATTATTTTGAAGGGAGAGCAAAAAAAACCATGACTCCTGCATACCAACCCAGGAATATTAAGTGAAGAATGGCTAAAAACAATAAACAGGCACACATATACACCCACTGTAACTGCCGCACCCATATCTTACAAAACCCAACTTATGTTACTCATCTCGTCAGACTTTTTAACAAAGAAACGAAACGGCCTATGGGACTTACTTGGTTTGGCGAATTTTGAAAACAAGGATTTACTTAATAATAAACTGACAAAACCAAGCGGATTTGACTTACTTGGTTTTGTGAATTTTTTTAACAAGGATTTAATTCAATAATAAACTGACAAAACCAAGCGGGTGACTTGCTTGGTTTTGTCATGTTCTCAACAAAGACCTATCTCAAGAATAATCTGACAAAACAAAGCAAGTCCACAAATAGTCTTAAAACATCAAATCTATCAAACATTTCTTTAACATTCAAGGTATGCACTCTTAAATCGAGGAATTGCATTATAATATGCCCTTAAACTTCCAGAAACGATCGCGTAATATAGCGCAACACAAAACGTCGATTTTCTCGAAAGTAGGTTTTGTGGACTTGCTCGGTTTTGTCAGTTCACGGCAGTGCTGCTGTTAATATATTATTTCTAAAATTTGAATAAAACACATCTATATCATCATGAATAATACTGTCAGTATCGATGGCATTGAGATGTGCTTGAAAATCTTCCCATATTGCAAATTTATATTTAAATTTAGGAATGATGTCTTCTGTTTTATCATCTTTATCATAATAAACATCCTTGAGCTTAATAATAATTGGTATATGATCACTTCCTAGACAATCGTCTAGCGGAGACCAAGTGCAAGTTATTGCTAAGTCAGGTGTTGTAAATGACAGATCAATTGCCGTGGGCCTGTGGTATGAAACATCAGGGATTCTCGTATACTGACCGTCATTTAAGAGGCATAATTTAGAGTCCAAAATATTTTCAACTAAACGGCTACTTGTTACTATAGTACAACCTGGTTCCCACCACGGCGAATGCGCATTAAAGTCCCCCATTATTAACCACTTAGCATTTGACTTTACTAATGTTTTTAACCAATCTGTATTTTCTTCTTTCGGACCTTCTGGTAAATATACAGACAAAACATTTAAAACAATATACTTGTTAATTTTCAACACTGCAGCAGTACTATAAATATTCTTTAATGACGTAGGTACAGGCGATGGAAATAAGCAATAATCTAAATCACACCTAATATATAAAGCTGTCTGTACTTTTCTTTTGTCATCGAATTCAAGAGCATGAAACAAAGGAGGATAATAATAATTATTTAACTTAGGGAGCCTCTTCGGGTCAATATTCAATGACTGTAATGCTAGAAAGTGAAAATTCTCATCCGATATATATTTTTCAAAATATAATAAATTTGTACCCAGTGACCTGCAGTTCCACTGGAAAAATGTTATTTCATTGTGCTTCATAATTATTCTAACTTACTGAACTTACACTTACTTTTAATGAGGAATAGATATATAGTCTGTATTTATTTATTTTAAGAAAAAATGCGTTTGTATTATAATTCTTCATGAATAATTTACATGTTATTGTTTTCATGTAATTATGTGTTGGTTTGTCTTCTTCACTTTTTTGGTAAATGTGAAATCCAGTCTTTGTATTTTGCATGATGTTTAGTAGAACTGCCAGTTTTTGTTCCACCAATTTTCCCTTCGACGATCATTTTTTGATCTAACTTTTTCCCATAGGAGCCAATTCAGGTGACGCCCAATGTTCTTCGCCATGGTTGCTGTAGCTCTTCGGTTGGGGTGTACTCCATCAGGACAATCATACTTTGAGATATTCTCATGTTGAAGGAATGAAATGTTCTTGATTTCAAACAATTCCGACACCAATACAGCATTAAATAGACATCTTTTTCTCTCCAAATCCTGATGACCAGTTGGCGCTATTTTGCTTACTACGAATTCGCGAACTTGGTCAAAGGCTTCTCTGCTACAAACTTCTTGATCTTGGTAGCCAGGTTCAATGCAGCTGCTCTCGGCTCCTTCTTTTTCAAATCGTTGAGCCCCACGTGAATAACAGCAGCATCAATATGATCCTCAATGGTAGTTGGAACGTATTCTGCAGTGAACATCTTCTTGTGTACAGGGTTATTGTCAGCCGATATCTCTTCAAGGATTTTTGATAGATCTTCTGTTGTAGATGCCTTCTTGTGGAACGCATGGAACCCCCGTCGATCTTCCAAGCCTTTTTCCATCAACATTTCTGATCACAGAATCTCCTATTACGGCTACTTTCGGAAGCTCCGCGCTTTTATTCAAGTGCACATGGTCCTTTTTTCTTTAGTCGTCATATCTTTCATGACGTCATTCTTTCTGGCATCCATGACGTAACTTTTACTTTTTCCCGATTTCTTTCTTCTTGTTACCCCTGATGACAGACCACAGGCTGTGAAGTCCGTAGGCCTCGCCTCAATTACATACTATCACAAGTATATCAACTAACAAGTTAGTATCTCCCTTCTATGTCTCTGTCGACGTGCGCGTACAACCGGTTGCTTCCCTTTACATGCTCTGCGCTCCATAGAGCGTCGACGGCCTAAAATAATTTTTTAGAAACTTCAAAACCCTGGGGAATTATGGGTAGGGAAATCCTTTTCTGAAATGACGTCGGCAGGACTCTTCGCGATTGGTGCATGGCACACGAGACACACGCAAAATGGCGTCACAAGAAGATTGGTTAGATCTGAATTCGTCTAATTTGACCTCGCATGCTGTGGATAACAATGCAATTTGAATTTGCTTTCAAAAATCAAAAGAGAGCGAAACCAAAACAAAGTACAACAAGCCAAGGCGACGCAAACACTCAAGGCCGACAGAACAAAAAGCACACAACCTACAAAAGGTAAGTACCCGTGACCATACACAATAAAGTAGGCCTAACCACCATTGCAAAATAGGATTGATCATCACCATGATTGAATTTTTCCACCCCACCTTCCAATCGGTACGGAATCGAACATATGCTCAAATCATCATATCTTTGACAGAACTTGCATGTGCATTATACAGTGTGATTCAAGCGATAAATGAACCATCACATCGAATGATCTGAGCAGCTGAATCAATAACAATGGCGAACAGTCGTTCACTGAGACTCACGATCGCCTGCACTGAGCTCACATACATGTGTGCATGTTTCTATAAATCCATCGTGTTCTCCTTCGATAATTGAGCAAAGCCTTTGTTCACTACCAGAAATATGCAGTTCCTCTCACAATTTTCGTTTAATTTCAGCCAGCACATCTTCGCGAGAAATGGCGACCATGACTGCAACTATAGCTAGTTATCAGTTACTTCTCTTGAACAGATTTCCCAGAATTCTCTATTCTATTTTTAGGTTTGGGATACTCCCATCTCAGCTTGTGGCTAAAACCAAGGGCAACGGGACCACCGCACGTCGACTGGGGGCAATACGAGATACTAACTTGTTAGTTGATATACTTGTGATACTATACATAGAAGGTCCACCATTTGTTCAACGTCCGGTTTACGACTGACCCCACAAAAACGCCTTTCCTACCTTTTGTGTCCACTTCAAACTCAAACGGAGGGGCCAGACGAATCACAAACACTCATAGCAACACATTCGTATCACTTCCAACGATGTCGGCTCCAAATTCACTGCGAATTTGTTTAAAAAAAAACGCAGTCACATAAGCTGGTTCGAATTTTGACACGACGCCGCGAGTCGATCCCAATATGTATAGCAACTGCGTTACGACCTTTCATTGGTCGCCTAAGAATACGCGCTGTTAGGCCTAATGAAGGGCAGACCACTCTAGCGATTATAAAGTCTCCAACGATCATTTTGTTGATATCACTAGAGTAGTCCGCCCTTCATTAGGCCTAACAGAGAGTATTCTTAGGCGACCAATGAAAGGTCGTAAAGCAGTTGCTATATTGGGATCGACTCGCGGCGTCGTGTCATGTAGGGCCGGGTAGCTCAGTTGGTAAGAGCGTCTTGCTAGTAACCGAAAGGTCGCTGGTTCGAATCCCGGATTGGTCAACGTGTGATCATATTATTTTCCCCTTTACCAACAACTGGCCCGCTGGTGTCAGTATAAATCGGTCCAGTAGTCACCTATATGCGAAAGTGTCGTGTGACTATAATCTACAAACAACAACAACAACGTCGTGTCAAAGTCGTCCCCTATACGCCCTGGTGTGCGGGGACGTAAATTTAATAAAGGAAAGGAAGGTCGTGTCAAAATTCGAACCAGCTTATGTGACTGCTTTTGTTTTAACAAATTCGCACCTTCCTAAATCAAAAGTAAGTTCTGATCTTAATAACTATCGTCCGATATCTGTGCTGTCTACACTTTCAAAGATACTAGAGCATCACATTCACACTCACCTAACAAAATATATAGCGGATCTTGATCTTTTTTTATTCCTTACAATCTGGTTTCCGTAGTCACCATTCTTGCTCCACTGCACTAGCTCTTTTAACTAACAAATGGCTTTCTGCTATGAATAACTCTAAGTTGTCAGGAGCTGTTTTTCTAGATCTTTTCAAAGCGTTTGATATCGTTAATCACTACATACTGCTCCAAAAGCTTGAACTGTATCTCAATGGCTCTGTTTCCTTGGATTTTTTTCATTCATATCTTAGTCAACGGAAGCAATTCTCCATGGTAAAACTTCCTCTGTAGGTCAAATCAAGCATGGGGTTCCTCAAGGATCTGTTTTTGGTCCTGTTTTATTTTGTGTTTATATTAACGACTTACCTTTACATCTCGCAGATAATTCTGTTGAGTGTCACATGTTAGCCGATGATACAACATTACAAAATCAAGGCAGTAACATAGCTGAAATTCAGCAATCTCTACAATGTGCCCTTAACAGTGTTGCTGACTGGTGCAGTTTAAACCATATGTCACTGAATCCAGCTAAATCAAAAGCTATGTTAATAACAACTAGGCAAAAGCATCAACGGACTCCGCTTTCTCTTGATTTAGTAGTGAATGGAAAAGATATTAAACAGGTTGAAAGTCATAAACTTTTAGGCGTAATCATAGATAACAAACTCAGTTGGCATTCACAAATTGAACATCTTTGTAAAACTCTCTCAACAAAATTATTTATGTTGTCTAAGCTTCAATCTATCATAACTGCAGATGCTAAAAAACTTTTTTATAATGCTCATATCAAACCTCACATTGATTATGCATCAACAATATGGGACGGCTGCAGTGAAGCCTTGTTCAAAAAAATTAATTCTATTCATCGCAGAGCTGCTAAATTAGTTATCCCCAACGCTTCCATCACAACTGATTTAAAATTAAAAATAGCTGGCATGCTCCCCCTTAACAAACACCTACATTACAATAAAGCCGTTTTAATGTATAAAATAATTAACAATAGAGCTCCTGCTTATTTAAAAGCACATTTTAGCAAGTCATCATCTCGTTATTCATCTTCACGACATAATTTAACATTTCCAAGACCACGCTTAGACATATTTAAAACATCTCTGTCCTATTCTGGTCCAAGCGTGTGGAATTCTCTACCAGAAGATGTCAAGAAAAGTAAATCATTACCATCTTTTAAAACAAGGCTCCATAAATATTTAAACTCCCTTTGCTCTTGATACTTACTTTTCTACCCTACCACAATTTAAGTTACTAATGTATGAATTTACATGTGTGTGTGTGTGTGTGTAGGTGTGTGTGTGTGTGCTTGTGTGTGTGGAGGGAGGAGGAGATGGATGGGGAGGGGAAGAAGGGTGGGAGTATGTGTATTAAAATGCATTAATTTGCTTAGTGATTTGTTATCGTAGTAAAGGAATATGTTTGTTTCAAATTATTTTATGTTAATTATTTTGTTTGTTTTGCATTGTTTATTAAGGACTAGATGTAAGACAGGTCCAAAGGACCTAATGCTATTATCCTATTAAAGGTTTCGACTTCGACTTCTGTACTTTTTTTATATCTATTGCGCTTCGTGTGAATGCGTAATGCAATATGTTATGTTTAAGATAAGTATTAATGACCAGTTTGTTTGTTTTTTCGCTTGTTTGTACAGTTTAGGTGGCCAAAATTGTAGTAATTTTTTTCTTTCTCATAAAATTCAGAAAACTCGGGCGTTTTCTTTTTGCAGGAAGGGGGTATTGTCACGGACTGAGTTTGTAGTATTTTGGTCCGATGACTTTATGTATTGTAGTCTCTTCCTGTGAGAAGATATTTGCTACACCTTTTTTTTTATTGATAGCTAAATTCTGATTCATTGAGCTGGTCACATGACGGCTCACAATGTACATTCAAAATATATTCATTCTTTTCTTGACTGTACCACGGAGTGGTTGTTATGAACTTCTCGCAGCTGTGTCTGCAGGTATATATTGTTTATTATTGAAATGTTGTAATATGAACGTAATAGTATTTTACAATGATTATATCCTACTTGTTATGTAATAAAATTAATAATAAATAATTTTGATATTAATGCGAAGGATGGAATAGGGAGTTGATGAAGATGGTGGACTGTTGTATATTTTTGATTAACGAATTGAAGTCGGATTATTATTTTGAGTTGAAGTTGAACTTCAAGTTACCACGTATAGCATTGTATTTATTTATGTGAATGAAATTATTTGGTGTCAAGGTGTAATAATCATTTGTTATAATTAGTTTAGCAATTTGCGTATGTGTGAACTGTATTCGACATCGTTGAGATTTGAATTATATTGCTGGTCTGGTCCCGTCACAGAGAAGAGAGAGGTATCCATAGTAGTCCAAAGAAAAGTCTATGTATCAAGAAAACTTAGTGTGGTAAACTACTTTGTTTACAGAAGTTTCCGGCTGGGGCCTTGAGGCGGAAGAAGAAAGGAAAAGGAAGAAGAAGAAAGAAGAATCAAGAAGAAGAATCAAGAAGAATCGAGTGGAAGAAGAAGAAGAGAGAAGAGGAAGAACAAAGAAGAAGAAAGAAAAAAGAAACAGAAAGAGGAAGAAGAGAGAAGGGGAAGAAGGAAGAAGAAGAAAGAAGAGGAAGAGAGAAGAGGAAGAAGAAAGAAGGAAGAAGAAGAAGGAAGAAAGAGGAAGCAGAAGAAGGAGAAGAAACAGAAGACGAAGAGAAGAAGAAGCAGAAGAAGAAGCAGAAGAAGAAGAAAGGAGGAAGCAGAAAGAAGAAGAGGAAGAAGAAGCCGGAGAAGAAGACAGAGAAGAAGCTGGAGAAGAAGAGGAAGGAGTCGAAGAAGCGGTGGCAGCAACAGCGGCGGCGGTAGCGGCAGCAGCAACAGCAGCAACAGCCACAACAGCAGCAACAGCCACAACAGCAGCAACAGCCACAACAGCAGCAGCAGCCGGGGAAGAGTTGAAGACGGAGAAGTGAACGGAGAAGAGAGAGAAGAGAAACAAGGACAAGATAAGGAGAAGGATAACGTGAGAGAGAAACAAAAGAGAATACATAGACAGAGACAGAGGATATAATCTGATATAATCTCAGTGAGACTCTTGCGTGAAATTCTCTCTGTGGACGGTGACAGGGATTCTTTATATGTTACTGTGAGTGTGTGTAATTCACGGATTATTTCTACAAAGTACGTGAGTACAGAACAAATTGTATTTTCATATTCTTGATTGATTTTTCTGTACTTATGTAAATTTGTGTTGATTTATGTTTATAGTTAATAGAGGGGTGTGACAGCAGAATTTATTCTTGAGAGTTAGAGAAGTGTGAGACGGGAGGACACGCAGACTATTCACGCATGCATACACGCAATTCTTGATATAACCCCTTTCGTTATAGTGGACGGTTGGATCTTTTACTTTGATTTATACATAAAATCTAAATGCAATTGTTTTAGGTATTTGGTATATTCGTGCATAAGCGTTCAATTACAATTTGCGATATTAAAACACCAAGGACAGTTTAAACACTTGGCAGTTGGAATGTTGATGATGATGGTGATTAAAAAGGGTGTAACAACAATTGATGACTCACCCAAAAAGATGGGGTTACAGCTGGTATAGTCGGATGTATACGGCAAATTGTTGAAGCCTGCTACTGGGTTGCAGTTGGTCTCCATGGTGATATGCTGTCGACTCTGTTCTGTCTGGTTTGCAATGAACCTCATCTTGTAGATGTAGATTTTGTTGTTGGAGTCAAAAGTCTCGCAGAGCACGTTGTCCACCCACGCCGAATTACACTTGCCGGAAGAGTCGTAAGGCAAAGCAACCTGCCTGGCGATGGTGAAATTATCAAATCTGAACCGGAAGTAGATTGTATTCAGAGTGTTTCCTATGCACCCTGTGCCGTTCACCACGCTGGCATCAATAATCGCCGTGACATTTGACAATTGACCGTCTGTGAATGTTGAGCATTGTGTCGTCACGTCAGCATCTGAAATATTGACCAGTAAAATGCAATTTATTTAAACTGGTTTTTTTAACTGGCTAGCAATATAAATGGCAATGAACCTTTATATATAACTGTTTCAAAGAGAGTTTGCAGTCAACTACATTTGCAAAATATACCTCTAACAATAACACAAAAGAAAATTAAAAATAAAAGAAAACTCTCTCTCTCTCTCTCTCTCTCGGTCCTGGGCCAGCTGTTCATAATAATTTAATTAACTTTGTCAAACGGAGAGATGACCTTGAACTCATAGAATGCATCTGGCTGGAGGTCAGGCCATATACAAATATGCCTATTCTTATCCTATCCTATCCTGTCCTGTCCCATAACCCGAAGGTCGTAGGGGCACCACAGATGATCGCTTAACCAGCATACTCCATCTTTCTTTGTCCTCAGCAGCCCTCATGGCTTCGCTCAGTGTCAAACCAGTCCATTCTCGAATGTTGTCCTCCCACCTCTTTTTCGGTCTCCCCCTTCTTCTACCTCCTTGCACTGTGCCTTGCAGAATGGTCTTTGCAAGGCCTGATGATCTGGTGACGTGGCCATACCATCGGAGTTTCCGTTTCTTCACCACTGTGAGCAGGTCATCGTGTTGTCCAATGGCTTGTGTGATGGTCTGTCGGACTTCAACGTTGGTGATGTGTTGGGTATAGGAAATGCACAGAAGTCTTCTGTAGCACCTCATCTCCATGCTTTGTATTCTTCGTTGGAGATCTGCTGTGAGGGTCCATGCTTCGCAAGCATATAGGAAGATGGAGATGACCAGAGAGCGCAGCAGTCTTACTTTGGAACTATTCTTATAGGATTCATCTACAGAAATTCTGCCAGCAACTGCGATTGGTTCAGCAATTTCTTACAAATTATAGACACTTTCAAAGTCTGCAATTTAAACTTTATTATATTAGTGGACTTTAACGTTAATCTTTTACAAATCTCAGTCACACTGGAACACAATAACAAACGAGCTTAGTGTAACTCAGTTTATTCAATAACCGACAAGAGTAACAGAAACAATTTCAACCCTTCTTGATCATATGTTACCGGCAATCTGCGTATTCAGTCAATACGTATATTGCCTAAAAAAATCAGTCAATTCGTTTTTTGAGTGAGCACTAGGCAATACATGTATTAAAGCTTTTCAAGCCCTGGAAATGCATGTTCAATTTTTCCATGGCTTTTCCAGACTTTCAAAACTCGGTACGAACCCTGTAAATTCCTCAGCTAGTAATCGTATTTATTTGCAGTTTATTTGATTGTTGCTATTGTTACATATTATTGCGTGGGCATTCATGTACAGTTTATAGGGGTTTCAGATTAAAGAAGGGAGGTAATTGTTCGTTAGTTGTTGGGTTGTGGGTCCGGATAGGGGTTGAGGGTGGGTTAGATTTCCCATTGTCCTGTGTGTGTGTGCGCTTGTTGTTGAATAAAAGAGTGTGATTGTTCATCTGGCATTTTATGTTAGTTCTTTTGTTTTGAGTTTGATCTCTTTCACTCGCTGTTGAGCTGAACGCTCACGGCACCCACTAGGGTGACGTGACAGGAGGGAACTAGCTTCGATGCACAAAAGCAGTTTCTAGCCAACATAGAAGATTCTATTAATTCGGCAGTAGATTTACCCACAAGTATTAAAATATATCAGGACTCTCTAAAGTATGCTAGATCAAACGTAGATTACGTAATAGGTTTAGGACTGTATAATTATGTTGCCTTCAGACCTTCAGCTTAGGATAGGAACTATATCAAACTACAACAACAATATAGTGATTGCCGACCCCCAGTTTCATATAGGCTACACTCCTACAATAAATACAGCGAATACAGTGAATACAGTATTTATTGCTAATAATGAACCTTTAGATTCACCACCACCATTATCTCCAATGCTTCCGAGTCTACCGAGTCTACCGAGCCTGCCGGAATATTGATCATGGGGTTTCGCGTCCAGAACTTACAGGTGGTTTCTTGTTTGCTGGGTTAATTGGGATTTATTATTTTCAATAATCAGAGTAATATTATTATAAACAACGACCACAGATGCTCAGACGCCCAAACAACAACTTTAGAAGCAGTATTAAATATCCATGAAAATACAGAGCCTAATATTCCTGGAAGTGCGTCTACAAGTTTGTCACCTGATTGCCGCCAGTACCGTGGGATCCACCGTCAGATCCATCGGATCTGCCAATGCCTGCAGTTCTAGTCAGTGCTAAGACTAGTGTACTTATAGTAATCCCAGCAGCTGTAGATAGCTAAATATTGTAACACCTTGCTCTCTGAATAGTGTTTGAATTCTTTCTGGAAGTGTAGTGTCTTCATGTAAAATTTTATGCACCGTTTGTTTTATTCTAGCAAAATTAGTTATTAGTTTTTCTCTGTTTATGGATAAGGCTACTAGCCTCGCTGAGCATTCTGTGTAAAGGTCGGCAAGCCTCTTTTGGATCATCTGTTTAACCTCAATGCTTAAGTTTGAGTCATCAGCTTCTGCTAGTTTAATTTTTTGTTTTTCTATGTTTGTCGAGCTCGCCGAGCTTAGCTAAATTCATCATTGTCTCCCCTTTTACAGATTGTAAAGCTTTATCTAAGCCTTGAAGTTCGTGCAGTGGCAATAATGCTAAGGGTTGGTCATTAATAATTTTCATGATCCGATCCACATTTGTTTCGTCCCTATCTGTTTGTAAGATTTTTAAGGTTGTTAACTCTGTGTTTACTTAAAATGCAGAGCCAGTTAAGTTAGTTAAGTCAGTTAAGTCATGTAATTCTGAATTTGGTAATTCGTCTATTCGTCGAAGTGAAGCTACTGCTTGCCTATGCAATGCTCTGTTATTGGAAAGTCCCAATGATCCTATTACAGTCACTGAGAGTTTAGTTTTCAAAGTAGACCAGCATAAAATTTATCAGGATTCTTTGACATAGTTGACTGTACTCTTACTTTTTTACCAGATACAATAGTGTTTATAAACAAGTGATTATTTTTGTCTAGGTCAAAGTCACTGGGATTAACAAAGTCCGGTAACTCGCTCCCGATGTAATTGTAAAACTTATTGATTTTTCTGGCTTTTTGGGTTTCAGTTACTTGACGTAATTCTTCTCCAATACTTAATCTTGTTTGGCTCATGTCGTCTCCTACATTTGAAAGCAGTGATGTGTCAATGTCAGGGTCTTCAATAGGTTCATTTGGTTTAAACATTTAAACAGTGTAAGCGAATCTGTGTCTGTGTATAAAACTCTGGCCTCCGGGTATTTAGGTTTAAAGTAATCATAGTAAAATTCGAATATTAGTAATTTAGAAAGGTCAAGACTAGTCATCTTCATAAACACCGGTTTGTCTAGATTAACTTGCGTGGTTTTCATGGTAACGGCATACAGCTAGTCATGAAACTCTTTGTAACCAAGGTATTTAGGCTTAGATGTTAATTTGATTGCTTGATTAGGCGATGTAATTAGCCTGACATCTTTTCGCTTGTATGGGTTCTCCATAGTTTTACCCAAACAGCTGTTATTCAGCAGCTTAAAGAAATCTTTTTCAAACGTAGACTATGCTTGTTTTCTGAGCTCTGTGTTTTTATTGAGGTATCCAGCCAAGACGTTCGTTTGTTTAAAGTATAAAACTTATGAATCGCTGTGCACTTCATGCCGTGTCTGATGTAGAACTGCAGGTTTCTGTCGTGGCAGACGTAATTAGATTTATTAAAGAGGTTGGGAATAAGTTTAAGCTGCTTGTCTGTACCATGCATTCTTTCCGGTGCTAATGGGTAATCATTATGTAGGTTGTGTAAGGCCTTGGGGTACTCTAGGTCAACTTCAACAATAAACCCTATAGTATGATCTTTAGGGTGATTTAAAATACTGTTTAACCACGTCAAGTTTGAGGGGTTTGGATTAACATGTAATTTGAAATCTGAAACCGGTAAAAGCTCATTCATTGCCCAACCGTATAAATTGTTAGCGTCTAAGTACATTATATAATTAGTTTTCTGTGAGGCGTCAAAGTGCTTCAGGTATTTATTGTTGGCTTTGCAATAATTATGAGCTGCCACGCTTATTCCTCCATGAATGCCGGACTCAATCATTGTCATCATTACCTGGTCAGTTATAAGATCAATTTTAGAACCACTAAATTTTAAGAAAGCATTCCAACTTATTCCTGGCGAAGAAATATAAAGAGAAGGTTCGAGGAAGTAATGATGTAAACTTGTTTCTCTGTATTTTTTAAACACATCGGCCAACACACAGACGTCAGCCTTTAAATATATGACATGTTAATCACCAAGGTTTTTACAGCCGAGTGCATTCCAGACATTCTGTGCGTATTCATAATTGGAATCAGTTATAAACGTTTTATTGAGTGAGGAATAAAAGTTTTCTTGAGGGGGCAATTCCAATTCTTCAAACACTTCCCATGAGTCCATGTATTCATAAGGATACACACCTTTCCGAATAAGTGTAACGTCCGGAAAATATTGACTAGTAATAGGGTAGCTGGGTAAGTTCTTAGCTAGTGTGGTAAATTCAGGTAAACTGCATTCACGCGGACAGATACAGTCAAAGGGAAGAAACCGCAACTTTACTTATGAATGCGTGGTAGTGTTTTTATTACTTCTCTTAACCGACTGGGACTTATATTGATTAATGTTCGCGTTAGAATTAAGAAGCTGTATTGGCTCTGAGTAAACAGAACGGATTCGTGATTGAAGAGGTGTGGGTTCCGTTCTGTATTGTACCTTTTTTTGTTGTTGTAAAACTAATTTGTTTGTATGTGTGTGTGCGAGTGTGTTTGTGCATAAATAGTTTATCTGGATTATTTATATATTATTTATGAATGCCAGTTATTATTATTATTATTATTATTATTATTATTATTATTATTATTATTATTATATAATGGTACTAGAGCAGCAAATATAAAACTTTAAAAAATAAAAATTCGGTTTTCTTTCCATCTTCGAATCGTGATCTCCCTCCGCCTGTTTGAGTGATGGATGTGTATTTGTTGCGTGTGTGTTGATAACACAGGCGAGTGTGTATGTTTGTAAAGATCATCGCACAATGAACCTGATTGATTTGGGGAAAGGTATATTGATTGATTGTTGCTTTAGGTCCAGTGGACTCTTACGAGCCAAATCAGGACCGGGGAAAGGTATATAGCATCTAATATTATTATTACATACATTATAGTGTAGTAACTTTTTGCTTTAGTGCACTGTCGCACAATTTAATCACTATTGCGCTGGTGGGCAGTGATGTTAAAATTTAAAACCTCAGTGCACATGCATACACACGGCAATAAATATACGGACTGTCAGATAGGCTAGGATTACAAGATTACAATTACCGTGTTGGAACTAAAACAGACAAACTAATAAAACAACAAACTAACCCGTGTTTGTGTGTTCATGTGAATAATGTATATATATAATAAAAGAAAACCAGATTATTTATAGTGCTACAGGAGAGCGCATCACCGAGAATGCATTTCAAGGTTACCTGAGTGCATGAGGAAATGTGTTTATTTGTTTGGGTGTCTGTGTGAATGTATATACTGTAGAAAACCCTGATTATTTATAGTGCAACAGCAGTGAGCATGCTCACAACAGGGTAGTAAAGTTTGTGTGTCAAGGCTAGCTTAGTGCGTGAGAAAATAGTAAACTCATACAGTATTTTATTTACTACAAACCCAGCTTAATGTGGGCTTGTGTGTGCTTGGTGTTGTGTAGGGAATGAATGCTTTTTGAAGTGTTTCAGTCTGATATGCCTGAAATAATTGAAGAAGGGTTGTAATTTTTGTTGTTTAAAGGGCATATTTTATTTAAATTTTAACCGCCTCCGACCTTTAACCAAAGACGAAAGAAATACAATATAAATTAGCAAATGAAGGAATTACAGAGCGCTTTGGCGTGCTCTTAAAAAGCCCATAAAACACCCATATATTGCAATAAAAGGCCGCCTTTACCAACTCCTTGAGCGTGGAGCTCAAATCCCATAATTGCTATTTCTGTCTGATACAATGGCTCCTAAATATTTGAAGCTATGCACTGTGTTGAGGGATTGGCCTTGGACTTTGATGTCGGTGTTGATGCCATTGGTGTTGTTGGTCATCATTTTGGTCTTCTCTGCACTTATTTCCATTTTAAAGGATCTGGAGGTGGTGTCAAGCCTCTGCACCAGCTGTTAAAGTTCTTGTTCCTCTCCAGCCAATCCATTAATGTCATCCGCAAAACGAAGGTTGAAGATTGCTCTTCCCCCTATGCTAGCTGTGCCTTCATTATCTGCAAGGGCATCTGACATGATGCGCTCTAGGAAGATATTGAAGAGTGTTGGAGAGAGTAGGCATCCCTGACGCACACCGATTGTTGTTCTGAACCAGTTTCCGATGGCGCTGTTGTGGAGGACTGCACTAGTAGCCTTGTCATACAGGCTTTTGATGACTTCAATAGTTTTAGGGCTGATGTTGTACACTCTCATGGTTGCCCACAGAGCTGCATGCCAAACTCAGTCAAACGCCATTTTGAAGTCTATGAACACATGATATAGATGTTGTTGGTTCTGTAGGTATTTCTGGCAGATTATTCTGAGGTTGAAAATCTGTTCAGTGGTACTTCGCCCTGCCCTGAATCCTGCTTGCTCTTCAGCTATGATTTGTTCAGCTTGGGGTTTCAACCTGTTGAGTATTATTTTCAGGAGGACCTTGTTAGGATGGCTGATGAGGCTGATGGTGCGGTAATTTTCACATTCATGAAGGATACCTTTTTGGGAAGAGTGATGACAAGCGACTGGGTCCATGGTGTAGGCCATTCCCCACTCTGCCAGATCTTGTTACAGATAATGGTGAGTGCGTCAATCATTGCTTCTCCTCCTGCTTGAAGCAGTTCCGTTGGTATGTTGTCCACTCCATCTGACTTACCCTTCTTCAGCGTTTGCACTGCTGCCTCAACTTCTTCTCGGAGAATTGAGAGGATTTCTTCTTCTCTGTTCTCCGGACATGCTAGAACTGATGGGTCTCCATTTGGTGTGTGGTTGTAAAGGTCAGAGCAGTACTCTGTCCATCTGTCCAAGACTTCTTGTTCTTCTGTAAGGCATATGACAGACTTGCTTTGGATCGTGGAGACCTTGGGCTGTTTAACACTTGTCAGCCACTTCACAGTCTGGTAGGCCTTCTTGCTGTTGTTCTTGTTCAGACTGTTCTCTATTTCCTGGCATTGCTCTTCTATCCAGTTCTCATTTGCTGTGCGTATGCCTTTTCGGATGTCATTGCTGATTTTTTGGTAGGCTTCAATTCCCTGTGAGGTGTTCTTTTCCTTTTTCATCTCTCTTCGTTTATCACACAGGTCAAAAAGTTCAGGTGTGATCCACAGCTTCTTCTTTGGCCGGTGCTTTCCAAGGATCTCCGTGGTGGCATCTGACACAGCTAAGTTGAAGGTGGTAGTCATGGTGTTGACATCTACTTCACCAGCTCCCAAAATGAGCAGTGGTGCAAATTTCCCTCCTATTGTGGTTTGAAATATTTTTGCCACCTCCGGGTCTTGCAGTTTGTCCAGGTCGAACTTCAGTCTGGTACACTTTGCTGTGTTTACTCTCTTCAAGTGGAGCCGGAAAGACATTATCACGAGATCGTGGCCACTTCCGATGTGAGCTCCTGGAAAAGTGCATGTCCTGCCTTTGTTGACGCTTCATCTGATGCGTTTCTTTACAATGATGCAGTCAATCAGGTTGTGATGCTCCCCGCTGGGACTGTGCCATGTCCATCGTCCTGATTTTTTGTGTGGAGGCAAAGCATGTTTGCCAGTATCAGATTATTGTATTTGGCAAACTCCAAGAGTCTTAGACCTCTATTATTTGTCTCGTTGTTGCAGTGGGTTCCACATGTGTCTCCCCAATTGTGGTACGCACCTTGTCCAAACTTGGCATTCAAGTCGCCTTGCACTATGACCATGTCCTTCTTCGGCACTTGGTCAAGGACAACCTGATGATGTTTCATAGAAATCCTCGACTTCGCTTTTGTCATAGTCTGATGTTTGGGGCATAGGCCTGCATGATGGTGATGTTGAAAAGGACTGCTCTTAGACGTATGGTAATGAGTCTACTGGAGACTTTGAGGCAACCCATGACAGTGGCTAGAATGTCTTTGTGGTCCAAGAATCCAACGCCGTGTTTATACCTGTCATCTCTCCCGCTGAAACATAATGCTTGTGGCTTTTGTTGATTGTTGTTTCATCTAGGTCTTTCCAGCGCAGTTAGCTCATACATAAAACATTCCATCGATAGTGGTCCAGCTCGTGGGCCATTTCCTCTTATTTTCCCTCCGCAGTTAGGGTCCTGACATTCCAGGTTCCTATGACGATGTTGTCTTTTGTGTGGATCTTGCTAAGTTGTTCATCAGTAGCACACTTATCACCTCCGTCCTGGTGGTCAACGGAAGGCGCGGTCCTTGGTGACCCGGGCGACGACCGATCCGGTATGGAGTGAGCGGTTCTTTTCATCATGCGGTGTGTCTTTGGCAAGAAAGACCTGGTGGGGCCCAATCCTCTCCAGGCTGTTGGCCACAGCCGAAATCTGACGAGTACAATGTGCTTCGCCTTGGCCCCGAGCACGTGGTCATTGAAACTATAATATCATGAGGTTACTCCGCCCTGGCTGGTGACTTCTGAGTAAAAGACTTTCGCCCAGTGATGCATGCTGACAGCACCCCTGTTAGTCGCCTCTTACCACACGATGGGTCTATTCTATTCAGTGCCCGAACCAACATCGTCCCTATTTGGATGGGGTGGCCGAGATTCAGAAGGTCAGAACACGAGAAAGATGCTCATTTAAAGAAACAAGAAAACGGTATCAGGCTCTCAACCCATGTGGTCCGAACACAGTTTTGCTGAAGTGGCCTCAGTAAACATTTTACCAAACATGCTATGATCTATCACATCAATGATCTCCGTTTCTGGAAATTTAGTGTTTTAAATTCCCACTGTCACTGTCTTTCTCATTTGCTCTTTCTAATTCCTGCTCTGTTCTATCAATCTGCTATACTATCTTCTTCTTTGCTAGACCAGTTTGCTACCTTTTTTTTTGAAAACTCTTCCGGGACGAGACTCCTTATTTGTGTATGAGGTCTGTTGGATCAGCTTGGGAATATTGGACGCTTTCTGCCAGGTGGTCACTAGGGCTTCCTATGATGTTATTATTTAGCAATGTAGGCATTTTATATGTATGTGTTTTGTTGATAATTTATAATGATGTTTGTATTCTATTTTGTTTTTGTAAAAGGAGGTTCGATAAATTAGAGTACAGCCTCAGCGTCCCCTGCGTGGGATGTCTTTATTGTGAAGTGACTGGCTGGTGGAGAGCTTTCAGTTTTACCACTAGGGTTGTTTCAGCAGATCTTTGATGCGGATCAGGGGTTGTCCGGTCCTGATTTGGCTCGGAAGAGTCCGCTGGACCTAAAGCAATAATCATGTAATGTAATGTAACTGACAAATCTGCTCTCGGATCGATTCTGAATTATCTGAAAGACCTGTCACAAACTCTAGAAGGAACGTCTGTCTGATTGCGACAGAAATGGGAAAGTTAGTACTGCCTTTAGTAAACAGAAGTCGGACTCGTGCGGGCCGACTGCCATTAGGAAAATGCAACCACCTCCTAAGGTGAACGCTCCGGCGGTCGCGTCCCGTCATATACCGCCTCCCTCGCCCCAAATACACTGCTCCAGCCTGTTATACCTTCATGTGCTCGACATCCCTCCTCCTCGCCCCATCGAAATCCAACACATTCCGCACGGATCACACAACGGTTAGAGAGGGGATTAATGGGGCTTCAGCGCAAACTTGTTTAAGACGTCATTTTATTATAATATATGCTGTTTTAAGAGCGTTTTAAAAGCGCTCCAAAGCCTTTATAAATTTCTTCACCTGCTAATAAATATATCTTTCTTGGGCCTTTGGTTGGATGCTGTAGGTGGGTGGAATTTAAATAAAATATACCCTTTTAAACAACAACAACAAAATTACAACCCTTCTCTTTTAAAAACAACACACTGCCTTATGGCTGTGACATTACACATTAATGTTCACGGGAATTATCTTTTGTTTAACAAGATAGTCCCGAGTAAATAAGGATAATGAAAAGATACCAATCGGTTTACCAACATCTAAAAGATCCATCTTTCCCAATTCAATAGGTTTCATTTTTAAAGAGATTTTGCAATCATAGCGTAAGCCGTATTTAGGCCAACTAAGACAGCACTATAGATAGATAGATACTCAGTGCTCATAGGGTCCAGCGGACTGCCAAGAGCCGAATCAGGACCACAAAAAATTAAGTAAAATCAGATTAAACTTTTAACATTTAAATATTTTGAAAGATGTAAATAAACTCAGTCTCTTCAATAAAATCCAAACAAGAATACAAAACAAGATGACATGATTTAGACAAACCAACATCATGTAAAAATTGAAACAGGTTCTGACCATTGCACACTTTAAAATCCTCATTAAAAGGTACTGAACCAAGATATCTTTCCCTGAACTCAACCAGATCAGCACATTCAGACATAAAATGACAAACGGAAAAGGATTTGTTACATGCAAAGCACCATGGTGGTTCTTCTCCTTTTAAAAGGAAACTATGGGTGACATAAGTATGCTCAATATGAAGGCGAGCCAAAACAGTTTCCTCTTTGCAGGTTGATATGCAAAGTTAGGCAAAGAAGCAGATAACTCCAGAAGAATTTCAAATAATTTGTTATTGATTTGCTTAGACCATTTAGTCTGCCACAGCCATTTACAATAAACTCCAGTAATACAACGCAGGTCAGAGTATGGAACAAACTGGAAAATCTCTGAAGGGAAATCTAGATGCAGAGCTTCTTTAGCCGCTTTGTCCACTGCAATATTGCCGTGGATGCCCATGTGACTAAGTACCCACATAAAAACTATCTTTTTACCCTCAGAAACGAGTTCTGTGTGGAGGTTATGGATCTCTGCCAGAAAAGGGTGTGATATCTTTCTCGTGGAAAGAGCCTGAAGTGCTGACAGTGAATCAGACAGGATTAAAAACGATGTTGTTTTGGATTGATAAACCTGTTTCAGAGCTAGATGAATTGCCTTGAGCTCAGCTGTATAAACAGAACAAAAATCAGGTAGACGCTGTTGCAAATGCTGATCTAGGTGTCTTCCTGAGACCGACGCAGCAGCAACTGAGACTCCTTTCTTCGACCCGTCTGTAAAAAGTTTGTCATATCCTTTATACAATGAACATTGTTCGAGATAAAGTTGCTTATAAACAGCTTCGGAAGTTTCGGTCTTTTTGAAGGATGTGAGACTGAAATTGATAATAGGGTTGATGAGGTTCCAAGGTGGAAGTACAGTTAGCAATTGATCATCATTAACAGAGTCAACATCTATGCCTGCAGTGTCAAAGTGAGGACGTATTCTGATACCAAAAGGAGAAATTTATGTCGGTTTGTTGGAGTATTTAAGTGTAAATAACGGGTTTAGAACACAATCATAAGCGGGATTTTCAGGGTTTGCTTTAAGTTTGAGAAAATAATTCATGGCGAGCTGAAGCCTGCGGATCACCAAGGGAGGTTCACCAGCCTCAGCGTACTTTCCTTTGGTGAAGTGTGAAACGCCCCCAGACAGATCCAAAGACCTTGATGATGGATTGGATCCAAGGCTTTTAAATAGGCTTTCTTAGCGGAACCATATACGATGCTACCATAATCCAATTTAGAGCGTACCAGAGAACGATAGAGGAGGAGCAGAGTTTGCTTGTCTGCTCCCCAGTCTGTGTGGCTGATAACATTCAAAACATTAAGACCTTTCTGACAGCTTTCCCTCAGGTATTGAATATGCGGCAGAAAAGTAAATTTGCTGTCAAAAATAATACCCAAAAATTTTACTTGTTTAGAAACTTTGATGGGTTGTCCATAAACAGGTAGAGAAGGGTTCAAAACCTGGTTCTGTTTGCGATGAAAATGAATGCATTCGGTTTTAGAAAGCGAAAATTCGAAGCCGTTTTCTTCTACCCACCACTGAATTTTATCTATGCAAAGCTGAAGTTGACGCTCCACCCCAGCCAAGGTTTTACCCTTCGCTGAGATTGAGAAATCATCAACAAACAAGGATTTATCTATGCCAGATTTAACGTTTTGAACTATGTTGTTGATCTTAATGTTAAACAAAAGAGGAGATAAAATGCTACCCTGAGGGACACTCACCTCCTGCTCAAAAGAATCTGATACAGAGGAGCCAAGTCGGATCTGAAATTTTCTATCGGTTAAAAAATTTTCTATAAAAATGGGTAAGTTCCCACAGAAGCCTAGGAGTTCTAGATCTTTTAAAATCCCGAACTTCCAAGTCGTGTCGTATGCCTTTTCTAGATCAAACAACATAGAAACAACATGTACACCGTTAACCAACGCATTTCTGACGAACGACTCGAATCGAACGAAATGATCTAAAGTGCTCCTGTTTTTGCGGAAACCACATTGAGAGATATGAAGAGCGTTGATGGATTCTAACTGCCACATCAAACGCTCATAGATCATTCTTTCCATAGTTTTGCAGAAACAGCTTGTAAGGGCAATGGGCCTGTAATTGTTTGGGTCAGAGTGATCCTTACCAGGTTTAGGGATTGGAACAATAACTGCTTCCCGCCAAGATGGGGGAAACGAATCAGAAGACCAGATATGATTAAACACAGCCAAGAGAATTTTAAGGGAATCTTTAGGCAGGTGCGAAATTAACTGATAATGAATATCATCAGGACCAGAAGCAGAATTATTGGATTTTTTGGATGGAATCTGTCAATTCTTCCATAGAAAACGGTAGGTTATATGGTTCACAATTATCAGAGTCAAAAAAGCAGGGTTCTCTTTCTTTTTTATCGTTGAAGTTTTGGAATTTTGGGGAATAATGAGCAGACGAAGAATTGTGATGAATAGTAGAGGTCAACAAGTCAGCTACCTGTTCAGAACTGTTCATAAGCGGTATTTTAAGGCTATGGCTAAAAATAACCCTTATGCTATGCCTTATAGCTGGTTGAAGTGCTTGTAGCCAGACCCGAGACGCTGGCTGTGCACTGCTAGCATGGCTAAAAATATCTTTCAGCCGCCAGCTGAAAGATTACTTTAAGTGAAGGAAGTTTCAGCTGTGTGCTTTCTGTCAGTGATAATCTTTCCACGTTTTTCCAGACCTTGGATCACAGCTCTGGAGTTTTTTCCCTTAATTCTTTTTATTATTTTCCAGACTGTTTTGGGAGAGGTTTTGGTATGAAGTTTGGAAGAGAAGGTTTTCCAGGATAGACGCCTTTTTTGTTTAAAGAGATACCTAGTTTTAGCTCGCAGCTTCTGGTGATTAAGTTTATTTTCAGCTGTAGGATTTTGAAAGAAAATTCGTTGGGATTGTTTCCTTTGGTGATGAAGAGTCTTGCATTCTTCATCAAACCAAGGGGTCTTCGGGGCACTGCTTTTAATAGATGTTTTGGGTATATTTTCGGAAGCACATTCTATTAAGATATTAGAAAACTCCAGAGCTGTATCTTCGGAATTGAGAATGTCATTGGTAATTTGACAAGCTGCGGAGTGTCCAAGTTGGTCCCAATTTGCTTTTTTGAAATTCCAGCGCCGTTGGGGCTCCTCAGATTGATCTTCTAAAAACTTTAGAAAAATTGGAAAATGATCACTCCCACAGAGATCCGAATGAGATTTCCAATCCAGGTCCAAAAAAAGAGAAGGGTCACAGATGGCCAGGTCTAACTTAGAAAATGTTCCTAAATGGTTACAATACGTAGGGGAACCTGAATTTAAAATACAAAGGTTAAGGTCATCGACAACATTCTCCAAAATTTTGCCTTGGGGATTCTGATGATCACTTCCCCATCTGGGGGAGTGACCGTTCAGATCCCCAACAATCACGAAGGGATAAGGGAGTTGGTCTATCAAGTTTATTAAATCAGCTTTGCAAATGGTTTTGGAAGGGGATAAATATAAAGAGCAGACTGTTACAGTTTTTTGGAAAGATACTCGAGCAGCAATCGCCTCCAGGGGTGTGGTCAATGTAACTGGGCTAAATAAAATGTCTGAACGAACACATAAAGAGTTCCCACGAGAAACATTGGATTGCAAGCAAGAGTATCCAGGTAGCTGAAGTATTTTATCAGGACTCGGAAGAGTTTCCTGCAGACAAATTACACTTGGTCGGTTCTTATAAGCAGGAGCAACTGTTCGTAGTTGGCTTTAAGGCCTCTAATGTTCCACTGCATTAAAAAGGTCATGATAGAAAGAAAGAAAAGTAACACGTTTCAATCCAAGCAACCTTACACTTTCAAATTTCTCCCCAACCACAATAGACTAGTTTTTAGTTGAAGATGGAGCAGCTGACTCCTGTGGAGGTGATTCCTCCATGTCAACTGATTCTACCTCCAGGGAGGAGAAACGATTCGAAAGAATATCTTTTTTGGAAGACAATGGTCCTGGCCTATTGTCAGTCCTTGAAGAGGATTTCGAGCTCGTTGACCGCTGCACGGCCCCAGCCGAAGGGGTTCGACCTCGATGGGGTGAGGAGGAGGGAGGTCGTGAACCAGACGTCCTCCCTTTTCCAGGGGGTGCAACAGGGTGTAGAGGTGTGTTAACGGCTTTTGACGCGGCCGTCGGCGCGTTCACCTGAGGAGGTGGCATTGTCATAGTGAAAGTCGGCCCGTTTGGGCTCGACCTCTGCTGATTACTAGAGGCAACACTAACTTTGTCTTTATTTTCAATAGTCAACAGACGTTTTTCTAGAGTTTGTGTCAATTCTTTCAGAGAATTCATGAGTGATCCTAAAGCAGATTTGCCAGCAACAGAGATCATGGATGAGAGAGATTTCAGCGTGTTTGGCAAAGTGTTTGTTGAGGTCACTTCTGCAAAACTAGGTTTGTTTATATCACACGGATTGAGAATCTCATATCGTTTTCTCGCCTCTGGGAAGGAGCATCTTTCTCGTGATCTGATTTTTTTAATCTTAGTCTCCCTGATCCAAGCAGGGCAAGACTTTGACGATGCAGGATGATCGCCCTTGCAATTATAGCACTTCGGAGCATCACTGCATTGTTCACCATGGAAATCTCCCCCACACCTGAAACAGGTCGGTGCGTTTTTGCATGTCGTGCTACCGTGACCATACCTCTGGCATTTAGAACAACGCAATGGCGAAGGTACAAACACGGAAACAGGAATGCTTTCATAACAAACTATCACTCTTTTTGGTGCTTCAGGTGTGCAAAAGGCCAAAAACAGAGTATTTATGGGTATTTTCATTCCGTCTTTGTCCTTTCGCATGACCCTATGTGCCTCAGTAACTCCTGCTTAGCCAAGCCATCTTTTATTTCTGTCTACCTCAGTCAGACCATCAAATTGAGATGACCGCACAACTCCTTTGGAGGAGTTGAGGGTGCGGTGGCAACTCACACTTACATCAAACACTTTGCTACCTAGCTCCAGCTTGGACCCATCTCTCGATCGCAATTGTTCAGAAGTCCTTTCTGTGGGACAGTCCACTAAGAAACTTCCATCTCGTAATCTTTTAATGTCTCGGATCTGTCTGGACACTCCCTCAAACCAATTTTCCATGACAAAAGGTGAAATCTTTTGGCTTTCGCTGTTCATCCTTACTATCAAGAAGCGTGGCTATGTTTTGAAAATGCCAGATTCCTTGGCTGTGCGTCTCGTTTCAGTGTCGCTGTCAGAGTCACGTCCAATATCCTTGTCCAGTCCGTCATGAGTTCTTTTGTGTTTTTTGGTGGATGCCATGTTTTTATATTTAATTCATCCCCCCTGGTCCCCACCCACCACGGAGTCCAACAAGGGGATGCGTCCAAGCGGAAAATCCAGCAAGGAAACGCACCAGGGCTACAGGGGGGATATACACCCAGAAAATCCCGCACTGCCACTACGGTCTTGTTCAGGTTTGACCCATGAGCCGAAGCCTTCTAGCAAAGCTAGGGCAATACACGACCAGCCGCTTGACTGACGCGGGCCACGCCAGCCTCCCGTCTAGGAGAAGTCCGGGCCAAAGAGATGTGTTAGTGTGAGGGACCGCAGTCCCTCAGTGACCTCAACCTCCAGGATCCCATTCTCCCCCGACACGGGTTGCACTGCACGGCAAACGCAGCGGGCCAAGAGAAGGCCACAGAGAAAGAAGGGTAGGAAAAGAAGGAATGATGGGAAAAAAAAACCCCAATACAATACAAGATTATTGCTTTAGGTCCAGCGGACTCTTCCGAGCCAAATCAGGACCAGAGAGACGTTATCTTAAAATATTATAAAATGTTTCAAATCAAGCCTGTTACTCTTAAATACTTAAACAAACTTTCACATGAAACCTCTTTAAAAGTCTTCTTTAAAACTGATGTATTAAAAATATGTTCTCTTTCTTCAATCAAATCACTAAATTCAGTCCTATAAATAAAATCCAAACTAAACAAAACATGTCGATATGATTTATATGCGATAAAACAAACCAACATCATGTAAAAATTGAAACAGATGTTGACCATTTGTGACAAGGCGTGCAATCACTCTCTGACGTAGGCTAGCCACAGTCATTCCACACACTCAGCCAACGACGATTTCCACTTAACCAGCCATCTCTAGCCGGCTCGCTCGCCCAGTCGCTTAAGCCCCGCCCCCCGGGGCATCGCCTTAAAGCCTGGCACAGAACCTGACTTAGTGTCAGACCCAAGCCTTCCTGCCTTGAAGTCACAACCTGTCCGAAGACACGTCTCCATCACCGAGTGACCTCTGAGCTTCGACAGTACCCGTGTGCTTCCACCCGTCTTAAGTCAAGGTAAGAGAGGGAACTTACTCTTTGTCATATAGCAGGCCCATCACCCGTCGTTCGCCCATCATGTTCATGCGTCCTGTCAATATGTATGTTCATGTTTATAGTTTTGCCCTGATGTGTTGCTGTGACTTGTATTTATCCCTTGCACATATTTTCTACCTTGTATATGACCCATGACATGTTTGGATTTATGCTTGTATGCTCCGTTAGCCCCATGTGTAAATACCCCATGCCATGCGGCCCCCTCCACATAGATTAAAGTCCCCACTACAACCCCTTTGCCCTGTACCCCTCACATTTGCTTTCCACCATGCTCCCAATGTATAAATATTCGCCCCTGTTGCCGACCCCATCCTAATGCGCCGAAGGTATCACCTACTAGCGGCTGCCAATAAACTCCACTTTGGCCCAGTAAATCTAGTTGCATTGTTTGACTGTTGGTATATGCACTGGCTCAACCTTGACCGGTCAACCAATTTGAATTCTGAGAAGGGCGACTGTACCACAGGCCCTGAATCCACACTATCCCTATCCCCCGCTGATACAGAGTCTGTATTGCATTACAGACGGTTCCTGTACCGGGCGAATCACCCCGGCCTTGTATCATCTCCCAGTCGCTGACCCGCTGCAGGCCCCTGACATCCCAGGAGGTCAATGAGAAGCGTGACTCGGGACTTCGCCATTTTCTAGACGGCTAGCTACGAAAGCCGAATTCTAGCCCTGTACCATCACAAGACTATCACTCGTGATCAATGCGTCACCGCGTGACCAACTGACCTGCATCATCGCTGACCACGCCACGCGAACCCAGATAAACAAGCCACCCAGAGTATCCTGGACCAATCGCCGCTCTGCTGTACCGAGCTAAGTGATTAGCCTACGAGAATCCCCCCTCGCCAGATTATCAGAGAGACCCCTGAAACCATACAGATACACTCTCGCCCTATGATGAAATCAGTCTACAGTAGCTCTAGTACCCCCAATATTGACTACCCAGAATATCACCGAACTACTCCTTACTGAAAGACGCTATGCCAGTGACTCACGTTAGAATAATTTGACCCAGACTCCCCAATTCAAATTAATAAAAGTAAATAGTTAAGAAGTGCATTTATTCTGACTGGCCTTTGAATTTGAATTTCTTAACTAGTGTAAGCCTACCCTCCATCTAGTCTATTCTCTGTCTGTCCCTCATTTAGTTAGTTGGCCTAGCATTAATCTCTTGAATGTCATCGCACCATTAACCTATCAAAGGAGGTAATACAGCGCGAGAGATTAAGAGCTTACCCCCATCCCCCAACCCCTCTCTTCGTGACACCATTACATACTTTAAAAATCTCTTTGAAAGGTATTGAGCCAAAATATGTTTCTCTTTCCTCTATCAGATCAGCACACTCAGACATGAAATGGCGAACGGAAAGGGATTGATCACATGCAAAGCACCATGGTGGTTCTTCTCCTTTTAAAAGGAAACTGTGGGTGACATAAGTATGCCCAATATGAAGGCGAGATAACACTGTTTAGACAGGAAAAGTCCGATAAGGCAGAAGAAAGGAAGTCAAAACTGCACAGTTTAGTGGGAGAATTTACGGGTGAAAAGAATATAGGTGAAAGGACAAATAAGACAGAAACAAGACAAAAGAGAAGAAAAAGGTGTAGGCAACTTTGTCACCCAGCCAGAGAGAGGCTGGGGTCCACCCCCGGCACGCGGAGCCGAGCCCGTGGGGGCAAGACAGCACTATGGCATCCAAGATTTACAATTGTTTGCTCATATGGTACACTCATTTTTAATATTCTAAAAAAAAACAACAACACATTATTACTGCATTGAAAACAAATCCAATGATGGCTTCAATGATGGAAATGATTCAATTTCTTTCTTTACATGTGGCTTTGTGGGTTTCTGTTTCTTTTTTCCTTGGCCGTATTTATATATTATGTACCCACTTGCACCTACTGCAACGGCTAGACATAAATAATACACATTCTTATTTGAATATTGTACTGTTTGTATTGGTTCTTCTTTGTTTGTTGTTAAGGTTTGTTGTGTTATTGTTTCTTCTTTTGGCTGTGATGATTCCTCATTTGTTAATATATCCCCGTTGGGGTGCCGGGGGTTTCAGTATAAATAGTATCTCCACTTTCTGGAAATTTAGTATTTAAATTCCCACTGTCGCTGTCTTTCTCATTTGCTCTTTCTCCTTCCTGCTCTGTTCTATCAATCTGCTATACTATCTTCTTCTTCGCTTGACCAGTCACTTACCTTTTTTCTTGAAAACTCTTCCGGGACAAGACTCCTTATTTGTGTATGAGATCTGTTGGATCAGCTTGGGGATATTGGACACTTTCTGCCAGGTGGTCACTAGGGCTTCCTATGATGTTATTATTTAGCAATGTAGGCATTTTATGTGTTTTATTGATAATATATAATGATGTTTGTATTCTATTTTGTTTTTGTAAACGGGGGTTCGATAAATTAGAGTACAGCCTCAGCATCCCCTGCGTGGGATGTCTTTATTGTAAAGTGACTGGCTGGTGGAGAGCTTTCATTTGTACCACTAGGGTTGTTTCAGCAGATCTTTTATGCGTATCTGGGGTTGTCCGGTCCTGATTTGGATCGGAAGAGTCCGCTGGGCCTAAAGCAATAATGATGTAATGTAATGTAATTTGTTAATATGTTAATATGTATGATGGACCACTATCGATAGAACGTTTTAGGGATCAGCGACCTGCGCTGGAAAGGCATAGGTGAAACAAAGACCGACAAAGGCCACAAGCTTTATTTCAGTGGTAGAGATGACAGGCACGAACACGGAGTTGGATTCTTGAAGGGGAACTCAGCGGGAGGGGACAACATACTGCAGGAATTGCTTCAAGCAGAAGGAGAAGCGACGATTGACGCTCTCACCATTATCTGTAACACAATCTGGCAGAGTGAGGAATGGTCTACACCATGGACCCAGTCGCTTGTGACCACTCTTTCCAAAATGGGTAACCTTTAGGAGTGTAAACATTATCGCACCATCAGCCTCATTATCCATCCCAGGAAGGTCCTCCTGAAAAAAAGGTCTCAACAGCAGGTTGAAACCTCAAGCTGAACAATTCATAGCCCAAGAAAACGCAGGATTCAGGGCAGGGCGAAATACCACTGAACAGATTTTCAACCTCAGAATAATCTGTGAGAAATACCTAAAAATACCAAAAACATCTATATCATGTGTTTGTAGACTTCAAGAATGTAGCGAAAGGGGTTATATCAAGAAACTGCGTGTCTGCATGCGTGAATAATCTGCGTGTCCTCCCGTCTCACACTTTCTAACTCTCAAGAATTCTTTTGTTGTCACATCCCCTTCTATTACTAGAAAATAAACAAGAATCAACAAAGTTTACATAAGCACATACAACTCAATCAATTAATATGGAAAACATACAAATAGTTTTGTACTCACGTACTTCGTAGAGATAATCCGTGAATTATACACCATTCACAAAACACACACATAAAGTTCCAGTCACCGTCGACAGAGAGAGTTACCCACAAGAGTCTCACGGAGGTTAGGGTTCGTTGTGTCTTTCTTTTGTTTTTAATCCTCTGTCTCTGTCTATGTATTTTTCCTTCGTTCCTCTCGATTTCTCCTTGTCCTTATCTCTATCTGTCCTAGGCTTTCTCCTCTCTTCACCGTCCCCTTCACCACCCTCAATCTTCCTCGGCCGCCGCTGTTGCTGCTTGCTGCTGCTGCTACTGCTGCTGATGTGGCAGCTGCTGTCGTTGCAGTTGCTGGTGTTGCTGTGGCGGTTGCTGCTGCTGTGGTTGCTGTTGTGGCAACTGCTGTTGTTGCGGTTGCTGGTGTTGCTGTCACCGCTTCCCGTCTTCTTCTTCTTCTTCTTCTCCTTCTTGAAGCTTCTTCTTCTTCTTCTTCTTCCTCTTCTTCTTGAAGCTTCGTCTTCTTCTTCTTCCTCTTCTTCTTGAAGCTTCTTCTTCTTCTTCTTCTTCTTCTTCTTCTTCTTCTTCTTCTTCTTCTTCTTCTTCTTCTTCTTCCTCTTCTTCTTGAAGCTTCGTCTTCTTCTTCTTCCTCTTCTTCTTGAAGCTTCTTCTTCTTCTTCTTCTTCTTCTTCTTCTTCTTCTTCTTCTTCCTCTTCTTCTTGAAGCTTCATCTTCTTCTTCTTCCTCTTCTTCTTGAAGTTTCTTCTTCTTCTTCCTCTTCTTCTTGAAGCTTCGTCTTTTTCTTCCTCCTCTTCTTCTTGAAGCTTCTTCTTCTTCTTCCTCTTCTTCTTGAAGCTTCGTCTTCTTCTTCTTCCTCTTCTTCTTGAAGCTTCTCTTCCTCTTCTTCTTGAAGCTTCATCTTCTTCTTCTTCTCTTCTTCCTCGAGGCCCCTCAGCCGGAACTTCTGTGAACAGACGGGTTTACTAAACTAAATTTCTTGATACAATAGACTTTCTCTGTATTACCACATATTCCTTTCTCTTCTCTGTGACGGGACCTGTTACGTTGAAACGCGCATGATGGTTCGTGTGAAATGCGCACGATATTATAATTGTGTGTGGGGCGCGTGCGCGATGGATCTGTTCGTTTTGTTTTGCAACGCATGCAGTGATAGAGTGTGTTTATCTTTGATTTGATTTTGCGTTGTTGTTAGAAGAAGCTTTTGTATAACGTTGGTGTTTTTAGTTGCTCGATATTATTTGAGAATTTTCGAGAATTGGTTGTTTATTATCGATCGAAGCGTATGGATAGTTCGAGTGGTTACCATGGAAGCTTCCATTGCAAATAGGGTTGTATGACGTGAGACAGTGATGATGAAATTAATTTTGATTGGTTGTGGTGTTTCATGTAGGATATTCTCGTTTGTTCTTGAGTATGTAGAGACTATATAAGTGCCGCACTGTTTCAAAAGAAGAGAGGGTTGTTGTAAAAGTGTGAAAAGGCGATTGTATGCAGTTGTTGATGTGTGTTGAATAAAAGTGGAAAACTTCATACGTCGACTCTGTGACTTGTATGCTGATTGAACGGGTTGCGTGGATAAACGAATCTGAGTTTACACCTATCAGGAGAATTCAAGCATTGGGGCTGAATCAACTACTGATAAAAACAACATCGAGTGTAACAGGACCAGACCAGCAATATAATTCAAATCTCATATGTGTCGAACACAGTTCACACATACGCAAATTGTAAAACTAATTATAACAACTTATTATTACATCTTGACGCCGATTAATTTCATTCACAAAAATAAATATAATGTTATACATTGCAAGTTGAGGTTTCAACTTCAAATCAAATACTAATCCAACTTTAATTCGTTAATCAAAACTATACAACGATCCACCATCTCCATCACTTCCCTAATCCATCCTTCACACTAATATCAAAATTATTTATTATTAATTCTATTCCACAATAAGTAGAATATAGTCATTGAAAAATACTATTATGTTTACAATACAATATTTCAAAGATAAACCAATATATACCTGCAGATACAGCTGCCAGAAGTTCAATACACAACCACTCCGTGGTATCAACAGGAAGAGAATGACTATCTTTGAATGTACATTGGCTAGCCGTCACATGACTAGCTCAACCAATCAGAATTTAGTTATCAATAAGAAAAATTAGCATTTATATCTTCTCACAGGAATAGACTACAATACAAAAAGTCATCGGACCGAAATATTATAAAACCGGTCCGTGACAAAGAAAGCATTTGACCCAGTCTAGTATGCAGCTCTCTGGGCAACCATAAGAGTGTACAACATCAGCCCTAACATTATTAAAGTCATCAAAAGCCTGTATGACAAGGCTACACTGCAGTCCTCCACAACAGCATCATTGGGAACTGGTTCAGAACAAAAATTGGTGTGCGTCAAGGATGCCTACACTCTCCAACATTCTTTAACAGCTACTTGGAGCGCATCTTGTCAGATGCCATTGCAGATCATGAAGGCACGGTCAACATAGGGGTAGAGCAATCTCCAACCTCCGTTTTGCAGATGACATTGATGGATTGGATGGAGAGGGACAAGAACTTCAACAGCTGGTACAGAGGTTTGACACCTCCTCCAGATCCTTTAAAATGGAAATAAGTGATGAGAAGACCAAAATGATTACCAACAACACCAACTGCATCAACTCAATCCCTTAACAGGGTGCATAGCTTCAAATATTTAGGAACCATTGGAACAGACAATGGGTCAGACCTGAATTCCTCTCCAGGATCGCACAAACAACTCCTGCCCTGACAAGGTTGAAGCCCATTTGGAAAGACAGGACAATCAGTCTACATTCCAAGGTAAAGCTGATGCGCTCCCTTGTCTTTTCCATCTTAATATGTGCTTGCTAAACATGGACCCTCACAACGAAGAATACAAAAAAGCATGGAGATGAGGTGCTACAGAAGACTTCTAGGCATTTCCTATACCCAGCACATCACCAACAACGAAGTCCGACAGACCATCACATAATCCATTGGATAACACAATGACATGCTCACAGTGGTGAAGAAACAGAAACTCCGATGGTATGGCCACGTCCCCAGATCATCAGGCCTTGCAAAGACCATCCTGCAAGGTACGGTGCAAGTAGGCAGAAGAAGATGGAGAAAGAAAAAGAGTGGGAAGGACAACATTCGAGAATGGACTGGTTTGACATTGAGCGAAGCCATAAGGGTTGCTGAGGACAGATAAAGATGGAGTACGCTGGTTTAACGATAATATGGGTTGCCTCAACGACTTCCGAGTTACGGGACAGGATAGAATAAGATAAGAGGATCTCCCTTGCAATTTGAGCACTTTGGAGCATCCCATTACACTGATTTCCATGGGAACCTCTCCCATACTTGAAACAGGTTGGTGTGTTTTTACATGTTCTGCTACCGTGACTATACTTTTGACATTTAAAGCATCGCAATGGCGAAAGCACAAACACAGACACAGGGATTTTTTCGTAACATACGATCACTCTTTTAGGCACGTCAGCTGTGGAAAACGTCAAAAACAGAGTATTTGTGGAAACTTTGTTTCCGTCATTGTCTTTCTCATTACTCAATGTGCCTCGTTATTATCTGCTTTGCCAAGCCATCTTTGATCTTTGCCTCTGTCATGTCATCAAACTGAGATGACCGTACAACTCCATTGCCTAAGTTGAGTGTGCGGTGACAGCTAACATGAACATCGAACACCCGGCTACCTAGTTCTAGCTTGGAGCCATGTCTAGCTCGTAGTTGTTCTGATGTCATTTCCGTGAGACAGTCCACTAGAAAACTTCCATCTCTCAATCTTTTGATATCTTTAATCTGTTTGGACACTCAAACCACTTTCCCACCACAAAAGGAACAAGTAAAAATCTTTTTGGTTTTCGTTGGTCAAACAGGACCACGTTTTAAAGAGCCCAGATTCTTTGGCTGTACGTCTGGTTTCCGTGTCGCTATCAGAATAATGTCCATTAGGTTTGTCCAGTCCGTCATAAGTTCTTTTTTGGGTTTTGTTTGGGAAGTCAATAAGCATAGGCTCAACGATGGCAGAAATAAACGGTCAACCTAGGAGAGCTGCCGTGCTAGGGATGGGACAATGGATGGTCAATGACGTCCAAAGGCCTGGGGCCGCCCGTCGTGCCAGACCACACCGACTCTACCAAAGCTTTAAAGTTTTGAGGTTAGGTCAGCCAGGATGCTAGTTTTCCTTTCCTTTTATTGGAAGGGAGGATGCAGGCAAGCTATAAATAGCCCGCAGCCAGCAAAATGTGGAGGCACTAAACAGTGCTGCTCACATAGGCATTGAGCTTGTGTGAGACCCTCAGCATTCGCGGATGTGAAATATTTCGACAGGCCACAACCTTCCAGCATCTGGTCATGGGGATCCAACGTTGGTTTGCCTGTCTGGGAGATCATTTTGGTGAAAAAAAAAAGTATTGAAAGAGCCATTGATACAGAAAAAATAAAATGGAAAAGCTGCGAAGTTTGTGGAACGAATTTCAGGGTAATATAGAATACAGGTGAAAGGACCGGAAAGGCAGAAACAAGACAAAAGGGAAGAAAACAGTAGGGCAAGCATAGTCACCCAGCCAGAAAGAGGCTGGGGTTCAATCCCGGCACGCGGATCCGAGCCCGTGGGGGCTTCAAGGCTCAGAGCCTGACAGTATATTGATAACAGAATCACACGCAGCTGAGTATTTCTGAGCAGAATCAGATAGGTACGGTGTTTATAAAACCCAAGTTTGATTTTGGGTGACTTTCTCTTGGAAAAGAAAGAAAACAAAAAAGAGAAAACTAATTTCCATTCGCCTGGTTGTCCATATCAGCACACACCCTACGAGCTCGGTCTGCGTTCTTGAACCTCAACATAGGGGTTATTTTTTTTTAGGTTCAGCATAGTGGTTGCGCGTTTTTGAGCCTTAAGATAGTGGTTCCGTGTTTTTGAGCTTCAACATAGTGGATCCGCGTTTTTAGCCTCAGCAACGTCCACGATAGGCCTCCAAGAAAATTCGTCTTGGATCAAATCTACGCCCAAAACGTAAGACTCTCTTGTAGCATATTTTACCCATATAATATCGACATTTTGGGTTTTGTTTCCGCTGTCAGCCTCTTGGCTTCGTGGTCCTGGGCTAGCTGAGGCGAAACCTCTTGGGGAAAGGAGGGGCGGTTAAATCTTTTAATTTGACTTGTGCATAAAATCTACATGCAATTGTTTTAGGTATTTGGTATATTCGTGCATAAGCGTTCAATTACAATTTGCGATATTAAAACACCAAGGATGAGAATGGAGAATGGAGAAATTCGAGAATGGACTGGTTTGACACTGAGCAAAACAATCAGGGTTGCTGAGGACAGGGAAAGATGGAGTACGCTGGTTAAACGATCATCTGTGGTGCCCCTACGACCTCCGAGTTACGGGATAGGATAGGATAGGGAAAACACCAAGGACAGTTTAAACGTTTGGCAGTTGGAATGTTGAGGATGATGGTGATTAAAAAGGGTGTAACAACAATTGATGACTCACCCAAAAAGGGGACGGGGCTACAGCTGGAAAAGTCGGATGAATACGGCAAATGGTTTAAGCCTGCTACTGGGTAGCAGTTAGTCTCCATGGTGATGTACTGTTGACTCTGTTCTGTCTTGTTTGCAGTGAACCTCATCTTGTAGGTGTAGATTTTGGTTTGGGAGTTAAAACTCTCGCAGAGCACGTTGTCCACCCACGTCGAATTGCACGTGCCGGAAGTGTCGTAGGGTAAAAAAATCTGCCTGGCGATGGTGATATTATTATCTCTGAACCGGAAGTAGATTGCATTCACAGCGTTTTTTATGCATCCTGTGCCGTTCACCACGCTGGCATCAATAGAGGCCGTGACAATTGACAATCGACCGTCTCTGAATGCTGAGCATTGTGTCGTCACGTCAGCAGCCAGTGACATGTCTGAAATATCGATCATATATAATGCAATTTATTTAAGGACCTTTAAACTGTGTTTTTCTTGTTAACTGGCTAGCAATATAAATGGGAATGAACCTTGTATATATAACTGTTTCAAAGAGAGTTTGCAGTCAACTACATTTTGCAAAATCTACCTCTAATAATAAAACAAAACAAAAATAAAAACAAGAAAAAACTCTCTCTCTCTCTCTCTCTCTCTCTCTCTCTCTCTCTCTCTCTCTCTCTCGGTCCTGGGCTAGCTGTTCATAATAATTTAATTAACTTCGTCAAACGGAGAAATGACCTTAAACTCAAATGTATTGAATGCATCTGGCTGGAGGTCAGGCCACACACAAATATGCCTATTCTTATAGGATTCATCCACAGGAATCCTGCCAGCAACTGAGATTGGTTCAGCAATTTCTTACAAATTCTGGACACAGTCAATGTTTGCAATTTAAACTTTATCATAGTAGTGGACTTTAACATCATTTCATTCCAAGGTAAGTCTGTTGCGCTCCTTTGTCATCTCCATCTTCCTATACGCTTGCGAAACATGGACCTTCGCAGTAGATCTACAACGAAGAATACAAAGCAATGGAGACGAGGTGCTACGAAGACTTTTGGGCATTTCCTATACCAGCACATCACCAAAGACGAATTCCGACAGACCATCACACAAGCCATTGGACAACACGATGACCTGCTCACAGTTTTGAAGAAACGGAAACTCCGATGGTATGGCCACGTCCCCAGATCATCAGGCCTTGCAAAGACCATCCTGCCAAGGAGGTAGAAGAGGGAGGCCGAAAAAGAGGTGGGAGGACAACATTCGAGAATGAACTGGTTTGACACTGAGCGAAGCCATCAGGGTTGCTGAGGATAGAGAAAGATGTTATCATTTATGGTGCCCCTGCGACCTCCGAGTTACGGGATAGGATAGGATAGAATAGGATAAGATAGGATAGGATAGGATATGACTTTAACGCTCATCTTTTTACAGTCTCAGACACACTGGAACACAATGGCAAACGTGCTTGGTGCAAGTCAGTTTATTCAATAACCGACAAGAGTAACAGAAACAATTTCAATCCTTCTTGATCATATATACAGCAACAACAATAATATAAGTTCTGCTGCTTTCACGCCCGACGTGTCTGTCAGCGATCATAATGCCATTATTTGCAAATGTTCATACTCAGTTTCCAAAACCACAGTTTAAATGACATACCTACATAACCTATAGAATTTTAAAGAATTTTCATAAGTCCGCACATGTAAGGACTTAAGTTTATTGATTTCAACAAACAACTTAAGAGCATATAAACAGCTGAAATTTTTTTTTTAAACTATTGATTTCTGTCGCCCCATGCTCCACTCAGGGGGAAGAGGGTAAACCATGCATCAATTCCCACCTGGATGACTACTGAAATTAAAGGTGCCACGTCCTAGCGTGAAAGACTTAAAAAAATCAAAAAGCAGTGTGATTTATACAAAAAAGTAACTTAATAAAGTACTTACCCTCATAAGAAATGCAAAGAAAAAATATTTTCAAACTTTATTATTAACTAAAAACACTAATATCACATGTATTTGGCAAGCAATGAACGAATTTTGCAACAACAAAAAATCATATTAAGTGTTCCAATGACGAATGTAATAAATAATTCCTTTCATTAACTGATTCTATTATTAAATATAATACAAACACAAATACAATGTATGATAAGATCAAACAGTTTTGCAGAAACAAACTTCACGAATCTGCCTCGGTTAACAGAACATGAAGTAACATCTCACACTGTATTCGTGGTTATTGGCTGTCGCCAACAGCCTGGAGAGGATTGGGCCCTGCCAGTTCTTTCTTTCCCAAGACACACTGCATGATGAAAAGAACCACTCACTCCATACCGGATCGGTCGTCGCCCGGGTCACCAAGGACCGCGCCTTCCGTTGGCCACCAGGACGGAGGTGACAACTTAGCAAGATCCGCACGAGAAACAACATCGTCATAGGAACTTGGAATGTCAGAACCCTAACTGCCGATGGAAAATGAGAAGAACTGGCCCACGAGCTGGACCACTATCGATGGAATGTTTTATGTATGAGCGAACTGCGCTGGAATGGCCTAAGTGAAACAACGACCGACAAAGGCCACACGCTTTATTTCAGCGGTAGAGATGACAGGCACGAACACGGCGTTGGATTCTTGGTCCACAAGAACATTCTATCCACTGTCATGGGTTGCAGCCCAATCTCCAGAAGACTCATTGCCATCCGTCTGAGAGCAGACCCTTTCAACATCACCGTCATCCAGGCCTATGCCCCAACATCAGACTATGACGACAGCGAAGTGGAGGATTTCTATGAAAATCCACAGGGTGTACTTGACCGAGTGCCGAAAAAGGACATAGTCATAGTGGAAGGCGATTGGAACGCCAAGGTTGGCCAAGATGCGCACCACAACTAGAGAGACACATATGGACCCCACTGCAACAACGAGACAAATGACAGGGGTCTGAAACTTTTGTAGTTTGCCAGATACAACAATCTAATACTGGCAAACACGCTTGGTCTCCACAAAAAGCCAGACGATGGGCATCTCACAGTCCCGGCGGGAAGCATCACAATCAGATCGACTACATCATGGTCAAGAAACGCTTCAGATCAAGCATCAACATTGGCAGGACATGCACTTTTCCAGAAGCAGACATCGGAAGTGACCACGATCTCGTGATGATGTCCTTCCGGCTCCACTTGAAGAGAGTAAACACAGCAAAGTGCACTAGACTGAAGTTCGACTTGGACAAACTGCAAGACCCGGAGGTGGCAGAAATATTTCAGGCCAATTTGGAGGGAAATTTGCAACACTATTCATTTTGGGAGCTGGTGAAGTAGATATCAACACCATGATCACCACCTTCAACTGTGACAGATGCGGCCACTGAGATCTTTGGCAAGCTCCGGCCAAAAGAGACCGTTGATCACACCTGAACTTTTGGATCTGTGTGATAAACGAAGAGAAATGAAAGAAAAGAACACCTCACAGGGAGCTGATGCCTACCCAAAAATCAACAATGAAATCCGAAAAGACATGCGCACACCAAATGAAAACTGGATAGAAGATCAATGCCAGGAAATAGAGAACAGTCTGAGCAAGAACAACAGCAAAAAGGCCTACCAGACTGTGAAGCGACTAACAAGTGTTAAACAGCCCAAGGTCTTCACGATCCAAAGCAAGTCTGGCATATGCCTTACAGAAGAACAAGAAGTCTTGGACAGATTGACAGAGTACTGCTCTGACCTTTACAACCACACACCAAACGGAGACCCATCAGTTCTTGCATGTTTCCAAAACAGAGAAGAATAACAAATCCTCCCAATTTTCCGAGAAGAAATTGAGGCAGCAGTGCAATCGCTAAAGAAGGGGAAGTCCGCTGAAATGGACATTATACCCACGGAATTACTTCAAGCAGGAGGAGAAGCGATGGTTGACGCCCTCACCATTATCTGTAACAATATCTGGCAGAGTGGGGAATGGCCTACACCATGGACCCAGTCGCTTGTGATCACACTTCCTAAAAAAGATGACTGCTTCCCACCAAAATGGGGGAAAGGAACCAGAAGACCAAATATGATTAAACACAGCCAAGAGAATTTTTAAAGAATCTTTAGGCAGGTGCGAATTTAACTGATAATGAATATAATCAGGGCCGGAAGCAGAATTGTTGGATTTTAGGATGGAATCTATCAATTCTTCCATATAAAAGGGAAGATTATATGGTTCACAATTTCATGATGAGTCTCCTCTCTGAAAATCCTTTTTGGGAAGAGAGGGGACTATAAACTAATAACATAACATTCACAATTATTGGAGTCAAAAAGCAGGGTTCTCTTTCTTTTTAATCTGTGATGTTTTGGAATTTTGGGGAATAATGAGCAGACGAAGAATTGTGATGGATGGTAGAGGCCAACAAATCAGCCACCTGCTTTCTGTCAGTGATAATCTGTCCACGTTTTTTCAGACCTTTGATAACAGCGTTGGAGTTGTTTTCTTCTTTAATTCTTTTTATTATCTTCCAGTTTCAGACTGTTTTGGGGGAGGTTTTGGCATGAAGTTTGAAACAGAAGGTTTTCCAGGATAGACGCTTCTGGTGATTAAGTTTATTTTCAGCAGTAGGTTTTGAAAGAAACTTCGTTGGGCTTGTTTCCTTTGGTGATGAAGAGTCTTGTATTCCTCATCAGAGCAAAGAGTCTTTGGGGCACTACTTTTAATAGTTGTTTTGGGTATATTTTCAGAAGTACATTCTATTAGGATATTAGAAAACTCCAAAACGGGATCTTCGGAATTTAGAATGTCATTGGTAAGTTAACAAGCTGTGGAATGTCCAATTTGGTCCCAATCTGCTTTTTTTTTTTTTTAAATTACAGAGCCGCTGGGGCTCCTCAGATTGATCTTCTAAAAACTTTAGAACAAATGGAAAATTATCACTCCCAAAGAGATCCGAATGAGGTTTCCAATCCAGGTCCAAAAGAACAGAAGGGTCACCGATGGCCAGGTCTAAATTATAAAATGTTCCTAAATGGCTACAATACATAGGGAAATCTGAATTTAAAATACAAAGGTTGATGTCATCGACAACATTCTCCAAAATTTTGCCTTGGGGATTCTGATGGTCACTCCCCCAGATGGGGAAGTGACCGTTCAGATCCCCACCAATCACGAAGGGAGATGGGAGTTGGTCTATCAAGTTTAATAAATCATCTTTGCATAATTATATGGTTTTGGAAGGGGATACAGGAGCAGACTGTTACAGTTTTTTGGAAAGATACTCGAGCAGCAATCGCCTCCAGGGGTGTGGTCAATGTAACTGGGCTAAATAAAAATTTGTGTCTGACCAAACACATAAAGCGTTCCCACGAAAAACATTGGATTGCAAGCAAGAGTATCCAGGTAGCTGAAGTATTTGATCAGGACTTTGAAGAGTTTCATGTAGACAAATTACACTTGGTCGGTTTTTAGTAAGCAGGAACAACTGTTCGTAGTTGGCTTTAAGACCTCTAATGTTCCATTGTATTAAAAAGGTCATGATGGAGGGGAGGCGTGAGAGATGGGGGGGGGGGGGGATGTGCGATGTGTATTGGTTTGTATAATCAATCATTGGGAAGCGTTTGTTAGGATAGGCAAGATTATGATTGTAAAGTGGAGCTACTGGAACCGTTTATTTTGTCTTTGATGGAAGTTGAGCAGGATATTTACTTTTTAATTGGTGGTGATCTGAATGCACGGCTTTGCGAATAATGTCTGGATGTAGGAGTGAATGATGATAATTACGTTGATGATGAAAGTAACTAAGAAAGAAAAACGCTTGATTTGGGGACAAATAATTTTGGCAAACATTTGATACAGTTTTGTGTTTTATAAGTGTGCTTGGTTTAACTCCACTTATGTGTTGTTTTTTTAATAAGTGTGTGTGGGATGGGGGAAGTGGGAGGAGGTGGCTGTTCTGGAACTTTGTCTGTATCTTTTTAACTCCCTTCTGTGTTTTATGATTGGGTTGGAGGGCTGTTCTGGACCTGTCCCAGTTTAACTCCCCTGGTAAAGGGCGTAATGGTTAATAGTTAAGTTGTGGTTTAACTCCTTGTAGGTTTATAGTTTTGATTAAGGGGGTTGTTCTGGACCTATACCAGTCTACTCCCCTTTTGTGTTTTGTGAGCTGTGTCCAGGCTTTAAGTGTGCTTGCGGACTGACATAGGCCTGTCCCAGTTTAACCCTCCTGTACTGGGCTTAATTGTTATGTTTAAAAATGGGTAGGCTGTTCTGGACCTCTTCCAGTTAAACTCCCCGGTAGTGTGGGTGGGTGAAGGGGAGGGTGCGCTGTTCTCGATCTGTCCCATTTTAACTACCCTGTAGTGCTTAATAGTTATGTTTAGGGGTACAGTTCTGGACCTGTCCCAGTTTAACTTTTCTTTTGTGTTTTATAAGTATGCTTGGGGGCTGTTCTGGACCTGTTCCATGATCCAGCTTAACCCCCCTTCTGTGTTTTATGAGTGTGTTGGGTGCTGTTTCAATTTAACACCCCTTCTTTGTTCTTATGTATTTTATGAGTGTGTTGGGGAGGGGGGGGGGGACTGTTCTGGACCTGTTCCATTTAACTCCTCTGGTGAAGGGTGTAGTGGTTAATAGTTAAGTTGGGGATTAGCTCCCTGTAAGTTGATAGTTTTGTTTAAGTAGGCTGTTCTGGATCTGTACCAATCTAACTACTCGTTATTGTTTTGTGTGTAATGGAGGAGGGGCTGTTCCGGACTTGTCTCAGTGTAACACCCCTTTGGTGTCTTTAGTATGTCGGGGATTTAAGTGTGCTTTGGGGACTGACTTGGGCCATAGTAAGATTATATATGTATGTATGTAGATTTTGGTGAACAAAATTTGACCGTTATTACGATGAATAAAATGTGATGCACAATTACTTTCTATTATCTAGAGTTTGTTGTCATTTGAGAACATCAAATCTGTCATAACACAATCATGGTCTTCAAAGGACTTCAGCATGAATAAAAAATCTCTACTCGAAGCATACATTAATTTAACAAAAAATGAACAGTAATTTTCATAATTTAACAGGAGCTGAAAGCATTAACACATTTTTCTCAAGTACCAAATTTGACTGCTCTGCTATACACCTTGTATACACATGATGTTAGGCAGTTTAGACTTTATCAGTGTATGTTTGAAGCTTGTAAAACAATTAATATACAGTTCAAATTAGCATACCTAATGTGAAAAAACTGGTGTCATGTTTAAAACTATAATAATAATAAATAAAACATTTTCAAATGAAAATTATGTAGATTGATAAAGTGTTTACTGGCATTTTAGGGGTTATGATGCTCTTTGAAATGTGTTAGTTATTCATTGCTTACAGGGCTAGGGTCCAGCGGACTGCAGACAGCCGAATCAGGACCAAACAATCAAGACCACAACTTCGCTAAAAAAATGACTCATCCCTGATCCTAGCTGCTGAAACAACCCAGTGGTAACACTGAAGGCACTCTACCAGCCGGCCACTGTACAATAGAGACATCCCATACATGGGACGCTGAGGCTATACTCTAATTAATCGAACCGCTGTTTACAAAAACAAAATAGAATAAACAAACATCAATTTAAAATATCAACAAAACACATAAATATAAAATGCTTATATTGCTAAATAATAATATCATAGGAAGCCCATGTGACTATTTTGCAGAAAACGTCCAATATTCCCAAGCTGATCCAACAGACCTCACACACAAATGAGGAGTTTTGTCCCGGAAGAGTTTTCAAAAAAACGTTAGGTGGCTGGTCTAGCGAAGAAGAAGATAGTATAGTAGATTGATAAAACATAGTAGGAATGAGAAAGAACAAATGAGAAAGACAGCGATAGTGGGATTTAAAGCACTAAATTTCGAGAAAGTTGGGATACTGTTTATACAGAAACCCTCGGCACTCCTACGGGAGGCGAACTTGTTTTTTCCAAACTAGTTCCAGTAATTCGCCGAAAAAGGTAATCACCGAAGTCGAACGAAGCTCTCCGTTGTGTTACGAAATGATGCTTGCATGACTACGACTAGTTAAACATTAAAAATGATCGCTGTTGCTTCTAATTCTGTTCGATTTACACAGATTAGCATTTTGCAACTGTATACTTTGTTAAGATGAGCGTAATTGTTATCGACCATATTTAATAGTTGCGTCCCTTGATTTGCATTTTGTTAGTTCTCAGCAGTAGGCTAATAATAGCATTCGCCATTTCCTGCCTAGAACAAAGTAGACAGCGTTATATACTTAGGCCTAATCTACATTATCCATTATAAATCAGTTTCCGCGCAGCGAAGAAGCGTCACTAGCTGAATATAATTATTAAGCCTGTATCGTTTGTTTTATACGTAAATAAATGTATAAACTATATCTATTCTAATTAATAACATTTAGGCCTATACTTTATACTAATATTATTCGAATCCTTAAATTTCCAGAGTAGGCTAAGCGAAATCTTTTTTTTCTTTCATAACTCGAGATCAGAGTTAAATTAAAAGTTAGTTATTCATTGCTTACAGAGTCCAGTGGACTGCAAAGACCCGAATCAGGGACACAAAATCAAGACCACAACTTCGCTAGTAGTAGTAGTAGTAGTAGTATAGTTATTTAGTAAAATCTTTAATTGATTGATTTATTTATTTTGTTTGTTTGTTGTTGTTGCTGTTGTTGTTGTTGTTGTTGTTGTTATTATTATTATTATTATTATATTATTATTGTTATTATTATTATTATTATTATTATTATTATTATTATTATTATTATTATTATTATTATAAACTTAATTTGTAATTTATTTTGGGAATGGTGTGCTGTTGTGCGTGCTCAATGGTGTAAATTTGGTCATTAACATTTTGTGTGGTTTTGCTGAAGTTGGGTGTAGCCCAAAATATTCAGATGGTGTTACTGTTTTTTTTTTTTTTTTTTTTTTTGTTTTTAATCGATTTACCAAAGTTTTCAGATGATTTATGGAAATTTCCGCCTGCCACGCAATTTATATATATATATATATATATATATATATATATATATATATATATATATATATATATATATATATATATATATATATATATATATATATATATATATATATATATATATGCGTTTCTCATTAAAATACATAATCATTAAAATACATATAACAAATTTACTGTATCGGTTAAAAAGAATAATATTATTTTTTTTTTAAAATTTGCTTTGGTGCTTGCAATAAAAATGTCACTGTTTTTTGAGACCATTATAATCTTGCTTTGCCTTGTTGGGCTGAAGGGATATCAACGTATCCTTAGCGCTTTGAAATTGTGTCATTGTTTGATTGTTAATATTGATGTGAAATATCGTTGTATGTGTGCATTATGTGTTATGTATTATTTTTACTTTTTATTACTAATTGTGTCAGGATATTAATCATCATAAAATAATAATAATACTAACTGCTTCAAAATGCGACTCTCGACTTGACTTAAGCTTGAAGCTGTACAGATCGAAACAGAATTAGATCTAGAAGCAACAGCGGCTATTTTTATGCAAGGATGTTTTACCACAGGCTCTGAAGTCTTTTTTTTTTTTTTTTTTTTTTTGGATATGATGATGATGGTCATTGTTGTCAGGGTGGCGACGTGGTGATCGTCCTTAACGCTCATGCAATAGGACGTTAAGCATCGTTGTCCGTCCTTTCGTCTTTGTAATACTCGTGGGCCTCCTACATGTACATAAGTATGTAGTATAAATATTATATAGTATGTAATTGAGGCCTACGAAAGACGAGATTTCCCAGCCTGTGGTTTCACGTAGTCCTGCAAGCATTCGTTCGTAAAACATCGGATAGCTTCGCTCGACTCGGAGAGCTTTGTTCGACTTCGGTAATTGCCTTTTTCGGCGAATGACTGGAACTGCTTTGGAAAAAAAACAAGTTCGCCTACGGGAGGGCTCTGAACTGTGGAATAAAATTGTATATCATGTAACGTGTTCACTTTTTTCTATTTAAGAGGACTGCTTGTGAACGTGCATTGTGTGGGGCCGGGTATCTCAGTTGGTAGAGCGGCTAACTAGTAACCCAAAGGTACCTGGTTCGAATCCCGGATTGGCCAACATGTGACCATATTATTTTCCCCTTGCCATCAACTGGTTCGCTGGTGTCAGAATAATGTGACCATTAGTCGCATATACGCTTCTGTGTCGTGTGACTATAATCTACTGTTACGTGCATTGATCTTTGTTGTTAAGAATAAGAGATTAAGAAAACAAATCTTTAGAACAACATTAAACCACTACATATCATATATGATATATGATATATTCTGCTAACCTCTGGCTTGAGGGCATTTGCGAGATCGTAGCTAAGAGCAACTCCCTCGCTTTATAAAATAAATGATTGTTTCTAAAATAATAACTAATATTAATGTATTAACGGACTTTTTTTTTCCATTTTCTCGGTCCCACCACTGTTATGTGGCTCAAACATTTTCATGGAATTTACTGGATTTTTTCTTGGTTTTGTCGCGTCAGTGGCTTCGGCATAGACAGCTGTGGGAGCCACAATGTTGTTAGTGATCCGAACTTCACCTTCTGGCCTCAAACACCACCACCAGAACCTGCAATTCACATACAAAAATCAATGTAAATGGTGGAACATGTAACATTGTAATGAATAGTATAGATAATAGTATAGTTCTTAAAACATGATTATGATCTAAAAACGCAGTGACAATAATTAACAATGGGAAAAAAGATCATAAGAATACCTTTTTGTCTACATAATAATGGATACATTCGTGTATTAGACGTATATGACTAAATTCTGCTGCAGCAAATTGGGTACACTTTTTTGGGGGAGGGAGGGGAGGGGGGGGGAGGATTGGTAATCCTCACTCTTGACCAGCAATCTAATAATGTCACGTACTATGCGTGTGCATATCAACAAAAATGTCAATTATTCTTGTACTAGCTATACTCATTTCTGTACAACACACCAGCTCAATTTCTATGTGAGCAGCACTGTTTAGTGCCTCAACATTTGGCTTGCTGCGGGCTATTTATAGCTTGCCTGCACCCTCCCTTCCAGTGAAAGGAAAGGAAGCATCGGCGAAGCTATTTATAGCTAGCCTGGCTGACCTAACCTCAAAATCTAAAAAGCTTTGGTTGAGTCGCTGTGACAAGTTGTAGTTTTATACCTAGCTTAAATCTTGGCACCCACAAAAAACAACACAACTCTGAAATCAAAAGCCTTAAAAGGTGGAATGATAAGCTTCATGTTTTCTATCTATCCAGCATTAAAAAAAACTGTCATCCCGCTAGAAACATACGCATACTACAATACTATCAATAATTTGGTTGAACAGTAATACACAGTTGCTTATGGATGAAAATGCAGCTATTTGGATAGGTCTAAGTGTGTAACTGTGCGATCTATTATGTATATGTAGCAATAGCAATGACCGAGTGTGAATGCGAATGGGGTGGTGGGGCATGCTATGCTAGGTGCCCATGATATTGTGATGATTACTTCTTATGAACTAAATGAAAACTCTATGATTTTATTAATACGAATTCCCTGTTTGGATTTTTTATAATAAATATTATGTTTTTTAAAGGTAACTGAAATCGAATTAGATCTATCAGTTTCATAATCTGTGATCATGGGATCACTTTTGGGAGACTGACAGTTGAATTTATTATTATTATTATTATTATTATTATTAGTAGTAGTAGTAGTAGTAGTAGTAGTAGTAGTAGTAGTAGTAGTAGTAGTAGTAGTAGTAGTAGTAGTAGTATTATGTCAATTACAAAACGTAAAGATAAGAAAGTTTTTTTTTCACTCAGCTGATTTGATAGGCGATTCAAACAGTTCACTCATGAGGCTACATTTTGTGCTATGGCGACGAGTAGCATGCACAATTTGATCGATCAAAGCAAGTAGGTTAAATCACCATAAATTTACTATAATAATTTATCTTTTCAAATGAATGCTATGATCAGGTACTAGTAAATTAAAAACAATGCTTGCTTACCAGGCGTGAAACAATCTGAGATGAAATGTCTTGAACAAAATCTTCGTCTTGTCCGGGTTGAACCACCAATCTTGAAGCCGCTGCAAAGATCTAATTTCAACGCCAGGTTTCTTGCTCATCGCTCACTCCAACTGCTGGATTTTTTTAAAAAAAACTTAACATTCTACATAGTCCGCTAAAACTCACAATTGCTTTCAATAATTTTGTGAATATTTCTAGAGGGTCAACATGAGAACTTCGGGCCTTCTCGCCGAAAGCCTTGTGCTCAACCTAAGAGCAAAGTTTACAGAGTCACCAGAAGTCACATAAAGTACATTGTGATTCCTAGGGTGTCCTGCAAAATTGAATATGTTTATCAATAAATAAATTACTATTTTAGACTGAATAAAATAAATGACTGACGAGTGACGTACGCTTATTTGCAGTACCTATTTAATGGAAATTAATATGTATTCTGAAAAGAGATATCTGAGGTCATTATAAGACAGCTTTTCATTGTAGTAATCCTAAGAGCAAATTGAACTGAAATATCAGGTCGCTGCCGTGAACATGACATGTTTTCCTAATTACGATGATGATAATGATGCTGACGAATAAGTCAATAAAAGATACATACTAATTCTTATGAGACACAGACGCATGTTTACCTACATTACATTACATTACATGATTATTGCTTTATGTCCAGCGGACTCTTCCGAGCCAAATCAGGACCGGACAACCCCTGATCCGCATAAAAGATCTGCTGAAACAACCCTAGTGGTAAAACTGAAAGCTCGCCACAAGCCAGTCATTTACAATAAAAACATCCCACGCAGGGGACGCTGAGGCTATACTCTAATTTATCGAACCTCCGTTTACAAAAACAAAATAGAATACAAACATCATTATAAATTATCAACAAAACACATACATATAAAATGCCTACATTGCTAAATAATAACATCATAGGAAGCCCTAGTGACCACCTGGCAGAAAGCGTCCAATATTCCCAAGCTGATCCAACAGACCTCACACACAAGTAAGGAGCCTTGTTTCGGAAGAGTTTTCAAGAAAAAAGGTAGGTGACTGGTCTAGCGAAGAAGAAGATAGTATAGCAGATTGATAGAACAGAGCAGGAATGAGAAAGAACAAATGAGAAAGACAGCGACAGTGGGAATTTAAAGCACTAAATTTACAGAAAGTGGGGATACTATTTACACTGAAATCCCCGGCACCTCAACGGGGGAGCATTTTTACCTGACGAGGCAGTTAGAATGAACGCGCCAGCAATCCATAGCCACAATGTTTTCATCATTGGTGATAGTGATACTGTTTCCACCTTTGTGGACAACATATTCACGGAACGACTTTGCTAGTTTGTTGAAATGTTCGTTAGAAGAAAACGGTGTAAAATTCGGAAACACTTTATCAGTGCTGTGTGCTACATATGTCCACTAAATGAAAAGAGAACACTATTCACTGCCTATTATCCCCTGCGATCGCAGTGGTCCCATGCCCATCGCTTCCCTACGAACCACTGCAATCCCAGTTTCAACGCTGACGCTTTTTTTAAAAAAAAAATAAAAAAAAACGTCAATGACGTAATTTTTGTAGGAAACTAAGTTTTAGCTATGAAATGTCGTCACGCTCATAAGATAATTGCCTAACTCAATTTTCATAGTTTCGAGATAAACGATAAAAACATGTTATTTTTTAAACTGAAAATTCTTTAAAGATTTTTTTTTGCATATATCTTTACAGAATGAAGTTGCCAATGTATGTTGAAGCCAGTTTTGAGAAATGTGTGTTCGTTTGCCTGCAAACTGATTTAGGCAGAATGAGCACTAACAAAAGCTGAGATAGGCAAGAAGTGAAACTTCAGATAGGCATAGGAAAGTTTTTAAAAGACAACAACACAAAATAGGCAATATTGAATTTTTTTTCATTTAATCAATAATATAAAGATAAACAAAAAACTTCATGTACTTGCAATGTCAACGGTAAAACATGACAAGCCTAAAGAAACAACACATAGGCCTAGTTTTTTCATAAACCTACACATCTTCTATGCGCTTGCAAACAAAATGTCAATAGAAAGAATCCTTTTTAATTTAATGAGATCTAACAAACTGTGATCTACTTGCAGCAGTGATGTATTACTTTCCTAGCCTATTCCTGTCCTATCCCGTAACTCGGAGGTCGTAGGATAACCACAGATGATCGTTTAACCAGCGTACTTCATCTTTCCCTGTCTTCAGCAACCCTCATGGTTTCGCTCAGTGTCAAACCAGTCCATTCTCGAATGTTGTCCTCCCACCTCTTTTTCGGTTTTCCTCTTCTTCTACCTCCTTGCACTGTGCCTTGCAGGATAGTCTTTGCAAGACCTGATGATTTGGTGACGTGGCCATGCCATCGGAGTTTCCGTTTTTTACCACTGTGAGAAGGTCATTGTGTTGTCCAATGGCTTGTGTGATGGTCTGTCGGACTTCGTCGTTGGTGATGTGCTGGTGTAGGAAATGCCCAGAAATCTTCTGTAGCACCTCATCTCCATGCTTTGTATTCTTCGTTGTAGATCTGCTGTGAGTGTCCATGTCTCGCAAGCGTATAGGAAGATGGAGATGACAAGAGAGCGCAGCAGTCTTACTTTGGAATGTAAACTGATGGTCCTGTCTTTCCAAATGGGCTTCAATCTCACCAGGGCAGCAGTTGTTTTAGCGATCCTGGAGAGGACTTCCTGTCGGGAGCCATTGTCTATTACTTTGTGCTTGACTAAAGGCATCATAGAACACATCCTCTCCTCATAAAAAGACATAATACACAAACACATCTTCTGTGTGCTTGCAAAATAAAAAAATTAAACACAAAAAATTATTGTTAATGTGGTCCCAACTAAAGGTGCAGTAAAGTGTGTACTTGACTGTTGGCATCTTATCACACTCCCCCTTCCCTTACTTTTACCCTTGTAAAATGTTATTCATTTATTTACTTAACTCAAAGCATCATGGAACACTCGCTCTCCTCTTAAAGGTAATTATTAAACTTGCTTAATTAACTTCTGTGTGCTTGCAAAACAAACAATTATTTGTATGTGACCCATACAAAAGGTAATTCACTTGCAGCAGTGAAGTATTACTTTGTACTTGACTCAATGCATCATAGAGCACTCCCTCTCCCCTCCCCTTCTACCTGCACCCAGGCATAGAAAGTCTTTTCCGGACAGGACGTCTGTGTGCTTTGTAGAGGTCTATTCAGGGCTGCCATTTCCATCTTAGTGTGAAATGGAACGTTTCAAGTTCTTACAAGACACTAATATCTGTTCCACTTGACCGGGGCTAAACCATGTTAGACGCTCAACGTGAAGCACCTGCAACATTTTTATTTCACATAAAGTGGCAATAACGTCCTCGGGGTGATCTTCCAGTTGTGGCAAAGTGTGAAGTTGCAAATGGGTTAGCGGTAGTTGAGCTAAGCAGCTCAAGTCTGAGAGGGAAAAGCTCGAATTCCCACTGGCCCTAAACACTTTGATTCCTACTTCCTGCCCATGCACTTGTCTCTTGGACAACACTTCCGGGACAAAACTACTCATTTGTGTGTGAGGTCTGTTGGATCAACTTGGGAATATTGGATGCTTTCTGCCAAATGGTCACTGGGGCTTCCTATGATGTTATTTGGCAATGTAGGCATTTTATATGTATGGGTTTTGTTGATATTGTATAATGATGCTTGTATTCTATTTTGTTTTGTAAACGGAGGTTCGATAAATTAGAGTACAGCCTCAGCGTCCCCTGCGTGGGATGACTTTATTGTAAAGTGACCGGCTGGTAGATTGCCTTCAGTGTTACCACTAGGGTTGTTTCAGCAGATCTTTTAAGCGGATCAGGGGTGAGTCCTCTTTCACTTCTCTGGTCCTGATTTGGCTCGGAAGAGTCTGCTGGACCTAAAGCAATAACCATGTAATGTAATGTAATGTCGTCTTCCTCACTTGACGAGGAGGACTCAGGTTGGTAGCTTCCCGCGCTTCATCGTCACAGTCGTGGGGATCTATGGACACACTCATAAACAGACGCATCTATAAATAAATATGCTCGATATTTTATGTAATATAAAACGAGAACAATGGTTAGCAATGCTAAATGGTAAATAGCCAAGTATTTTAACTTTATTTAACGTTTTTTTAGAGTCAGTCTGCCGTTTAAGACAAAATGCCTATCTCAGCTCTGTCTTAATTTGCAAATTGCCGATATCAATCGCTTCACATTGAAGATGATGCTTGGAACAGCATTTATAGCCATTTTCCTACAACACCTAAGAATAACAAGTTCTAAAATTGATTACTTACCTTCGTCTTCTGATTGAAGTATGTTTTGCAACATCTCTGTTGCTTTTTCAGCCAAAAATTGTTCATTGCGTCTGGGCGCCGCCATATTGGCTGCAAAATGCCTATGTCAGGATTGAGATAGGCAATTTGGCATACGAAGCTGTGGCGACCGTTACGATTTAGATAGACTTGTACTCTCTAGCACAGATGGCTTGTCTTCCCTGGGCTTTGTTTTTACCCCTACTGCACAACTGCCTAAGTCTGAGTTAGGCATTTATGTTATGAGCGTGACGATGTATTCTATTGCCTGCCGTTTTATAGTGCTATTATCAGTACTTATGTTAATCTGATTAATAAAAATTGAAACAGCAACATAGTGCTATAGCTGTAGAATGACGCTGCGAAGTTTAATTTCGTAATCACTGGCTTTGCGTGATTTTATTGCCAACTAAAATGGCGTCATCTGCATCGACACAATCATGGTCCTATCCTACCTATCCTATCCTATCCATCCCGTAACTCGGAGGTCGCTGGGGCATTACAGATGATCGTTTAACCAGCGTACTCTATCTTTCTCTATCCTCAGCAACCCTGATGGCTTCGCTCAGGGTACTTTTCCTTTATCTTACCCCCAAATACAGTATTTCTATATGAAAACTCAGTATTTAAAAAGCAGTATTTATCTAAAGTTTACAAGCAAATATAACTTGGCAAGACATGTAGGGTCAGGGTTAGGGTTAGGGTTAGGGTTAGTGACGTCATAAAAATTTCTTTTTGGGGGTAAGACGTCATAAACATTTCTTTTTGGGGGTAAGATAAAGGAAAAGAACCTCGCTCGGTGTCAAGCCAGTACATTCTTGAATGTTGTTCTTCCACCTCTTTTTCGGTCTCTCTCTTTTTCTACCTCCTTGCACTGGGCCCTGCAGGATGGTCTTTGCAAGGTCTGATGATCTGGTGACATGGCCATACCATCGGAGTTTCCGTTTCTTCACCACTGTGAGCAGGTCATCGTATTGTCCAATGGCTTGTGTGATGGTCTTTCGGACTTTGTCCTTGGTGATGTGCTGGGTATAGGAATATAATGCCCAGAAGTCTTCCGTAGCACCTCGTCTTCATGCCTTGTATTCTTCGTTGTAGATCTGCTGTGAGGGTCCATGTTTTGCAAGCCTATAGGAAGATGGAGATGACAAGGGAGCGCAGCAGTCTTACCTTGGAATGTAGACTGATGGTCCTGTCTTTCTAAAAGAAATTCAACCTTGCCAGGGCATCAGTTGTTTGTGCGATCCTGGAGAGGACTTCCTGTTAGGACCCATTGTCTGATACAATGGCTCCTAACTATTTGAAATTATACACTGTGTTGAAAGATTGGCCTTGGACTTTGATGTGCGTGTTGATGCCATTGGTGTTGTTGGTCATCATTTTGGTCTTCTTTGCACTTATTTCCATTCCATAGGCTCTGGAGGTGGTGTCAAGTCTCTGTACCAGCTGTTCAAGTTCTTGTTCCTCTCCAGCCAATCCATCAATGTCATCCGCAAAACGAAGGTTGGAGATTGCCCTACCCCCTATGCTGACTGCGCCTTCGTGATCTGCAAGGGCATCTGACGTTATACGTTCTCAGAAGATGTTAAAGAGTCTTGGAGAGAGTAGGCATCTTTGACGCACACCGAATGTTGTTCTGAACCAGTTTCCGATGGCGCTAATGGAGGACTGCACTGGTAGCCTTGTAATACAGGCTTTTGATGATTTCAATAATTTTAGGGCTGATGTTGTACACTCTCTTTGTTGCTCACAGAGCTGTATGCCAGACTCGGTCAAACGCTTTTTTGAAGTCTACGAATACATGATTTTATATGTTTTTGGTGCTGTAGTTATTTCTCGCAGATTATTCGGAGGCTGAAAATCTGTTCAGTAGTACTTTGCCCTGCCCTGAATCCTGCTTGTTCTTCAGCTATGATTTGTTCAGCTTGGGGTTTCAACCTTTTGAGTATTATTTTCAGGAGGACCTTGCTGGGATGGCTGATGAGGCTGATGGTGCGGTAATTTTCACATTCCTTCAGGTTACCTTTTTTGGAAGAGTGATGACAACCACATTGTAATGCATGGATATTTGGGTGGGTGCCTGTTTATAATAGCTAAGTGAATGCAAAATATATCTGTCACCTAATTCAAAACAAAGTGTGCATGTAAGATTATCTTTTAACTATCACTCCCACAAATTCACAGATTCTCACTAACACAGGCAAACACCAACACAAATATAAGTTCCACACTCTCAATACTTTATATAAATAAACAAAATTTTACACCAATCTGTTTACACCAATCTGTTTACACCAATCTTTCACACCTCACTGTTAAGTTTAAATGTCTGCGAAACTCAAACGGCCGGCATTGGTATGTCCTGAGCCAAATCAAAAGAAAAGTCGTGACCTGGCGTAATGTACAGAGTCTGTGCATGAGTTAGCCTGGATGAACAGTTGATGTAGACAGGCAGATAGACGAGCAGTTGATGTAGTAGACAAGCAGACGGGCTTGCCTGCCCTATCTTTTTGAGGTAGAAATCTTGTTTTGGTCAGGTATAAGAAGTACGCTGACCGCCGATGTTTCTCAAGTCGCCCTCTCTCCGTTGTCCGAGACAACCCCGTATGTCCAGGTGTTTGAAGCTACCAGCCTCTCATAGGCAGCTGTAATCTTTACAGCACAATATACAGTCCACTTTCAGAGAGAAAGTGCACCGAACCTATACTCCTTGATAAGTCCACAATGCTTTCTACCTCTCAAAATCTTTCCAATAATCATTTTTTCTTTCTTTATCTTTTTTTCTTCTCTTTCCTATCCTGACACAATGACTCGACACAACCTCACACCTTGAAACACAATAGTCAAGTGAGTTCCAATTGCCCCGACTGCCAGCTATTCATTATTCTATTGGCTCAACATTTTCAGCCACTGAAAATAATATCATAAGACATATTTATGTTGGAAAAAATTACTCACATTCTAAACATTTAAATATTATTGAGAACCGGAAAATTCACGTTCTCTACATTACCCCCCTCTTATGAAAAAAAAGAGACCGACCGATTTTTCTTTTTCAACAACAGACGTATTTCCGCAACACTTATGGCACAAACTGATCAACAGCCGATGGAGACAAAAGATCAGCATAAATGTTGCGAGATCCTGGAAGAGGCTCAATATGAAAATTGTACTCTTGCAAAGACAGAGCCCATCGTATAATTCATGTATTTTTGAACCTACATGTCTGCATGTAAGTGAGGGGTATGTGATCTGTTTGCAATGTGAATACAACACCTCACAGGAAACGAGAGAACTTGGAAACAACCCAAACAATAGAACAACCAAAACCATACCCCATTCAAATGAACCCGGTATTGCTGTCAAAATATCAGCATAGTCAGAAAAAACAGAGAAGAGATCCTGACGATCCGATGCAGGCAACATCTCTTCAAAAACAACTGACGAAATGTCCTCATCTGTCATAGAGGATGCCAAATGCAGAGTTGGCTGAAAAACATCATCATCCTCATCATCCTGGACAACACCCACAGACGCCAAAATTTGTCTTGTTGTCTCCTCAAGCACCACCTCACAACTCAACACAGCCGAACCCACCGAACAAGAACCGACGCGTCTATGATGAAAAATCTTTTCATTGTCAACATCAACAAACCTGTTCAAAATCACATCATCCCATTCTACCACCTGTCCCTCACAAAAAAAACCTGTTTGAAATCACATCATCCCATTCTACCATCTGTCCCTCACAAACACACTTCAACTTCAGCAACGTGTTGGACAACAAACCAACGGTACCGGCGGAGCCTTTCATTTCGAAGTAGACTTCTGGCACAAATCACAAGTACGAACATACCTCGAAGTATCCGCTGACACTCCGGGCCAAAAAAACTGTGAAAGAACTTGCGCACGACGTGTTCCACAATGAGCAGCCAGCAACTGATCATGTGCAGTAGCCAATACAGCAGCACATAACTTTTTTGGGAACAACAATCTGCTGTAGAATCTGGCCTGGTTCCTCATATAAACGATACAAAACACAGAAATCCACAAAGAAAAAATAAGCAGCAGAACCAACACAGCAACTCAACCAAAGCTCTTTAGATTTTGAGGTTAGGTCAGCCAGGCTAGCTATAAATAGCTTCGCCGATGCTTCCTTTCCTCTCTTTTCACTGGAAGGGAGGGTGCAGGCAAGCTATAAATAGCCCGCAGCAAGCAAAATGTGGAGGCACTAAACAGTGCTGCTCACATAGGAATTGAGCTGGTGTGCCAACAGCTTTCTTTTCTCCTGACTGAGCACACGTAAAACATGAAGCAAAACTAGAATCTGATTTCTGAAAATCAATCAACTCCTGACGAGAAACTCCAAAATCCTGTGAAACAGCAACTAAAGGAGTATGATGAAAATCCTTGCTTGCAGTGCGAGCTTGAGTAGTGACAGCCGCCACACTAGAATCCACTGCAACATGAGCACCAACAACAGAATCTGTCAACCCGGCAATGTTCCCAATGATCAGATCAGCAACTGGATCAGGAAGCACAGCACAAACCAATTGTCCTGAAAAATTCGGCGAGGACACTGCAAGTTTGGCGAGAAGGTAGACAGCAATCAGTGTCATGTATTGCCGAGACA